>WNGS01164858.1:24293152-24318667 GCA_020271785.1 Procambarus virginalis
TTTACCTGAGCACGAGTCCTCTTCAAGTAAACGCTCAGGACCCCGGGAATCCCCTATGGACGTGTGGGTCTGATGGATGGACCCTGGGGGTCCCCCCCTCGCTTCATGCGAGTTTGAGGGTTGTTTGGTCCCCTGTCTCAGGGCAACCCTCACTGTTTTTGCCTCCGTCATGCAGCCTGTTTGGTCGGTGACACTTTCGACCCTGAGTCCTGTGAGTACTGTTGCTTGGTGGTAACTCAATTTATCCAGTCTCTGGATGATGATCTTCGGGTACAGGCTGCACAAGCATTGCATTCTAGGTTTTTGGTTGTTGCAACGCTCTAGGTTGGTTGTTCACCCTATGCCCCGCAGCTGCCCCGTTTTGCTTATAGGGCCCCGGACTTGGGGGTAGGGGTCGCTTCGAACCCTGGTTCAGTCCGCACCTCCTGGTCCTTCCCCTCCGTTGTGCGTTCTGGTCCCCCTCCCCTGCTTCGGCCCCCAAAAACGTCTGAGTGTTTCGAGTCGGGGCGGGGTTTAGTTGGTCTTGAGACTCGGGCAGCCTCGGGGGATGCCCCTTCCGGTGTGGCGAAGGAGGAATTTGAGGTCTCCTCCCCCGGCCGAAGCCTCTGAGTCTGACCGTGGGCCTCTTTTCTATCCGGTTGTCTATGGCTGCGCCGGCCTTGTCTAGTGGGGTCGGTGCTTGGGGGCAGGACTCGGCCCCGGGTCCTGCCGAGAGGACTTGGGCTGGGGAGTGGCTGACTTGGGGGCCTGGACCCCGCTGGACCCCGCCTGGGTTTTTGTACCCCTGAGCGGGGCTTACTGTTGCAAGGAGTGGGTTTTTTTTTCCCCTCCTCTGCGTACAGTTGGATTGGTGTCTGCCCCTTCCCTGGTATGGGTTCCGTGTTCCCCGTCGGTACTTCGGTTCGTCTTTTCGGAGGTTTTCGGCTTATCACATCCAACCTGCTGCGGTGCGGGCGGCCCTTGCGGCGAACCTGCTGCATGACCCTGATTATGCACGGCCATGGATCCCTCGGATTTCAGTTTTGGTACTTCGTTCCTTTCTGGCCCCGTTACGAGGTTCCGGAGTTGTCCTGGCTGGCGGACTGTCCTGTCTTTGCCTTGGAGGCTTGGACTCCTTCTGCCGTTCCCGCACGCTTGAATAGCGGGAGGCTTTGACAGTGCTTCAGGTTTTCCTGGGGGGGGGGGGGGGCGACCTGAGCACCTCAATGGTGCTTGGTTTGCTTCTGTCCTTCCCCGTAATGTGTGGTGTTGTTCAGCTCCATGTGCAGGTTCTCCTCCTTTCGGCGGCGCAGGTGGTGGAGGACTTGTGTGCTCGGGGCCTTTGGTTGCGGCCTTGCGCTTCTTTTCCCTCCTGGAGCTGTCTTCTGACTGGCTCACGGAGGATGTGGAGGCGCTTGGAGCTGTTTCGGGGTCTGGCACCTTGGCCTCGGCGGCTCGCTCGTTGGCTGCCATGCTGAAGCTTCTCTCACCGATCTTGCGGGATGCGGTGGCTCTGTTTTATGCCTCCCGGCTCGCGTGTCGGCAGGCGGTGCTTGCCTCCCCTGTGGAATCCGCTTGGGCCTTGGCTTTTAGGCTTTCGTCCCCTTTTTGCCCTCTCTTGTGTGAGGCTTCAGCAGTTGCGCAGTTTATTCAGGTTGCTTCAGCTTCTTGCCGTCCTATGTCGGAATTGCTAGTTCTCCGAGGGTTCCATGTGGGCCTTCCCGGAAGGGTCGTGCCAAGGCTCAGGGTTCCTCTCGTCGTGGTAGGCCACTGGTATCAGGTTCGGGTCTGGCGGCTCCTTCAGACCGACTTCGTCTGGTCGGCACAGTGTTCGCTCTGTGCGTGGTTTAGGCACTGCTTGCTCGGTGTTCGAACCCGGAGGTTTTTGCGGCTCCGCCTCTTCCAACAGATCGACCCAGTACATCACGTGGCTGGTTCGATCTCCTCCTCGAGTCTTCGCATATGATATTTTTGACTCGAGTTTATCATCATCTCTATGGTGATCAGGTGGCTTCCTTATAAGTGTCCCACCTGCAGGCTTCGTCTTGGCGGCAGTATGAAGTTTCCTGGTGGTCCTTCCGGTTGTTCTTACGTCTTCGTCGTTATACTTTTCTTTCAGTTAGGGTGGTGTTATCCTTTCTCTCTTGGTTGTTCCAGGACCGTCATCTTATGCCTAACACTGTTGCCTCATATCGTTCAGTGCTGGTGGAGCCGCTTCAGCTTGCTTTCAGTATTGATGTCACGTCTGCGCTGTTTTGCAGGCTGTCTCGGGCGTTGTTTCACTACCAGCCTGCTCATGCGCCGCCTGAGCAGTCCTGGTCTTTGGACAGAGTGCTCTCTTTTCTTTCTTCTCGTTTTGTTGTGGCCCCTTTGGTTCCGGATTGTTTTTCGAAGGCTCTTTTCCTGTTGGCATTGGCCTCTGGAGGTCGGGTGGGTGAGCTTCATGCTCTCCTCCGGTGCAGAGGTTTCTGCTCCTTCGGTCGGGGTGATCGTTTTGTTCGTCTGCAGCCTTCTCCTTCTTTTCTGCCGATGAATGAGACTGCTGCATTCCGGAGGGGTCCTTGGATTGTTGATGCTTGGTTGGTTCGGCCGAGGGTGCATCATGTTTTGTGTTCGGTTGCCATTATTTGCGCGCCACGCCTTTATTTGCGCACCACGGCTCTGTGTCCGTGGATGTGCTGTGGGTTGATCCGGTTTCCCTTCTTCCTGTTCGAGGGTGTGGGTCTCACAGGGTTATTAAGGCTAGCCAGCCTGCGGTCTATCCCCATGCCCATGACGTCTGCAAGTTCGCGGCTCTTGCCGCCGTCTTTGGCAATATGTCCTGGGCTGACATTCGGGCGCGGGGATTTTGGCGGTCAAACAGGGTCCTGGCTGCACATTACCTTGTAAACGTTCCTGGGCCCGGTCGGGCCTGTGTCGCTTTAGGTCGGCGGATGCAGTCAGTTCGGGTTGAGGAGTGAGCAGCAACCGCTCCCCGGGTAAGTCCCTATTCTTTCCTCCTTGGGTAGTTAGCTCCGCAGAGCCGTAGGGGCTCCCCCCAGAAAACCAGCGTTGAGTGTAATGAAACGACATTTTCTGGGTGAGTCCTGGAGGCTCCCCGGCATCCCTCCCTCCCTCCCTCCGGTCAGCATTTTTTTGTGTGTGTTTTGACATACAGCATCAGAACTGGGGTGTGGATTGCCGGCGCAGTAGGTCTGGGGCTCCCCCTTCCCGGTCGGAAGCACCCTGTAGGGAGCTGGTCGGCCGAGTGGACAGCACGCTGGACTTGTGATCCTGTGGTCCCGGGTTCGATCCCGGGCGCCGGCGAGAAACAATGGGCAGAGTTTCTTTCACCCCTATGCCCCTGTTACCTAGCAGTAAAATAGGTACCTGGGTCTTAGTCAGCTGTCATGGGCTGCTTCCTGGGGGTGGAGGCCTGGTCGAGGACCGGGGCCGCGGGGACACTAAAGCCCCGAAATCATCTCAAGATCATTACCCCTCCCGGGGAGGGGGGAGGGGGCTGCGCAGACAGCGACGCGACGACGAATGACGTCATACTAGTTTGCTCGTTTTTGTTTGGGGAGTTCAATCCACTCGTTCGGCATTTGGTTGCAATTTTCACCAGAATAGGGGTTTGTTTTGGGACGCCTACCTTTCTGGGTGCCTAACCAGGTCGATGACAGACATAGAATGCTTCCAATTACACGAGGGTTTTTATAGGCCATTGCTTCCCTTGCCTGTCTGAGGGGGCCAGGTTCTGGCTCGTGGTCCCCAGTAGGCCCATAAGAACTCCGTACACATGACTGATGCCAAAGTCTGACATTAGCATATCAACCTGGTAAGCTGGTAAGCTCCGGGGAGCCTCCGGGACTCACCCAGAAAATGGCGTTTTATTACATTCAAAGCTTTTTTTTACCTCGGTTTAAGAATTTAATCCTTTCCTGGAGACTGTTCGTAACCCGAAAATTCGTAAACTGAAGCGAATTTCCCCATAAGAAATAATGGAAATGAATTAATCTGTTCCTAACTCCCCAAAAACTTCACTTCAAAGTAAATTTTATATCTAATTCACCCAAATCTCTACTACAAAAGTATGTTCATGTTATTAGTTACCCTTGCTGATGACTCCTGTTGGCATATGGAAGATGGTGAGGAGGGGGATGGAGGAGAGGTGTTACTGTTTGGAAGGGGAGTCCCATTCCATTATAACATCGGGCAGTAAAGATTTCTCTGGAGTGCACACTCTGGCACATTTTGCCTGCATACCACTAGGTCCTGGTTGTGGCTCACTGCTTGATTTTCTCACTTTTCTCACAAGGAAACGTTCCATTGAAGATTGTTTTTCCCTTCTTTGCAACACTTGTCTGTAGTGAGGCATCACATGGTCATTGAAAAGATTAATGTAACTGCCTACTACAGCTTTCTCTGGGTGATTCTTTTCAGCAAAACTTTGCAGTCCTTCCTATACGGCACACATTTTCTTAATGAGGAAGGGACATTCTCTAGTGCCTCCTCTTCCTCTCCTGAAGATTTGTTGTACTGCCTAGCTAGTTCAACAATACGAGTACCATTTTCATGTTTACCAATGATCTCTTGTTTTTCCTTATTGGTCATTCTCACATGTGATTTCTTGCCTTGAACCTTACCACTGGCATTCTCGGGACTCATAGTGCGATATATAATAACAACTTTTATGCTCAAATGGCCAAAAATCCGACAAAAACTGTAAATCCTTGTGAAGAATTCAGGCAGGATAGTCACCTGGCACAAGTCACTGGTAAACTGAGGCGCGATTGCCGTGCCACCACGCATTAGGTCGGCTGTACGCGTATCAACAAACTCGTATCCCGGTGCAAATTTCGTATCCCGATTCAAAGTTTCTGAACAAATTAGGCTCGTAACCCGAAAGTTCGTAAACAGGAACATTCGTAACCTGAGATACCACTGTATTCTAAATATATGAAAATGAAGATCATATGCTATTCTGAGAGCATAAAAACACTGAATGAACAATTGGTGATATTTTATATTTTTTAAGCTGATATCAAAACCCGAAGTTTTCAATATTCAATTTTATAAATATATTTTTTCTTGTTTTCAAGTTACATTGGTATCATTAGACAAAGTTGGATCATTTGCCTAGTAAATTATACACATAACATTTGAAAGCGTTTCAGCAAATTTTAAAACTGAGCTCTATGTCCGACTGCATATGGCATTTTGCACAGCTTACGGTTAAGGGGCCGGGTGCACAGACTTCTCAACATTCGTCAAACACTCAATTTTTTAGTGCATAATCTACATGGTAAATGCTCCAACTTTTCCTAATGGATCAATATCATAACATGAACAGGAAAAAATATAAATATAAATATAAAATATTTAAGAATTACATAATTTCAGATTACAAAATTAGTTATTAAAATTTCACCAATTTTTATTTTATTCATTATGGGCTCAGAATGGCATATAACATTTAATTTCCTTGATATGAAATTTAGTTTAAGAGTATAGTTTACTGTTAAAAAAATAGTCAATGTGGCCTTCAAAATATGCGCAAAATTTAGACATAAAAATGTATGGTTCCCAAAGTTATGGGTTTATAAATAAATGCTATGTGGACACCTCAGAACTAAGAACTTTGCACATAATATGTAAAAATGGTGAGAATCTCTCAGAAACAGAATTTGGAATATTGTCTTAAAATTAAAAATCCTGTTCATATAGAAAAATGATAGTAAAATTCTCAACAATAAAGATAGTAGTTTGAGTTGATGTCATATCTTATAAGTTTTAATAAATATTGCTTGACTTTCGTACTTGAATATGTTAAAGTTGTAGGTCGATATATTTTGAAAGGAAGTCAAGAAAAAAAATACCCCCCAAAAAGCTAAATACAGTGGTACCTCGGAATACGAGTGTCCCTGAATACGAGTTTTTCGGAATACGTGCAGGATTTGCTCGGAAAATGTGCCTCGAAAGGCGAGGGTTACTTTGGAACACGAGTTTGTTGATACGCGTACAGGCCGAACTAGCGCGTGGTGGTACGGCGATTGTCGCCCCTCACCCCTCAGTTTACCAGTGCCTCGCCCCCAGTGACTATCCCACGTCAATTCTTCACCCGGATTTTCAGTGTTTTGTTGGATTTTTGGTCATTTGACCATAAAAGTTGTTGTTATATATCTCACCATGGGTCCCAAGAAAGCCAGTGGTAAGGATCAAGTCAAGAAAGCCCATGTGAGGATGATAATAGAGGAGAAACAAGAGATCATTCGGAAGCATGAAAATGGTACACGGGTTGTAGAACTGTGGGAAGAGATGCAAACTTTTATTGAAAAGACTCACCCAGAGAAAGCTGTAGTAGGCCGTTGCCTTAATCTTTTCAATGACATGTGATGCCTTACTACAGAGACAGCTTGCGAAGAAGGGTAAAACAAGCTTCCATGGACAGATTTCTTGTGAGAAAATCGAGCAGTGAGCCACAACCAGGACCTAGTGGTATGCTGGCAAAACATGCTAGGGAGTGCACACCAGAAAGGTCCTTACTGCCTGATGTTATAATGGAAGAGGACTCCCCTTCCAAACAGTAACACCTCTCCTCCTCCCCCCTCCTCACCATCTTCCATACGCCTACAGCATTCATCAACAAGGGTAAGTAATAACTTGAACATAGTTTTGTCAGTTTATTTAGATGAATTAGGTATAAAATTTAGTTTGAAGTGAGGTTTTTGTGGTAGTCAGGAATGGATTAATTCATTTCCCATTATTTCTTACGGGGAAATTAGCTTCGGAATACGAGTTTTCAGAATACGAGCTGTCTCCAGAACGGATTAAACTCTTAAGCCAAGGTACCACTGTATAGGGACAAGGATAATGGGTTAGGGGATATATAAGTATTCTTTATATTAGTGATAAAGCCCTCATCTGGTCCCCATTCAGCAAAAACAACTTAGAGACAAAGAAAAGTTAGAAATCTGTGAATAACTCGGGCAAAAAAAAAAAATGTCAAGTTTTGCAACCTGTGGCTCTTTCACATGTTTACCCATTTCGTTCCAACTTCACATAGTTAGTGACGGGTATGCATTCACCAAAATGTAGAAGCCACAACAAAATCAGATGAGAAACAAAGGAGAGAAAAAAATTTACTGGATATAAGAAATATTGGCATTGGGCAATGCATTTATGTGACATATAATAAAATACAACAACATAACATACTTCTTATTATTTGTGTGAAATTTTGCCCTCCAGGTGGCAATCAGCAATCCTAGAAGGCACCAGCTGCATATCCACTTTGTGAACTCTCCTTACTACTACTCTTCTTTGTGCGTCAGACAAGTGCTTGTATCTCTTTTATCACTGCATTATCCATGAGTTCCACTTACTAGGAGGTGTTTATTGTTATCATCAGTACTGGTTGCAGTTTTTTTTTTAATTCATGTCAAGTTCATTTCTTAACATATTTGGATGAAATTTTCACGATGCTGATGCCAAATAATTTGAGATTTGTTTAACATTTTATAGTATATTTCATATTTAGATGAATATTTTTGTGCACCCAGCCCCTTAAGTTAACAAACATGGGGTGATATGCTAATTGGCAGTCTTAGTTTTTATATGACATTGAAAGCAGCTGTGCATGTCCTGCAGTAAATTATGCCATAGTTATTTGTTTGTAGGGAGAAATGTGCTCATCAGATCCTGAGTATGGTGCATTACATCTATCGGTGCTTCTTGGAGTTAGTTACATTGTGAGAAGTGAACTGAACTTTGTATATGTAACTGTATTAGAGAAGTCTGGGGGTTGGGTGGATGTTGCGAATGTGTGTGTTAGCTGCAGGCTGGAAGAGTAAAAGTGTATGCTGGCAAAAGTGGTGGATAATTAGGACAAGGCACTGCAATATACTTGGCAACTGGGAAATGTCCTGCATGGCTTGCCACCACCTGTAAGGGAGTATAAACATCATTTTGTGCATTTGTTTTGTGGTAGAGGATAATTGAGGTGTCAGCTGTCATTTCTAAGGACTAGTACTGCTTGCCCTATTGTCACTACCCTTATGAACAATTTTCTGTAGGTTACAATATGAAAAAACCTCTACTGCCCCATTTTGTAATTCTAATTCTAATTGTATTTATGGTTGTGGTATTAGGTTAGACAATTAAATTATGCAAACAGTAATATAAATTAGTAAATTATGCTTTAATTTGTATCAGTTTTAAATTGGAGGTGCACATTATAGTCACAATTAAGCAAGTGAATCATAGTCAATTTAAGTACATACTATATATAAAAGATCCTTTGTATAGGTTTTGTTGTTACTTGAAAGTTATACATAATCGTTAGGTATTATAAGACATGTGATATGTCAAAATGTAATAACTATATAATTCAGTGTTTCAGTCACACCTCCTTAAATTATAGTTGGTCAGTGATTATCTGATGTATTAGCGCAGATGCGTTAAGATTTCTCACTATAACTGTGAATTCTTGTTTTCCATGCTCTCAGTTTGAAAAGGAAACCATCTGGAAATCCAGTTCCTCAAAAACCAGATCGGCTGAGGTAGGACTTTGTGATTCAAGTCATGCTTTCGATGTGCACTCAAGCTAACTGATACTTTTAATGGAAGTATCAGTTCAGTATACAGTACTTAGACTATCCTGGCATTTATTTTCAAATATAAATAAAGTACAGTACAATACTTAACATTTCCAGAACATTTTCCTGCAGACAAATAACCTTTCATACAGTATTAGTGCTAATGTATCAGTGTTAAGAAGAACAAAGGTAAATCCAGAAAATATTTGGAGTTACTGAGTGGATACCAGTGTGTCATGAGTGTATCATTTGACCTGAGTGCATGTCCCAGCTGTGGCTCACAAATATCGGAGCAGCACTGAAGCTCACCTGTGTGGCCTTCAGTTGCATGGAGTCTAAACCACTTGGAGGTATCCACTTGGTAATTGGATGAGCTCGATTGGTAAATGTGGCTTGTGGCTATTCTTTGCAGATGTTATCTTGGGATTGGTATCTTGGCAATGTTGGCAAGTATTGCATGTTCAATCTTCATGAAAAAATGGGTTTAGTGTGTAGTATATAGTGTTGAGTATATGTTCATTGTTGCCTGATGTTGCATTGCTGTTCAAGAAATTGTGCAACAGACTTTGCGTGTTCTTTGGTTAAGGTATTTCCATCTATTACTGCAAGAATGTGGGTCTTAATTTTTTGTTTTTGTTTTTTGAACATTTGTTTTATTTACAGCACTAATGGAAGAAGGGGCAGTGGTGTGAGCAGATGATTTTTTTCTCTAAATTTTTTTGTTTACAGGTTACCAATGTTTGGTAAATTGTCGCAGTCCAGAGTGTATGGTCCAGTCACCCCTAGCACCCCAGCCTCCTCATATCTTCCCAGGACTCCCTCACTCTCAAGTGTCTCATCCTCTCCATGCCCCTCTCCTCTTTCTAAGACTCCTTCGCAAACCTCGCTTAAATCATCAAAGTCTGACTTAATCAACTTAGTAATTCCAAGTCAGACTTGACAAAATCCGAGTCATTGAGTAGTGTTTTTAAAGCCTCACGCAAGCTTGATTTGTCAAAAGTGTCTTCCAAGATAGACTCTGGAGACAAGTCAATGTTAAAGAGACCACCCTCGGTCACGTCAATTGACTCTACGGAAAATGGCATCATCAGCCCCCGAAGCCCCTCTTCCAGGAGCACCCCATTCCGTAAGCCCATTGCACCCACCCCTTTGAAGTCCACCAACTCCCGGAAGAGCGAATCACAGGCCAAGTACGATCTAAAATTTTATATACATTGCCATTTACAGCTAAATATTTTTACTAACTCTGCTGTATATATATAAAGGGCAGTGTATATGCTGTTTCATGTACAGTATATCTTCTTGCCTTGTTTGTCAGAATGGTTGGAATGCATGAAAACAATCTTTTTCTCTGTATATCTTTCCTTCTGACCCGGTTATTTGTATACATTGTACATTCATAGTGATTAGTCTTATGGAGTTTGAATGTTAGTGGTGGTAAAATGGGAAATTTGTATTAAAATGTTTACATTTCAACTAACCCAGACATTAATTTTAAGAGATGGATGTTGCTTTACATCAAATGTCTGTAGAATCTCTCTCTCTCCTAAATTATGCATCAACCATTCATTTGTTAACCAAGTACACTGTATCAGCATGAAGACTGTATAAGCCATGAGGCATGAAACTAATAGGATTAATTACAGTACTGTAATTGCAAGCATATATGAAATTGTCTATAAATAATAATAATGGTAATTGTGAATATAGATTGGCTTAAAAGAAGAAAGAATCTTATGTATAGTATTGAAGTTAAGTGTAGGTAGTGTTTAAAGGCACTTAATACACTTAAGTGCACTTAAAGGCACTTAGTGCACCATTATGCACTTAATGCATGAGATCCATCCATAGGTTATTAATTTATTTATAAAATAAAAAATTTCTTAAGTTGAAATCAATGCAAGATTGACAAGCAATACTTAAAAATTAATTTTGTAAATAATTAAAATACTGTACTAAGCTCTTTTACAAATATTACAAATTGTGCTTTGTCTTCCTCTTGCTCTAAATTCACATGCATAAGAATGAGACTTCTGAATGAGGTATTGCAACCTGCAGGCCAGGCATGAAACTGACGTCTGCTTTGGTGTTGATGGATGATGGTTCTGTTGTGAGGTATATCCATTTGTTTGTTTTGTCTGCTACATAACTTATTGTACCATATAAGTACATTAACAGTTGTTAATAGTTTTTCAATGTAGGGAAGTTGACACCCAAAAAATGTAGGATTAACTATATTGCACTTTATTAGTTCCTTTGTGAAGAGGGAGACTTCGGCTGTTAAGATTTCAACAATAAACACATTTTTTTATTCCTGGACAGATTATATTGAAGAACAAAGGGAATGTACCCAGTTTAATTAATAGATATTTTAATCTTGAATGATTTATAATTTTCTCAACTTGTTGACTATAAAAAAAACTTTTATGAACTTTAAAACACTGTTGATCCCTTAATTTATATTGTAGAATCCATAGGACTGGGTGACAATCTGAGTTGGTGCCACAGGTAAATTTCAACAAGCCTCTGCAGAGTCATATGTACTGGCACTAAGGAGGCTCAGTTAGCTCATTTGGCCAACAGCACCACTATCACAAGGCCTTTTGGACCTCCCCGCCCCAAGATTTCCTGATAAGAGTAAACCTGATGATAGTGACTTGGGTAAAAAAAGGGATAAACCAGGAACACCAGTGTCAAGGTCAAAAAGAAGAACTTCAAGGACACTGAAAACCTGTTTTCTGAGACATTCCACTGTCACTCTTATGTATTACTTCCCAAGGAGTATTAGAAATACACAACAAAATTTGGAAGTGCTCATCATAAAGCAGTGTGTTACCTGACAAGACAAACGTGCAAGTCCCAAACGCATCCTATGAATTCATGCCAAATGGAGAAGGCAAAATTTTCCTCCAAAGAAGCTGCTTACTGGAAAAAGCCATACACTTGTAGATATGAAGGGAAGGAGAGGAAATTAGATAGAAAAAGGTTTTATTGGATGTTCAAATCCCCTGAGGGCAAAAAACATGGTATGGACACCAATAAGGAGAACCCCAAACATACCATGATACAAAGATTCAAGAACAACTACACATCAGTAAAGAGAGAGAGGCAGAGAGGAACTTTGAAAATGGTATAGCAGAAGACAATGTAAATCAGATCCAGGCCTTTTCTATAAATTCATTAAAAGCAAGCTGCAGGTAAAGGATAATCAGAGGTTGAAAAGAGGACAGATACACGGAAAATGAAAAGGAAATGTGTGAAACATTAAGCGAAAAGCTCCAAAGTGTGTTTGTACAAAGGAGATCTTCAGAGAATCAGACACAATAATAATTCCAGAGAATAGTATAGAGCACACAGAGGTGTTTAGAGACGAAGTGAAACAAATGCTTCTGGAGCTAAGTGAGAACAAAGCAGTTGGCCCATGGAGTTTCACACCACGGGTTCGGAAAGAATGTGCACCTGAGCTCAGCATTCCACTTCAGCTGATTTTTCAGACATCCCTGTGTACAGGAGTCGTAACAAATATGTTGGAAAAAGGCTAACATACTGTAGTTCCAATCTACAAAAATGGCAGCAGGGAAGACCCCCTNGGGGTTGGTCGCTTCGGGTGACTCGTCTGCTGAGTTCTCGGGGTTTGGCTCTCCTGGCTGTTCACGTACGGGGCGTGTCCAACGTCTTGGCGGACGCCCTGTCTCGCTTCGTTCCCCTCTCCACGGAGTGGACGGTCGACGACGAGTCCTTCCGCTGGCTTTGCCAGACGTTCGGGCGTCCCGAGGTGGACCTCTTCGCGTCGGCGTGGTCGCGGCGTCTTCCCGTGTATGCGGCGCCCTTCCCCGATCGCGAGGCCGTCGGGGTCGACGCCTTGCGGCTCGACTGGTCGAGGTGGAGGTTCCTGTACCTCTTTCCCCCGGTTCAGCTGTTGCTCCAGGTCCTGACTCGCTTAGAGACTTACCAGGGGAGAGTTGTCCTTCTGGCCCCTTGGTGGCCGGCCCAGCCTTGGTTTCCGTTGCTGGTTGCTCGGTGTCCGAACCCGAGGGTTTTTCCGCGGCTCCGCCTCTTTCAGCAGATCGGGCCGGTACGTCACGTGGCTGGTTCGATCTTCTCCTCGAGTCTTCGCGTATGGTATTTTTGACTCGAGTTTATCATCATCTCTATGGTGATCAGGTGGCCTCCTTGTTGGTGTCTCACCTGCGGGCTTCCTCTCGGCGGCAGTATGAAGTTTCCTGGCGGTCCTTCTCTTTCTTTTTGCGTCTTCGTCGTGTTCATTCCTTGTCTGTTCGGGTGGTCTTGTCCTTCCTCTCGTGGTTGTTTCAGGACCGTCATCTTATGCCTAACACTGTCGCCTCCTATCGTGCGGCGCTGGCGGAGCCGCTTCAGCTTGCTTTCGGTATCGATGTCACGTCTGCGCCGTTTCGCAAGCTGTCTCGTGCTTTGTTTCACCTCCGGCCTGCTCATGCGCCGCCTGAGCCGTCCTGGTCTTTGGACAGGGTGCTCGCTTTCCTTTCGTCTCCTCGTTTCGTTGTGGCCCCTTCGGTCCGGGATTGTTTTTCCAAGGCTCTTTTCTTGTTGGCTTTGGCCTCTGGGGTCGGGTCGGGGAGCTTCATGCTCTCCTCCGGCGCAGGGGCTTCTGCTCTTTTGGTCGTGGTGATAGTTTTGTTCGCTTGCAGCCGTCTCCTTCTTTTCTGGCAAAGAATGAGACTGCTGCGTTCCGGAGGGGTCCGTGGGTGGTTGATGCTTGGTTGGTCAGGCCGGGGGTGCATCATGTTTTGTGTCCGGTTGCGGCGCTTCGCCGTTATTTGCGCGCCACGGCTTCTGTGTCCGGGGACGCGCTTTGGGTTGATCCGGTTTCCCTTCTTCCCTGTTCGCGGGTGCGGGTCTCTCAGGTCGTCCGCAGGGTTATTAAGTCCAGCCAGCCTGCGGTCTATCCCCGTGCCCATGACGTTCGGAAGTTCGCGGCGCTTGCTGCCGTTTTGGGAATATGTCTTGGTCTGATATTCGGGCGCGGGGTTTTTGGCGGTCGAACAGGGTCCTGGCTGCTCGTTACCTTGTCAATGTCCCTGGGCCCCGGCGGGCCTGTGTTGCGTTGGGTCGGCGGTTGCAGCCGTTGTCTCGGCTTCGAGTTGAGGAGTGAGCGACGACCGCCTCCCGGGTAAGTCCCTCTTTTTTTTCCGTCTGTGGGTAGTTAGCTCCGGGGAGCCGACGGGGCTCCCCCCAGAAAACCAGCGTTGAATGTAATGAAACGCCATTTTCTGGGTGAGTCCCGGAGGCTCCCCGGCATCCCTCCCTCCCTCCGGTCGGCGTTTTTTTCGCGTTTTTGACATCCAGCCTCAAGAACTGAGGGTGGGTAGCCGGCGCGGAGGGTCTGGGGCTCCCCCTTCCCCCTCCCGGGGAGGGGGGAGCTGCGCAGACAGCGGCGCGGCAGCGTGTGACGTCACACTAGTTTGCTAGTTTTTCTTTTGGGAGTTCTATCCACTAGTTCGGCTTTTGGTAGCAATTTTAACCAGAATAGGGGTTTGTTTTGGGGCGCTTACCTTTCTGGGTGCCTGTCCCGGTCGATGGCAGACATAGAATGCTTCCAACCACACGGGGGCTTCTATAGGCCATTGCTCCCCTTGCCTCTCTGAGGGGCCCGGTTCTGGCCGTGGTTCCCGGTAGGCCTAAGAACTCCATACACATGACTGATGCCAAAGTCTGACATTAGCATATCAGCCTGGGATAGCTCCGGGGAGCCTCCGGGACTCACCCAGAAAATGGCGTTTCATTACATTCAACGCTGGTTTTTTGGTAGAAAAACAAAATTAATTTTTTTAAAGAAAGAACAAATGTCATAAAGGTTCGTTCGGTGTTTGTCAGGTAGGCTGCTCCATGTTTCTTAAAAAATAAAGAAGTGAAAAAAAATGAAGAATTTTAAAAAACAGAATAAATGTCAAAAAGATTCGTTCAGTGTTCAGCAGGTAGGCTGCTCCATGTTCCTAAAAAAAAAAAAAAGCAAAAATAAAAAAAAACAGTAAAACAATTTGAAAAACGGACAAATGCCATAAAGGTTCGTTCAGTGTTTGTCGGGTAGGCTGTTTCATTATTGAAAATAAACGAAAAATACAAAGCAAATGGAACTCATTTGAAACACAAAGATTGTCATAATGGAGCAGCCTAAACCTTTATGGCATTTGTCCGTTTTTCAAATTGTTTCAACTGTTTTATTTTTATTTTTTTTTATTTAAGAAACATGGAGCAACCTACCTGCCGAACACCGAACGAACCTTTTTGACATTTGTTCTGTTTTTCAAAATTCTTCATTTTTTTATTTTTTTTTTTATTTTTTTAAGAAACATGGAGCAGCCTACCTGACAAACACTGAACAAACCTTTTGCTATACAAAAAATGAAAAAAAAATTGAACAAATTTCAAGAAAGAAAAATGTCATAAAGGTTCAGTGCATGTAAGTTAGGCTGCTCCATTATTTAAAACATCAAATATCATATTGATGTTTTTCAATGGTAGAATGGATTATTTCTATTTACATTTTTTTCAATTGGGAACTTCGTTTTGAATGATGTCAGTTTAACATGACGACCACGACGCCGGAACGGATTACAGTCATTATTCGAGGTTCCACTGTATATCGAATGGCTCGAATAAAGATATGGGAGGGAGGGATAGGAAAACCCCCACCCCTGCAACAACAAGCCCTGCTTGTTGTTATAGATAATATTTATAAAGAAATGAAAGGTGTCAGTAGCACAGGCACTTGGTCTAGTGTGGAGGAAGTGCTTGCACACGGGGAAGATATCAAATGCGCCTAAAGCAGCAGACATAGCCCCTCTACACAAGGGAGGGAGCAAAGCATTGGCAAAGAATTATAGACCAGTTGCACTAACGTCCCACATAATAAAAGTATTTGAGAGAGTGATTAGGAGTCAGGTCATCAGAGTCATGGAGATCAATGACCTTCACAACCGAGGCCAACATTGATTTCGAGCAGGAAGATCGTGCCTCTCACAGCTACTTGACCACTACAACAAAGTCACTGAGGCATTAGAAGAAAAACAGAATGCAGATGTGGTATTCATGGACTTCGCAAGGGCATTTGATAAGTGTGACCATGGAGTGATAGCACACAAAATGAGGTCAATAGGAATAACCGGTAAAGTAGGACGCTGGATACTCAGTTTTCTGTCGAACAGAACACAGAGTAACAGTCAACCATATAAATCGAGTGAAAGTGCAGTTAAAAGCTCTTTACCTCAGGGTACAATCCTTGCACCACTGCTTTTCCTTATTCTCATATCAGATATAGACAAATACAAATCACAGCTTCATATCATCCTTTGCAGATGACACAAAAATCAGCATGAAAATTACCTCTGCTGAAGACATTCAAAAACTTCAAGCCAATAATAAAGTTTTGACTGGGCCCCAGAAAATAACAAGATGTTTATCAGTGATAAATTCCAAGTACTTAGGTATGGTAAAAATGAGGATTAAACATAATACTGTACAGGGTACAAAACACAATCAAATGTGCCCATAGTAGGAAAGCAGCATGTAAAGGATTTGAGAATAATGATGTCTGACGACCTAAAGTTTAGGGAGCATAACCAAGCAAATATTGCGTCAGCCAGAAAAATTATCCCATCACAATGGTTGTATTATACAAATCACTTATACTGTCCCATCTTGAGTACTTCTCAGTACTCACTTTCCCCTTCATAGCACGAAATGGTGTTGAAATAGAGGGAATACAGTAAATATATACGGCATACATAGACGCGATAAATCACCTAAATTATTCGGATCGTCTCAAAGCTCTCCAAATGTACTTACTAGAAAGGAGATGGGAGAGAGATCAAATAATATACACATGGAAGATACTGGAGGGCCAGGTCCTAAACCTACACAGTAAAATAGCAATATACTGGAGTGAACAATATTGGAAGAAAATGCAGAATAGAACCAATGAAGAGCAAGGATGCCATAGGTACAATCAGAGAACAATGTGTGAACATCAGAGGTCCATGGCTGTTCAACATCTTCCCAGGGAGTATAAGAAGTATTGCCGGAACAACCATGGACATTCTTTAGGAGAAAATTAGATAATTTTCTGCAAAACGTGCCGGACCAACCGGGCTGTAGTGGATTTGTGGGCCTGCAGGTCGCTCCAAGCAGCAGCCTAGTAGAGCAAGCTCTCACAAGTCAAGCCTGGCCTCAGGCTGGGTTTGGGAAGTAGAAGAACTCCCAAAACCCCATCAAGCAGGTATCAAGTTGGTTCCAAAACCCAGGTGGGGTCAAATGGGGCCCAAGCCCCTCAAGTCGTGGCTGGGCTGAGTCGTCCTCCAAACCCTCTGCCTCAAAGAAAGAGGCAAAAGCCTCTGGAAAAGCTGACCTGAAGGGGGCCCACTGGTCAGACTCAGAAGCACCGGCTGGAGAAACGGGCTCGAATGCCTCTTGTCGGAATACGCCAAGACGAACAACAGAAATACCAGGACGAACAACAGAAGGGAAAGGACATGGGGGCACGGACTGAACCAAAGTCGACGCGAATAACATCCCATGTCCGGGTCCCTATAACCAAAATGGGGCAGTCTTGGGGCATCCAGGTGAGTAACCAACCTAGCGTGCTGCAGCAACCTGTAACGTGTATGCAACTCAAAACTGCCTGCACCCTAAGATTAATATCGGTGGACTCGGTGATCTGGAGAACAAGCAAGCAATACCATTCGCAGGACTCTGGTTCGAAGGTGTTACCGACCCAACTGGCAGCATGACGGAGGCAAAACAGGTCATTGTCACCCTGAGACAAGGGGACAGAGCAACCTTCAAACTCTCACGAAGCAAGATAGAATTCAGGGGATGCATCCATCGGACCACTGTGTCCCAGTGGATTTTTTCCAGGGCCCTTAGACGCTCTGCTAAGAGTAGCCCAAGCAAGGTACTGCTAACCAGCACTCCAAACTACCATGCAAATAACTAATAGCTGAACCCATGGGACAGGTCACGCATGGGGACCTAGTGGAGGACCCCCAAGAATACATTATATATAAGTGGCAACAGCACTAAGGGCTGTTGCCACTTATATAACCAAAAACCCTGTAAGAGTACAATGTACCCAGGCAGAATGGAACCAGCCCATTTATCAGGTGAAGAACAGCTGCACAGTACTTTGTGCCCCCTACCAGTGACAAAACTACCACCTACCCAGCAAACAGAGGTGCATGAAATACCCCAGCTAACTCGAAGGGTAGGCAATTACCAAGCAGTAAAAGACATCAGCGGAGGTTGCCCCCCCAATCAACTTGTGGAAGATAACCCCAAGCCACAAGGGCAGTACTTACAGGGCCCCTAGAGAACCTAACCCTAGGCACATACAGCCCAAGTACAGGTGAAACTACTACTGGCTCGCACACCACCAATAAGACAGGACCACAACACAAGGCACACCACTGGAACAATTTCGGAGCCAGAGTCACACGACCTCCAGGTCTCACATCAGCCACAGACCTAATGGGTTGGATAGCTGGTGTGGGGGTCTGGGTCTGCCCTTTCCCCCTCACTGGGATGGGGGAAGCTGCCTAGACAGCGGCGCAGTGACAGTTGTGACGTCATGCTTGTTTGTTTGTTTTTCATTTCGGGAGTTCTGTCAAACAGTTCAACTTTCAGTAGCAAGATTTTAACCAGATAGGGTTTGTTTTGGGACACCTACCTTTCTGGGTGCCTGGCCCGTTCAATGGCAGACAGAATGCTTCCAACCACAAGAGGGGTTTCTATAGGCCATTTCTCATTGTGCCTCTCTGAGGGGGGCCAGGTTCTGGCTCGTGGTCCCTGTTAGGCCTAGAACTCCATTCCCTTGACTGATGCCAGGGTTTAATACATTCATATCAGCCCGGATAGCTCTGGGAAGCCGAAGGGACTCCCCCGAGAAAATAATTAAAACTTAATGGGTAGAATACCTGGAGAAAAATTATACAACAGACAGACAGTACTGTATAGTTTTCAGATGGGAAGATCCTGCGAATGAATTTACTCAATTTCTCTGATCAAGCCACAGAGATTTTACAGGAAAGAGAACCTAAGAAAGGCTTTCGACAGAGTTCCACATAGGAGGTTGTTCTGGAAACTGGAACATATAGGAGGGGTGACAGGTAAGCTTCTAACATGGCTGAAAAATTTCCTAACTGATAGAAAAATGAGGGCTGTAATCGGAGACAATGTATCGGATTGGAGGAATGTCACAAGTGGAGTACCACAGGGTTCATTTCTTGCACCGGTAATGTTCATTGTTTACATAAACGATCTACCAGATGGAATACAGAATTAAATGATCATGTTTGCTGATGATGCTAAGATAATAGGGAAGATAAGAAACTTAGATGATTGTCATGCCCTTCAAGAAGACCTGGACAAAATAAGTATGTGGAGTACCACTTGACACATGGAATTTAATGTGAATAAATGCCATGTTATGGAATGTGGAAAAGGAGAACATAGACCCCACACAACCTATAAATTATGTGAGAAATCTTTAAAGAATTCTGATAAAGAAAGATATCTAGGGGTGGTTCTAGACAGAAAACTATCACCTGAGGACCACATAAAGAATATTGTGCGAGGAGCCTATGCCACGCTTTCTAACTTCAGAATTGCTTTTAAGTACATGGATGGCAATATACTAAAGAAATTGTTCACGACTTTTGTTAGGCCAAACAAACTGGAAAAGGTGCATAGACATGCTACTAAGTGGCTCCCAGAACTGAAGGGCAAGAGCTACGAGGAGAGGTTAGAGGCATTAAATATGCCAAAACTAGAAGACAGAAGAAAAAGAGGTGATATGATCACTACATACAAAATAGTAACAGGAATTGATAAAATCGATAGGGAAGATTTCCTGAGACCTGGAACTTTAAGAACAAGAGGTCATAGATTTAAACTAGCTAAACACAGATGCCGAAGAAATATAAGAAAATTCACTTTCGTAAACAGAGTGGTAAACGGTTGGAACAAGTTAGGTGATGTGGTGGTGGAGGCCAAGACCATCAGTAGTTTCAAAGCGTTATATGACAGAGTGCTGGGAAGACGGGACACCATGAGCATACCTCTCATCCTGTAACTACACGTTACAATTACACTTAGGTAATTACACACTTGCTGGAGTAGTGACAAGGAGACTTCAGACATAGATGAAAACTTTCTGATAGACAGATGAGGGCAGTAATTAGAGACAACGTATCTGGAGGAGTGTTACTAGTGGAGTACCACAGGGTTCGGTTCTTGCGGCGGTAATATTCATCGTCTACATAAACAATCTACCAGAAGGAATACAGAGTTATTTGAACATGTTTGCAGATGATGCTAAGATACTGGGGAAGATAGAAGTTGCAGATGATTGTCATGCCCTTCAAATTGATCTAGATAAAATAAGTGCTTGGGTTGAAAAGTGGCAAATGGAATTCAGTGTGTATAAATGCCGTGTCATGGTATGTGGATTTAGAGAACTAGAAAACACCCAACTTGCAAATTATTTGGAATGGAATTACAGAACTCTAATAAAGAATGAGACCTAAGGGTGGTTTGGATAGTAAGTCCAGCCACTTTGACTGGACGGTAGTATGACGATCTCGCTTCATGCAGGTTGGCGTTCAATCCCCGAACGTCCAAGTAGTTGGGCACCATTTCTTCCCCCCCCACTCCCCGTTCCATTCGAAATCCTTATCCTGACTCCTTCCCAGTGCTATAAAGTCGTAATGCCTTGGTGCTTTCCCTGATAATTAAAACAAAATTGGATAGTAAGCTGTCACCAGAGGAACACACAAAGAACATTGTGAGAGGAGCATATGCATTGCTTTCCAACTTCAGATTTGCTTTTAATTATATGGATGGTGAAATACTAAAGAAACTGTTCATGAATTTAATGAGACCAAAACTGGAATATGCGGCAGTTGTATGGGTGCCCATATCTCAAGAAGCACATAAAGAAACTGGAAAAGGTGCAGCAGCATGCTACAAAATGGCTTCCGGAACTGAAAAACAAGAGTTATGAAGAGAGACTACAGACTTTAAACATTCCTAAACTAGAAGATAGATGAAAAAGAGGTTTCCTGAAACCAGCAATATCATGAACAAGAGGACACATTATCAAGCTAAGGAAATGGAGGTGTCAAAAAAACGTTTAAAAATTTTTCTTTTGCAAACAAAGAGGTAGATGGTAGGAACAAGCTAAGTGAGAAGGTGGTGGAGGCCAAAACAATCAGTAGTTTCAAAGTGTTGTATGTCCTGACTTCTGGGACGAGCGTGTGTCTTGTTTTCCGACCATCCCTCTCGGTCGCTTGTCCCTCGATAGAATTCTTGGTGAATCGGATTCTTTTGATATCATTTGCCTTATGCGTTTCTGTTCTCGTATTGGCATCCTTGGTGATATTTAGTGCCCTCTGATAATTCCGCACATTTGATGGTGCCAATTAACCTTCCCGGTTTGGTGCCTTCTTTTGATAATTACTTACTTACTTCAAAGTGTTATTCGACAAAGAGTACCGGGAAGACAGAACACCACGAGCATAGCTCTCATCGTGTAACTGCACTTAGGTAATTACACTACCTACCAAGGCAGTGACTGGAGAAATCAGACTGGTGAACTGTAACGAGTGGAGTACCTCAAGGATCGTTGCTGGGACCAGTTCTATTTCTAATATACATGAATGACGTGTACACAAGAGACAAGTCCTATATGTGGATGTTCGCGCATGACGCAAAATTAATAAACCAGTTGTGACAGATGAGGATTTTAGCATCCTCCACGAGGACTTGAACCAGCTGCAGAGTTGGTCAGAGAAATGGCTCCTGGAGTTCAACACAAGCAAGTGTAAAGTTATGGAAATGGGAATAAGTGACAGGAGACCAAAAGATCAGTGCACAATGAAGGGAAACTACCTTCCTGTGATGGTTTGAGAAAGGGACCTGGGAGTGCATGTAACACCAAATCTATCTCCTGAGGGACATATAAATCGAATAACAGCAGCAGCATATTCTACACTAGCAAAAGTTAGAACGTCATTCAGAAACCTAAGTAAGGAGACATTCAGAGTGCATTACACTGCGTTTATGCAGCTCCATCATGGAGCCCCCACCTAAAGAAATACATTAGGAAACTGGAAAAGGTTAACAAATTTGTGACGGGGCTAGTCCTGGAGTTCTACTCTGCTGTTTTGAGGCTTTGGTCTCGTTTCTGACCAAAGAGTGGTCTGTTTTGTTTTGCTGCTTTCTGGGTGCCTTCCCTTGGTGGTCGCAGACATGAATAAGTTTACATAAAATTGTTCATAGTACCACTGCTCCCAGTCTCTCTCCGAGCTGGCCAGGTTCTGGCTCGAGGTCCCTGGTAGGCCAGTAAGAACTCTGTAACTGATGGCACCTTCTCGTCTGGCACTATATCAGTGTAATATCTTCAGGGAGCCACTGGGGCTCACCAGAAATTGATGTTTTTTACAGTCAATGCTGGTTGCTGATTCTGCTAAGCTACTAGGAAGATAACAAACTTAGTCAATTGTCAGACTATTCAGGAAGACCAGGGAAAATAAGTGTATGGTGCAACACTTTGGAAATGGAATTAATGTGAATAAATGCCATGTTATGGAAGGTGGAATTGGAGAAAATAGACCATACACAATCTACAAATTACGTGAAAGAACTTTAACCCTTGGGGCGCTAAGGGCCATTTTGCCTTCAACACCCACAGGCGCAACAAAAAAAAAATTCCAAAAAATTCTTTCGTCTTATAAAAGTGTTCATTTGTGTTCCCTGATCACAGAAAAAAAAGTAGGTGGCATATTTTGGCCATAATAGGGTGGGGAAGTCTGGGAAAAAAGAGGTGTTGACAGAGCAGTCGCCAGACGAGGTCTGCTCTGCCCGAGCTGTCAGGCGGGTGTTGCCACAAAGATATTATTACCTAATTATTTCAATGTCTCTGATTTTTTTTTTTTTTTTTGCAGTAATATTATTCAATAGTGTGTATTGTGACATATTTATATAATAAAATGTGTGAATCATTGCTGTACTCAAAATTATGGTGTGCATATTAGTGATTCAGTTATTAGGTTCATAGAACAATATACAAATAGTTTTGCTGTTATTATACTTTATACACAGGTTATATATAAGTATCTGCATGTTTTGTTCACCATAGCAAACCACTAAGTTGTTGTTGTTAGTCAAAATGCAACGAAGAGTGGCTACCACTCGCCAGCCAGCCAGCCACTTGCCACCACTCCCTACCTCACCTCCTCACTCACCAACATACTCCTCCCACCATATTTTTTTGCTTTAATTCACTATACACAGATATTATATATATGTATCTACATGTTTTGTTCACCATAACTGTACATCTAAGCTTGTATAGGGAGTTCAGGCAATAAGAGACGTAGCTAAACACACAGTCAGCTGGTGGCTGCCACCGTCACTGGTTCAAGGCCAGACACACTAATATTTCTCCTCCAACAATACTGTTTGTGGTGTTATTACACTATATCCACACATTATATATAAGTATCTACATGTTTTATTCACCATACCTGTACAAATAAGCTGGTATGGTGCCAAAGACTATAGTGGCCACCAGTAAACAACATGACAAGTCATGCAGACGATGCACCTCCCTCACCAAAATGGTGGCTCCCACCATACTCCTATTGCTGTTATTACACTCTACGCACACATTATATATAAGTATCTATATTTGTATTCACCATAACGAACCACTAAGCTGGTATGGTAAGTCCAGTCAATAAAAGGTGGCCACATGCAGTCAGAAAACAATGCCACCTCCCTATCAGCATTACTCCTTCCTCCATAGAGCACAGCACTAAATATCACCACAGTCCTGCTATTATCAGAATCCTGGTCAGTTTTATCAGTCAGGGGTCTTCTGTAATACTAGTGTCGCTAAATAATAGCATGTACATATATATTTTGACATTTTTAGGCGATGCAGTGGTCACAAGCTGAACAGCGGTGCTGTGAGTTCATGCTGTGTGTGCCAGCCTTAGTGGCTCAGTACTGAGGCTCTCACACCCAGGAATGTTGTCCACAATTTTTTTCTAGGTGGCATCTAAGTAAAGTAAGTAAAGTAAATTTTATTCAGGAAAGTACATACATAGTTGATTTATAAACATAATATTGGATTTATAGATATAGCTAGTACATACAATACTTAAAGCCACTAGTACACATAGTGTTTCGGGCAAAATCTGGTAATCTGGTAACAATGGGTCGTTGCTGAACTATAGCTACCCCTATCCCTCGTGGGGCACTTAAAATCTTGCTCTAAAGCTTAAATCATCTATACAGTACTGTATATGTATTGCGAGGTTCCGGTAAAGTTACTCCCATCATCTATACTGTACAGTATATGTATTGCGTAGTCTAAAGGTTAAAGATTCCTTAAAAAAAAAAAAAAAAAAAAATATATAAGGGAATTTGGATAAAAAACTGTCATCTGAGGATCAGAACAAAGAACACGAGCATATGCTACGCTTTCCCACTTTAGAATCACTTTAAATATATGGACGGGGAAAAATTTGAGAAATTGTTCATGACGTTTGTGAGATCAAAGTTGTAATATGCAGTAGTTTTATTATCCCCATGTATCTCAAGAATCACATCATTAAACATGGAAAGGTGCAAAGACATGAAACTAAATGGCTTCCTGAACTGAAAATAAATAGCTGCGAGGAGAGGTTAGAGACTTTAAATATATGAAAGCTAGAAGATGGAAGAAAAAGAGATGATATGGTTACTATGCACAAAATACATTAGTAACAGGAATCGATAAAATTGACAATTTTTTTTTTTAAAACTACAATGTCAAGAACAAGAGGACATAGGTTCAAAGAAAGAAACCAAAGCTGCTGAAAAAATGTTGGAAACTTCACCTTTACAAACAGAGGTAGACAGTTGGAACAAGTTAACTGAGGTGGTGTGAAGGCAAGAACCAACAGTAGTTTCAAAGCATCATATGACAAAGAATACTTCGAAGACAGAACACTACCAGCATTGCTCTCATCCTGTAACTACATTTAGGAAATTACTCTTAGGTAATTGCCACAGATATTCTGTTCATCCCTATTCTGTACATCCAAACTTTTCATAGCCATACTCAGTTCCTCCACATTTCTTAGCAAAGTTATCCACACACACACACACACACACACACACACATGATCTACCAGTTGGTATACAGAATTATATGAACATGTTTGCTGATGATGCTAAGATAATAGGAAGGATAAGAAATTTAGATGATTGTCATGCCCTTCAAGAAGACCTGGATAAAATAAGTATATGGAGCACCACTTGGCAAATGGAATTTAATGTTAATAAATGTCATGTTATGGAATGTGGAATAGGAGAACATAGACCCCACACAACCTATATATTATGTGAGAAATCTTTAAAGAACTCTGATAAAGAAAGAGATCTAGGGGTGGTTCTAGATAGAAAACTATCACCTGAAGACCACATAAAGAATATTGTGCAAGGAGCCTATGCTATGCTTTCTAACTTCAGAATTGCTTTTAAATACATGGATGGGGATATACTAAAGAAATTGTTCATGACTTTTGTTAGGCCAAAGCTAGAATATGCAGCTGTTGTTTGGTGCCCATATCTTAAGAAGCACATCAACAAACTGGAAAAGGTGCAAAGACATGCTACTAAGTGGCTCCCAGAACTGAAGGGTAAGAGCTACGAGGAAAGGTTAGAAGCATTAAATATGCCAAAACTAGAAGACAGAAGAAAAAGAGGTGATATGATCACTACATACAAAATAGTAACAGGAATTGATAAAATCGACAGGAAGATTCCTGAGACCTGGAACTTCAAGAACAAGAGGTCATAGATATAACTGGCTAACACAGATGCCGAAGAAATATAAGAAAAATTCACTTTCGAAACAGAGTGGTAGACGAGTTGGAAC
>WNGS01164858.1:24326141-24365245 GCA_020271785.1 Procambarus virginalis
TGACATTTTCTGGTGAGACCCAGAGGCTCCTTAACATCCCTCTCTCCCTCTGGTTGGCGTTGTTTTTCACGTATTTTGACATCCAGCCTAAGATAAGAACTGCCGGTTGGATCACCGGCGTGGAGGGTCTGGGGCTCCCCTTTCCCTCTCCCGGGGAGGGGAGGGGGGGTTGCACAGACGGCAGCGCGGTAACGTGATGACATGCTAGTTTGCTACTTTTCATTTGGGGAAGTTCTGTCCACCCGTTTTGCTTTCGGTAGCAATAGTTTCACCAGAATAGGGGTTTGTATTGGGACACCTACTTTCTGGGTGTCAGACCCAGTCGATGGCAGACATACAATGCTCCCAACCACAGGGGGGTTTCTATAGGCCATTGCTCCTCGCACCTCTCTGAGGGGGCCAGGTTCTGGCTTGTAGTGGAATACAGAAATCTTCCTGGGAGGCAAGAACTCTATGCACATTGACTGATGCCAGAAAGTTATACATATCCATTCAGCCTGGATAGCTCCGGAAGCCTCCGGTCTCACCCAGAAAATGGTTTTTCATTACATTCAATGCTGTTTTTTCATTGAACTTGTGTTGAATTAAATCAATACCGACTATTAACTCATGTTGATGCTCTCTTTAACTTTTGTTTATAATTAAACTTCTCAGATATTATTGGAAATTGCTGTGAAATAAATCTTGTATTTTATGTTTATTTTTAATTTTTGTGTAATTTATTTATGGAATTGTTTTAATGTCTTCGGAATATGATAATTCATTGGTGCATTAAAACTTGTAACAGAAAATTCCATCAATTTATTGGCATTAATTTTTTGCCAAGGATAAATATCCCAGTAACAAATCACCTCCACGCATCCCCCCTCCCTTCCACATTGCCAGTTTCAAGTGTCTAACACTCCCCTCCCTGTCTCCCGTATGCTGCTCAACAGTGTGCAGCGGCTGGAGAGGCGACCCTCCAGGTTTGGGGGTCAGCAAAGGTACACAGTACAATATCCACAGTCCTATTATGACTGTACCATCTTTTTTTTTTCCACAGTACCAAGAATGCTCTAGCACTAGTGCCCTGGACTTTGTGGACTCAGGCTCATGTCACAAAGGCTCTTATATTTTTAATCCTTGGATAGCTTTTTGCCATTATATTTTTTCATAAAGGTGTTTGGTTGCTGTAGCAAGTGTACCATGGAGTTCAGGTTGCATTCAATCTGTAAAATGAGCTCAAGTCTACGAGTAATGTATTTTTGTCTACTGCAGTTGGTGGTGGTTTGCCAAATTAGCTGCTGCACCCTTTAAAACACACGATAGTGATCCTAATCTGTGGTATTAACCAGATTCCATTAGCTGTCTAATAATTTTGCTACAATATGTTTTTTGTATGTTTGCTGGGATATTACTATGGCTCAGTACAGAAAGCAAGCCATCATAAATTACAGGATGAAGCCTTAAACTACAAGTCATTTCACAATATCAATTGGCCAGTCTCAGCGGTGCTGAAGTTTTGAACTGTAAAGTAATTTGATACTACAGTATACAGTATTAATTGTAATCAGTTAAAGATTTAACATGGGAGCTGCCCAACTGAAAGAGTTCTGAAGGGCTGGTATTATTAATTGAATATTTTGAGAATTTTTTGTGAAAATGTTTGGCGAGTCAGTAGATTTAGTGTTTTGTTATTATCCCATTCTGTTTTAGCCTTAATTGATTGCTAGGGATATGGATGTGTCAATAATCCCTTTATGACATATGATGAATAGGAGAAAATATTACATCATGAATGAATATGGCTTTAATTCTAAAATGGCACTTGTTATGAAGCTTACAGATGGAATATTTATTTTTTACTTGGGTGAAAATGATCAATTTTGTCTTGGTTAATATTGAGAGATTGTTGCATAAGTTCCAGGTGCCACTTGAGAGTTGAAGCCATTGTCAGTTTTGCATCCTAATGGTCTTGTTTTGTTTTCGACTCTAGCATGAAGCGGAGGGTTGAGCCGACGAGGTAAGATTGCTGAAAGCACACCTGGCACAGTTGTCATGCACTTGAGCCGGACACCGCACTAGGCCCAGACTCTTAAACTATCACTTTGGATCAGTATAAGTCTGTAGATAATTCATTTAGCATCATGATCTACAACTTTCATATATTCAATGATAAAAATCTTTCATATTGCCACTGATCTCAAGTTATTAGTAAGAGTTTGGATAATTTTTCTCAAGGTTCACTTTTTGGTTTTCCGCTGCATCATTTTTCAATTTTTCTTCCATGTTGGATGTGACTGGATATTTTTGTTGGTGTTGGTGTCCGAGGGGTGCCGGTGTACTTGACCTTACCATCCATGCTCTGTTGCTTATAAGTCATCCCCCAACATACAGGAATTACATACCATGTCTTCAGAGGCTGATAAAGATATAAATTTTATAGGAGTCTATTTTTATTTATTGAGTAAGGATATCCAGATTTCTACTTTTTCATTAATAATGAACTGCTCTTTAGTTTCTCGTATTGATTATGGAAAAGTAGATATCAAAAAAACAATTTGATTTTAAAGGTTTTGACCTTTATTGAAGCCTTTAGTATGAGAGGGATGTGTTGATGTTGCCGCATTTCTCTTAACTTCTGCAGAGGCTCCAAACAGAGGTAATTTTATAGTCTCTCCCATTACTCTGAGACATTAATCGCCTCTTATTTCTGTAAAGATTCAACAATGCATGACAGCAGATCTGTATTTGGTACAGTTTTAGAATTGATTACTTTTTCTTTGCACCATGGAGGATTGTTCACTGCAAGGCTCTGAGGCCGGGGTTGGTCTTTGATGTGAGGTACTTTTGTGGTTCTTGTCACCCTCTCCCAGCTCTCTGTTGGCCTCCTTAATCAATATCCAACAGTATGCTTCAACAAAATTTCTATATTTTGAGCTTTTACTAACCTCTTTTATCATTAATATTTAAAGAATATCCTCATGCTACCCTTTTAAAGTTTTCTGACTATGGATTAGGGAGGTTTCTTATGATCTGTGACCCTGATCACCCAATTTTATCTTGATCATAGCTGATACAGAATAAAAAATACCACCGTGGACATAATATTCCCAGAATTAGCATGATAATTTTGACTGCACATGTTACATTTGCACACCACCTCAAATACTCTTAAATAGGCTTTAGTGAGAATGAAGATTGTGTAAGTCATGTGATTAAGCCTAAGAAATAAACCAATGTATCATAAATATCTTAGCGCTGCTTGTATAGTGAGCAGTAAACATAGGGCACTGATATGTAAGTTTTGACTTACATGTATGCTCAATTCCATCCTTTATTAAATTATGGTCCTATTTATATTAAATTAACAACACCTTCCTTGTATTGTGCATGCCTCCACATGTTCACGAATATTCACATGTTGACACATTAAAACTTGCCTGCTTACTTGCTCTATCAAATAGATCTGCTGCATTAATGCCTCCCTTTGGCCTCAATTCCATCTCATAGAAGCTTAAATTTGCCTGCTCACACTCACTCACAAATATTTTGCTCTTTCACTTGCTCACATTCCCTTGCTCGCTTACTTGTTTATGCACTTGTTTGCTTGCCTACTCACTTGCTTCTTTTCATTTACTCATCTGTTTTCTCATTCAATCTCATTAATAATTCGTGTATAAACACGCTTAACAAGCTATGTGGATGAGGGAAGGGGATGTTCCCTCCATGCTGGATTTGATATTTACCAGGAAAGAGGAAAAGATATTTTACATTCAGTAATTTCCTCCCTTGGGTAAAAGTGACCATGTCATTTTGTGAATAAAGTATGCAGTGCGTTATAATCTGGAAGAAAATGAGGAAGTTGAAGCAGTTGAAAAAACAGATTTCAGGAGAGAACATTAAGTGGAATGTAGAAATTTCTTTAAGGAATTTGATTGGAAAGACTTGCTGTTAGGAAAAGATGTAAATGAGATGTATGTCAAATTTTGTGACAAATGATAAAAGCACAACAAAATTTATACCAAAACAGAGATGCAGAATTAGGAAACAGGATTGATTCAACAGAAATTGCGAGAGAGCCAGAGACCAAAAAACACAAAAATTTAATCAATATAGGAAGAAGCCAAACCCTCATACATACCATCATTATAATGAACCGCAAAACAAGTACACAGCAGTGAGAAGAGTGGTAGAAAGAAATTTTGAGAAAGGGATAATGGACAAATGTGAAACAGAACCAGGCCTATTCCATAAATTCCCCAAAAGCAAATTGCAGGTAAAGGATAATATTCAGAGGCTGAAAATGGGAAACAAATTCACAGAAACTGAAAAGGAAATGTGTGAAACATTAAATGAAAAGTTCCAAAGTGTGTTTGTACAAAATGAAATCTTCAGAGAACCAGACAAAATAAGAATTCCAGAGAATACCATAGAGCACATAGAGGTGTCTAGAGACGAAGTGGAAAAAAAACTCAAGGAGCTAAGTAAGAACAAAGCAGCTGGCCCAGATGGAGTTTCACCATGAGTTCTGAATGACTGTGCACCTGAGCTCAGCATTTCACTTCAACTGAATTTTAAGGCATCCCTGTGTACAAGAGTCATACCAGATATGTGCAAAAAGACTAACATAGTTCCAATCTACAAAAGTGGCAGCAGGGTAGACCCCCTCAATTGTACACCTGTATCATTGAAAAATGTAATAGTCAAAATATAGGAAAAAATCAGCATTGAATGTAACGAAACGCCATTTTCTGGGTAAAACCCAGAGGCTCCCTGGAGCTATCCAGCTGATATGAATGTATTCGACCCAGGCTTCAGTCAAGCGAATGGAGTTATAGGCCTACCAGGGACCATGAGCCAGAACCTGGCTCCCCTCAGAGTCATGAGGTGCAATTGCCTATAGAAACCTCTGTGTGGTTGGAAGCATTCTATGTCTGCCATCGACTGGGTCAGGCACCCAGAAAGGTAGGCACCCTTAAGCAAACCCTATCTGGTTAAAATAGTGCTACTGAAAGCCAAACTGTTGGACTGAATTCTCCAAATAAATTACAAGGAAATGAGCATGACATCACAACTGTCACTGCTTCACTGTCTGTGCAGCTCCTCCTTCCCTGGGAGGGGGAAGAGGGAGCCTTCAAACCCCCACTCTGGCTATCCAACCCGTTAGTTCTGAGGCTGGATGTTAAAAAACTTATGAAACCGCTGACTAGAGGGAGGGAGGGTTGCTAGGGAGCCTCCAGGTCTAACCCAGAAAATGGCATTCCATTACTTCAATGTTGGTTTTCTAGGGGAAGCCCCTTCAGCTCCCCGGAGATACTTAACCAAAGATAAAAACAAGAGGGACTTATCCAGGAGGCAGTCGCCACTCGCTCCTCAACTTCAAGTCTAGACAACTGGCTGCAACTGCCGCCCCAATGTCACACATGCCCAACTAGGGCCCAGGAACATCGACTAGGTAACGAGCAGCCAGGACCCTGTTCGACCTCCAAAATCCCCGTGCCCGAATATCAGCCCCAAGACGTGTTACCGAAAATGGCAGCCAAAGCAGCAAACTTACAAACGTCATGGGCACGAGGATAGACCGCAGGCTGGCTAGACCAAATAACCCTGCGGACAACCTGGGAGACCCAAGTCCTGGAACAGGGAAGAAGGGAATCCGGGTCAACCCAAAGCGCATCCCTGGACTCCGAGGCCATGGCGCGCAGGTGATGGCGAAGAGCCGCAACCGGATACAACACACGATGTACTCCTAGCCGAACTAACCAAGCATCAAGAACCCAAGGACCCCTCCGGAAAGCAGCAGTCTCATTCTTCGCCAGTAAAGAAGGAGACGACTGCAAATGAACAAACCTACTACCAGGACCAAAAGAGCAGAAACCCCTGTGCTGGAGGAGAGCATGAAGCTCCTAAACTTACCCCCAGAGGCCAATGCCAACAGAAAAAGAGCCTTCGCATAAAAATCTGGAACTGAAGAGGCCACAACAAACCGAGGAGAAGATAGAAAAGAGAGCACCTGGCCCAATGACCAGGATGGCCCAGGCAGAACATGAGCAGGCCAGAGGTGAAGCAACGCACGAGACAGTTTGCGAAATGGAGCAGAACTAACATTCACCCCAAACGTAAGCTGAAGCGACTCCGCCAGCGGCTCACAATATGAGGTGACAGTATTTGACATAAGATGACGATCCTGAAACAACCAAGACAGGAAGGTCAAGACAACCCGTTCTGAAACTGAAGAAAACCTACGAAGGGACAAGAAATACCGATAGGACTGCCAGTAAACTTCATGCTATTGCTGAGAAGAGACGTGCAGTTGGGACACCATCAATGAAGCATTACATCACCATACAAATATCATTAGACCTGTATCAGAAGGCCAGATGCGAAGACTTGAGGAAAAGATCAAACCAGCAACTTAACCCTTAAGTTGCGCTGCACATCATATGATAGGTTGAGTGACTTGCTATAAAATGCGTATCCCATCATATGGTGTATTGGAGTACAGTATCCACTCGATTTAACGGCCTATATGGGGCTGTACCCTGGTCGTTATTTCCGGAGCTCCGGTATTTCCGAAGTTAAGTGTCGGTAATTTTTCAAGTAACATTCAGGCAAGATATATTTTTTACAGACAGCCACTGGGTCCACCACTCTAGTGCCTTCTACCCTGTGACGTCACAGATTCACGGCACATTGTTTTGATTTGTCATGAGGCTGGAGTATTCATTCTGTGACTTTGTTGGACAAATCTGCACAATCAAGGAACATCTGTGCACCATGTTTGCTCCAAATGCACTCATTGTGTCAGTGATGGCTGACTGGTGTGTGGATGGGCAGGCAGGCAGGGATGGAAAGGCAGGCAGGGAGGGAGGCAGGCAGGCAGAGCTTGGGAGGGAGGCAGGCAGAGGCTGGGTGGTAGGCAGGGAGGGAGGCAGACAGAGCTTGGGAGGGAGGGAGGCAGACAGAGCTTGGGAGGGAGGGAGGCAGGCAGAGGCTGGGTGGTAGGCAGGGAGGGAGAGGATGGAGATGGATGGTAGGATGGAGATTGATTGATGGATGGATTGATGGAGGGAGGGAGAGAGGGATGGAGGATGGATGTTGAAGCAGAGACAGCGTGTAGGGGTATGGTATGGAACTCCCCACCCACCCACCCCCATACTTCCTATGGAAGTGTGGGGGAGGTGTGTCGGTGGTGGGAAAGGGACCGGCTCACTGATAAGCCTAACACACTTGACCCAGTGAACCAGATGTTTCTTAATTAAATTCTGGATGTTTTTCCATCCAGAATTTTCCATCTGGTTTGGATGTTCCTAATATTATTAGGATAATAATAAGTTATAAAATACTAGTTTCATGAATGCTTTATTGTATTAGATGGAGATTCTCCAGGCTGTCTCTGGCTGGCTGGCAATCTACTGAGCCATTTCCCAGAAGGGTCTTGAGGGGGAAGGCAGGAAGTGAGTGTGTGGGGGAGAGCAGGAGTGAGGGAGTGGGGGAGAGGTGCAGTGAGAGTGAGGGAGGGGACGATAGAGGTAGGCGGCCTGCTTGACATGTGGACCCTCCTGATGCCAAAACAAACCCAATACCGACCTTCGGTAATATCGACCGCCAGACTGTTATACGAGGCTCTAAATACCGGTCTCCCAAACTAGTCGTTATTACTGGCAGGTCGGTATAAAAGAGGTCGTTTAAATTGAGTGGATACTATGCAAGATTTAAATGGCCCCGGATACATGGGGTTCACCTCACCTTCATCAGGGCTCTAGTAAACAGACTCCTTTTTTTTTTTAAATCGTGGGCCAAATTCCCGGGTGTGAGGGCCTCAGTATTGAGTGAGCCACCAAACCTGACGCACGCAGCATGAGCTCACAGCACTGCTGTTCAGCTTGTGACCACAGCATCGCCTAAAAATGCCATAATATATATGTTCATGCTATTATTTAGCGATGATATTATTACAGAAGACCCCTGACTGTGATAAAAATGACCAGGATTCTGATAATAGCAGGATTGTTGTGATAATTAGCACTGTAGTGGGAAGAGTAATCTTGGTGGGGAGGGAGGTATTGTCTGGTGACTCTGTGTGACCACCTTTTACTGTCTGGACTCACTATACCAGCTTAGTTGTTCGCTATGGTAAACAAAACATGCACATACAGTACTTATATATAACGTCTGTATATAAAAGCAAAAACAGTATGGTGGGAGGAGAATGGTGGAGATTCAGGTGAGGTGAGGGAAGGAGGAAGTGACAGCCAGTGGCGGGCTGCCACTGCCACTCAGCATACCAACTTAGTGGTTCGTTATGGTGAACACGAATGTAGATACTTATATATAACATGCATATACAGTGTAATAACAGTAAAAGGAGTGTGGGGGCGAAGCTATTTTGGTGATAGGGGGTGGCAACATCTGCATGATTTGTCATGTTGGTAGGGGTGACCACTATGGTCTTTGGACAATATACCGGCTTAGTTGAACAGTTATGGTGAACAAAACATGTAGATACTTATATATAACATCTGTATATAGGGTAATAACACCACAAACAGTAATGTTGGGGGTGAAATTTTAGTGCGTCTGACCTTGAATGTGTGAGGGAGGCAGCCGCCAGCTGACTGTGTGTAGCGACGTCTCTTAGTGCCTGAACTATATCAACTTAGTTGTACAGTTGTGGTGAACAAAACATGTAGATACTTGTATATAACATCTGTATATAGTGAATAAATGCAGAAACAGTATTGTGGGAGGAGAATGTGGGTGAGTCAGGTGAGTTGAGGGAGGGAGGGAGGAAGTGGCAGCCAGTGGTGGGCTGCCACTGGCTGCCACTGCCACTCAGCATGCCAACTTAGTGGTTCGTTATGGTGAACACGAATGTAGATACTGTACTTATATATAACGTCTGTATATAATGAATAAAAGAAAAAACAGTGTGGTGGGAGGAGAATGTGGGGGAGTGAGGTGTTGAGGGAGTGAGTGGCAGCAAGTGACTGGTTGGTGTGTGGCGGTCACTCCTCGTTGTTCTTTGACTCATAATACCAACTTAGTGGTTCGTTATGGTGAACAAAACATGCAGATACTTATATATAGCCTGTGTATATAGTGTAATAACTGACAAAGTATTTGTTCACTGTTTGATGAATATAATAATTGAGTCAACAATATGCACACCATAATTTTGAGTACTGCAATGATTCACTCATTTTATTATATAAATATATCACACTACACACTATTGAATAATATTACAGCAAAAAAACTACGAAAAATCAGTCAGAGACATTGAAATAATTAGGTAATTATATCTTTGTGGCCAGTCCTGCCTGACAGCTGGGAGCAACAGACTGTCTGGGACGCACGCTGAGTCAGCGTGTTTTTTGCCAGACTTCCCCGCCCTATAGTGGGCAATACTGTATATGCCACTTACGATTTTTTTTATTATTTTTCCCATGATCAGAGTACACAAATTAACAGGTTTAGAAGAAAAATTTTTTTTTTTGGTATGCACCTGTGGGTGACAAATGCTAATTAGCCCTGAGCAACAAAAGGGTTAACGAACTGACCCGATCTGCTGAAAGAGGCGGAGTCGCGGGATGACCCCCGGGTTCGGACACCGAGTAAGCAGCACCTGAAACTGAGGCTGGGCTGGCCACCAAGGGGCCAAGAGGACTACTCTTCCCTGGTAAGTCTCCAAATGAGCTAGGACCTGGAGCAACAGTGGAACTGGGGTGGGGGGGGAAGAGGTACAGGTAACCCCACCTCGACCAGCCCTGCCTGAAGGCATCAACCCCGACTGCTAGGCAGTCGGGGGAAGGATGCCACATACATCGTCCATTCTGTGGATAGGGGAATGAACCAAAACAGACTGCCTGCCAGGACGTTGGACACTCCTCGAACGTGAACGACCTGGAGAGCCAAACCCCAAGAACTCAGCATATGAGTCACTTGAAGCTACCAGCCCCAAAGAGCCAAGGACCACATCGAACCTCTGCGGTTCAGACAATAAACCACCGGGCAGCAGTCCGAATGGAGCCTGATCGTTGGTCCATGAGCGATCCGAACCCTCCAAAGCGACCACCACACCGCCACGATCTCCTGCACTGTGCATTGGACTCGACAGAAGGACGAATCCCACCGCCCCTGGCTAGCCTGGTGAGCACTGGTCACAAAGCCCCTGCCAAGAGATGACGCATCCGTGAACACATCGAGTGAGGGCTCGAGTAGGTGCCAATGCTCTGAACCCCGAAAAATCTGAAGAGGAAGTTGGCGACGCAGCAGCCGATGCAAGGTGCCTGGAGGCCGAACCCAGCAATCGCAAGAGAAATGAAAGGGACATTCCTGAAGGAATCAGGACAAGCGACGAAGACAAACCCGACCCGGCAGGTAGACCATCATGGCAGTTCAGACTCCCACACAAACTCTATAGCAACTTCCTCGTGACCCGGGAGCCCCCCAGAAACAGGCAAAGGCGGGACCACAGCCGTAGCAGAGCTGCCGGGGGAACAACCAAGGATGCAGTCCGAGAGTTCCATACCATACCCAGCCAAGACTGAACCTGAGAGGGGACTTCCTTCAGTTCACCAGGAACCTGAAGCTGGCGAGGTGGGAAAGAACCAATTTCCTGGTGAGCAGACACGCAGACTGGTGTGGGGCTGGGAGCCCCACACCAGCCAGTTTTCGAGGTAGGTCAGAACCCGAATCCCTAACAGATGTAAATGGGCCACCATTTATAAGGCATGTGAACACACGAGGTGCCAGATTCAAGCCGAATGGAAGGCAATGAAAGCGGTAAGCCTGAAGGCCCTCAACAAAATCTACCCAGTCCTTGAACCCTGGATGAATCGGGATGTGCCAAGACGGGTGAGCAAAAAAAAAAGGGAGCCTTTCCCTCCATTGCCCCATCATTGGGATAAACCGCGAAAGGGCTGATGCCCCTTACAAGAACCTGACTTACGAGCAGAGCAATCACAGCGCTGACCAGTCATCTTCAGTTACGATGGCTGCCCGGTACTGAAAAAAATGGCACCACTGGCCTACCATGACGGGAGGAATCCCGAGCCCTGGCATGACCCTTCCGGGAAGGACCCCCCCCCCCCACGAGCCCCCCTGGAGAACCAACAAGTCCGACATGGGACGACAACTAGAAGAGGCCGCTTGCACCACCGCAGACCCTGCAAAAAGCAAAGTACAAAGAGGCATAGAAAACCTAAGAGCCAGTGCCCCACGCAGATTCCACAGATTGAGCGAACATCGTCTGCAGACACGAGAGATGAGAAGCAAAGAACAAAGACACCGTCTCCTGCAGGATCTGCGCAAACAGCTTCAGCAGAGCAGCCATTGCCCGCACCGTTGAGACCAGCGCATTAGACCCAGGATCGGCCTAAGCACTTCTACATCCTCCTCAAGCCAGTCCAGAGACAGCTCCAGTTGGGAAAGGAAACGGAAGACTGAATCCAAATGCCCACGGGCACACAAGTCCTCAGCTAACAAGGCAGCCGGAAGGGAGGGAACCTGCACCACTGAACAAGGCCGACATCCCGAGGAAGGACAGGTGCGAACAAACATGCATTGAGGCGCTTAAACACACTCCCCCGGGTAAACCTGGACAACCGTAAGGGCCTCTTGCCACTCAAGCGTGCGGGAACTTCTTGAGGTTATCTTGAGATGATTTCGGGGCTTTCGGGTGTCCCCGCGGCCCGGTCCTCGACCAGGCCTCCGCCCCCAGGAAGCATCCCGTGACAGATGACTAACACCCAGGTACCTATTTTACTGCTAGGTAACAGGGGCATAGGGTGAAAAAAACTCTGCCCATTGTTTCTCGCCGGCGCTTGGGATCGATCCCAGGACCACAGGATCACAATTCCAGCCTGCTGTCCGTGCCGGTTGGGATCGACAGAACGTATGCCATGCCCCCAATGAAAAGATAGGACAGTCTGCCAACCAGGACGACTCCTGAACCTCGTAAAGACCCCAGTAATGAAAAGAAGAACCAAACTCTAAAGAGGCAGGAATTAACTGAAGTTCCCAGAGAAACCCCGGAACCGAATCCGGGGAGGGGTCAATGCTATATCAAACTTGTAATATAGTAGAACCTCAAGTGACGACCACCTCAAATGGCGACCAATTTGGGTAACGAAAACCCCGATCGCCGACATTTCATCTCGTTAGACGACTGCTCGTTTGAATAACGTCAACACCACATGGTGGGATCGCGGGCTGCTTCTCGCACATTCTCGGACCCATCCGATGATGCAAATAATTTATTTTCTTTGTTTAAAGATGCTATTGATGCTGGGATGTTGCAAAGCATTGTCTTTTTTGTAGAAAAACAAAATTAATTTTTTTAAAGAAAGAACAAATGTCATAAAGGTTCGTTCGGTGTTTGTCAGGTAGGCTGCTCCATGTTTCTTAAAAAATAAAGAAGTGAAAAAAAATGAAGAATTTTAAAAAACAGAATAAATGTCAAAAAGATTCGTTCAGTGTTCAGCAGGTAGGCTGCTCCATGTTTCCTAAATAAAAAAAAAAGCGAAAAATAAAAAAAAACAGTAAAACAATTTGAAAAATGGACAAATGCCATAAAGGTTCGTTCAGTGTTTGTCGGGTAGGCTGTTTCATTATTGAAAAATAAACGAAAAATACAAAGCAAATGGAACTCATTTGAAACACAAAGATTGTCATAATGGAGCAGCCTAAACCTTTATGGCATTTGTCCGTTTTTCAAATTGTTTCAACTGTTTTATTTTTATTTTTTTTATTTAAGAAACATGGAGCAACCTACCTGCCGAACACCGAACGAATCTTTTTGACATTTGTTCTGTTTTTCAAAATTCTTCATTTTTTTTATTTATTTTTTTATTTTTTTAAGAAACATGGAGCAGCCTACCTGACAAACACTGAACAAACCTTTTGCTATACAAAAAATGAAAAAAAATTGAACAAATTTCAAGAAAGAAAAATGTCATAAAGGTTCAGTGCATGTAAGTTAGGCTGCTCCATTATTTAAAACATCAAATATCATATTGATGTTTTTCAATGGTAGAATGGATTATTTCTATTTACATTTTTTTCAATTGGGAACTTCGTTTTGAATGATGTCAGTTTAACATGACGACCACGACGCCGGAACGGATTACAGTCATTATTCGAGGTTCCACTGTATATCGAATGGCTCGAATAAAGATATGGGAGGGAGGGGATAGGAAAACCCCCACCCCTGCAACAACAAGCCCTGCTTGTTGTTATAGATAATATTTATAAAGAAATGAAAGGTGTCAGTAGCACAGGCACTTGGTCTAGTGTGGAGGAAGTGCTTGCACACAGGGAAGATATCAAATGCGCCTAAAGCAGCAGACATAGCCCCTCTACACAAGGGAGGGAGCAAAGCATTGGCAAAGAATTATAGACCAGTTGCACTAACGTCCCACATAATAAAAGTATTTGAGAGAGTGATTAGGAGTCAGGTCATCAGAGTCATGGAGATCAATGACCTTCACAACCGAGGCCAACATTGATTTCGAGCAGGAAGATCGTGCCTCTCACAGCTACTTGACCACTACAACAAAGTCACTGAGGCATTAGAAGAAAAACAGAATGCAGATGTGGTATTCATGGACTTCGCAAGGGCATTTGATAAGTGTGACCATGGAGTGATAGCACAAAAATGAGGTCAATAGGAATAACCGGTAAAGTAGGACGCTGGATACTCAGTTTTCTGTCGAACAGAACACAGAGTAACAGTCAACCATATAAAATCGAGTGAAAGTGCAGTTAAAAGCTCTTTACCTCAGGGTACAATCCTTGCACCACTGCTTTTCCTTATTCTCATATCAGATATAGACAAATACAAATCACAGCTTCATATCATCCTTTGCAGATGACACAAAAATCAGCATGAAAATTACCTCTGCTGAAGACATTCAAAAACTTCAAGCCATAATAAAGTTTTTGACTGGGCCCCAGAAAATAACAAGATGTTTATCAGTGATAAATTCCAGTACTTAGGTATGGTAAAAATGAGGATTAACATAATACTGTACAGGGTACAAAACACAATCAAATGTGCCCATAGTAGGAAGCAGCATGTAAAAGATTTGAGAATAATGATGTCTGACGACCTAAAGTTTAGGGAGCATAACCAAGCAAATATTGCGTCAGCCAGAAAAATTATCCCATCACAATGGTTGTATTATACAAATCACTTTATACTGTCCCTCTTGAGTACTTCTCAGTACTCACTTCCCCTTCATAGCACGAAATGGTGTTGAAATAGAGGGATACAGTAAATAATACGGCATACATAGACGCGATAAATCACCTAAATTATTCGGATCGTCTCAAAGCTCTCCAAATGTACTTACTAGAAAGGAGATGGGAGAGAGATCAAATATATACACATGGAAGATACTGGAGGGCCAGGTCCTNGGATGCCTGAAAGATCAGGTGAAGTGGAATGCTGAGCTCAGATGCACATTCTCTCAGAACCCATGGTGAAACTTCATCTGGACCAACTGCTTTGTTCTTACTTAGCTCCTCTAGCATATTTTCCACTTCATCTCTAGACACCTCTATATGCTTTATGTTGTTCTCTGGAATTCTTATTGTGTCTGGTTCTCAGAAGATCTCATTTTGTACAAACACACTTTGGAACTTTTTGTGTAATGTTTCACACATTTCCTTTTCATTTTCCATGTATCTGTCCCCCATTTTCAACCTCTGAACATTATCCTTTACCTGCAGCTTACTTTTAATTAAATTTATAGAAAAGGCCTGGATTTGATTTACATTTGTCTGCTATACTGTTCTCAAAGTTCCTCTCTGCCTCTCTCCTTACTGACGTGTAGTTGTTTCTTGCATCATTGTATTCCTGGTGTGTTTGAGGGTTTGGCCTCTTTCTATAATGATTCCATGCTTGTGTCTTTTGATCTCTGGCCCTCTCGCAATTTCTGTTGAACCAACCCTGTTTCCTAGGTCTCCATGTCTGTTTTGGTATTAATGTTTGTGTGCCTTCATCATATATTGTGCAAAATTTGGCATACATCTCATTTACTTCCTTGCCTAGCAAGAAGTCTATACCCAAGAAAAAATTTCTAAATTCCCCATAGCGTCCTCTCCTGAAATCGAGTTAACAACTGTTTACTGTCCCCATTCTCTACTAGATTATATTGCATAGTGTATTTGATGTCCAAGAGGACATGATCACTCTTTCCCAAGGAAGGAAGGTACTGGATGTCAAATACCTCTTCTTCTTAACTGGTGAATACTAGATCCAGTACTGACGGAACATCCCCTTCCCTCATTCTTGTGGCCTGCTTGACGTGTTGATACATGAATGTCTCCAAGATGAGGTTTATAATTCTGCCTGTCCAAATGTCCTTTGTTCTTGCCTCGTAGGCCTCCCAGTCTATTGCCTTAAAGTCCCCCAGTACCAACAATTGGGATTTATCTCTGTCAGCTCTTTCCATAATCTCTCTCATGACTATTATGAGGCTCTCTCGTTTGTCATCCAGTTCTAACTTTTTCCATGTGTTGCTTGCTGGTGGGCTGTAGGCATTTAAAATTATCAGCTTATCTTGATTCCAGAGCTGCAATGCCATTATGTCAATATCTCGAGGATTTTCAAACATTAATTCTCTTACCTTCAGGTGTTCTTTCACCAGCACAGCCACTCTTCCCCCTTCCTAGTTTTCCTGTTACATCTCCAAATTGAATAGTCCCTTGGGGATACGACCTCATTTAAAATATTTTCTTTAAGTTTCGTCTCTGTTAATATTGTTTGTTATGTGTTTCCTTCTGTGTGTTGGTGGTAATCCCTGCTAGGCCTCCGTGTGTGGATACATCCCAGGGGTTCAGCTTTTAGAAGTTTGTTTGGTAGACTTGGGCGCCGGTTCGCAGTACCCTTCCTGGGCTTCCCTTAGCGTGTTGAGAAGGCTTGGGGCCCCCCTAGAAAACCCCACGGGACTTCCGTGGTCCGATGGATGTGACCCTTGAGTCCCCCCTCTCTCTTCTTGCGAGATTGACGGTTGCTCTGTTCCTTGTCTCAAGGTGACACTCACCGGTTGTGCCTCTGCCATACTGCTTGTTGGGTCGGTGATTCTTTTGACCCAGAGTCGTACGACTTTGGTTGTCTGTACATGTTCCACTTCACCCAAGCAACTAAACATGATATGAGGGTGCAGGCAGTTGCTGTGTTGCATGCTTGGTTTCAGTTGCTGCCGCACACTAGGTTGGTTGCAGCCTCGGATGCACAGAGACTGCCCCGTTTTGGTTCTAGGGACCTGAACTTGGGGGTGTGGGTCGCCTCGACTCTGGTTCCATGCGCCCCTCCTAGTCCTTCCCCTTCTGTTGTGCATCCAGTTCCTTTTCCCCTTGCTTACAGCTCCGACACGTCTGAGGGTTTCGGAGTCAGGGCAGGATCTAGTTGGAGTTGAGACTCGTACGGTCTCGGGGGTGTCCTCTTCCATGGTGGCAATGGTGGCATTCGAGCCTGTTCCTCTAGCCGTAGCGTATGGGTCTGACCAGTGGGCTCCCTTCCTTAGTGTTTTTACGGCTGCCTGGCTTTTTCTGGTGAGGCCGGGGCTTTTGGGGACGGGTTGGCCCCGTTAGCCCCGCTTGGGTTTTTGTGCCCTCGGAGGGGGCTTGCAGTTCCTAAGTGTTGGGTTGTCCTTTCCCCCCCTCTGCTTCCGAGTTGGTTCGTGTTTGCCCCTCCCCGGGTTCGGTGCCGTGTTCTTTCGGATCCGTCGGTTCCATCAGTTTCGCCCTTCCTGTGGGAGATTTTCACCGCTTTCTCAACCTTTTTATCTTGGACATGTATTCTTCTACACATCTGGAGAACTGGAGAAACGTCACAAGTGGAGTACCACAGGGTTCAGTTCTTGCACCGGTGATGTTCATTGTCTACATAAATGATCTACCAGATGGTATACAGAATTACAGTATGTTTGAACATGTTTGCTGACGATGCTAAGATTATAGGAGGGATAAGAAACTTAGATGAATGTGAATAAATGCCATGTTATGGAATGTGGCATAGGAGAACATATACTCCACACAACCTATAAATTATGTGAGAAATCTTTAAAGAATTCTGATAAAGAAAGAGATCTTGGGTGATCACCTGAGGGCCACATGAAGATGGTGTGCGAGGAGCTTATGCTACACTTTCTAACTTCAGAATTGCTTTTAAATACATGGATGGGGAAATAATAAAGAAATTGTTCACGACTTTTATAAGGCTAAAGCTAGAATATGCAGTAGTTGTGTGGTGCCCATATCTTAAGAAACACATCAACAAACTGGAAAAGGTGCAAAGACATGCTACTAAGTGACTCCCAGAACTGAAGGGCAAGAGCTACGAGGAGAGGTTAGAGACATTAAATATGCCAAAACTAGAAGACAAGAAAAAGAGGTGATATGATCATTACTTACAAAATACTGTCTCCACTCGATCATCCGGACTATATGGAAGGACCCCCAGCCAGATTATCACGTGTTCCGGATAATGGTACTTTTTCACCTACGAGTCCAAAAGTTTCCATTTCCAACTATTTTTATTCTACAAACAACATAATTTGAATTGCCTTGTCACATATAATTATTAAATATTCAACTAGAAACCTCAACTTACCTTGTTGGTGTTTGTCTTCTTGATTGATGCCACACATCCTGAAGTTAAGAATTCTTAATAATTTACGTAACCTATACTAACACAACACTAAAATTAACACTTAAAATTACTGTACAGTTCATTAAGGAAAGTTAGTTTTGACTGCCAGCTGCTGAAGCCTCACTGGTTGAAGGCATTTGGGTTGCCTGTGAGGCCTCACTTGTTGAAGGCGCTTGCTTGTGCCTCATTTGAAGGCGCTTGGCTTGCCTGTGACACCTCACTTGTTAAAGGCGCTTGGTTGTGCCTCACTTGTTAAAGGCGCTTGGTTTGCCTGTGGCACCTTACTTGTTGAAGGCATTTGGTTTGCCTGTGATGCCTCACTGGTTGAGGTGTATAACACATAACTTGTCTTTAATTGTTAGGACAACCTTCTTCCTCTTAACACGTCCAGAACAATTGATGCTGCTGCCAGACATAGTCTTGGCCAAAAATGTTTTAAAGTTACTATGAAAATAAAAACTCGTGTAAAAATATATTTCACTAATGACGCAGCACTGTGATGCCGCACTGGTTGAGGTGTATAACAGTAACTGATCTTTAATTGTTAGAACAACTTTCTTCCTCTTAACACCTCCAGAACGATTGATGCTGCTACCAGACGTAGTCTTGGTCAAAAATGTTCAAAGTTTCTATGAAAATAAAAGTTATTTACAAAAATATTTCACTAATGGTACAGCACTGTGTTGTAACATGAGGGACGGGAGCACATGGGTTTACCAGTATTGGCCGGATCCACTTGGGGCAGCTATTGCACGTTACGTAGGCCGCCAGGAGGGAAAAAACTCAATATTTTTTAAGGAAACTTCAACCTGTGCACATTGTTTTTAGGAAACATAGTTATTACATAATTACTAGTACTTATTTCATTTGTTTTTGGCTATGATGAATTGTTCTAAAATTAATGGTAATTCCTGTACACAGGTGGTCCCTCCCGACGCTCCCCTCCCACCCTCCCGACACCACTCACCCACTCCACCCCTCCTCCACCATGCGTCTAGAGCCACAGGCAGACGGGATTAATACGGTACGGCCCGCCCAATGTCTTTCATATCCAGACAATTCAATCATTATCCTGCTGACTGTCCGGATAGTGTAACATCGGCAGCAAGTTAACCGGCTCCGATTTTTTATCCGGCTAAACCAGCTTTTATCCGACTCCCATTGCCATTTTGGCCGGATGTTGAGAATTTTGTCCGGTCACGATTTTGGCAGTATAAGGGCGTTTTCCGGATGTTCGAAACCCGGATAATCGCGTGGTTACAGTAGTAACAGGAATTGACAAAATTGATAGGGAAGATTTCCTGAGACCTGGAACTTCAAGAACAAGAGGTCATAGATTTAAACTAACTAAACAAAGATGCAGAAGAAACATAAGAAAATTCACTTTTGCAAACAGAGTGATATACGGTTGGAACAAGTTAAGTGAGAAGGCGTTGGAGGCCAAAACCATCGGTAGTTTCACAGCGTTATATGACGAAGAGTGCTGGGAAGACGGAACACCACGAGCGTAGCTCTCATCCTGTAACCACACTTAAGTAATTACACTTAAGTAATTATGTCCCATGGTCTTGGGTGCCATTGGGCCCATATGTGCCTCTGTGATTTTGTTCTTGGTTCTCTGGGTTCTTGAAGGTTCGCAGAAATCTTCGATACTTACAATATTATTGGAACATCGGTGGACTTCCGGTGAGGCTTCCCTCCAGTCCTTTTTTTGGACTTGTCAGTCCTCTTTTGTACTACTTGTCTTCTTTCGCTTCTATTTATCATTGTTTTGTAAATCACATCGTCTCTCCGTACTATACTTTGTTCAATACTCCTTGTTTGCACCCTCCCCGTAAGACTGGTGGTGCAGTTCGGACCTCAGGCACCTGGGCCGAGGGTGTCCGTTTTGTTTATGGGCGGGGTACACGTGTTGGTGTTCTGTGTCCTATATAGCGGGTTGTACGCCGTTTTCGCTCATCTTTTCTCTCCAGTCCTTGCCCCCTAGATACCTGGGGGGGGGGGTTCTGGTTTTTTATATGGAGGAAATCACCTAGTTCTTTTCTCTGCTTAAGGGTTTGGGTTGTCTCGGAGTGGCTCCGCCTCCACCTCTTCTCTTCCTGTGCTTGCTCCTCTGGACATACTCCGCTAGTGATGCTCTCGGAATATTACACAGCTCAGCTGTGTCGTGACATGGTTGTGTCTACGCTCTACAGGTGAGGTTATGCAGTCTGGCGACACTGTCAGCCAGGTGCGAGTTCTCGGTTTTTGGATGAGTGTTGGGTATTGTTGTAGTGTGTGTTGCTTGACCATTTTGCGTGCGTCTTCACCTGACCTTACTATGTCCATTTATCTTGTTCTTCGTTATATTGTGGGGAGCAGCCCTTTAGTCTTTCGGTGCCTGAATTTTTTATCGATATCTGGACACTTGTTCATTGCTCAGTCCATGCTATCTGCACACTCATTCATTAACTCGGTCAATGCTGTCTGGACACTCATTCCTTGCCTGTTGTTCAGTGCCTGACTGCACCCTTCTATACATTGGAGTCTCTCTCTGTATATGTGGTTCATCATGTACATTGCGTTACCAATTGCTCCTGTGTCTTCTTCGTTCGTCATTTTCATTGTACTCTCTTGTTCCTAGTTATCTGTGCTTAGACCATATTTAGGGTATTTTCCTTGCCTATTTCTGTATTTCCTACCTCTNATTAATTATGTTATTAAATATGACCGAAAAAAAAAAGTAAGATTAATAATTCTAACACGAATTTCTCATTTTCTTATGTTGTTTTTACTGATGACGGTAAATGAAAAATCAATTCTCCAAAATTCATTCTTTATTTCTTAGTCTGACGCGACACTTGAGCGCGTTTCGTAAAACTTATTACATTTCAAAGACTTTAGTTACACACTGAACAGAGTTTAAACAGCTTTTCTTTTTATACCTGCATTTGGGTGAGGTGACATGTTACAATGGTTTGGGGTGAGGTGAGAACAAACACAGAACACGAAACAATGGGTATAAGCTAAGGGAAGAATAGATCTGTAACTGCAGAAGCCTTGGCCCATATTTCTTGATGTTCTATATTGGAGCGGAGTCTTGAAGTGGGTAGAATATAGTTGTGCGTTAATTGGCTGTGATTGCTGGTGTTGACTTCTTGATGTGTAGTGCCTCGCAGATGTCAAGCCGCCTGTTGTCGCTGTATCTATCAATGATTTCTGTGTTGTTTGTTAAGATTTCTCTGGTGATGGTTGGTTGTGGGAAGAGATTATATGTTCCTTGATAGAGCCCTGTTGCTTATGCATCGTTAATCGCCTGGAAAGAGATGTTGTTGTCTTGCCTATATATTGAGTTCTTGGGGCTTACAGTCCCCAAGTGGGCATTTGAAGGCATAGACGACATTGGTCTCTTTCAAAGCGTTCTGCTTTGTGTCTGGAGAGTTTCTCATGAGTAGGTTGGCAGTTTCTTGGTTTTATAGTAAATCGTCAATTGTATCTTCTGATTTTTGTCTGTAGGGATAACGTTTCTATTAACAATATCTTTCAGGACCCTTTCCTCCGTTTTATGAGCTGTGGAGAAGAAGTTCCTGTAAAATAGTCTAATAGGGGGTATAGGTGTTGTGTTAGTTGTATCTTCAGAGGTTGCATGGCGTTTCACTTTCCTTCTTATGATGTCTTCAATGAAACCATTGGAGAACCCGTTTTTGACTAGGACCTGCCTTACTCTACAGAGTAATCTTAACAAACAACACAGAAATCATTGATAGATACAGCGACAACAGGCGGCTGACATCTGCGAGGCACTACACATCAAGAAGTCAACACCAGCAATCAACAGCCAATTAACGCACAACTATATTCTACCCACTTCAAGACTCCGCTCCAATATAGAAACATCAAGAAATATGGGCCAATAGGCCTTCTGCAGTTACAGATCTATTCTTCCCTTTAGCTTATACCCATTGTTTCGTGTTCTGTGTTTGTTCTCACCTCACCCCAAACCATTGTAACATGTCACCTCACCCAAATGCAGGTATAAAAAAAAAGCTGTTTAAACTCTGTTCAGTGTGTGTAACTAAAGTCTTTGAAAATGTAATAAGTTTTACGAAACGCGCTCAAGTGTCGCGTCAGACTAAGAAATAAAGAATGAATTTTGGAGAATTGATTTTTCATTTACCGTCATCAGTAAAAACAAACATAAGGAAAATTGAGAAAATTCGTGTTAGAATTATTAATCTTACTTTTTCGGTCATATTTAATAACATATGTCTACAGGAAAGACTGCTACCAAAATATACTAATATATATATTAGTATATATATATTAGTATATATATATATATATATATATATATATATATATATATATATATATATATATATATATATATATATATATATATATATATATATTAGTATATTTTGGTAACAGTCTTTCTTGTAAACATATGTTGTTAAATATGACCGAAAAAGTAAGATTAATAATTGTAACACAAATTTTCTCTTTAAGTTTCTTTTTACTGTCGATGGTAATTGAAAAATCAATTCTCCAAAATTCATTTTTATTTCTAGTCTGACACGACGCTTGAACGCGTTTCGTAATAACTTATTACATTTTCAAAGACTTTAGTTTACACACACAACTGTTACTTGAAAACACTAAACAGAGTTGTTACTTATGCCAACACTTAAACAGCTTGTCTTATATACTCGCATTTGGGTGAGGTGATATGTTGCAACAGTTTTGGATGAGGCGAACAAACTTTTGACCAACACAAGGCAGAACACGGAACTTTGGGTATTAATTGGATAAATGAGAGGGAAGAATGGAAGTAACTGCAAAGGGCCTATTGGCCCATACTTCCTCTTGATGCTTCTATATTGGTACGGAGTCTTGAAGTGGGTAGAATATAGTTGTGCATTAATTGGCTGTTGATTGCTGGTGTTGACTTTTTGATGTGTAGTGCCTCGCAGATGTCAAGCCGCCTGCTATCGCTGCATCTATCGATGATTTCTGTGTTGTTTGCTAAGACTTCTCTGGTGATGGTATGGTTGTGGGAAGAGATTATATGTTCCTTGATGGAGCCCTGTTGCTTATGCATTGTTAATCGCCTGGAAAGAGATGATGTTGTCTTGCCTATATACTGAGTTCTTTGGGGCTTACAGTCCCCAAGTGAGCATGTGAAGGCATAGACGACGTTGGTTTCTTTCAAGGCGTTCTGTTTGGTGTCTGGAGACTTCTAAGCAGGTTGGCAATTTTCTTGTTTTTGTAGTAAATTGTTAATTGTTATCTTCTGATTTGAGTCTGTGGGGATAATGTTCCTATTAGTTAACACTACTGTCTCCACTCGATCATCCGGACTATATGGGAAGGACCCCCAGCCGGATTATCACGTTTTACGGATAATGGTACTTTTTCACCTACGAGTCCAAAAGTCACCATTTCCAACAATTTTTATACTACAAACAACATAATTTGAATTGCCTTGCCACATATAATTATTAGATATTCAACTACAGTAGAAACCTCAACTTACCTTGTTGGTGTTCGTCTTCTTGATTGATGCCACACATCTTGAAGTTAAGAATTGTTAACAATTTACGTAACCTATACTAACACAACACTAAAATTAACACTTAAAATTATTGTACAGTTCATTAAGCAAAGTTAGTTTTGACTGCCAGCTGCTGAAGCCTTACTGGTTGAAGGCGCTTGGCTTGCCTGTGAGGCCTCACTTGTTAAAGGCGCTTGCTTGTGCCTCACTTGTTGAAGGCGCTTTGGCTTGCCTGTGACGCCTCACTTGTTGAAGGCGCTTGGCTAGCCTGTGATGCCTCACTTGTTAAAGGCGCTTGGTTGCGCCTCACTTGTTGAAGGCGCTTGGCTTGCCTGTGGCGCCTCACTTGTTGAAGGCGCTTGGCTTGCCTGTGGCGCCTCACTTGCTGAAGGCGCTTGGCTTGCCTGTGGCGCCTCACTTGTTGAAGGCATTTGGCTGCCTGTGACGCCTCACTGATTGAACACATAACTTGTCTTTAATTGCCAGGACAACCTTCTTCCTCTTAACACCTCCAGAACGATTGATGCTGCTACGAGACATAGTCTTGGCCAAAAATGTTTAAAGTTACTATGAAAATAAAAAAGTTATTTGAAAAAATATTTCACTAATGGCGCAGCACTGTGACGCCTCACTGGTTGAGGTGTATAACAGTAACTTATCTTTAATTGTTAGGGCAACTTTCTTCCTCTTAACACCTACAGAACAATTGATGCTGCTACCAGACATAGTCTTGGCCAAAAATGTTTAAAGTTACTATGAAAATAAAAAAGTTATTTAAAAAAATATTTTACTAATGGCGCAGCACTGTGTATAACACGAGGGACGGACGCACATGGGTTGACCAGTGTTGGACGGGTCCACTTGGGGTGGGGCAGCTATAGCACCTTATGTCGGCCGCCAGGAGGAAAAAACTCAATATTTTTTAAGGAAACTTCAGCCTGTGCAGATTGCTTTTAGAAAACTTATTTATTGGTTATTACATAATTACTAGTACTTATTTCATTTGTTTTTGGCTATGATTAATTGTTCTAAAATTAATGGTAATTCCTGTACCCAGGTGGTCCCTCCCGACACTCTCCTCCTACCCTCCCGACACCACCCACCCACCCCACCCCCTCCTTCACCATGCGTCTAGAGCCACAGACAGGATTAATACGGTATGGCCGAATGTTCATCCGGCCAAACCAGCTTTAATCCGGTTCCTGTGGCCATTTTGACCGGATATTGTGATAACTTTATTCGATCACGATTTTGGCCGTATAAGGGCGTTTTCCGGATGTTTGAATCCCGGATAATCGCGGGGTTACAGTATTGCACTCAGTTGCTTCCCCCTGTAGTCACTCGGTTTTCTCTTGAGTCGTCTCAGTGACTCAGTGTCGAGTTACACATTAGAATATTTGTTAAAATTTTAAATTTTATCCAATGAATCTGAGAGTGGTTTCAAAATGAGCACCTTTAGGTTGCGCACAATTTGATACCAAAATGAAAGACATAACACGAAAATTGATTTCAGAACACTGAAAAGATATACAATGGGGCCTCGACTTACAATGCTAATCCGTTCCCAGAGATGGATCTTAAGTCGAAATATCGTAAGTCGAAGCGATTTTTCCCATAAGAAATAATGGGAATTTAATTAATCTGTTCCGCACCCTCCAAAATATTAACATACAAATACATTTTATACTGAATACAATGTTTTTTCTAACTACAATACAGTACCTAAGTTTCTCTTACCTTTATGGAGGGCTCATGATGGCGTATGGAAGATGGTGATGAGGGGGGAGGAGGAGAGTTATTACTGTTTGGACGGGGAGTTCCCTTCCATTATCACATCAGGCAGTGATGTTTTCTCTGCGGTACTCTCTCTCCTACGTTTTTCCTGAACACCACTAGGACATGGTTGTGGTTCAGTGCTTGTTTGTCTCACTACAAATTTGTCAAGAGACATTTGTTTTATCCTTCGTTTTAACATTTGTATGTAAAGATGCATCAAAGTGTCATTGAATTGGTTAAGGCAACGACCTACTGCAGCTTGATTTGGGTGAGTCGTTTCAGCAAAGGTTTACAATTCTTCCCATGCTGCACACATTTTCTTAATTGTTGAGGAAGAGACATTCTGTACTCTTGTTTTTGCTCTATGGTCATCCTTACATGGGTTTTCATATGTTGAGTCTTGCCACTGACTTTCCTGGAACTCACGGCATGATATATAATTATTACTTTAATGTTCAAAATGCAAAAAATCACCACAAAAGCGGAATTTCTTATAGGCGCGATAGTCACTAAGCGGGTGCTGTAGTAAACTGAGGCAGATCGGCCGTGTGACCGGGAACCACGCGCTCGGTCGACCCGAATGTGTACCAACAAATATCGGAAGTCGACGACACCATCGGATGTCGAGTCGCATTTTTCTATAAAATTTACATCGTAACTCGAAATTATCGTAAGTAGGGGCAATCGTATGTCGAGGTGCCACTGTAAATAATTTTGTGGTGATGAGCCTCCAAAAGTGTCCAAACGTTAAATATTTGTTAAAATTCCATTTATTGTTCTATTATTATGAGACAAGTTTTAAAATAAGCACCTTTATATTGCAAACAATTTGATACCAAAATGAAAGACGTGATGCGAGAATTGATCCAGTGTCAGTGTCAAAACACTGGAATGATGATAAATACTTTTCTGGCCCAAATTTTAAAATATTTGCTAAAATTACATTTATTGGTCTATTACTGTGGGGCTAGTTTTAAAATACACGCCTTTATTTTGCGAACAATTGATGCCAAAATTAAAGATGTAAGACGAAAATTGGTGTCAGAACACTGGAAATATATAAATAATTTTATAGTGATGAGCATCCAAAAGGTAAAATATTTGTTAAAATTCCATTTATTGTTCTATTATTATGACACTAGTTTTAAAATATGACCCTTTATTTTGCGAACAATTTGATACCAAATGAAACACACAACACGAAAATTTATGTTATCAAACTGAACAAGTATATACATTAGTCTGCAGGTATGCCAATTGGTGCTTGTTCACAGGTAACTTGGCCGACTTTAGGCTTTTCTGTGGGGGAGTCATGCCGGGCTTTTAGACCTTATATTCATACACCCCTATAGAGAATTCTATTGTGAACACAATGATACCAAAACAAATGACATAGCATGAGAAATAAGATGAGAAAACTGAAACGAGTATACACATTTTACTGATTTTGCGCGCTCACGGGTAACTTTGCCGACTTTAGGCTTTGCTGTGGGGAGTCACAGCAGGCTTTTGGACCTTATATGCATATACTGTCTCTACTCGATTATCCAGACTATATGGGAAGGACCCTCAATCGGATAATCACGTGTTCTGGATAATGGTACTTTTTCACTTCTGAGTCCAAAAGTGACCATTTCCAACTATTTTTATACTACAAACAACATAATTTGAATTGCCTTGCCACATATAATTATTAAATATTCAACTAGAACCCTCAATTTACTTTGTTGTTCATCTTCTTGATTGATGCCACACATCTTGAAGTTAATTTAAAATTATTAAAGAATTCTTAACGATTTATGTAATCTATACTAACACAACACTAAAATTAACACTTAAAATTACTGTACAGTTAATTAAGCAAAGGTAGTTTTGACTGCCAGCTGCTGAAGCCTCACTGGTTGAAGGCATTTGGGTTTACTGTGAGGCCTGACTTGTTGAAGGCGCTTGCTTGCGCCTCACTTGTTGAAGGCGCTTGGCTTGCCTGTGACACCTCACTTGTTGCAGGCATTTGGCTTCCCTGTGACGCCTCACTAGTTGAGGTGTATATATGTAACTTGTCTTTAATTGTTAGGACAACCTTTTTCCTCTTAACACCTCCAGAACGATTGATGCTGCTACCAGACATAGTCTTGGCCAAAAATGTTCTAAGTTACTATGAAAATAAAAAAGTTATTTAAAAAAAATATTTCACTAATGGTGCAGCACTGTGGTATATCACGAGGGACGGGAGCACGTGGTTGACCTGTGTTGGACGGGTCCACTTGGGGCAGCTATAGCACGTTACGTAGGCCGCCGGGAGGAAAAAACTCACAATATTCTTGAAGGAAACTTCAGCCTGTGCATATTGTTTTTAGGATTTATATATTTGTTATTACATAATTAATAGTATTTCATTTGTTTTAGGCTATGATGAATTGTTCTAAAATTAACACTATCGCTCACCGGGCAGGCGCGCGGTCAACTTAGGGGTCATGCACCGAGTGTGCGGGTAAGCGCGCAGTGACACCTAAATGTGTATACTCGTTTCAGCTTTCTCACCTTAATTCACGTGCTACGTCGCTCATTTTGGTATCATTATGTTCGCAATTAAATTCCCTACAGGTGTGTATAAATATAATGTCCAAAAGCCTGGCGTGACTCCCAACAGCAAAGCCTAAAGTCGGCAAAAGTTACCCGTGAGCGCACAAAATCAGTATCATGTGCATACTCGTTCCATTTTTCTCACTTTAATTCTCGTGCTACGTCTCTCCTTTTGGTATCATTGTGTTTGCAATTAAATTCCCTACAGATGTGTATGAATATAATGTACAAAAGCTTGGAGTGCCTCCCCGCAGAAAAGCCTAAAGTTACCTGTGAACGAGCACCAATTTGTACACTGCAACCTAATTTGTATACTCGTTCAATTTGATAACATCAAATTTCGTGTTACGTCTTTCATTTTGGTATCAAATTATTCGCAATAAAAAGGCGCGTATTTTAAAACTAGTCCCATAATAATAGAGCAATAACTGGAATTTTAACAAATATTTTAATTCTGGATGCTCATCATCACAAAATTATTTATATCTTTCCAGTGTGCTGACATAAATTTTTTTGTTACATCTTTCATTTTGGTATCAAATTGTTCGCGACGTAAAGGCGCGCATTTTAAAACTAGTCTCAAGATAATAGGACAATAAATAGAAGTTTAACAAATATTTTAATACTGTATTTTGACCAAAAGCCTATTTATAATCTTTCAAGTGTTCGGACATCAAGTTTCATGTTATATCTTTCATTTTGGTATCAAATTGTGCGCAATCTAAAGGTGCTTATTTTGATACTATCCCTAGGTCGATTGGATAAAAAATGAATTTTGTACAAATATATTTTTTGTAGTGGACGCAAGTCCGGTCCAAAGTTAGGACTCAGGAGAAAAATAATGGACGCGAGTCCAGTCCAAAGTTACCGATAGTGTTAATGGTAATTCCTGTACCCAGGTGGTCCCTCCTGTGACTCCCCTTCCACCCTCCCGACACCATCCATCCACCCCACCCCCTCCTCCACCATGCGCCTCGAGCCAGCCAGCCACAGCCAGAAGGATTAATACAGTACTGCCCGCCCCATGGCTTTCATATCCGGACAATTCAATGATTATGCGGCTGACTGTCCGAATAGTGTAACATCAGCAGCAAGTTTTCCGGCTCAGATTTTTTATCTGGCTAAACCAGCTTTTATCCAGCTCCCATGGCCATTTTGGCTGGATATTGAGATAACTTTATCCGGTCATGATTTTGGCTATATAAGGGCGTTTTCTGGATGTTCGAATCCCGGAGAATCGCGTGGTTACAGTACCCCTGTAGGGAATATTATTGCGAATACAATGATACCAAAACGAATGACATAGCGCGAAAATTATAGTGGGAAAACTGAAACGAGTATACACATTTCGGTGTCACAGCACGCTCGCCCGCACCATCGGGAGCAGAAGTAATAGTCTGCAGCGCGCCCAAACCGCGCACGATAGTGTTAATAAAGTTCCACCCATGCTAAATAGCTTGTCTTTGTTCACTCTGTCAATTCCTCGGAGAATTTTAAGTGGTGATCGTGTGTCCTCTAACTTTTTAGTCATTTTGTGGTGTCTGTTGACTGTATTGGTGCTTTGTTTTTGTGAACAAAAGCAGTAATTTTGTATTGTTTCGCCTGCTTTTTTGGGTGCTTTCCGTGTGAGGATGGTTGTAACAATTCCCTAGTCCCTGTGCCTCTTTGTAGGGGGCCAGGTAAGATTCAGGTAAGGTTCTGGCTCTGGTCTCTAGTAAGCTTATAAGACTCATGTGGCTGATGTGACTTAAGTATTGAGAAGCTAGAGTGGCAACATAGCTCCAGGACGTCACCGTGGCTCACCTTGAAAGGGGTGTTTCATTACATTCAATACAGGCTTTCCAGTAATTTTGGATCCTGAAAAAAAAAATCAGTACTGTTGCTTTTAAGAAAAACTAAATATATATAATGTATGTAAGTATTATAGATGCCTTTCATATGTATGTGACAGACTTAATAAAATTGTGTTAATTAAAAAATCCACAGGAGCCGTGATGAGGATTCGAACCTATGCACTGGGTATTCCCAGATGCACCCCCATTTTCTCACTGATATATCACAATAATGTGATTTCTCTGTGTATTTGTTAATTATTAATTTAAAAATATTCTTTTGTGTTCTATTTGCCAATTCTAAAAAAAATATTAATTTTGTTTTCTAGGTGATTTGTGATAATTAATGAAATAGTACGTATGGTTTTCGGCACGTTATGTATATTATTAAATGTGCTGGTGGGTAGTGATCTTCTTGTGGCATAACATGACCAGGTAGTGGAGGACTATATCATTTGTAGGAACTACAACTGCAGGGGAATTTAAATGTTTCATATTAAATTTATGCACATGTGCCTTTAGGTATATATTAGTGTATATTTGTATTATATATTTTTTCTTGGGGGGGGAGCCCCATCAGCTCCTTGGAGCTATCCAGGCTGAATGGATATGTATATAACTTTATGGCATCAGTCAATGTGCATGGATTTCTTGCCTACCGGGGTCCACGAGCCAGAACCTGGCTTCCCCTCAGAGTAATGCGAGGAGCAATGGCCTATAGAAACCCCCATGTGGTTGGGAGCATTCTTTGTCTGCCATCAAATGGGTCTGACACCCAGAAAGATATGTGTCCCAAAGCAAACCCATATTCTGGTGAAACTATTGCTACTGAAAGCCGAACGAGTGGACAGAAGTCCCGAAACGAAAAGTAGCAAACTTTGGTTGGGGGGAGGGTGCAAATCTGCACGCACCCCTCCCCCTTCCCGGAATGGGCGAGCCCCAGACCCTCCGCGCCGGCGATCCAACCGGCAGTTCTTGGCTGATGTGATTCTGGAGAAGTAGTGTGCCTCTGGCTCCAGATTGGTCTCGGTTCTGTGCCTTGTGGTGTGGGCTGTCTCCAAAAGGTGGTGTGTGAGCCAGAAGAAATATTAGACAGTTCTCAGGCTGCATGCGCCTAGGTTTCCCTTCCCTAAGTGCCCAGTAAGTACTGCCCTTGGGGCTGGGGGCCTCCTTCCAAAAGTCACCATGGGATCTACCTCCGCTATATCCTTTACTGCTCGGTACTTGGCCGCCCTTGTGGTCATCTGGTGTTTTGTTGCCCTTGTTTGTCTCTGGGTAGGAGGTAGTTTTCATCACTACCGAAGTATTTCATAGGTGTACGGGGTACTACACAGCTAGTTACACCTATTATAGTGACCGACTCTGTTCTGCCTGGGTACATTGTCCTCTTGCGGGGTTTTTCTTTTGTTTTTATTGGTTCCTGCCTGTTGAGGGGGGTCTGCCTTGTTCTCCCCCCTCTCTCTTGTTGGGGTTGGTGTGTAATTACCTAAGTGTAGTTACAGGATGAGAGCTACGTTCGTGGTGTCCCGTCCTCCCAGCACTCTTTGTCATATAATGTTTTGAAACTACTGACGGTTTTGGCCTCCACCACCTTTAAACCTAATTTGTTCCAACCGTCTACCACTCTGTTTGCAAAAGTGAATTTTCTTATATTTCTTCGGCATCTGTGTTTAGCTAGTTTAAATCTATGACCTCTTGTTCTTGAAGTTCCAGGTCTCAGGAAATCTTCCCTATCGATTTTATAAATTCCTGTTACTATTTTGTATGTAGTGATCATATCACCTCTTTTTCTTCTGTCTTCTAGTTTTGGCATATTTAATGCCTCTAACTCCTCCTCGTAGCTCTTGCCCTTCAGTTCTAGGAGCTACTTAATAATAATAATAATAATAATAATAATAATAATAATAATAATTTATTTAGGAAAAGTACATGCATAGTTGCAGAGTTACAATACAAACATTGTTTGATTTAAAGATAGAGGTATTACATACAATACCTAAAGCCACTAGTACGCATAGCGTTTCGGGCAAGGTGAGGTGTGGGGGGGGGGGGAACACTTAACTAAACTTAGTAGCATGTCTTTGCATCTTTTCCAGTTTGTTGATGTGCTTCTTAAGATATGGGCACCACACAACTGCTGCATATTCTAGCTTTGGCCCAACAAAAGTCATGAACAATTTCTTTAGTATATCGCCATCCATGTTTTTAAAGGCAATTCTGAAGTTAGAAAGCGAGGCATAGGTTCCTCGCACAACGTTCTTTATGTGGTCTTCAAGTGATAGTGTTCTATCTAGAACCACCCCTAGATCTCTTTCTTTATCAGAATTCTTTAAAGATTTCTCACATAATATATAGGTTGTGTGGGGTCTTTGTTCTCCTATTCGACGTTCCATAACATGGCATTTATTCACATTAAGTTCCATTTGCCAAGTGGTGCTCCATATACTTATTTTGTCCAGGTCCATCTTGAAGGGTATGACAATCATCTAANCCAAAACGAAGAATTTCATGAATGGCTGGAGGCAGCACATGTCTCTACTTTTTCAGAACTTGTCAACCTCATATGGTGAAGAATTTTTGAGACGGGTACCTCCTCCTGTCCGCCTATACTTAGCAGACAAGGAAGAGACGGAATTAGTGAGTGTGCGAAGTCAGCTGACACTTACAGCCTCATCCACCGGCTGACTCCAGAGCCTACCAGCAAGAAGTCTTGGTACAGTTACGAGAAAGCGAGCCCAGATCAAGGTAACTCTCAACTGTACTGCAGGTATTGTCGATTATATGGACACCCATTGACAAATGTGGTAAGTCCCAATCTAAAGGTACGTCGACCCCCTAAGTCTAAAAATACTCACCTAGTCCGGTAAGCCTGTAATGAATGTGGTGTTCATGCTAATGATCTCTCTCTCTTTACCAAGCATCTCTATCCAGGAACTATCTCTACCCACGGTTCAGATTCAGAGGGACGTTTCGGACTTAGATCTAAGGGACACAGCGGCTCTACAATCGATCGTTTTGAAATCGGCTGTGCCCACGTCGCCTACACAGGAGAGACTGTGTTCATCACTGACCTTACTGCTACAACTCCTTATCCACTTGCCAAGAGTTTACCTGATTGTCCCTTCGTGACCGTGAAGTCCAAGTCGCCGTCAGGGAAAAGCCTTTTCCCAGCCTGGAGTAACTTCCTGGGCAACGACTTGGCAGAAGACCAACAACCAAACAACCTGATCGTCAAGGACATATCCAAGGTAAGCAACTCTGTGGGGATACCCGATTTTGAACATTTCCCAGTAAAGGTTCAAGAGAGTGATGAAGGTTCTCCTCCTGTTATGGTGACCACCCGTGCTCAGCTGCACGTCCACAGCCAGCCGACTCTACTGCTACCGCTGTCCCTCAGGACCCTTCGAAACTACCCCCTAACCTGACCGCGGTGGAGTTCCGTAAGTTACAGAGAGATGATCTTACATTGACACCATTATTCTTTCAGGCTGAAACCCAATCCGACAGTGTTCCTGGGTTCTTTATGGAGAACGAAATACTCTATCGCAGGTATAGACCCAGTAAACTGAAGGACGAGGACGATTGGGCAAATGTTGAACAACTAGTGATTCCACCAGCCTGCGGCCCACGATTCTACACCTGGCCCACGGCGCTTTGTCACACTATGGGTTCAACAAGACTTACCATGGAATTCGACAAGACTACTACTGGCCAGGTATGGTAAACGACGTCAAATCTCATGTCAAATTATGCCACGTGTGTCAGTTAGCCGGGAAACCGAACGTTTCCATTCCCAGAGCACCCACTGATACCATCCAGGTGCCTGAGGAACCGTTCCACAAGCTCATTATCGACTGCGTTGGTCCTTTGCCTCGGACCAGTGCAGGCAACGCTATATCTTAACCATCCTGTGTCCTACCACCAGATTTCCGATAGCAGTTCCAGTAAAAATATTACAGCTGCTACAGTGGTGAAGAATCTACTGAAAATCTTCACCCAGTATGGATTTCCGAGGGAGATTCAGAGCGACTGTGGTACCAACTTCACCAGTGATCTCTTCAAACGGACTCTGGAGGAGTTCAACATCAAACAGGTACTGTCCAGCCCCTATCATCCTGCTTCACAGGGTTCTCTCGAGCGTAGTCATCAAACCATCAAGGCACTCTTAAAAAAGTTCTGTAATGAGACCTCAAAGGATTGGGATAGGCAAATTGATCTCATCATGTGTATTTCAGAAGTCTTCCCAACGAGTCACTAGGAGTATCTCCTTATGAGATGCTCTACGGACGTAAGTGCCGTACACCTCTCAAGGCTTTCAAGGATTCTCTACGTGATGACACCTTCAGTGAGCATCAGAGTGTGCCCCAGTATCTCCAAAATCTCCGACACATTCTAGAGAGGGTCCATTCCTTTGCCAGCAACAACCTACAGAGAGCCCAGGAGAGGATGAAGACTCGTTACGACCGGCACTGTAAAGTAAGGAAGTTTACACCAGGAGACTTAGTGCTTGCCTATTTCCCTATCCCAGGTTCTCCTTTACAGAACAGGTTCTCAGGACCCTACCGTGTTAAGGAGTGCCGGAACAACTTCAACTACGTTCTCGAGACCCCCGATAGGCGGCGGAAGACCCAGCTGTGCCACATTAATTTACTCAAGCCCTACCATGGGGTTCCTCCCACTGTGTTAACCAATTTCACCTCATTTACAGGTCCATACAGCCACAGTGAGACCTTCCCTGCTTCTCCTTCCGAGAGCACTGACACTGAGCCAGCGCTCTCTAACTCGGAAATCCTTACTAACCTTCAACATCATTTTCAGGACGATAATAGTGCTCCACTAATCAAACTCGTCAGAGAATATCAAGAGTTGTTTCGAGATGACCCCCAAGAGTGTACTGTACTCGGCACGACATCCAACTGCTACCTGACACCCAGCCGATTCGCCAACCATTCTACCGAATCAGCCCGAGCAAAACGGAAGTCATGCGGGCTGAGGTACAGTATCTCTTGGACCATGGACTGGCTACCCCCTGTGAGTCCCCCTGGGCCTCACCATGCATCCTGGTACCCAAACCTCACGGCAAAATCCGTCTGTGTACGGATTATAGGAAGTTGAACCAGGTCACAGTGAAGGACGCCTACCCAATACCCAGAGTAGACGACATTTTGGATGCCATTGGTAATGCCCGCTACCTGTCTCAGGTAGACCTACTAAAGGGCTACTACCAGGTGAGTTTAACGGAGCGAGCTAAGGTACTGTCCGCCTTTATAACCCCCTTTGGTCTCTACAGGTACCATCGCCTTCCCTTTGGACTCTGCAATGCCCCAGCCACCTTTCAGAGAGCTGTCAACCGCGTCATCCAGGGCTTGGAAAACACCTATGCCTATCTGGACGACATTGTAGTAGCATCCAACACCTGGAGCGAACACCTGCTCCAGCTACAACGATTGTTCTACAAGCTCCTGAAAGCCGGCCTCACCATCAATTTGGGCAAGTCCACCTTCGCGAAAGGTAAAGTGCGGTACCTGGGTCATGTTATAGGGAGTGGCAACCTGGCTCCGTTAAACATTCACATTCGAGCAATCCAACAGTATCCACAGCCTACTACCAGGAAGCAGCTCCTGCGCTTCCTTGGTCTTGCTTCCTATTACCGTAGGTTTGTGAAGAATTTTAGCACTGTTGCAACCCCATTAATCACCTTAACCAGTCCCAAGCAACGGTATAATTGGACCAGAGAGCAAACCGTTGCATTCGAACAACTCAAATTCCTCCTCTGTTCTAATCCCATTCTCGCCTCACCAGATATCAAGAAGCCTTTCATCCTCCATGTCGACGCCAGTGGTACCGGCATCGGAAGTGTCTTAATGCAGCAGCGAGGCGAGGAGGTTCTACCTGTCAGCTACTACAGTTGCAAGTTGAAGCCTCATCAGAAGAACTACAGTACTATAGAGAAGGAACTCCTGTCCATCGTCCTGAGCTTACAACACTTTGCACCATATCTGCACGGTGCTAGGTCCACTACCATCTATTCGGACCACAACCCTCTGAGATTTTTACATCAAGCCCAATTTAATAACCAACGTCTGCTGCGATGGGCTTTATATCTTCAAGGCTTCAACTTAAAGATCTGCTACATCAAGGGGCCTGATAACATCATCGCTGATGCCCTCTCCAGAGTGCATGAGGTAGAGGCAGCTCCACCTCCCACTCTACCTCCAGTGGACGTGATTCACCCGAAACGGCAGGCTTCGGGGGAGAGTTGTGACGATAATCTCTTATCAGAGATTTAGCCTGCTATTTCTGCGAATCACGCCTGTCCTCATCAATATACAAGATACGTTTTGTAGTGGCTAAACGTATATGTTAGCCACACGTACCAGCAACTCCCTCCTTCCCCCCCACTGCTGCACCTGGTCGACGCGCCGAACCCTTCAACGGCCTAACGAGCGACTGCGGCCATCCAGCTTCCTCATTGGCCGCCAACCAACACTCCACTCCGGCTCCCCGCCAATCACAAGACCTCACCAGTTATTGTTGGAGTCCCTTGCGTTTCTGCCAGCCAGAATATTGTGTGCTCGCAAGCTGTGAACTCCTAAGTGACTCACTCTGTGTGGTCAAATAGAGGTTCATAGTTAGTGCATATATTCCAGCATTCATATTTTACTTACTTTTGTATATCAATTCTCCTCCCCATTAACGTAATCTATTTTCATGTTTATATTGTTTATTATTTTTGCCAGTAAGCCAAGATTTTGCATTTATTTCAATTTGTGTTTTTTATTGTTATTAAAATCCATATTTTTTATTATTGCTTTTAGTCTTTCCAACCTTACCACAGATTACCAAATCACGCAGTCATTCTTTTTTTTCTCTTTTTTTTTTCTTTTCTTTTTTTATATATTATATGTGGCCCAGCACTGACACCTGCTAGTTGGAAGACTGCCGACCACCATTTCCAACTCGTTACCGTCACATATATATATATATATATATATATATATATATATATATATATTAGTATATTTTGGTAGCAGTCTTTCCTGTAGAATGTATTATTAAATATGACCGAAAAAGTAAGATTAATAATTATAACACGAATTTTCTCAATATTTCGTATGTTTTTTTTCACTGTTGATGGCATTTGAAAAATCAGTTCTCCAAAATTCATTTTTATTTCTAGTCTGACGCGACACTTAAATGCGTTTCGTAATAACTTATTACATTTTCAAAGACTTTTAGTTTACACACACACACTATAACCTGCAAACACTAAACAGAGTTCTTACTATGCTATGATTTAAACAGTCTTCATTTTTCGTTTTATACCCGCATTTTGGGTGAGGTGATATGTTAAACAGTTTTGGATGAGGTGAACAAAATTTTCAACAGAGGCCAGAACACGAAACAATGGGTATTAAAGGGATAGTAATTGGGTAAATTGAAGGTAAGAATGGAAGTAACTGCAGAGGGCCTAGTCGCCCATATTTCTTGATGCTTCTATACTGGAGCGGAGTATTGAAGTGGGTACAATATAATTGTGCATTAATTGGCAGTTGATTGCTGGTGTTGACTTCTTGATGTGTAGTGCCTCGCAGATATCAAGCCGCCTGTTATCGCTGTATCTATCGATGATTTCCGTGTTTTTTGTTGAGATTTCTCTGGTGATGGTCTGGTTGTGGGAAGAGATTATATATTCCTTAACGGAGCCCTGTTGCTTATGCATCGTTAATCGCCTGGAAAGAGATGTTGTTGTCTTGCCTATATACTGAGTTTTTTGAGGCTTACAGTCCCCAAGCGGGCATTTGAAGGCATAGACGACGTTGGTCTCTTTTAAAGCGTTCTGCTTTGTGTCTGGAGAGTTTCTCATGAGTAGGTTGGCTGTTTTTTTGGTTTTATAGTAAATCGTCAGTTGTATCTTCTGATTTCAGTCTGTAGGGATAACGTTTCTATTAACAATATCTTTCATAACCCTTTCCTCCGTGTTATGAGCTGTTGAAAAGAAGTTCCTGTAAAATAGTCTATTAGGAGGTATAGGTGTTGCATTAGTTTTCTCTTCAGAGGTTGCATGGCGTTTTACTTTCCTTCTTATGATGTCTTCAACGAAACCATTGGAGAAACCATTGTTGACTAGGACCTGCCTTACCCTACAGAGTTCTTCATCGACTTGCTTCCATTCTAAGCTGTGGCTGAGAGCACGGTCGACATAAGCGTTAACAACACTCCACTTGTACCTGTCTGGGCAGTCACTGTTGGCATTTAGGCACATTCCTATGTTTGTTTCCTTAGTGTAGACTGCAGTGTGGAAACCTCCGCTGCTTTCCATGATTCTTACATCTAGAAAGGGCAGCTTCCCATCCTTCTCCATCTCGTAAGTGAAACGCAACACAGAATTCTGCTCAAATGCCTCCTTCAGCTCGTGCAGATGTCTGACATCAGGTACCTGTGTAAAAATGTCGTCAACATACCTGCAGTATATGGCCGGTTTCAAGTTCCTGTCAACTAAGACTTTTTTCTCGATGGTACCCATGTAGAAGTTCGCAATCAGGACACCTAGGGGAGAACCCATTGCGACCCCATCTACTTGCTTATACATGTGCCCATCTGGGCTCAAGAAGGGTGTCTCTTTATTACAAGCTTGGAGTAGTTTCCTTAGAATGCTTTCTGGTATGTCAAGAGGGGTACGAGCTGGATCACTATACACTCTGTCCGCTATCATCCGATTGTTTCATTCACAGGTACGTTGGTAAACAGTGATTCTACATCCAACGAGGCTCTTATCCCTGTGGCTTGTGTTCCCCGCAGTAAGTCAACAAATTCCTTTGGAGACTTCAGGCTGAAGGCGTAAGGGACATAAGGAGTCAGCAAGCCGTTGAGTCGTTTCGCCAGTCTGTACGTGGGTGTGGATATCTGGCTGATGATTGGCCGAAGTGGGTTTCCGGGCTTATGTGTCTTGACATTTCCATACGCATATCCAGGTTTATATTCCCCAATAATCTTTGGCAGGTGGAGTCCGGATTTCTTGCCGTTCACAGTTTCATTCAATTTGTTGACCTTTGCTTTCAATTCGGCTGTAGTGTCCTTCGTTACCCTTTGGAATTTAGTTTGGTCAGAGAGTATGAGGTTCATTTTCGCGAGATATTCGTCTTTTTTAAGAATGACGTATATTGACGACTTGCCGCCTCTCCTGACACCTATCTCCTTGTTCTCACGAAGGCTCTTAGCTGCCGCTTTGAGCTCGAGGGACAGTATGGTGCTTCTGTAGTTGCCTCGTTTCTTTCCTCCTTCTGCAATAAGTTCTGCTTGTAAGGTGTCTTTGGTGGTGACTTTCTTTTGTTCTTCGAGGTCGAATATGTTGTCCAACAGAATCTCCAACTCAACTTTCCGGGCCAACTCACTTCGTCTGGACATAACGTGACAGTTTATACCCAGATTTAGGAGAGTGACTTGGTGCTCAATGAGGTTGATCCCTGCAAGGTTCAGGAAGCGGTCTCTCTTGGTCGTGGAATTGCCATAGATCCTCCACATTACATTGTTAGTTTCTTGATTATCCTTCTTTCAGTGCTGAGGTGATGTCGGTCTGTGAGGATGTTGAGTGTTGTTCAATGCGAGTACGGGTACTTTCATCGATGTTGATGTTTCTCCATTTGTTTGTAGCATGAAGTAGTTGCGTTTTGTTGTCTTTGATTTCATTTTCTGCCTTGTATATCTGATTACGAATCAGATATTTGCGATATTT
>WNGS01164858.1:24369843-24380409 GCA_020271785.1 Procambarus virginalis
CCGAGTACCTGAGAATACTACTCCCAGCTCACACGACCACCGTAAGAGCAGCACTGAAAAACAATTCACAGCGCTGAGACAAGACTGGAGCTGGAGCCACACGACATGCACGATCCCATCAGCCAAGGAACTGCGGTGTGGATAGCCGGCGCGGGGGTCTGGGGCTCCCCCTTCCCCCTCTCGGGGAGGGGGGAGCTGCGCAGACATGCGGCGGCTGGTGTGACGTCATGCTAGTTACTCGTTTTTCTTTTGGGGAGTTCTGTCCACTCGTTTGTTAATTTTTGTTGTTAACCAGAATAGGAGTTTGTTTTGTGGCGCTACCTTCTGGGTGCTGTCCGGTCGATGGCAGATATAGAATGCTCCAAATCACATGTGCATTCTATGGGCCATTGCTCCCGTGCCTCTCTGAGGGGGCCAGGTTCTGGCTCGTGGTTCCCGGTAGGCTAGAAACTCCACCCCATCGACTGATGCAAAGTAGTTAGAATATCCATATCAGCCAGGATAGCTCCGGGGAGCCGTAGGGGCTCCCCCCCAGAAAACATGGGTAAAAAACAAAAACAAAAACACCAAACAGAGGTAGAAACTCCCTACAATCCCAAGGAAACAAGCAAACAAGCAAACATCACACTTTACTGCCGCGCCATCGTCCGTGCAGCCCTCCCCGCCCCGAGAAGGGGGGGGGAGCCCCGGACCTCACCGCGCTGGCTGCCTAGCATCAGTTCGGAAGCTAAGCTTCAACCAAGGGGAAAAAACCAGTGTTGAATGTAATGAAACGCCATTTTCTGGGTGAGTCCCGGAAGCTCCCCGGAGCTATCCATGGCTGATATGGATACCCTAACTATTTTGCATGAGTCGATGTGGTGGAGTTCTAGGCCTACCGGGGACCACGAGCCAGAACCTGGCCCCCTCAGAGAGGCACGGGGAGCAATGGCCCATAGAATGCACACGTGATTTGGAGCATTCTATATCTGCCATCGACTGGGACAGGCATCCAGAAAGGTAAGCGCCACAAAACAAACCCCTATTCTGGTTAACAACAAAAATCGACAAACGAGTGGACAGAACTCCCCCAGAAAAACGAACTAACAAGCATGACGTCACACGAGCCACGCCGCATGTCTGCGCAGCTCCCCCCCTCACCGGAGGGGGAAGGGGGGAGCCCCGACCCCCGCTCCGGCGATCCCCGCCCCAGTTCTGAGGCTGGATATCAAAACCGCGAAAAAAAACGCCAACCGGAGGGCGGGAGGGTGCCAGGGAGCCTCTGGGACTCACCCAGAAAATGTCGTTTCATTACATTCAACGCTGGTTTTCTGGGGGGAGCCTCTACGGCTCCCTGGAGCTACTTCACCAAAGACTACCTAAGAAAACAAGGGGACATACCCGGGAGGTGGTCGGTGCACCACTCCTCAACACAAAGTTGAGACAACAACCCAAGGATCCCTCCAGAGCAGCAGGCACATCATGCACCAGAAAAAGGGAGAACGGCTGCCGACGAAGAAACCTATGACCACGACCATAGGAGCCAACAACCACTGCGCCTGAGGAGCATGAAGCTCTGCCCACGACCCCCAGAGGCCAATGCCAACATAAAAAGAGAGAGCCAAAGCAAACAAACCTGAACCGAAGGAGCCAAAACAACCAAGGAGAAGAAAAACAGGAGAGCACCCAGTCCAAAGACCAGGACGGCACAGGCAGTGCATGAGCAGGTCGGAGGTGAAACGACGCACGAGACAACCTGCGAAACGGCACAGAAGGAACATCGATACCGAAAGCTAGCAGCAGAAACCAAGGTGCCAAACCCAGGAAACGGCCCCAAGCACCTCAACATCCTCCGCAAGCCAATCCTATGACAGCCCCAGGAGGGAAAAGAAATGCAGGACAACAACCAAAATGCCACAAGCATGCAATACCACCGCCACAAGTGCAGCCTACAGGGAAGGAACCCGCAAAGGAGCCGCCCCGCACCAACATCCCACAGAAGGGCAGGAGCGAAAAGACACTCATTAACCCTTAACCCTCAAACCTCGCATATCATATATAAATGATATCAGTGACAAAACCGAAACCACACACATCATTTATATATGATTTCGTGTCTAGCGCTATAATTTAAACGCCCCGCCTGCGATAGGGGCAGCTATAGTACAACCACGACCGATAGTTGCCAGATGCCACCTAGAAAAAAAATCCAGCCCAACATTCTTGGGTGTTAGAGCGTCAGTATTGAGCAAGCCACCAAGGCTGGCGCACGCAGCATGAGCTCACAGCACCGCTGTTCAGCTTGTGCCCACAGCATCGCTTACAAATGCCAAAATATAAATGATACTGCTATTATTTAGCAGTGATAGTATTACTGAAGCCCCCTGACTGTGATAAAACTGACCAGGATTCTGATAACAGCTTGATTGTGGTGATATTTAGCGCTGTGCTCGATGGAGGGAGGAGTAAGGCTGTGGAGGGAGGGTTGTGGTGTCGTCTTCTGACTGTGTGTGGCCACCATTTATTGACTGCACTCACCATACCAGCTTAGTGGTTCGCTATGGTGAACACAAATGTAGATACTTATATATAACGTGTGTATAGTGTGAGATAACAGCGAGAGGAGTAGGTTGGGAGCCGCCATCTTGGTGAGGGAGGAGCGTCGTCTGCACGACTTGGCATGTTGTTTACTGATGGCTACTATGGTCTTTGGGTACCATACCAGCTTATTTGTACAGGTATGGTGAATAAAACAGGTAGATACTCATATATAATGTGTGTATATAGGGTAATAACACCACAACCAATATTGTTGGAGGAGAAATATTAGTGCATCTGGCCTTGAGGGCAGCTGCCGATCAGCTGACTGTGTGAGTAGCTACATCTTTGTGCCTTCACTCACCATACAAGCTTAGATGTATAGTTATGGTGAACAAAACATGTAAATACGTATAACGTCTGTGTATAGTGAATAAATGCAAAAACAGTATTGTGGGAGGTGAATGAGGGTGAGTGAGGTGGTGTTGAGTGAGGGAGTGGCAGTGAGTGGCTCGCTGGTGTTTGGCGGTCACTCCTTGTTGCGGCTAAAATATGCCACCTACGATTTTTTTGTTATTTTTTTCCGTGATCAGGGAACAAAAATGAACACTTCTATAAGACGAAAGAATTTTTTGGATTTTTTTTTTGTTGCGCCTGTGGGTGTGAATTCCATTTGGGCCCCTAGCGGTATGAGGGTTAAATGGCGCATAGCTATATACCATTTGACACCCACAGTCGCATATATATATATATATAAAAAAAAAAAAAATCTCCTAACCTTTTAATTTGTGTTCACTGATCATGGGAAAAATAATAAAAAATCGTAAGTGGCATATATTGCCCGCTATAGGGTGGGGAAGTCTGGCAAAAAGCAGGCGCTGACTCAGCATGCGTCCCAGGTGGTCTGTTGCTTGCCAGCTGTCAGGCCGGAGTTGCCACAAAGAGATAATTACCTAATTATTTCAATGTCTCTGATTGATTTTTCGTAGTTTTTTTGCTGTAATATTATTCAATAGTGTGTAGTGTGATATATTTATATAATAAAATGGGTGAATCATCGCTGTACTCAAAAATCTGGTGTGCATATTGTTGATTCAATTATGTTCATCAAACAGTGAACAAATACTTTGTTGGTTATTACACTATATACACAGGTTATATATAAGTATCTGCATGTTTTGTTCACCATAACGAACCACTAAGTTGCTATTATGAGTCAAAAAGTAACGAGGAGTGACCGCCGTGTACCAGCCAGCCACTCAAGCCCTCCCTCAAGTCACCTGACTCACCAACATTCTCCTCCCACAATATTGTTTTTGCTTTTATTCACTATATACAGACACTATATATAAGCATCTACATTCGTGTTCACCATAACGAACCACTAAGTTGGTATGCTGAGTGGCAGTGGCAGTGGCAGGCAGTACCAGTATGGAGGCAAACTCCGGGACACGCAGGAGGTAAGCTGCAAAGGCCAACTGCACCGCAGGCGAAGAGATGCGGGTAGCCGAAAACCTCCGGAAGACGGAACCGAAGAACCACAGGGACACGGAACTGAACCCAGGGAGGAGCAGAGCCCAAGCCCAAATCGTACGCAGAGGGGGGGAAAAGAAAACCCACTCCATGCAACAGTAAGCCCCGCTCAGAAGGACGGAAATCCAGGCGGGGCGCAATGGAGCCCAAGGCCCCCAAGGCCGCTTCTCCCCAACCCCAAGAGCCTCTACACCAGGCCCCGGGGCCGAGTCGACCTCCAAAGCTCTGGCCCCACAAGAAAAAGCCGGGGCAGCCGAGAGAGCTGGAAGAGAAGGGACCCACTGGTCAGACCCGGAGCATCGGCCGGAGGAACAGACTCGAATGCCTCCGCAGCTACCCTGGACGAGGCAACCCCGAAACTGCCCAAGTCTCAGAACCTCTAACCCCGCCCCGACCCCGAAGCCTGCAGATGCATAGGGGCCAGAAGCAGGAGGGGGAAAAACCAGGGGGGCGTGGAAGGAACCAAGGCCGAAGCGACCAAAACCCCCAAGTCTGGGTCCCTACACAATGCGGGGCAGCATCGGGGCATCCGGGGAAGCGACAAACCCGAGCGCGTTGCAACAACCTACCCCGCAACGCGCGAGCTGCTTGCACCCACGGGAATTCATCAGCAGACTGAGTGAATGGAGTCACGAACAAGCAGCAAAGCTCACAGGACTCAGGGTCGAATGTGTCACCGACTCAACAGGCAGCATGACGGAGGCAAAAACAAGGAGAGTCACCCTGAGACAAAGGGACTGAGCAACCCTCAACTCGCACAAAGCGAGAGGGGACGCAAGGGTCTCCACAATCGAACCCGAGAGCCCCAGCGGGGTTTCCCAGGGCCCCTAGACTGGATCTGTTAAGGGTTATCCCAGGCAGGGCACTGCTAACCGGCACCCCAAACTACCAAGCAAACTGCTAAAGCTGAACCCACGGGACGTGTCCACCCGTGAGGGCGAAGCAGGGGGTGCCACCACACAAACGACCCTAATATAAGGGGAGTGGGGGAACACAAAGCAGACCCCCCTACCAGGCAAAAACAAATATACAAGAAGAACCACACAAGTGGACAACGTACCCAGAGAGAACAGAGCTGGCCACTGTCATAGGTGAAAACTAGCTACGCAGTACCCTGTGCCCCACCAGTGCTATAACTACCATTTATCCCGAGGCAAACAAGGGAGGAAAACCCCCCAAACACTCGGGGCGGCCTAACGCCAAGCAGCGAAAAGCCAACAGAGGTAGACCTAAGGTGACTTGTGGAAGGCAACCCCAAGTCCCAAGGGCGGTACTTACAGGGCACTCAGGGAAGGTAACCCTAAGCACATGCAGCACTGCAAACAAGTCACAGCACTGAGACAAGACCGGAGCGGGAGCCACACGACCATGCACTATCCCATCAGCCGAGGAACTGAGGCGGGGATCGCCGGTGCGGGGGTCTGGGGCTCCCCTTTCCCCCTCCCGGGGAGGGGGGAGCTGCGCAGACATGCGGCGCGGCTCGTGTGACGTCATGCTTGTTAGTTCGTTTTTCTGGGGGAGTTCTGTCCACTCGTTTGTCAATTTTTGTTGTTAACCAGAATAGGGGTTTGTTTTGTGGCGCTTATCTTTCTGGGTGCCTGTCCCGGTCGATGGCAGATATAGAATGCTCCAAATCACATGTGCAATTCTATGGGCCATTGCTCCCCGTGCCTCTCTGAGGGGGCCAGGTTCTAGCGCTGGTCCCTGGTAGGTCTGAACTCCTTAGCTAATGTCCCAGTTTAATATAATATACATTAGCCCGATAAGCTCCAGGGAGCCGTAGGGGCTCCCCACAGAAAAGCTAGTGGAACATTTGGAGCGAAGGAACTTTGTGACACAAAACCAACAAGGTTTCAGGGATGGCAAGTCATGCCTCACAAAAGTCATGCCGCGGGAAAACGCCCCAGGTTCGGACACCTATAAAGCATCGTCTGAAAATAAAGCTGGGCCAGCCACCAAGGGACCATGAGGACTACTCTCTTGGGAATGGGCTCCAACCGAGCCAGAACTTGAAGCAACAGCTGGACCGGGAGAAGAGGAACAGGTTGCCCACCTCGACCAGTCCTGCCGAAAGGCATCCACTGTGAACGCTTCGCAGGCGGTTAAGGGCGCCACATAGCATGGGCGACGCCTAGACCACGTCGACTCGAAGACTTCCATGGCCAAGAATCCATACGTCCGGCAGAGCGAACGAAACGAGTTGGCGATGACTGGCCAATCCGCGAACAGAGGAATGAACCGAGACAGGCTGTCCGCCAAGACGTAGGACACACCCCGGACATGAACCTCACGGTTAGCCACACCCGAGAATCCAGCAAACGAGCCACTCGAAGGGACCAACCCCAAAGGCAGACACCTAAGAGAAACCCCGTAGTTCCGGCAAAGAACCGCCAGAGAACAGTCCGAATGGAGCTGAATGGTAGAGCATCGAGTGACCCGAACCCTCCGAAGCGCAAACTAGACAGCCACGAACTCCCAAACCGTGCTGTGAGCCCGACAGAAGAACAGACCCCACCATCCCCGGCCGACCTAGTGAGCACTGGTCACAAAGCCCCAGCCGAGAGAAGACCCGTCCATGAACATATCTAGCGAAGGCTCGGGGAGATGCCAAGGCACGGAACCCCGAAAACCCCAAAGAGGAAGCTGGTGACGCAGCACCAACACAAGATCCCTGGAGGAAATAACCCAACGATTGCAAGAGAGGCAGAAGGGGAGTCTCCGAAGAAACCAAACAGACGCCGAAGCCAAACCCGAACCTGCGGGCACACCAGCACGTCGAAGTTCAGACTCCCACACAACTGCTCAAGCAACCGCCGAGCAACCTGGGACCCCTTCAAGAACAGGCGAAGGCGGGACCACAGCCGTAGCAACACTTCTGGAGGGAAGGACAAGGAGCGGTCCAGGAGCCCTGAACAAGACCCAGCCAGGTCTGAACCCAGGACAGAAACAGATGGAACAGCCTCCATATCACCAGGAAACCAAACCCGGCAATCTGGAAAGAACCACACACTTAGCGAGCAGACAAGCAGACCAACTGGGAGCCCACACCAGCCAGTCGTCGAGGTAGGCCAGACACTAAATCCCAAGCAGACTCACGACAGGGCACCAAGATCCGGTAAAGATGCGTAAATACACCAAGTGCCAATTACAAACTAGGGAAGGCAACAAAAGCGGCAAGCCTGAAACCCCACCACCAACTATGCCAGGGCCACCATCCAGGCACCCGGCCCCAACAGAAGCTGTACCGGAGACAACAGTCCTCCGATGAGGGCATAGAATCCAGGGCGCAGACTGAAGAAGTCCAGAAGAACCACAGATTCGCCAGGCCCGTGTCTGCATAGAGCAGATGGGAACCCTAGAAGGATGGGGCGGATTGACCACGTCCAACGCACCCACTAAGAAGACATGACATGAAGTGCAGGGGAAGAAGCCCCTCCGCCAGCCCTGAACCCCCCAAAGGGGGAGAAGCCATCTGCCGCCACCACCAGAGGCCGGAAGACAACCAAAAGCACCCACTAACTGTGGGGCCATGCAAGAGTCAACAAAGCAAGCTGCTCCCCCTGCGCCCCATCAACAGCGAAGGGAACAGAGCCCCTTCCGAAAGAAAAATTATACATACATACATATATATATATATATATATATATATATATATATATATATATATATATATATATATATATATATATATATATATATATATATATATATATATATATATATATTACATACATATACATATATATTATGTACATATACACATATACAGACAAATACACACAAAGGTGTATTACACACACGTGCGTATGCAAAGAAAATTACAAGCTGCCGACCAGTGGGCAGAGAGCACCATGCCGGCCAGGTGAAGAAAGCACAAAACTGCATCAAAAGGCCCACCTCGACAACAAAACCCCCCAAGTCCCAGCACGACCACAACATGTGCCAAGACCCAAAAAGATCAGTCTGCAAGCCAGGAAGACCCCGGAACCCCAGAAGGCAGGACCGGGTCACACACGAGGAAACAAAGCCCCCTGAACCCACAAAGGGGGCCCCAAGAGGAAGAAACCTCGGAACGAAACCAAAGAACCCAAAGGAACCCGGAATCGAACCAAGGGGAGCCAAAACCACTACATTTGTCGGCAGAGATACACCACAGAAAGGCAAAGCACAGTCCCCAGACAGAACCCCCAGGGAAACGGTCAAATCAGACCGAAAACCGAGGGACAAGGTGTGGGAGCAAGCATAACAGACATGGACACTGAGCCCAAACCCTAGGGCCCAGACCCAAAATAGACAAAACAGAAAACCCGGTGTAAAATCAACACTCAAACGTTCCCAGAGGAACGTTTGAGGAACGTTCTGCCCGTCTTCTGTTCCCAGAGGAACAGAAGACGGGCAGAAAACACCAGAAAAGCAAAGAAACGACAACAGGAGAATAAAACCCCTGAAAAAGGTGAAAAAATCACCCAAGACGCTCGCTTGCACAGCCAGGCGCATGTAAACAAACCGCAACGCCACCCTGGTGGCCACGCCGGAAAACAGGCAGAAGAAAATGGCCACCAGAACAGAGGGCTGTGACCAACGCAAAAGATACGAAAACATGCCAGCAAATGTGGGAAGCAAGTAGACTGGACGGGCGAAAAACTCCGCCCAGAAGTAGAAAACCCAGACAGGGTCAAACCGCCCCAGAACTGCTAGCAGGCATCCCCCCACAGCCCCGGGAACCCGCAACAGAGGCCCTGGGGCAGAGCCGTCCTCCAAGCCCTCCGCCCTTAAAGAAAAGGAAGAGTCCGTGGGAAAGGCAGTAAGAAAGGGTCGCTGGTAAGACTCAGAAGCCTTGGCAGGAAGAACAGGCTCAAAAACCTCTGTCCCCAACCCGAACGGGGAAGTGCCCGAAACTGCCCTAGTCTTGGCCCCAACTAAACCCTGCCCCAACCCCGAAACCCGCAGACGGTCCGGAGCCGGAAACAGGGTGAAAAAGGGGCGAACAGCACCTAACCAAAACGGGGCGGCCCCGGGGCATCCGAGTGGGAAACCAACCTAGCGTGTTGCAGCAACCTAACCTAGCTTGCAACACGGATGCCGCCTGTACTCTGAACAGTAATAACATCAGGTGAGTACTGGAGAACAAGCAGAGAATATCTCTCGCAAGACTCCGGGTCAAGGTGTCAGTGACCCAACAGGCAACATGACGAGGTAAAAGTGGCGACTGTCACCCGGAGACAAGGGCACAGCAACCAACGATCCGATACAAGACGGGTTAGAACCCGGAAGACACATTCAATGGTCCACCGAGCCCCGACTGGGGTTTCCAGGGCCCGTAGGGTAACAACTACGGGAAGCCCGGGCAAGGTGTTGCTAACCAGTTAAGAAACCCCCCCCCCAAAAAAAAGGGGTAGAGAATTACATTGAAAACCCTTGCGACGTGTACAATCATGGGGGCCTAGCAGAGGGCCACCAAACACTACCAGTGGAACTATAGGCACACTAGGCAAACTCCAACCAGGCAAATGAAAACAAAAACATAAGAAAACCCCCCGCAAAAGTACACCGTCTCCAGAGGCAACAGGAACCGGTCGCCGCTTAGGTGGCAGATTGCGCAACACCTTGACACCCTAACCAGCACAATACCAGTCCCTACCCAGGGCCAAACAAGGCCCCCAAGCCCCAGCTGGCCCCAAGGGCGAGGCAAATGCCGAGCAGCAAGAACCTCTATGGGAATGGTTTCCAAACGCCCCAGGGAAGATAACCCTGTCACGCAAGGGCAGTACTCACAGGGCGCTTAGGGAAGGAAGCCCCTAACCACATGCAGCCCTGGTACTGATGAGGAACACCTGGCCACCGCACAACACAACACACGGCAGTGAACGCCACACAATGCAAACACTGCCTAGGAAACTGAGGCCAGAGAAGTGCCTATCCCGGTTGACATTAACTTACGAACTGATGTTAGGCAGCTGGCGCGGTGAGGTCCGGGGCTTCCCCCTCCCCCTTTCGGGGCGGTGAGGGCTGCGCGGACGATCGGCGCGGCAGTAAAGTGGGATGTTTGCTTGTTTGTTTGTTTCCTTGGGATTGTAGGGAGTTTCTACCTCTCTGTTCGTTTTTTTGTTTTAGTTTTTTACCATGTGGGGTTTGTTTTGTTATGCCTACCTTTCTGGGTGCCTAACCCCGGTCGATGGCAGATAAGAAAAACCCTAACCATAAGGGGGTTTTCTAGGGCCATTGATCCCTGAAACCTCTTTGAAGGGCCCAGGTTCTAGCGCTGGTCCCTGGTAGGTCTGAACTCCTTAGCTAATGTCCCAGTTTAATATAATATACATTAGCCCGATAAGCTCCAGGGAGCCGTAGGGGCTCCCCACAGAAAATCTAGTTGAACATCTGGAGCGAAGGAACTTTGTGACACAAAACCAACATGGTTTCAGGGATGGCAAGTCATGCCTCACAGAATTAATTGAATTCAACGATCAGGCAACAAGCATCAGAAAGGGAGGGGGGGGGGGGGGGGGGGGGGGAGAG
>WNGS01164858.1:24385602-24417527 GCA_020271785.1 Procambarus virginalis
TTAGCATAGCAGGTAAGATAAACACTTAAAAACACTTTACCTACAACCCCTGTATACTACTCTACACATATAACGATGGTATGCCACAATATAACCATAAAAATAGCAAGAAGACTTAACCACCAGACGAAGATACAGAAATAAATAAATAAGAGGAAGGAGAGGCACTTCCTTCACCACAACCAGTCGCAGAGAAGGACCAGTCTCTCCTCTCCTCCTCCGTGGACTAATCTGCCGCAGACTGTTCAACTAATCATACCGGCGCCCGATACAAAGTTTACTCAGGTTACTTTCCAAATGATTAGACAGTATTAGTAAACATAGTTGGTGCCTATTTTATTATTTAATAATCAACCCCAAGCTCAATCTTTAAATACTCTTCGAGAGACAAGACTAATCTTACGACTGGCAGGGAAGATACGACAAATGCCACTCGCAATGCGTTTTTACTCTATGGTAGCTCAATAAGCTCAATTTTGACCTCTGGTTTCCCTCTAAAGAACCCAGAGTCGTAACAGCATCTTAGAGCCAATTATACATAGTGAGTGGGCAGCCCCAATTGTACCTTGTTGAAGGCAGATCGGAAATCCTTGAGAATCTATGCAGACTTCAAGGAACTGTACAACCGCATACACTGTGAGAAGTACCCTTCACCTAAGATAGATGAGTTGTTGTCAGTGGTCTGCAAGGGGCAATTTTTCTAAGATTGACCTGACAGATGCTTACTTGCAAATTCCTGTAGAGGAGGAGAGCCAGAAATTGTTACTGATTAATACCCACAAGGGGTTATTTAAGCATAAAAGACTTCCTTTTGGACTCTTCTCGTCTCCAGCAATTTTTCAGAGATTCATGTCCCAGTTGTTAGTTAACATTGAAGGTGTGGCTAGTTTTTTAGATGACATTATTGTATGTGGAGAGAATGAGGAAGTGCATGATGCTAGATTAGAACAAGTTTTGAATCTTTTGCAAAAGCACAATGTGAAGATCAATAAGGGAAAAACAACGTTGAAGACCAAGGCTATTAAATACTTGGGTACCATATTTCAGGTAAGGGCTTTAATTACTCCGTCTCACAAAAATGTAGCGGCTATAATAGATGCCCCAGCCCCAGCATCAGTTGGGGAAGTACAGTCTTTTGTTGGGATGGTTACATATTTTTGTAAGTTCGTGAAGAGCTTTTCAACAAAATTAGCACCCTTGTATGAATTGTTGAAAAAAGGGGCTAGATTTAAGTGGGCAGCAAGAGAGGAAAATGCATTCTGGAATATTAAGCAGGAATTGATCAATTCTCCAGTGCTCACTAATTTTACAGGTAGACTCCCGTTAAAACTGGAGGTAGATGCTTCCCCAGTAGGAGTGGGTTGTGTATTATTACAGGAAGTAAATGGTCAGGATAAAGTAGTATATTTTGCTAGCAAGAAATTATCTCCTGCGGAACAGAATTATTCTCAGTTAGATAAAGAAGCCTTAGCTTTGGTATATGCTGTAAAAAAACTGAGGTATTTTCTGCTGGGGAGGAAATTTCTTGCTAGAACAGACCATAAACCCCTGCTAGGATTGTTTGGCAGAGGTAAGCAGATTCCAGTTAATGCCAATGCTAGAATTCAAAGATGGGCATTACTACTCTCGCAGTTTGAGTATAATTTAGAGTTTAAGCCAGGCAAGGATAATGTAGTAGCTGATGCATTAAGTAGATTGCCTATGACAAAAGTTGGAGTTGGAGTTGCCTATGACAGAAGTTCCAAATATGGTTGAAATGATAATTTATTATTGTCAGAGTATGCTGCAGTAAAGGCTGACCTTAGTATTCACCAGGATGTACTCTTGTATAGGAATAGAGTTGTGGTGCCTGGGGAACTGAGATGTAAGATTTTGGAACAGCTGCATGTAGGCCATAATGGCATAAATGCTATGAAAGCAGAAGCTAGAAGTTGGGTTTGGTGGCTAAAAATAGACCAGGATATTGCTGAGGTAACAAAAAATTGACATATTTGCTTTAAAAATTATCAGAAACCACAGGCCCCAGTACTTTCTTGGCCATGCACTGGAAAACCCTGGTCTAGACTTCATGTAGATTATGCGGGACCTATGGATAACAAATATTACCTAGTGGTGGTGGATTCATACACCAAATTTCTGGATGTACATGTGTGTAATTCCACCACATCATCTGTAACTTGTGAATTACCAAGGAAAACATTTTGTAATTTTGGATTGCCAGACATAATTGTCTCAGACAATGCTCCTTATTTTGTTTCTGTGGAAATGGAAGATTTTTTTCAAAAAATGGTATTAAACATGTAACACCTGCCCCCTATAATCCTTCTTCAAATGATCTAGCAGAGAGAGCAGTGAGATCCTTGAAAGAAGGGTTAAAGCGGTTTACGGAAGGTACTATTAATACAAGGCTTTGTAGATTTTTATATTATCAAAGGAAAACTGATCATTCTACTACTGGTAAATCTCCTTCTGAATAACTGTTTAATAGGCACTTTAAAGTGCACATGGAAGCAGTAAAGACAGATCCCGATAAAGAGAAATCGGTAACTAGCTTGGCCAGTCAGTTGGCTCAGGGAGAGGAATTGTTGTTTAATGAGGGGGATGCAGTATACGCAAGGAATTTTGGAAGTGGAAAGCCCTGGGTGGAAGGAAAAATTAGGGAAGTCCTGAGCCGCAGGAATTTCACTGTACAAGTGCAGAGTTTTGGGAACATTAATTGGAAAAGGCATGCAGTTAACATGCTAACAGTAAGAAAAGGGGATACAGTTAACCCTATGGACTCTACAACGAGTAATTCAGAAGAATGTTTCCCAGAAGTAACAGGTCAGGACTCCCAGTTGAGAAAATCAGGAAGAGTCATACGACCGCCTGATAGACTTAACCTGTAGGGATAGAGTTTATTTAAAAGGGGAGAAATGTTGGGATTGAGTACTACAGATGTTGGAGGTAGCATGTTTGGAGTAGATGCTCTTTTGTTGATGATCTTGTTAATAATATTTCATGTATCTGATAATTGTCTTGTTGTTGCTACTGGCGGAGAATAAAACCACGTGGACGAAGATTGTTTTTCTTACCACAATTATAACAGTAGGGCTTACTAGCACCTAGACTGACTGTAAAGGCAAAGTATTAGCTGTGGACAGTGGAACACTTGGGGACCGGCGCTGTACCCCCACTCCGCAGGCCAGCAGGCCGCACCCCCCCTCCCTAAGGGCGAGTGCCCACTGGCCGCAGGGAGGCCTCAGGGCGGCAGAGCGACAACGTCCTGCCTGACGTAGGATGTAAAAGTGGTACTCTTCCACCTGCCGACTGCCATTACCTCCGTTGGGGTGAGCCCGTGTAGAGACAGCTGGGTGGCCCTGCAGATGCGAAAGGAATGCGGGGCATAGTCAGCTGGGGGCAAGTCTAGCCCCATGAGGGCAGCGCGAAGCATCCTGGAGAAATCTTGCCTGGTAACAGGTGCACCTGCGGCATGTTTGAATATGAGCCCTGGGCCCGCGCCCCTGTAGTTAAAGTATTTAGACAGGGCGCGGACCGGGCAGTACTTGCTGGAAGGGTTCGCTCCTAGGGAGAGGGTGAGCTTGCGACTGTGCTGTGCTTGTAAGAGTTGAAGACAAGGGTAGGAATATCAATTCCTACCCTCGTAATTAATACCTGTTCCATGCTGAGCGTGTGTCGTCCTCATTCTGCATAGACCGCCTCACCCGGGCGTAGGCAGGCATGGAAAGCCAGGGAAAAGAGTGCCCTGTAGCAAGACTTCTCATAGGCAGTGTTACATACACCTCCCAGTGCCCGCAACAGGCGATGCAGGAGGCGCCTCGTCACAGGGAGACGCCGCACAGGGGTCCGTCGAGCGGAGTTTCGTGCCCCTTTGAGAAGTTGAGTGACCAGGAACTGTTGGGTTGGGTCCCTCCTAGCATGCAACTTGCAGACGAAGGCGATGGCCGCTAGATAAGCGTGAAGAGAACGGAACGCCAGGCCCCGCGAGAGCAGGGATTGCAAGAAGTTCACCAGGGTCGAGGGGTTAGCATCAAAGGGGCATTCTCCTCGCCGCCCTGCCGAGACGTAGGCAGCATACTCTGCCACTTAGCCCGATAAACTCGCCGTGTCGCTGGTTGCAGTGAGTTAAACAGGGTCCTTACAGTTGCAGGGTGAAGTTGCAGGGCAGGAGGTGTGTGGGAACTACGGTCGGCGTCTCGGTGAGGCCTGAGTCTCGCAGGAACAAGGGCGGCAGCGTCTGTAAGCGGGAAAGAGCGTCACAAACCCCGTTTAGTTTGCCTGGGAGGTGGGAGGGGATGAGCGTAATGTTATGTTTGAGCAGAAGCACTGCCAAAGGCCTGACAAGTTGCATTAGGAGGGGGCACCTAGCAGAGAGATGAGCATATTTACCACAGCACTGTTGTCTGATTTGCACACCAACCTCTTATTGGCCAATACCGGGGCGAAAATGTCTGGGAACAAACAGGCCGGGCTACCCTGGCAGGCGAAACAACTGGGAACAACATGCCTGGGGACTCTGGACCGACGTACGCCTTGTTACCAACGCACTGGGCTACACCAGCCAGATGTACCATCTGGGAACAATGTGCCGGGCTACACTAGCCAGACGAAACGTCTGGAGACAAAACGGGCTGGCTGAGCCGGTCAGGCGAAGTGTCTGCCTAGTGCAAGCGAGCCACGGGGGCCTAGCCACGAGACTGAAGTGGCCATTGACCTGGGCCATGGACAGCAGCTGTACAAGGCAGCCCCTAGGGCAAGGAAGCCTCGTGGCCTGCCCACCGTGAGCACCACCACAAGGCATGGGCGTCTCCTGCCCGAGGGCGAGGAAAGCCCACACAAGCATGCGCGCCCGGACGGGCACGGGCGGACCTAGCCCCGAACCAGGGAAGGCCCCGTGTTAATCCACGTGGTTTAACGCCCAAGAGGGACAGGAAGGAAGCGAGACACAGCCCAGAGCAAGCTCTTCACGGAGTGCCATGCCACGTGGGCAACACCATCCAGGGCATGGGCCCCGGGGACAGGCTACCCAGCAGACCGGCGTCAGGGAGCACGTGTGGTAGGGCGGGAAGGGGAGCCAAGGGCGGAAAGGGAAGCCTAGGCACTCCCTGTTGACCACACACGTGGATGGCGCTGACATGGCGTGGGCCCCAGGGGTCGGGCTCCCAAGGGGCCACCAACGCCTGGCCATGTGGCGTCGCCGCCAAGGGTGATGTCGTACCGCTCATAGGGCCAGACAGGGCGTATGCCTGGGCACGGCACGCAGCAGGGCCCCCAAGCACGTCCAGGGCACAGCAGGCCGTTGCCTCCAGGGCAAGCCTGGGGGGAAACCGGGTGCAGTGCGCTAGGGATATGGCACAACACACGCCGGCCCTAGGCATGCACCAGCAGCAAGCAGCAGCAACGGTAGTGCCTAAATTTGAACGTAAAATCTCACTTTACCTTGGGGTTAGTAGTGTAGGGCAGGACGTCCCTGCCGTATCAGTCTGGAAGGTCGAGGGTCCCATAATATCAGGGAGAGAGGGGTTGGGGACCGAGGTAGCTGGCGTGAGGTCCATCTCCTGAGTAGTCCAAGCGTCTGAAGTGACGAGTGACGTGACGTGTTTCGAGTGCAGCGGCTGAAGCGAGCAAAGTGAGGGCAGAGCCCCTCTTTGCCCCGGTATTTATGCCCCCAGAACTGCCCGCGCAGCACCTGTGGAACGCGCTGCGCAATTGTCTCTTTCTTCCCCATCAGAAACAGCTCCGCTTCTCTTGCAAAGCAGAGGCCATTGTTTACAGCAATGTCGGAGCTGACTGTAGAAGTTGAAACAACATAGTTTTACTTTGAAATATACCAATTTTATAAGAAAATTCGATATAAATAGCTGGCAAGTGACAATGGATGAGCTCAGATATGTAGCTGTCGTGATTGGCTACAGCTGTAAGATGAAAAATGTTACCTTCTCTGGCCAAACGAAAAGCCCTAGTGACATCTAGCGAGACTTTAAGTGAAGTTGCTAAAACCTTCGCAAGTACATCTTTCTGAATCGGACGTAGGAACGTTCTTAGGCAATACTTAAGAACCTTCATAGCACACTTACTTACGAAGAAATACATGGAGTTTTGTGAATCTAGGTCCTGCAGACTCCCTCCTGGATGACATAAAAATAATTCAGGAGCAAGGGGTAAATCTAGGCCTCACCCTGAACTCTTCCAGGTACGAAATAACCTCCACTAACCAGCATATAATGGAGTGAATAAAGGTTGTTTTGCCTGATATCCATATAACCAACTCTGAGGACAGCACACTCATGGACTCTGCACATATTTGATCTTTGAAATTACGACTTTTTATATCGAAAATATGCCATTTTTTTTAGTGAAAATGGCGATGGGTCACATTTTTCCCAAATCCCCCTGCAGTTTTCAAAATACTGGAAATATAGCAAATCTGACTCAAGCGTTATTTTTACAGTCGAATTCATACTCACTGCACTTATTTGGACTTTGAAATTCCGACTTTTTTTATCGAAAATATGTCAATTAGTGGAAACGCCGATGGTTACTAGCGGAAAGTAGGTCTAATAATTACTATATTCACGGGAGAATCAGTTTACTTACAGGAATTGCACACAAACATTTATAATATGTCCAGAGTTTAGGACATGCTACATTAACCTTTTATTTATTTATTTATTTATTTATTTATTTATATAAACTGTACAAGACTTGCTGTATTCTTGTACAGCCACTAGTACACGTAGCGTTTCGGGCAAGGCCTTAATCCTATGTTCCCTGGAATATGACCCGGCGAAAAATCGTTTAACAACCAAGTACCCATTTTACTGTTGAGTTAAACAGAGGCTACATTTAAGGATTTGTGCCCAGTAAATCCACCACAGTAAATAAGTAAATAAACACCCCCGCAGGCTGCATAAAACAACCCGATAATCCCATGATTCGTAGGACTAGGTGTTAGCAAATAGCGCGAGCTTTCCCCCCGTCGCCCCTTCAATGGGATGAACCGCGAAAGGGCAGACACCCCTTACGAGAAGCCGACTTATGACCTGAGCCATCACCACGCCAACCAGTCATCGTTGGTTCCGAAGGCTGCGACGGCTCTGAAACTAGCACTACTGGCCTATCACGATGGGAGGAATCCTGAGCCCTGGCATGACCTTTCCAGAAAGACCACCCCACGGGCCCCCCCGGAGAACCAACAAGTCCGACATGGGACGACAACTAAAGCTGCCACTTGCAAAACTGCACCACTGCAGACTCGGCACCACTGCAGACTCTGCAAACAGCAGAGGACAAAAAACCAGCATTGAATGTAATGAAACTCCATTTTCTGGGTGAGATCCGGAGGCTCCCCGGAGCTATACAGGCTGATATGCTAATGTCAGATTTTGGCATCAGTCATGTGAATGGAGTTCTGTGGGCCTACCGGGGACCACGAGCCAGAACCTAGCCCCCCCTCAGAGAGGCAAGGGGAGCAATGGCCTATAGAAACCCCCTGTGTGGTACCTTGAGGTGCTTCCGGGGCTTATCGTCCCCGCGGCCCGGTCATCGACCAGGCCGTGTTGTGTTTTGTTACGTCGCGGCTTAAGCTGCGGCTTTATTTATTGTAAAGTTCTATAGCCAGTGCAGCATTCTATGTCTGCCATCGACCGGATCGGGCACCCAGAAAGGTAAGCGTCCCAATTCTGGTTAAAATTGCTTCCTAGTGTCGAGCTAGTGGATAGAACTCACCAATATACGAGCAAACTAGCATGACGTCACATGTCACTGCGCCGCTGTCTGAGCAGCTCCCCCCTCCCCGGGAGGGGGAAGGGGGAGCCCCAGACCCTCACGCCAGCAATCCACACTCCAGTTCTGAGGCTGGATGTCAAGAAAACGCGAAAACCTCCGACCGGAGGGAGGAAGGGATGCCGGGGAGCCTCCGGGTCTCACCCAGAAAATGGCGTTTCATTACATTCAACGCTGGTTTTCTGGGGGAAGCCCTGTCGGCTCCCTGGAGCTAACTACCCACAGAGGAAAGTAGAGGGACACATCTGGGAGGCGGTCGCTGCACGCTCCGCAATTCAAAACTGAGACAACTGGCTGCAACCGCTGACCCAAGGTGACACAGGCCCGACTAGGCCCAGGAACGAGTACGAGACCACGAGCAGCCAGGACCCTGTCCGACCGCCAAAAACCCTGTGCCCGAATGTCAAACCAAGCCACGTTGCCAAAAACAGTGGCAAGAGTGGCGAACGTATGAACGTCACGAGCACGGGGAGAGACTGCAGGCTGGCTAGCCGTAAGAATCCTGCGGACGACCTGGGAAACCTGCACCTGCGGACCGGGAAGAAGGGAAACCGGAGCAACCCAAAAATACGTCCACGGACACAGAAGCCGAGGCGCGCAAAAACGGTGGAGAACCGCCACGGGCCAAAAAACATGATGCACCCCCGGCCGAATCAGCCATCAATCAAAACCCCAAGGACCTCTCCGGAAAACAGCAGTCGCAATCTTTGCCAGACAAGAAGGAGACGGCTGGAGACGAACAAACATGACGAGCAGGCCGGAGGTGAAACATCGCACGAGACAGCTTGTGGAACAGCTTTGAAGTAACATCAATACCGAACACAAGCAAAGCAGCTCCTCCAATGCCAAGCGATAAGAGGCGACAGTATGAGGCAAAATGACGGCCCCGAACCCCCCAGAAGAGAGGAACAAGACAATGCCAACAAAACACAGTCACCTAAGAAGGGACAGAAGGAAAAGGAAGGACTGCCAAAAAATCCCACACCCCCGCCAAGAAGAAGCACACAGATGGGACACCAGCAACGAAGCCACCCGACCACCAACAGAAGGCGAGACTCGAGGCAGAACCGAACGAGCTGAGGAAAAGGCAGAGCCGTGGGAAGACCCTAAGTGTGCCCATCGAGCAGGCAGAGCTGGAAACCCGAGCCGACAAAGAAGGAGATGGAACGTCTACCGTACCGAAAAACATCCAAATGCCAACGAGCCGCCAGGAGGTTGGAAACCAAGACCCCCGACAGACGCCAGAGAAGGGACACCGTCCGAAAACGCCAACAGGCCGGGAAAGCCAGGAACCAGAATTGAAAACTGGCAACAGGAGAGCCAAAAGGCACAAACAAAACACACAATGTGTAGGACAAAAGGAAGCTGAGGAATGAAGAAGGTAGGCAGCCAACGGGAACAAAGGGACCGGACCAACACCAAAAGCCACTGGATATGTCCCAATACGTCCTTGAGAGACAGAAGATCAAGAAGGGACATGACCACTACAAGCAAAATCCTCAGAGGAAATGACAGTGTAGAGAAATACAAGCCAAGGAACGCATACGGCACACGTAACGTGGAAAACATGTTGAACTGAACGCCCAAACCAGCCATAGAAAAGAGAAGATGCACACCAATGTCCGTAGGAGACAATAGGAACGCATGAGGAAGGGAAGTGACGGAGGCCAACCCCACACCCAACATCAAGAGCACAGAAGATAGCTTTGAAAGCTCAAGAACCTGTACAGAAGTCGAACGACAGGTGAGAGGCTGAACTAAGAGCCAAAGCCCATCCCCAGCAAGCATAACTAGGTGAGGACAACTAGGGGAGTACAGAGAACCCAATGAACATGGCAAAGCGAAGCCTGGTACAGCAAGACCGGCAAAAAAAAAGAGGGACCCAGAAAATCATGGGAGCAAAGAACCCAAACAAGGAAGGCCCCCAGGAAGAAGCACGGAAGGGCCGAACAAAACGCCACAACCATACCCCAACATGCGATCGCAGTACCAAAACCACAGCAAAATATCACCACACAACACCCCTGGACACAGGAACAAGTACCATAAAACAGGCACCTCCACCTTTGTAACCTGGAACACAGTGGAGGCGGGGCACCGAAACTCAAGCATGGGTGGACATGCAGAGGAGAGGGACTGGAAGGGCATAGTCAGGAGCCGCCTTGTATGGGTCAAGAGGCCTCCTGCAGTCACCTGTGTCCTGACGTTCGAAATGGGAGGCAAAGAACAAGAGCCGCCATGTATGGGCCACTAGGCCCGCTGCAGGCACCCCTGTTTGTAAGTTCCACGTTCTCATGTATGTATGTACTCCCATTCGTACCCCCAAAACGAACCAGCACCCGAACGAAGGAGACGCCAGACCGCATAAACTCACCTGCAGAACATAGGCATGGAAGGGTCACGACAATGTAACTAGGTGCTGCCGGAGGTGGTGAGGGTATCGTGCACCTGCAGCCCAGAAAAATGGGAGCTCCACCCGCAAAAGCAGGCCAGAGCCATTCATGCAGGAGAAGAGGAGGGGAGAGGCGAAGGAGGCGCCCCCCACCCAAAACACAAGGAAAACCCAGCGTCCTCCCCATAGAAGAGAGGAGCGAGAGGCAAAGCACATGAAAGAAAACAGATGGAGAACACCAGCATTTGTCCACACCGCCCAAACCAAAACAAAACTCCCACGGCGCATGCGCAGGACAATAAAGTAGTCCAACAGTTTGTATCCCGAGTGATTCGCTTAAGAGAAGAAACAGCCCAACGCATGGGAACAGAAGCCAATAAGGAGTAAGCAACGGCACACACAGCCGGCTCAGTTAAGGAAAACAATGAACTGAACTGGAGCCCAACCGGGCCACAAGTAGCCCAACCGGGCCACAAGTAGCCCAACCCGACATCCCGGACCAGGAGTATGGAAGGAAAATGAGCAGTGCCGAGACAGCATGGAGAGAAGATACATGAACAAAAGAACGAGACAGGGCCGAAAACCAAGAGGAAACACAGAAGAGGACCAACAAGCCCTAGAAAGGACCGGAGGGAAGTCTCACCGAAAGACGACAGACGTTCCAAAAATACGGGAAGGAGCAAAAACCATCCTGAACCTTCGATAACACAGAAGCAAGGCCAAATGACGAAGACATAGAAAGGCCGAGTCGCACCCGAGACCAAAAGCCATGCAGAACCTCACGAAGAGGGGAACATGACGGAGAAGTCCCGTCCCAAGAAAAAAGGGGGGGAATAATGGAGAAGAGCACCCACCGACAGGACGGAACAAATGGGCTTAAGGGACAAGGAACCGAGCCCGGGGAGGGGCCGAAGCCCAACAACTCGTGTGGAGAGTGGGGAAGGAAAACCACACTGCGCAACCGCAAGCCCCGCCCAGAGGGTAGAAAAAACCCCAGCGGGGACCAACGGAGCCTGAGGCCTTCCAAGCCCTGGGAACCCACACGGTAGGCCCCGGGGCCGAGCCTTCCCCCAAAAAGCCCTAGCCTCAAGAAAAAACCGGGGCAGCCGTGAAAAGCACAAAGGAAAGGAGCCCACTGGCAGACTTACAACACGGCTGGAGGAACAGGCTCGAATGCCCCCGTCGCTACCCCGGAAGGGGAATTCCCTGAGACCAAATGAGTCTCAAATCCATGGAAACCCCGCCCCAAACCCACAGACGGGAAGGACCCGGATGCAGGGAGAAGGGGGGGGGGACTGACAAGACCACCAACCACAACGGGGCAACCTCGGGGCTTCCGGGGAGCAAACAGCCTAGCTTGTTGCCACCGAAGCCCAAAGCGCAACGCCCATGCTGCCTGCACCCACATAGTCAGCATAAGACTGGGTATCCGAGTCTACACCGACTCCACAGGCAGCAGACGGAGGCAAAACCAAAAGAGTCACAGAGAGACAAGGGGACAAAGCAATCCTCAAACTCGCACAAAGCGAGGGGAAGACACCGGGGCCATATCCATCGGGCCCATGCTCCCCCTAGGGGTTTCCCAGGGTCCCGAGCGTTTACTATAAGAGGACTCACGCTCAGGTAATCCCAGGCAGGGTACTGCTAACCAGCGCCCATGTCTACCAAACAACTTTCTAAGAACTGAACCCCTGGGACGTGTACACTCACGGGGACCTAGCAGGGGGAACTACTGGAAGAAGGAAGAGAACTCAGCACAAAAAGGTAGAAAGGACCAAAGGCAGACCCCCACCAGGTAGAGAAACAAAAAGAAAAAAGAAAACCCTGCAAGAGTACAGCGTACCCAGGCGGAACACAGCCGGCCGCTATGATTAGCGAAAACAAGTTGCGCAGTACCCTGCGCCCTTACCAGTGCAAACTGCCCCTTATCCTAGGAGAACAAGGGAGACAGAACTTCCTGTCACACAAAAGGTGGCAAAAAACCAAGCAGTAAATGGCCTAGCAGAAGCAGGACCCAAGGAACTTGTGGAAGGTAATCCCAAGCCCAAAGGCAGTGCTTCCAGGGCACCTAGGGAAGGGAACCCTAGGCGCATGCAGCCCGAGTTCTGGAGACTCACTCCCGGCTCATGCACCACCTAGAAGACAGACACCACACTCTAGGTACAGTGCTGAAACAACCACTGGAGCCGGAGCACACAATTGGTGCCTTGAGCATCAAGCCAAAGAACTGAGGTGTGGATTGCCGGCATGGGGGTCTGGGGCTTCCCCTTCCCCCCTCCCGGGGAGGGGGGGAGCTGCGCAGACAGCGGCGTGGTGACGTGTGATGTCATCCTTGTTTGCTCGTACCTTATTGGGGAGTTCTATCCACTAGTTCGGCATTAGGTAGCAATTTTAACCAGAATAGGGGTTTGTTTTGGGACACTTACCTTTCTGAGGTGCCCGACCCGGTCGATGGCCGACATAGAATGCTTCCAACCACACGGGGGTTTCTATAGGCCATTGTTCTCCTTGCCTCTCTGAGGGGGCCAGGTTCTGGCTCATGGTCCCCGGTAGGCCCACAGAACTTCATACACATGACTGATGCCAAAGTCTGACATTAGCATATCAGCCTGTATAGGTCCGGAGAGCCGACAGGGCTCTCCCCCAGAAAGACGTAGAAAACCTAAGAGCCAGGGCCCAAGCAGATTCCAAGGATTAAGTGAGCATCACCTGATGAGAAGCAAAGAACAGACACACTGCCACCTGCGGGATTGGCGCAAACAGCTTCAACAGAGTAGCCGACGCCCACACTGCCGAAACCAGCACACCAGACCCAGGATCGGTCCCAACTGTCTCCACATCCTCCTGAAGCCAGTCTGAAAACAGCTTGAGAAAGGAAAAGAAATGCAAGACCAAAGCCAAATGGCCATGGGCACGCAAGTCCTCAGCAACCAGAGCAGCCCAAAAGGAGGAAACCTGCAAGTGAAGCTGTACCAGGCCGACATCCCGAGGATGGGCAGGGGCGAACAAACAGGCATTGAGGCATTCAAACTCGCCCCCCCAGGTAAACCTGAACAACCATAAGGGCCTCTCACCACTCAAGCGTGCGAGACCGACAGAACGTATGCCATGCCCACAACGAAAAGACAGGACAGTCTACCAACCAGGATGATTCCAGAATCTCGTAACACCCAGTAAGGAAAGGAAGAACCGAACTCAAGAGGCAGGATCCATTTTCAAGACATAATTTGGGTCGTACAGGAGGTAAGCCTGCTTGATACCTACTTGATGGGGTTCTGGGATTTCTTCTACTCCCCAAGCCTGGCCCGAGGCCAGGCTTGACTTATGAGAGTTTGGTCCACTAGGCTGTTGCTTGCAGCGGCCCGCAGGCCCACTTTATAGGTGGCCGGTTACAGAATGCCCGGTTAGTCTGGCACTCCTTGGAGAAAACTATCTAGTTTTCTCTTGAAGATGTCCACGGTTGTTCCGGCAATATTTCTTATGCTCGCTGGGAGGATGTTGAACAACCGTGGACCTCTGATGTTTATTTAGTTCTCTCTGATTGTGCCTATGGCACCCCTGCTCTTCACTGGTTCTATTCTGCATTTTCTTCATATTCAGCATTTTCAGCCACAATGGCCTTCCGTACCTCATGGGGCAGGATGTGAGAGGCCAAAAACCTCCTGAAAGAAGGAACCAAAGTACCCAAGGGAACCCGGAACCGAACCCAGGGAAGGGTTGACACCATATCAAACTCGTCAGGGTGGGATAAGAAAACCACACCCCCCTGCAACAACAAGCCCCGTACAGAGGATACTAAAACCCATGCGGGGTCAAACGGGGACACAAGCCCTCCCCCAAGTCAGCCCTGGGAACCTCCACACCAGGACCTGAGCCATCCTCCTAAAACTCTGCCTCAAAAGAAAAGGCAGAGACTGCCAGAAAAGCTGGAACGAAGGGGGCCCACTGGTCAGACCCAGAAGCACCGGCAATGGAATGGGCTCAAATGCCTCTGTCGGCACACCGGATGGGGCATCCCCCAAAACTGCCCGAGTCTCACCACCAACTAAACCCCTGCTCCAACTCTGAAACCCTCAAACTATTTGGAGCCTAAAGCAGGGGGGGAGGAGGGGAAGGGGGAAGAACAGGACGAACAGCAGCAGGGGAAGGACAAGGGGGCGTGGATGAAACCAAAGTTGAGGCAACTAACACCCCCAAGTCTGGGTCCTTATAACCAAAATGGGGCATCCTCGGGGCATCTGGGTGAGCAACCACCCTAGTGCATTGCAGCAACCTAAAACATACATGCAACATTGAAGCTGCCTGCACCCAAACATCAAGATGAGTGGACTAGGTGAACTGGAGTACAAGTAAGGAACACCGCTCACAGGACTCCGGGTCGAAGGTGTCACCGACCCAACAGGCAGCATAACGGGGGTAGAACAGGCGATTGTCACCCTGAGACAAGGAGACAGAGGGCTAGACATCCTTTGGACCACTGAGCCTCAGTGGGGGTTTCCAAGGCCCTTATAAGCTCTGCAAAGAGAAGCCCAGACAAGGTACTGCTAACCGGCATCCCAAACTACTAAGCAAACTACTAATTGCTGAACCTCTGTGACATGTACACACATGGGAACCTAGAGTGCTTTCCCAGTGAATGGCAGTTACGACATGCTTTAAATGTAAAGTGCTCGTAGGCCATTGCAACCTGCACCTCTGTGAAGGAGCCAGGTTCTGGCTCATGGTTCCCGGTAGGCATAAGGACTCCTGGTTGATACGTGGCTGATGACCCCAAACTAATACAGTATAGCACATATCAGTTCGGATAGTTTCAGGGAGCCGACGGGGCTCCCCACAGAAATGACTCGAGACTAGGAAGGATGGTTATTAGACGACGATCATAGCAATGAAAACTCCACTGTTACTTTCACTTCGACTCGCGTGATGGGCAACTAAGCTCATGAGCTGTCCCTCTCTGGATGATTTGCTACTCCCTGATGGCCCATGGCTGCTCTACTAATCCCTGACAATAAGACTCTACAGTGTCCTTTGACCATTCTGACAATCAGTTCACATTATGGTTTAGTGGTTGGGGATAGGAAGCCTGTTTGTCTTTATGTCCTTACTAAGTCAATTACTGACCCTCCCCAGGATACAAGCCATAATCGTTACCTAACTCCTGGCTACCTATTTACTGCTAGGAACATGCCAAACAGCCTGTAATAATATTCTTTATAGATAACTGCTAACTTATGAATGGTGAATGGCTGCAGATTCATACTTTTGGGAAATTAATGATACAATTCCTTGTATTCAATATTTAATAAGGCAAAGCAATATTTTGAGATATCTAAATTAGCACTAATGACGTAAGTAATTCAGTGCCTTATCAAGAGAAAAGTAAAAAGACACATCTATTAAATAAACTATACCGATACACCTTTATTTCTTTGGTATGCTAAACACTTAGTTTAAATACATATATGATCTCAATTTCTCAGAAATCATAAACCCTGAGCCATTATTTTACATTCATTGTTGATGCATGTGGTATTTAGTGAACCAATGACTCAAGCTCCTCTTATGATTTCTTCCAAAAATATGTTTGGGGAAGTCAGACTATATACTTAACATTAGTAATACAACAGAACTCGGTTACATCTAAGAACAATAAGCTCTTAATAACCAATCTACTTTAATTCTAATTAAAAGCTGTGTAATATGTAAGTTGTCTATCCCTCCCACAAAGAAGTATTAAGTACTTTCTAATACCTTGGCTAAACAGTATGTCAGCTGGTAATTTAGGTGCCTGTATTGCAAAGTAAAATGAGTTATGATGTGGCACTTCAGATCACTATATAGGAAACCTCCTCATAACTCACCAGGTTGATGAAAGTTGCAATGTGGATCATACTCTCAATCCCCTCATACCCTTAGCTAAACTAAAATGCATGGAGCTTTAGGGTTATAGACCCTAAAAATTGAAACACCAGTTTATATTTAATCTTCAAAATAAAAGCAGCACTATTTAGGGAAATACATCATAAGAGACTGAGGATAATCAGGCTGCGAGCAGCTGCGTCCAACAGCCTGATTGACCAGTCCAGCAACGAGGAGGCCTGGTCAAGAACTGGGCCGTGGGGACGCTAAGCGCCGAAACCATCTCAAGGTAACCTCAAGGTGGTTACTAGGGTTAAAGGTGTCTTGAAGTTAATAACTAGTAATAAATAATGGGACTGAAATAACTCTTTATTTCCATGCAATTTGAATATAATTAAATAAAGGATAACAATAAGCATGAATATTTTTGTTTAAAGACAAAATTTTAATTATATAATAATGACATTCTCAGCAATATAGTACTGGATGCTGGAGTATAAAATGTATTCTACTTCAAGAATTTATCTGGCCTTAATAATAATTCCAGTTTAATCACTTTGGGCCAGGGTTCATCAAGTATTTATGTGTCCACTTATGCCTGTACATCTTTCCTCCATCATGGCAGCTTAGTCTGCATTTATCAGTTTATGAGCTTGGAAATGCTTCAAGGTCATTGTCAACACAAGGTTATTATTGCTATCAAGAACCTTGTAATGCTTCAGAGCTCATAAACTGTTAAATAAACATAGTACAATTGAAGTCGCCATGATTAAGGAGTGATGAACAGGTCTTGTTAGTGGACATTAAGTGCCTGATAAATCTTGGCCCCAAGCTTTGACATGAAGATAAATGACGTAGTTCTTAACTTATACCACCATTAGAGGTTTCACAAGAAGTTAGGTTTTCTTTCCAAATGTGACTCCAAATGCAAACTTGTTTTTGTTACCTCTCTTTGAATATCCACAGGTTCTAAATGTGTGGGCATTCCACATCTGAATGTCCACACGTGCTAAAGTTGTTCGTTACATCTATCTGAATGAGTACAATATGGACTAAAGACAATTTCACTGCACAGTCATGCATTCATCTAGCTGATAATTAATGCTGTTCTTGGTTTCATAAATACCACCATCTCATTTAAGAGAAATAACACACAGACCCTTAACTTTTTTTAATGGATCATACTCACAATACTATTTCTAATAATTCAATAAATCAATATGTAATTATAATTTGGAGCAATATGTCTTTTGATGATGCTATTATCGCCTTCTGATACTCTAGCATACAACTTTGAAATAATCAAAGATCTAAACACAAACATATCAGCAAATGGCCAGCACAGAAATTATTGTTAAAAACAAATTAAGAATAACAAATATTAAGCATGTAAATATACAGAAGGTTGATATATCAGACTGAAGTGAATAATTATCAAAATAAGGCACCAAGCTGAGATTATGTAACACCATCATTGTCACTGGATATTCAAAAGGTGCTAAGTATCACTGAGGATGTCAATATGAGAACAAAAGCACATAAGGCAAGCAATATCAAAGGTATCTGATATAAAAATCAGCATTGAATGTAATGAATCAACATTTTCTGGATGAGACACGGAGGCTCCCCGGAGCTATACCGGGCTGATGTGTATATATTAGACCATGGAAACAGTCAATAGATGGAGTTCTTAGCCTACCAGGGACCATGAGCCAGAACCTGGCCCCCTTAGACAGTCCCGAGGAGCAATGTCCTATAGACACCCCCGTGTAGTTGGAAGCAGTCCATGTCTGCCACCAACCAGGTCAGGCACCCAGAAAGGTAGGGATCCCAAGACAAACTACAGCTGGTTAAAAATTGCAAACTGAAAGCTGAACGAGCAAGCAGAACTCCCCAATCAGAAAATAAGCATGACGTTACCACAGCCACCGCGCTGCTTTCTGTGCAACTCCCCCCTCTCCCTGGGAAGGAGAAGGGAGGGGTCCCAGACCTCAGTTCAGAGACTGAATATAAAAAATGTGAAAAAGTGCCAACTGGAGGGAGGGAGGGTTGCCAGGGAGCCTCCAGGTCTCACCCATAAAATGGTGTTTTATTGCATTCAATGCTGGTTTCTATGGAGAGCCCCTTCAGCTCTCTGGAGGTACCTAACCAAAGATGAGGTCCACCTCCTGGTGCCCATACGTCCAGCAGGGCTAATTGAATGAGTCGGCATCGACCGTCCATTCCGTGGAAAGGGAAATGAACTGGGACAGGCCGTCTGCCAGAACGTTGGACACCCCTTGAACATGAACCGCCAGGAGAGCCAAAACCCCCTGAGAACTCAGCAGACAAGTTACCCAAAGAGACCAGCACCAAAGAGCCAAGGACAACATCGAGCCTCCTTGGTTCAGGCAATGAACTACCGGGAAGCAGTCCAAATGGAGCCGAATCGTTGATCTGCAAACGAACCGAACCTGAATACCACATCGTCGCGAACTCCTGCACCGTGCTCTAAGTCCGACAGAAGGACGGACCCCATCGCCCCTGGCTGGACTGGTTAGCAGTGGTCACAAAATCACATCTTAGAGACGATGTGTCCGTGAACACATCGAGCAAAGGCTTGGGTAGGTGCCATGGCATTGAACTCCAAAAAATCAGATGAGGAAGCCTGCGACGCAGCAGCCAACGCAAGGCCCCCGGGGTCCGAACCCAGTGATCGTGATAGTGGCAGAAGGGACGTCCCCGAAGGATCCTGAACAGCCGTTGAAGCTAGATCCGACCTGACAGGTAGACCAGCATGGCGAAGTTCAGACTCATGCACAGCTGCTCGAACAACCGACAAGTGACCTAGGTGCCCTCCAAAAACAGATGAAGGCGGGACTGCAGCCACGGTAACGCTGCCAGAGGGAGAGGCAAGGAAGATGTCCAAGAGTCCCACACAAGACCCAGCCAAGTCCGAACCCGAGAGGGAACCAAATGGGACTTCCTCCAGTTCATCAAGAACCCGAACCCAGCGAGCAGTTACGAGGACCAGCTGGAAGCCTAGACCAGCCAGTCGTCAAGGTAAGCCAGTACCCAAACCCCCTAACAGATGCAAATGGGTTACAACAACCCGGGTAAGGCGTGTGAAAACATGAGATGTCAGATTCAAGCCGAACGGAAGGCAACGAAAACTAAGTCTATTGCCCCATGACAAAAACCGAGCCAGTCCCTGAACCCTAAATGAATCGTGACGTGCCAATACACGTCCCGGAGGTCCAGAGACACGATCCAAGTGCCCGGCTCCAAAAGCAGCCGGACCTGGAATAGTAGTCATCCAAAAGGAGGGGCAAAAGACCCAGGGGTTCAGACGGGACAAGTCCAAAATGAACCTCAGGTCCGCATAGTCCCGTTTCAGAACTGAAAAGAGGCAGTGAAACCTACCTGATGGACTCAGACGTTTCGACCACGCCCATGTGTACCCACTCCAGGATGACCCAACAAAGCGCAGGGAAAGAGGTCAGCCTTGCCAGCCCCGAACCCTCCGAAGGAGGCGGAGCCACCCAATGCCACCGCAGGTTGAAGGAAACCTAAAACACACACAAATCATAGTACCAGACGTGAGCCTCCACCCCATCACCCTGACAACGTGGCGAACCGCAAAGGGGCTGACAACCCTTACAAGAACCCGACCGACGCTCAGAGCGAGCACTGTGCCAACCAGATATCGATGACATGGCAGGAGGGGTAGGGCCCCGAATCTGGCACCATTGGCTTACAACGACCAAAGGAACCTCGAGCCCTGGCATACCCTTCCGGCCAGGACCACCACAACGCCCCCGGAAAACCAACAAGTCCGACATAGGCCGTCAACTAGACGAAGCCATCTGCAGAAAATGCACCATTGCACTGCAAACAGCAACAGACAATAAGGGGACAGAAATCTAAGACCCTAAAAGTGTCATTGACCCAACAGGCAGCATGGCAGAGGCAAAGATGGCGAGTGTCAACCTGAGACAAGGGGGGACAGAGCAACCTTCAAACTCGCACGAAGCAAGATGGGACTCAAAGGACATATCCATTGAACCGATGACCCCAATGTGGGTTTCCAGGGGACCTTAGGCTGACTGCTAAGGGAAGCCCAGGTATGGTACTGCTAACCAGTTATCCCAGAACTACCAAACAAACAAAATGCTGAACCCGTGATGTGTGCAATCACAGGGACCTAGCGGAGGGAGACCAAAATAATACAAGTGGTCCTACAGCCAGACCAGGCAGACCCCCACCAGGCAAAACAAAAGAAAATAAACACCCTGCAAAGCACAATGTCTCCAGGAGGAACAGAACCAACCGCTATGCATATTATAAGACAGCTGCACAGTAACTTGCGCCCCTGCCAGTGACGAATCTACCTCCTACCCAAGGCCAAACGGGTAGGAAAATATCCCAACTGACCCCAGAGGCGGGCAATCATCAAGCAGCAATAGATCCCTGCGGAGGTAGCCCCCGGTAGCTCCCGAACAGTTTGTGGAAGGAAACCCCAAACTGCTAGGGCAGTACTTATAGAGCACCTAGAGAAGGGAACCCTAGGCGCATGCAGCCCCAGTACTTCTAGGGCTGCATACCCCAGAAGTACACAGCACACCACCACCACAGGCACAGCAGTGCTCAAGGATTGGAGCACTGCAACTCATCGATCGACAGCCACCCAACACAAGAGCCTCAGAACTGAGGTTGGGTAGCCAGCATGTGAGGTTTGGGACCCCCCCCTCCAGGTGTGGGAGGGGGGGTTGCACAGACAGCGGCACGGCGGCTGTGGTAACATCATACTTGTTTGCTAGTTTTCTGATTGTGGAGTTCTGCTTGCTCGTTCTGCTTTCAGTTTGCAATTTTTAACCAGCTGTAGTTTATTTTGGGAGTCCTACCTTTCTGAATGCCTGACCTGGTAGATGGCAGACATAGACTGCCTCCAACTACATAGGGGCCATTGCCATCAAGCCATTGCTCCTCGTGCCTCTCTGAGGGGGGCCAGGTTCTGGCTTGTGGTTCCCGGTAGGCTTAGAGCTCCATCGATTGACTGTAGCCACGGTCTAATATATACAGATCAGCCCATATAGTTCCGGGGAGTCGAAGAGGCTCTCAACAAAATGGGTATCAGTGTGGGGAAAAATTACCACGAGAAACATTTGGAAAGCAAGACACACAAACATCTATATTAGATCAAAATATAATATTGTATAAAAAATAAACATACGAGAGAGAAATATAGCTAGCCGATTTGTTCCTGACAAAAGCAGATTGATCATATTACCTTAAGAGCTTGGCTAACTGCCCACTCAGGAGTTTGGCAAACTGCCCACTCAGGAGTTTGGCAAACTGGCCACTCAGGAGTTTGGCAAACTGGCCACTCAGGAGTTTGGCTAACTGGCCACTCAAGAGCTTGGCTAACTGGCCACTCAAGAGCTTGGCTAACTGGCCACTCAAGAGCTTGGCAAACTGGCCACTCAAGAGCTTGGCTAACTGGCCGCTCAAGAGCTTGGCTAACTGGCCACTCAAGAGCTTGGCAAACTGGCCACTCAAGAGCTTGGCTAACTGGCCGCTCAAGACCTTGGCTAACTGGCCACTCAAGAGCTTGGCAAACTGGCCACTCAAGAGCTTGGCTAACTGGCCGCTCAAGAGCTTGGCTAACTGGCCAGTCAAGAGCTTGGCTAACTGGCCACTCAAGAGCTTGGCTAACTGGCCGCTCAAGAGCTTGGGAAACTGGCCACTCAAGAGCTTGGGAAACTGGCCACTCAAGAGCTTGGCTAACTGGCCACTCAAGAGCTTGGGAAACTGGCCACTCAAGAGCTTGGGAAACTGGCCACTCAAGAGCTTGGCTAACTGGCCGCTCAAGAGCTTGGCAAACTGGCCACTCAAGAGCTTGGCAAACTGGCCACTCAAGAGCTTGGCAAACTGGCCACTCAAGAGCTTGGCAAACTGGCCACTCAAGAGCTTGGCAAGCTGGCCACTCAAGAGCTTGGCAAACTGGCCACTCAAGAGCTTGGCAAACTGGCCACTCAAGAGCTTGGCAAACTGGCCACTCAAGAGCTTGGCAAACTGGCCACTCAAGAGCTTGGCAAGCTGGCCACTCAAGAGCTTGGCAAACTGGCCACTCAAGAGCTTGGCAAACTGGCCACTCAAGAGCTTGGCAAACTGGCCACTCAAGAGCTTGGCAAGCTGGCCACTCATGAGCTTGGCAAACTGGCCACTCAAGAGCTTGGCAAACTGGTCACTCAAGAGCTTGGCTAACTGGCCACTCAAGAGCTTGGCTAACTGGCCACTCAAGAGCTTGGCAAACTGGCCACTCAAGAGCTTGGCAAACTGGCCACATGTCAGTCACAAAACAAGACTTAATTAATTAATTAAGAGGTTAATTCCTCTATCTTCCTAACCCTTTATACTTTGATTTATTTTGACTATAGTATCGTAAATTACTGTAGTTACATAATTTTTACTCGTCAAAATGGTAAAATTAACTTTACCATTGAATTATAAAAATGCTGCAACTACTCCCTTTACAGCTAAATTAAGTTATACAAATTCTTATGGGATATTCACAACAAAATATGATGAACAGTTAGAAAACAACACATAGAGAGCAATTTAAAAAGGCAAGATTTTTTTACATTAATAGGGGTCACATTACTACATGGGAGTATTTTAACACAGGCTTCCATACTGACAACATCTTAGCAACATACAAGGATGGTAACGTTTGTGTGACAATAATGGCAACAGGTTAAAATAAAAATTAAATCATAATATTTTTTTAAACGTCATGTTCCAACAGCATAAAGTTCTCAGCCTGATGGTCTTCAGTTTTCACTATGAAATATAATGATGAGTTTTCCTCAGTCCAAGACATGATGACTGGAACCTTCCTCAGCCCAAGACAATGACTGGGGTCTTCACCAGAGCCCAAGACAATGACTAGAGCCTTCACCAGAGCCCAAGAAAATGACTGGAGCCATCACCAGAGCCCAAGACAATGACTGGAGCCTTCACCAGAGCCCAAGACAATGACTGGAGCCTTCACCAGAGCCCAAGATAATGACTGGAGTCTTCATCAAAGCCCAAGACAATGACTGGAGCCTTCACCAAAGCCCAAGATAATGACTGGAGCCTTCATCAGAGCCCAAGATAATGACTGGAGCCTTCATCAGAGCCCAAGATAATGACTGGAGCCTTCACCAAAGCCCAAGACTCGTAGACAAAACAGCACCACTACAAGTACGCCACTTCTATCTCTTCTCTTCAGTGAAACATACATTCTAATATACATACTATAATTCATAATGAAATTTTAATTAAAACAAAGTTTCATTCATACATTAAATGTATTTTAGCAACTTGTGAGAGCAATGTTAGGAATGGTAACAGATAAAAGCAAGTACTTATACAACTCTGTGAAACACCCTTAATATGTCTTGTGATATAATTAATTAGGAACTATAATTTCACTAAACCTCCACCTTTAGCAATCTATAAAAATTATATAAAATACACAGAGAAAGCAGCAAAATATACTGACATGGTATTAGTGGCACCATTTACATCGTCACAATACTACTCAAGTCAATGCAAAGCTCAGTGAGTAATAAATATAAAATTATAATAGAATAGCAATTCACTTATCTGGTGGTAACCTACACCTTTCTCAACATGGTTATTACTGTACTAAGAAAATAACAAATACTATTATTACTAAGAGGCAGTGTGCTTTATCTCAGCTAATCTTCTAACACCTGTTATCTTAAATTGCTATTATTAATAAATAAAAATGACAACTGCATTTTTATAATTCATAATACAGTACATACAGTATTGATTTGTTCGTGTACCTTAAAAATAGCTTTGAGTTGCAAAACCAATTTAGCCCCTTTTAAATGTAGAATGCATAGGATAAATGACTAAACTTGAAGCACAAATTCTACAAACCCCTTCTTTAAATGTAAGCAAAATAGGTTATCCATTTATTTACACTAAACTTTTCTATATCACAAGTATATTTTCACCTTGTATACCAAGGCTGATGGAAGTGGGGAACAGCAGTTCCATGATGACTGAACTTGCATCTAATCCAGTATGGACATCATCTACTGCAAGAGACGAAGGTGTAGGGCTCTAAGGTGATCCGGCTGGAGAACAACCGGTATGGGCTCATTTGATGCTGACTTGGAAACTGACCCTGGCACTCTGACACATCCAATTTGCACCAATTCCTGCTCAGCCAGTACCTGTTGATTGCCAAATTTTGAAATTAAGAAACCAGCATTGAATGTAATGAAACGTCAATTTCCAGGTGAGTCCCAGTGGGTCCCTGAAGCTACTACTGTCTCTGATAGTGTGCCATATTGCTAGGTCCCATCAGTCATGAGGTTCTATGGCCTACTGCAGATGAAGAGCCAAAACCTAGTCCCCCCCCCACCCCACAAGAGGTGCAGGGAGCAGTGGCATTTATTTATTTATTTATGCTACCATCAAGGAAGGTGCCCAGAAAGTTAGCAATAAAAAACAAACCACTGCTGGCTTCAAACAAGACTGAAGCTTCAACAACTGGCAATAGCTTTACTAATGACATTTTCAGGGGAAGCCTGTGCCCCAGAAAACCGACCCTCCGATAGAGGCAGAGCCCTAGAAGAAAGATCAGGTTTGGACACTGAGCAAGCAGCACTTGAAACCAAGGCTGGGCTGGCCACCATGGAGCCAGAAGGATCACTCTTCCCATGTAAGACTCCAACTGCACCAGGATCCGGAGAAACAGCCGGACTAGGGGTACTAGGTATGCAAACCTCCACCTCGATCAGTCCAGCTAAAAAGCACCTACTGCGAACAGCTTCACGATTGTAGAATGGTGCTGCATAAATAGGAATGTGCTCAGACCACACCAATGTGATAAGGTTCACATCTGGGTCTCTTAAAACCACATGAAGGAGGTAGCATTGAAAGTCCACTCCATGGAGACAGGGAGGAACTGGAATAGACTGCAAGGACGTTGGATACATTTTGAATGTGAACAGCATGGAGAACCAAACTCGGGGACACCAGCAGAAGAGCAATCCTAAGTGTTTAGCTCCAGAGAGGCAGAGACTGAAAGAACCCCCCCTTCCTCCAGTTGAGACAATGAACCATGAGGAAACAGTCTGAATAGTTGGAGGACAGAGCACGGTGGAATCTGAACTCTCTGCAGTGCATGCCACATGATCAGAAACTTCCAAACCATTCTGTGAGCCCATCATAGGAGACGTGACCAAGGACATTGGCTGGCTTGGTGAAAGCTAATTACAAAGCCCCAACGCAGAACTGAGGTGTCTGATAATACGTAGAGTAAGGGCGGAGGAAGGCGCTAGAGAACAGCCCAAAAAAGCCCAAAGATAAAGGCAGTGATGCAGTAAATCAACGATCCAAACAAATTCTTCATGAATATAACACCACGATTGAACCATATATCACATGTTACCTCAACCCCACTCGATTTTGAAGTAACCAAAGACAGCATGTCCATGCATTCAGCACCAGGCCCAGACTTCAGGAATTCTATATTCATCAACAATTACAAAAAGCCAGCGTTGAATGTAATGAAACGGCATTTTCTGGGTGAGACCCAGAGGCTCCCCGGAGCTACAGTATCCAGGGTGATATGTATATTATTTGACTTTGATATCAGTCAGTATGAATGGAGTTCTAGGCCTACCGGAGACCACGAACCAGAACCTGGCCCCTCAGAGAGGCACAAGGAGCAATGGCCTATAGAAATGCACATGTGTAATTACCTACCTTACCTTACCTTGAGTATACCTTGAGGTGCTTCCGGGGCTTAGCGTCCCTGCGGCCCGGTCATCGACCAGGCCTCCTGGTTGCTGGACTGATCAACCAGGCTGTTGGACGCGGCTGCTCGCAGCCTGACGTACGAGTCACAGCCTGGTTGATCAGGTATCCTTTGGAGGTGCTTATCCAGTTCTCTCTTGAACACTGTGAGGGGTTTGCCAGTTATGCCCCTTATGTGTAGCGGGAGCGTGTTGAACAGTCTCGGGCCCCTGATGTTGATGGAGTTCTCTCTCAGAGTACCAGTTGCACCTTTGTTTTTCAACGGGGGTATTCTGCACATCCTGCCATATCTTCTGGTCGCATGTGATGTTATTTCTGTGTGCAGGTTTGGGACCAGCCCCTCTAATATTTTCCATGTGTAAATTATTATGTATCTCTCCCGCCTGCGCTCAAGGGAGTACAGATTTAGGCTCTTTAGTCGGTCCCAATAGTTTAGATGTTTTACCGAGTGGATTCTAGCAGTAAAGGATCTCTGCACGCTCTCCAGGTCAGCAATTTCTCCAGCTTTGAAAGGGGCTGTCATTGTGCAGCAGTACTCCACTCTCGAGAGCACCAGCGTTTTGAATAGTATCATCATCGGTATAGCATCTCTAGTGTGAAAAGTTCTTGTTATCCAACCCGTCATTTTTCGTGCAGTTGTGACGGCCACTTTATTGTGTTCTTTAAAGGTAAGGTCTTCCGACATGAGTACACCCAAATCCTTTACATTGCCTTTTCGTGCTATGTTATGATTTGCCTGAGTTTTGTACGTGGTTTCCGTTTTTATATTTTCATTTTTCCCATAGTGCATGAGCTGGAACTTATCTTCGTTAAACACCATATTATTTTCTGTAGCCCATAGAAAGACCTGATCTACATCTGACTGGAGATTTGCCATGTCCTCTATGTTGCCTACTCTCATGAAGATCCTGGTGTCATCTGCAAAGGATGATACAGTGCTATAGGTTGTGTTTTTGTCTATGTCCGATATGAGGATGAGAAAAAGTACTGGGGCAAGCACAGTACCCTGGGGGACTGAGCTCTTAACGGTTGATGGGTTGGATTTTATTTTGTTAGACTATTACACATTGGGTTCTGTTGGTCACGAAATTGTAGATCCATCTGCCTATTTTTCCGGTAATTCCTTTTGAGCGCATTTTATGTGCAATAACACCATGGTCACATTTATCAAAAGCTTTTGCGAAATCTGTGTAAATTACATCAGCGTTTTGTTTGTCTTCCATAGCATCTAATGCCATATCATAGTGGTCCAGCAACTGCGACAGGCAAGAGCGCCCTGTTCTGAAACCATGTTGTCGGGGGTTATGGAGATGCTGTGCTTCCATGTATTTTGTGAGCTTACTTCTTAGCACTCTCTCAAAAATTTTAATGATGTGCGATGTTAACGCTATCGGTCTGTAATTTTTTGCCTCTGCCTTATTTCCTCCTTTATGAAGTGGTGCTATCTCTGCTGTTTTTAGTATACCAGGAAAAACGCCAGTATCTAGACTTTGTCTCCACAGAATGTGGAGGGCCTGCGATAGTGGTTTTTTGCAGTTCTTGATGAATATGGAGTTCCAAGAATCCGGGCCTGGTGCAGAGTGCATAGACATACTGTTTATGGCTTCTTCAAAGTCCAGGGGGGATAGGGTGACATCTGATATATGATTTGATGTTGGTATCATATCCATGAAAAATTCATTTGGGTTACCGATCTTTAGTGCGTTTAATGGCTCGCTGAAAACCGAGTCGTACTGCTTCCTCAGTAGCTCGCTCATTTCTTTGTTGTCATCGGTGAAATTTCCATCTTCCTTTCGCAGGGGCCCAATACTAGATGTGGTTTTCGATCTTGATTTTGCATACGAGACTTTTGCCTAAGTGTAATTTACCCAATGTAGTTACAGGATGAGAGCTACGCTCATGGTAATTACCTAAGTGTAGTTACAGGATGAGAGCTACGCTTGTGGTGTCCCGTCTACCCAGCACTCTTTGTCATATAACACTTTGAAGCTACTTTCAGTATTGGCCTCCACCACCTTCTCACCTAACTTGTTCCAACCTTCTACCAATCTGTTTACAAAAGAGAATTTTCTTATATTTCTCTGGCAGCTTTGTTTTGTTAGTTTAAATCTATGACCTCTTGTTTTTGAAGTTCCGGGTCTCAGGAATTCTTCCCTATCAATTTTATTGATTCCTGTTACTATTTTGTACGTAGTGATCATATCGCCTCTGTTTCTTCTATCTTCTAGTTTTTGTATATTTAATGCCTCTAACCTCTCCTCGTAGCTTCTGTCCTTCAGTTATGGGAGCCACTTGGTGGCATGTCTTTGCACCTTTTACAGTTTGTTTATGTGCTTCTTAAGATATGGGCACCATACAACCGCTGCATATTCCAGCTTTGGTCTAACAAAAGTCGTGAACAATGTTTTTAGCATTTCGCCATCCATGTATTTAAAAGCAATTCTGAAGTTAGAAAGTGTAGCATAGGCTCCTCACACAATGTTCTTAATGTGGTTCTCAGGTGACAGTTTTCTATCTAAAACCACCCCTAGATCCCTTTCTTTATCAGAATTCTTTAAAGATTTCTCACATAATTTATAGGTTGTGTGGGGGTCTATGTTCTCCTATTCCACATTCCATAACATGGCATTTATTCACATTAAATTCCATTTGCCAAGTGTTGCTCCATATACTTATTTTGTCCAGGTCTTCTTGAAGGGCATGACAATCTTCTAGGTGTCTTATCTTCCCTATTATCTTAGCATCATCAGCAAACCTGTTCATATAATTCTGTATTCCATCTGGTAGATCGTTTATGTAGACAATGAACATTACCAGTGCAAGAAATGAACCCTGTGGTACTCCACTTGTGACATTTCTCCAATCCGATACATTGCCTCTGATTACGGCCCTCCTTTTTCTATCAGTCAAGAAATTTTTCATCCATGCTAGAAGCTTACCTGTCACCCCTCCAATATGTTCCAGTTTCCAGAACAACCTCTTATGTGGAACTCTGTCAAGTCTTTTTTAGGTTCAAATAGATGCAGTCAACCCAACCATCTCTTTCCTGTAAAATCTCTGTGGCTCGATCATAGAAACTGAGTAAATTCATTACATAGGATCTTCCAGATCGAAAACCATACTGTCTGTCTGATATTATATCGTTTTTCTCCAGGTGTTCTACCCATTTAGTTTTAATTATTTTTCCAATATTTTGACTATTACACTTGTCAATGATACAGGTCTTTAATTGAGGGGGTCTTCCCTGCTACCACTTTTGTAGATTGGGACGATGTTAGCCTTTTTCCACACATCAGCTACAACTCCTTTACACAGGGATGCCTGATAAAATCAGTTGAAGTGGAATGCTGAGCTCAGGTGCACATTCTCTCAGAATCCATGGTGAAACTCCATCTGGACCAACTGCTTTGTTCTTATTTAGCTCCTTTAGCATTTTCTCCACTTCATCTCTAGACACCGCTATGTGCTCTATGCTGTTCCCATTTTCCCAGCACTCTGTCATATAATGCTTTTAAATTACTGATGGTTTTGGCCTCCACCACCTTCTCACCTAACTTGGTCCAACTGTCTACCACTCTGTTTACAAAAGTGAATTTTCTTATATTTCTCCGGTAGCTTTGTTTCGTTAGTTTAAATCTACGACCTCTATGTTCTTGAAGTTCCGGGCCTCAGGAAATCTTCCCTATCAATTTTATCGATTCCTGTTACTATTTTGTACGTAATGATCATACTGCCTCTTTTTCTTCTATCTTCTAGTTTTTGCATATTTAATGCCTCTAACCTCTCCTCGTAACTCTTGTCCTTCAGTTCTGGGAGCCACTTAGTGGCATGTCTTTGCACCTTTTCCAGTTTATTGATATGCTTCTTAAGATATGGGCGCCATACAACCGCTGTGTAGAGCATTCTATGTCTTCCATCAACTGGGCCGGGCAACCAGAAAGGTAGGCGCTCCAAAAAAAAAAACCTAATCTGGTTAAAACTACTACAGAAAGCTAACAACTAAACAGAATTCCCCAATTGAAAAACGAGCAAACGAGCATGACGTCACACTTACCGTGCCGTTTGTCTGCGCAGCTCCCCCGTCCTCGAGAGGGGGAAGGGGGAGCCCCAGACCGCTCGCACCGGCTATCCACTTGTCAGTTCGAAGCTGGATGTCAAAACACGCAAAAAACCCCGCCGACCAGGGGGAGGGGGGGTGGGGGTTGCTGGGGAGCCTCCAGGTCTCACCCAGTAAATGGCATTTAATTACATTCAACGCTGGTTTTACGGGGGATGCTCCTTTGGCTCCCCGGAGCTACCTACCCAAAGCCAAGGGGAAAAGAGGGACAAACCCGGGAGGCAGAAACCACGCACCTAAAACCCGAAAGCAAAACAACAGGCAAAACTGAAAGGACCCTGCGGACGACCCGGGAGACCCAAACCCCAGAACAGGGACGAAGGGAACCCTGGGCAACCCAAAGTGCGTCCAGGGCTACATAGGATGCAGCACGCAGGTAATGGCTGAAAGCCACAACCGGACACAAGAAGATGCAGGATCCCCCCCTGGGCAAAACCAACCAAGCAACAACAACCCCAGGGACGCCTCCAGAAAAACAGGCGACCCAACCCTGCCAGAAAAAGAAGAATGGCTGCAACAAACAAACCTAACATCAGAATTTGAAGGAGCAGAAACCTCTGAGAAACAATCTGGAACCAAAGGGGCCACAACCAACTGAGGGGAAGCGATAAGAAAGTATCGTTTCCAAAGACCAGGACGGCTCCGGTGGCACATGAGCAGGCCGGAGGTGAAACAATGCCCGAGACAGCTTGTGAAACAGTGCAGAAGGAACATCAAAACCAAAAGCAAGCCGTAGTGGAATCGCCAGTGCCGCACGGTACGAGGCGACAGAATGCAGCATACAAAGACTGTCCTGAACCAGCCACTAGAGAAAGAACAAGACCACCTCAACAAAACGTGAAGTATACCTACAAAGAGACAAAAAAAGGAAGGACCACCAGTAAACCGCATGCTGATGCTGAGATGAAGCCCGCAGGTGGGACACCAGCAAGAAGCCACCTTATCACCATACAGATGGTGATAGACACGAGTAAAAAAAAAAAAAAAAAAAAAACAGACAAGAAGACTCATGGAGAAGATTGAACCAGTCTCATAACGGACCGGACCGATCAACTGAAAGAGGTGGAGCTGCGGGAAAACCTCCGAATTCAGACACCAAGCAAGCAGCGCCTGAAACCAAGGCTGGGCTGACCACCATGGGGCCAAGAGGACTACTCTCCTGTGGTAAGTCTCCAAGCAAGCTAGGACCTGGAGCAACAGCAAAACCTGGGGAAGAGGTACATATACCGGGAGATGCCTTGACCATGCCGACGCGAAGAGGTCCACCTCTGGGCGCCTGAACATCCGGCAGAGCCAACTGAATGAGTCGGCGTCGACTGTTCATTCCGCGGATAGGGGAACGAACCAGGATACGCCTTCTGCCAGGATGTAGAACACCCCCTGGACATGAATGGCCAGGAGAGAGAAACCCCTGAGAACTCAGCAGACAAGTCACCCAAAGTGACCAGCCCCAAAGAGTCAAGGACCGTATCGAACCTCCCTTGGTTCAGGCAATGAACTACCGGGGAGCCGTCCAAATGAAGCTGTATCGTTGATACCCTGGTGACCCAAACCCTTGAAAGCGAGGGTTCGGGTCTGAGATGACCTGATGGATGGATAGGGAAGAGACCTGAACCCCAAACGGAGGAAGGTCCATCCAATGCCACTGAAGGCTGCAAGAAATGAACCGAAAAGTCAACGAATCGTGGGACCAGGCATGGACAAAAAAAAAAAAAAGCGCGCCAAACTTCCCCTCCATTGCCTCATCAACAGGGCGACCTGCAAAAGGGCTGACGAAAACCCCGAGGAGCCCGACTTCTATGCAGCGCGAACACTGGGCCGACCAGAGGAAAAGGTACCAGGGGTCACCACCAAATCAGAAACTTGCAACACAAGCCTACCTCGATCCAACCAAGCTTGAACCCTGGCCCGATAATTTGTGGGAATGAACGAGCAGATGTGCTGGCT
>WNGS01164858.1:24426289-24513060 GCA_020271785.1 Procambarus virginalis
ATACCTGGTTGATACCTGGTTGATGGGGTTCTGGGAGTTCTTCTACTCCCCAAGCCCGGCCCGAGGCCAGGCTCGACTTGTGAGAGTTTGATCCACCAGGCTGTTGCTTGGAGCGGCCCGCAGAGCCACATACCCACCACAGCCCGGCTGATCCGGGACTTCTCTTAGGAAACAGTCCAGTTTTCTCTTGAAGATGTCCACGGTTGTTCCGGCAATATTTCTTATAGTCGCTGGGAGGACGTTGAACAACCGCGGACCTCTGATGTTTATACAGTGTTCTCTGATTGTGCCTATGGCACCTCTGCTCTTCACTGGTTCAATCTTGCATTTTCTTCCATATCGTTCACTCCAGTACGTTGTTATTTTACTGTGTAGATTTGGGACCTGGCCCTCCAGTATTTTCCACGTGTATATTATTTGGTATCTCTCTCGTCTCCTTTCTAGAGAGTACATTTGGAGAGCTTTGAGACGATCCCAATAATTTAGGTGTTTTATCTCGTCTATGCGTGCCGTATATGTTCTCTGTATTCCCTCTATTTCAGCAATCTCTCCTGCTCTGAAGGGGGAAGTGAGTACTGAGCAGTATTCGAGACGGGACAACACAAGTGACTTGAAGAGTACAACCATTGTGATGGGATCCCTGGATTTGAAAGTTCTCGTAATCCATCCGATCATTTTTCTGGCTGATGCGATATTTGCTTGGTTATGCTCCCTAAACGTTAGATCGTCGGACATCATTATTCCCAAATCCTTGACATGCTGTTTTTCTACTATGGGAAGATTTGATTGTGTTTTGTACCCTGTATTATGTTTCAGATCCTCATTTTTGCCGTACCTGAAATTTATCACTGTTAAACATCATATTATTTTCTGCTGCCCAATCGAAAACTTTGTTGACATCTGTTTGTAGTTTTTCAATGTCTTCAGCAGAGGTAATTTTCATGCTGATTTTTGTGTCATCTGCGAAGGATGACACGAAGCTGTGACGTGTATTTTTGTCTATATCAGATATGAGAATAAGGAACAGTAGCGGTGCAAGGACTGTACCTTGAGGTACAGAGCTTTTAACATCGCTTGGACTCGATTTTATCTGATTGACTGTTACTCTTTGTGTTCTGTTCGACAGGAAATTGAGTATCCAGCGTCCTACTTTTCCAGTTATTCCCATTGACCTCATTTTGTGAGCTATCACCCCATGGTCACATTTGTCGAAAGCCTTTGCAAAGTCTGTGTATACAACATCTGCATTTTGCTTTTCTTCTAGGGCTTCTGTGATTTTGTCATAGTGGTTGAGTAACTGTGACAGACAGGATCTTCCCGCTCTAAATCCATGTTGTCCTGGATTGTGCAATTCATTGTTTTCCATAAAACTAGAAATTTGATTCCTAATCACTCTTTCAAACACTTTTATTATGTGTGATGTTAGTGCAACTGGCCTATAATTTTTTGCCAAGGCTTTACTCCCCCCCTTGTGCAACGGAGCTATATCTGCAGATTTAAGTGCTGCTGGTATCTCCCCTGTATCCAGGCTCTTTCTCCATATTACGCTGAGTGCTCTCGCTACTGGTACTTTACATTTCTTTATGAATATTGAATTCCATGAGTCAGGCCCAGGGGCTGAGTGCATGGGCATATTGTCAATTTCTCTTTCAAAGTCTTCCGAGTTTGTGGTAATATCCGTTATATTATCTGCAGCTTGAATGTCATTCATAAAGAAGCTGTCTGGGTCATCAACTTTCATGTTGTTAATTGGTGTGCTAAACATAGCCTCATACTGGCTTCTTAGAATTTCACTAATCTCTTTGTTGTCCTCTGTGTACGTACCTTCATTTGTAATTAACGGTCCAATACTGGTCGAGGTTTTGGATTTTGATTTAGCGTATGTGAAAAAATATTTCGGATTTTTCCTTATCTCTTGTATAGCTCTCTGTTCCAATTCCATTTCCTCAGACTCATATGATCGCTTCAACGTTTGTTCGATTTCTTCGATCTCCCTGCTTAGGCTTATTTTCCTTGCTTGTGATAGTTGTGTCTGCCGAAGCATTTCCGTTATTTTTTTCCTTCTCCTGTACAGTCGTCTGCGTTCTCTTTCTAGAGTGTTCCTCTTTCTGCCCCTCCTCACCGGCACGTGCTTCAAGCAGACCTTGTAAGCTTCAGCTGTCAGTTGAGCTATTCCCTGTGTGGGAGTTTTGTCGCTTAAGACCGTCTCCCATTGAATGGTTGAAAGGTCTACATTTATTTTTTCCCAGTCAATCCTCTTATTGTTGAAATTGAATTGATTGAATATTCCTTCTCGCTTGTTGGGTCTCTTAGATCTACTACCGTTATTTATGCTAGTTCGCACTTCAATGAGCTTATGGTCTGAGTATGAAGTATCTGAGATTGTTATGTCTCTGATTAGTTCATCATTGTTTGTGAATAACAAGTCTAGTGTGTTTTCGTTCCTAGTTGGTTCTGTAATCTGTTGATTGAGCGAGAATTTGTCACAGAATCTCAAAAGTTCTCTGACCTGTGGCTGGTTATTTCCCGGGTCATTCCCTGCTATGATATTTGTGTTTGCCATTCTCCATCTTAGACTCGGTAAATTGAAATCTCCAAGGAAGATAATATCTGGAGCTGGGTTTGCTAGGTCATCAAGTATGTTCTCTATTTTGTGCATCTGCTCTGTGAATTCCTCAACCGTTGTATCTGGCGGTTTATATATTAAAATAATAATTAGGTTTAGTTTCTCTACCTTAATTCCAAGTACCTCTACCACCTCATTAGTTGAGTTTAGTAGTTCTGTGCATACCAGGTCCTCTTTAATATACAGACCTACTCCTCCATTTGACCTAGTTTTTCTATCACATCTGTATAAATTATAATTTGGAATCCAGATTTCACCATCCATGTAATCTTTTGTATGAGTTTCCGTGAATGCCCCAAATATGGAGTTTGACTCTAATAGGAGACCATTTATGAACTTGACTTTATTCCTTGACTTTGGCTTTAGACCTTGAATGTTCGCAAAAATGAATGATTGTCCATATTGTGTGTCACTTCTGGAAGGTTTTGGTGGTTCTCCCTCCTCTCTACCCTGACCCAGGGTGTGTTGTTGTGGCAATGGTTTGTCCAGTTTTGGAAGTGATATTGGGGAGTGTGGTAGTCTCTGTGTAGTTGGGGGGTGTAGTATGTGTGGGCTTGATGACGAAATGTAGTCCAGTCTCGGGCATTTCCCCCTCTCCATCCGTACTCCTGCCACGTTTCTGCCTGTCTGTTTCTCCCTCTGTTTCTGCCTGCCTCTAAAAAATGTTCAGGGCTATTATATTGGACTTCCTCTCTTATATAGCGCTGTGTACCTCTGACGTGGAAATCGGGGCAATGAAGATCGTAGCATTTCCTCTCATTAACTGAGAGTTTGCATAGCTTAGGGTGAAAATATCTACACTCAGTATCAAAACGACATCTGCCTTTCCCTAACCAGTTCCGGCATTTCCGTGGGTGCATGAATGAGCATTCCGTGCCTCTGGGCCCATATCTGCACTGTCCTTTTGCATAATACCTGCAAATATTTTCATCTGTGATTGCATTATTCTTGTTTGTATCCGTGTACGACTTGGCTACCTCTGTGATTTTTGTTCCAACTTTCTCGTTTCTGCATTTATTCTCGGTATTACCCTTATCTTTCGCCTTGTTGCTTTCGCCTTTCTCATTCGTCTCATTTTTTATCTCCTTATTCATATCACCAGTTTGCTCTACAATATTGCCTTCATTTTTGTGTACCTCGACGCTATGTCCTTCTACATTGCTACTTTGACTCTCTAAATTCTCAATCCCTGGGTTGTGCTCAGAGTTCGTTGCTGTCTTTATATACTCTGCATATATTTCTGGTAGTTTTTGTGTGAATTGTAGCCTGTGTACTTCAGGAATGTCATTCATTAGTTTGGCAATGTTTTCCCACGCCTGTCTGTCACTTTCACAGATCCAGTAGGTACCTTCCCGGTTTGCATATTGTGTAGGTAATCCTGTACAACTCAGGTGAAATCTTATGTTACAAATGTTACATACAATGCCTACAACAGTCTTCCGAAGTGCCTTATGGCATCCTCCACACACCTCCATGTTGGGTTTGTGATGTTATAATATTATATGCATATATTTATAATATTATATATATATATATATATATATATATATATATATATATATATAATATGTATACGATGCTGTGACCACAAGCTGAATAGCAGTGCTGTAAGCTCATGCTGTGTGCCCCAGCCTAGGTTGCTCTCTCAGTACTGAGGCCTTCACACCCGGGAATGTTGGCCACAATTAAAAAAAAAAAAAAAAACTCGAGTCTTGAGCAAGCTAATGTGAACCCTGTGTAGCTGCGGGAGTTTTGAATGATACGCTGTACCTATAAGATCCCCGAGGCTCGTTGCACACCACCTGTCAAGAGCCTCAAGGTGCATTGCAAAGTGCAGTGGTTAAACACTAGCTATAGAATTATCTCTGAATTCACGTATCTTTTTGCAGCCCATCACATAGTGATGGAGGGTGTGCAAATAACTTTGTTGACACAGTTTACATTTGGTCAAGTCTACATAAGCACATAATGAAAATTCCCAGACAATTGTACCCTCTAGGTTAACTCTTTAACAGCACAAATTGAATATACAGTATATAATTTTGGTCTAACTTCCTGCACAGCACACATTGTACATATAAATTTTAAAGTACCGCCTATGATTTAACCCTTAAACCGCTAACTTAAATAGCAAACATCCCCAGGGCGCTCAAGAAAAAAAAAAATCTGAAAAAATAATTTTTTCTTATGACATTGTTAATTAGCCTTCAGGAAGCACAAAAATCCAAATAAAAAGTCTTTAGCTCTTGTGGTTTAGCTGAAGTAGCTTGGAGATGTTGCATATTTTTAGTTGAGGTGCCACATAGGAATAACTTTGTTGATTTATTTTCATTGTTTCTCAATTTATTAATTTAGTCTTTTCATGCTAATAGGTTGTATTTGTGTGTCAAAGAAATTATAAGTATGTATGGATATACAAGTAAAGATATAAAGATACCCACATACTTGTTCATAATAATACATGTATAAAAATATTTTAAGCCTAAATCTTAAAATTGCATATAGCACACATTTTGCCTCAAATATATATACATGGTAATCACTCACTTGCTGTTGCTAAAAGTTTAGTGTCTCCTCTATGACTGCCCTAAACATTCAGATACTGCATGGTGATGTTGCCAAGCAATGATCATCATTTTCTTACAAAGGCCCTAGAAGGAAAGTGAGGGACTCGGGATTTTTTTTCAAGATGGGGGATGGTTACTGGTGGTCTGAGGAAGCAGATGTGAGCTCTATGTATGTGTAGGACTATTTTAACTATTTTAAATATGCAAATCATATATGATTTGCACCATTTTGTGATAGTTACTCAAATCATATATGTATGATTTGCGCTGTTTAAGGATTAAAAGTCCCGAGGCTACACGGGGTTCTCATCAGCTTCCTCAGGACTCTAGTAAACAGCCGCCATTTAAAAAAAAATCGTGTTTACCATTCTCGGATGTGAATGCCTCAGTACTGAGTGAGCAACCAAGGTTAGTGCATGCAGTATGAGCTAACAGCATTGCTTAAAAATGACAAAATAACGTATATACAATTGCATTCTATTCTGTAAAACATATACAGTACAACCTCGATTCAACGTACCCCGATTCAACGTACCCCGATTCAACGAATCTCCGGCTAGTTCGCACACTTTTCAGGCCGGATTTACTCACCCGGTTCTACGAACAATGGTTGGCCGAAGCGGGGGATGTTCGGATTTGCTTACGATTTGCCCTCCCTCTCTCCAGCCCTCCCTCTCCCCCTCCCTTCCTCTCTCCCCATCCTCCCTCTCTCCAGCCCTCCCTCCCCCCCTCCCTTCCTCTCTCCCCATCCATCCCTCCCTCCCTGGTTGAGTACCTGGTTGAGCTAGGAATTATCACCCCCAAAAAAGAACTGGGAAACAAAGGGCTGGCGTACCAAAAGGGAAACTATGAGGAGATGAATAAATTCCTATGGGATATACATTGGGACACACAACTCGAAACCAAGTCCGTACAAGACATGATGGACTATGTCACCCTAAAATGTCAGGAGGCTGTAAGCAGGTTTGTCCCTGCCCAACAGGAAAAAACAGAGAAGCAAAGGAAGAATCCGTGGTTTAATAGGGAATGTATGAAAGCAAAGGAGCTGAACAAAAGGGCATGGAGGAACTTCCGTAATAACAGAACACCAGAAAGTAGAGAGAGATACCAGAGAACCAGGAACGAGTATGTTAGTGTGAGAAGAGCAGCTGAGAAAAGGTATGAAAATGATATAGCTAATAAAGCCAAGACCGAACCAAAGCTACTACACAGTCACATCAGGAAGAAGACAACAGTGAAGGAACAGGTGATGAAACTTAGGGTGGGCGAGGACAGGTACACAGAGAATGACAAAGAGGTGTGTGAAGAACTCAACAAAAGGTTCCAGGAGGTCTTTACAATAGAACAGGGAGAAGTCACGGCGCTAGGAGAGGTGGCAGCAAACCAGGTGACCTTGGAAAGGTTCGAAATTACAAGAGATGAGGTCAAGAAGCACTATTGGAGCTGGATGTGAGAAAAGCTGTTGGGCCGGATGGAATCTCACCATGGGTATTGAAAGAGTGTGCAGGAGCACTTTGCTTGTCACTCTCCATAGTGTATAGTAGGTCACTGGAAACGGGAGACCTACCAGAAATATGGAAGACTGCTAATGTAGTACCAATATTTAAAAAGGGTGACAGACAAGAGGCACTGAACTACAGGCCAGTGTCCTTAACTTGTATACCATGCAAGGTGATGGAGAAGATTGTGAGAAAAAACCTAGTAACACATCTGGAGAGAAGAGACTTCGTGACAACCCATCAACATGGGTTCAGGGAGGGTAAATCTTGCCTTACAGGCTTGATAGAATTCTACGATCAGGTGACAAAGATTAAGCAAGAAAGAGAAGGATGGGCGGACTGCATTTTTTTGGACTGTCGGAAAGCCTTTGACACAGTACCCCATAAAAGGTTGATGCATAAGCTGGAGAAACAGGCAGGAGTAACTGGTAGGGCGCTCCAGTGGATAAGGGAGTACCTAAGCAATAGGAAGCAGAGAGTTACAGTGAGGGGTGAGACCTCAGAATGGCGTGAAGTCACCAGTGGAGTCCCACAGGGCTCTGTGCTTGGACCTATCCTGTTTCTGATATACGTAAATGATCTCCCAGAGGGTATAGACTCATTCCTCTCAATGTTTGCTGACGACGCCAAAATTATGAGAAGGATTAAGACAGAGGAGGACAGTTTGAGGCTTCAAGAAGACCTGGACAAGCTGCAGGAATGGTCGAACAAATGGCTGTTAGAGTTTAACCCAACCAAATGTAATGTAATGAAGATAGGGGTAGGAAGCGGAGACCAGATACAAGGTATCACTTGAGAGATGAAATACTTCAAGAGTCAGAGAGAGAGAGAAAGACCTGGGGGTTGATATCACGCCAGACCTGTCCCCTGAAGCTCATATCAAGAGGATAACATCAGCAGCATATGCCAGGTTGGCTAACATAAGAACGGCCTTTAGAAACTTGTGTAAGGAATCTTTCAGAACATTATATACCACATATGTCAGACCAATCCTAGAGTATGCGGCTCCAGCATGGAGTCCATATCTAGTCAAGCATAAGACTAAACTGGAGAAGGTTCAAAGGTTTGCCACCAGACTAGTACCCGAGCTGAGAGGTATGAGCTACGAGGAGACACTACGGGAATTGAACCTCACTTCGTTGGAAGACAGAAGTTAGGGGGGACATGATCACCACATTTAAGATTCTCAGGGGAATCGACAGGGTTGATAAAGACAGGCTATTTAACACAAGGGGCACACGCACAAGGGGACACAGGTGGAAACTGAGTGCCCAAATGAGCCACAGAGATATTAGAAAGAACTTTTTTAGTGTCCGAGTGGTTGACAAATGGAATGCATTATTCGTAATGTGGTGGAGGCTGACTCCATACACAGTTTCAAGTGTAGATATGATAGAGCCCAATAGGCTCAGGAACCTGAACACCTGTTGATTGACGGTTGAGAGGCGGGACCAAAGAGCCAGAGCTCAACCCCGCAAGCACAACTAGGTGAGTACAACTAGGTGAGTACACACACACACACACACTGTTAAACTCAACCTCCATACCTCCCTCTCTCCCTCAAATCATCCATCCTTCCATCCCTCCATCTCCATCCTCTCCTTCCCTGCCTCCCTGCCTCTCCCTCCCAAGGCCTGCCTGCCTCCCTCCCTCCCTCCCAAGGTCTGCCTGCCTCCCTCCCAAGCTCTGTCTGCCTGCCTGCCTCCCTCCCAAGCTCTGTCTGCCTGCCTGCCTACCTACATTTCAGCCTCTCCATCCTGCTTGCCTTCCCATCCACCCACCAGTTAGCCATCACTGACACAGTGAGTGCATTTCGAGCCAACATGGTGCCCGGATGTTCCTTGATTGTGCAGATATGTCCAACAAAGTCACGGAATGAACACTCCAGCCTCTTGACAAATCGAAATATAGTGTTAAAATTAAAGTTGCCATAATTTTAGTGTACAATAGTTTTCATAAACTTTTTTGTAGTTCTCAACATACAGCAGAACTACTCAACACAGTGTTAACGGCATAATACACTACAGTATGTATTTACTGTACAGCATTCACAACTCCATGAGACTTCAAGATGGACATAACCCCAACAATAAGGTAAATAACAAATGTAACACAGTATTTGTTACTAGAGTAATAATATATAGGTAAAGTATATAATATGATAATGCATTTTTATTGTCTACAAGAAAAAAAAAAGAGACACTGACACATACGCCTCCTGAAGGTCACCTCTTGCAACGAATCCAACGCTCCAATGAACTGCGGTCGGTCCCATATAGTATGTTTAATCGAGGTTGTACTGTAATACAGAATATAATGCAAGAAGTGAGTGTGTGCACTCACCTGAGTAGCACCAATATGGTTATATTGCTGGAGCTGTGGGGGCAAAGCAATACCATTTTCTTCTAGTGCTTGGTTCAGCTTCCGCTGGATGATCTCGGCAGCCCGACTAGCCTGTGGATACCAACAAATAGGTTTTAAAATGCAAACTTTCCTAATTTACCAGTTATTTTCTAATTCATCAGTAGTTCCCAGAAAAATACCCTATTTCCTTAAAAGCAACCCAACATACAGTGTACAAACCCAGGTAAGCATAAAGTATCAATAAGGAAATGTCAAGATTTAACTGTTGGTTACCTCAAGAGAAAATGTGTGAGCAGCAGTGGGTGAACTGAGGATAGCTTGCAGCTGCTGGCCAGCAACACCATTAGCTAGTGCTGATGATGGTACATGTATGGTGATGGTCTTTGGCACTCCTCCAGCTTGCTGAGCTGGCACTGTGATTTGCACTGGCACTAGGCTTGCTGGTGCTAGTGAAGTTGCACCTCCTAATAAAAACATACATTATACAGTAATTTACACAAAACATTGAAAGACATATTAATGTAAAACATTGGATGTAAGCAATATAAAGTTTAATATAATATTAGATCATAATTATATGAAACTGCAGTAGGCCTATTGGTCTAAGCAAGGCAGCTCTTATTTATGCTTGACCAAACTCATTCATATTCATGTTTAACCTATGTTTGAAACAATGCTGCATCATATTACCAATGAAACAATACACAATTCCTGGTAATTTTTTCCATAATTCTATTCCAAACGTATTATTTACAAAGGTCTTTTCTAAATCCAAGTTCCCTTGTTAATTACCCTTTAACCTTTAAACCGCACATATTTAGAGCTCGGAAGCGAAAAATATTTGAATTATGTAAAAAAATTTAATGTTAAACAAATCTCCAATTTATTGGCTTCAGCGTTGTGAAACTTTCAAAATATTTTCAGAAATTGATTTTTGACAAATTTTTTATTGATATGTTTTGTTTTGTTTGATAAGAACAGCTATTAACTGGAACTAAGGGATAATGCAGTAATAAAGAGATGTAAACATCTGTCCGACGCTCAAAGAAGAAGAATAGTAGTAAGAAGTGTCCACAAAGTGGATATGCAGCTGGTGCCTATATAGCATTGGTGAGTAATGCATAATACCACAAATAATAATAGAATAAGTATGCTATTATGCTCTATTTGTTATGTATCATATAAATACATTGCCCAATGTTAATATATATTACTTTCATCAATGTCCAAAAAATTTTTTTTAGAGATTTTTTTTTTAATATTTAGTTTTTTGCCTTTGTTTATTATCTGATTTTGTTGTAACTTTATATCCTGGAGAGTGCATACCCTTCCCTATGTGAAGATAGAATATAATTTATCAACAAATAAATCAGTCAACTTGCAGAACTTGGGACTGAATTTTTTTTGGCAGATTTTTTCACAGATATCAAACTATTTTCTTTGTCTCTTTAGGTTGTTTTGATAATTAGGGATCAGATTAGAGCTTTTTCACTTATATAAAGTATACCCTAAATATATCTCCTAAATCATTATAATTATCCCTATATTTTGTTTTATGGGGGGTTATTTTTTCTTTATTTCATTTCAACACATATTGAAACATACAATTGTATGTTTATTAAAACATACAATTAACCTAACACGTTTCAACTACCTCTATTCATTGTCAAGAACTTCAACATCAATTATCTCTGAACTAGAGTTTCAACTTTGAGTGGCTTCTAAAATTTCAGTTTCTGACCGATTCCCAACATTTTGACATTGTGTGCTCCAGCTGTCTGTTCTATAATCCCTCCAGAATGGATTTTTTATAAACTCTATACATTTGGAGTTATAATTTATTTTTGTTTAAATTTGCCGCATATTTCAATGCCATATTGACACTTTTTTACAGTAAACTATACTAAAAGCCTATATTCTAATTTGATGAAAATTAAAATCATATGCTATTCCGAAAGCATAACACCAAATGAACAATTGGTGATATTTTATATTTTTGAAGCTCATTTGAAATTCTGAAGTTTTCAATATTCAATTTTATTATTTTTTATTTTCTTGTTTTCAAGTTACATTGTTATCATTTAGACAAAGTCTAAATGTTATCATTTAGACAAAGTTGATTATACACAAAAAATTGGAACGTGTTTGTGCAAGTTTGAATAACTTTAGTTATGTCAAATCGAACATGTATGTTTGCGCAGTTTAAAGGTTAATCCATTATTTACTCATATCACCCCTTATACTTCGCCTTTATAGAGCATTTAAATTAAACACTCTTAATCTCTCTTCATAATAGATTTTCTAATTCCTGAAATTAAGTTTTATTACCCAATTATGTACCTAAATGGGATCTAACACGGGCAAGATGAAGCTGAGGAATAACATTAGATGTCTTATTGCTTCTAGATATGAATCCAAATATCCCATTTGTGTTATTTCAAACATTTATACATTTTTTGCTCAACTCCTGGGCTGCACACCCTGTATATATGATGCAGCACTCTGTAATGTTGAATTACAACCCAAGGGCATGAAAAAATTTATTCCAAAAACTATTTTTTCCTTCTAATATTGTTAAAATGCATTCCCTGATCACAGGAGAAAGAACAAGAGTTGAATGTAATGAACCGCCAATTTCTTGGCGAGCCCGGTGGCTCTCAGAAGCTACCATCTCTGATGTAAGTGACACCTACTTGCAAGCAGAGTAAGCATGGCACTGAGAAGATGCATATGAAGTAGCCACAGGAAGTGTTCATGACTCAACAACTGGCTTCACGCATGGCCTAATTCAACCACCACCAGGCAGAGCACCACCCACCCAGACCGCATCAAAAAACAAGAACAGCCCAGCCAAAGACAAGAAGGCTCTGAATAGGACAACAGGATGCAGCGGCAGAATACTAGAACTGAGCCACCGCATCCTCCGGGAAGAGGAGCAGAGAAAAGGGAGAGGCGGAAAGAAGGGCAAGGGTCCAAGTTGAATACAAATAAGGAGCCAATACGCGAGCCGTGCAGGGAAGAACGTGGCCATCGCATCCAGTAGAAGAGGAACATACTGCTTCAGAAAAACCACCGACAGCACTATGGCCGAGGCCAAAACCCCCAGCAAGAAGGCTACTTTCGAGCGAACCCATGCCAATCACAATGCCAATGCTGTGAGCCAATCACAATGCAGCACAAAGAGAATCAGAATGCACGACACAGCCCAATGCAAAAGGTCATGAAGGCAAATCACCACAACTGGTGCCAAAAGCAAGGAACATGAGCAAGAAGTTGAAGCATTCCAACAGCCTAGGGAAGAGTGGGGGGGGGGGGGAACATATAGTATGAAGGAGCTCAAAAGAGAGAGGCTCCCCAAAACACAAGAAACACACTCACAACCCCATGCTACTCAAACAAGCGGGACATACAAAAATGGCATCAGGGAACGAGATAAAACAAAGGAAAGTCCATTAGAAAGACTCTGGAACCTGACTCTGAAGCCTGACAACGCACTAAACAGGGAAAGAGGGCCGAAACACAAAGGAGGCAGGGAGAAACTGCGTAGTAGAAATTGGGCCATGCAGAAGGTACAGAAAACACCCCACGAATCCTGAGGGGGGAACACATGAAGGAAATCTCCTGAAGGATGCCCCTGGCATATCCAAAGACACCCAGAGGAAAACCGCATGCAATCCAACTCACCCAACTCCATCCATGTACTCTTTATATAAAAGAGATGATAGAAGTAACAAATAATATACACATGGAAAATACTGGAGGGCCAGGTCTCAAATTTACACACCATAAAAGAACAAAGTAGAGTGAACGATATGGAAGGAAATGCAGAACAAAATAAGTGAAGAACAGAGGTGCCATAAGCACAATCAAAGAGCACTGCATGAATATCAGAGGTCCACAGTTGTTCAACATCCTCCCAGCGATCATAAGTAATATTTCTGGAACAAACATGGATGCCTACAAAAGATAACTGGATAGCTTCTTCAAGAAGTGCCGAAACAACTGGGCTGAAGTGGATACGTGAGCCTGTGGGCCACTCTTAGTAACAGTCTGTTGAACCAAGGTCTCAACTCTAGTACAGTAGCAGAAGACTCCCAGAACGCCATCAAGGTACAGTATGATCAAGGTAAGGCCCACTGGATGAATATGGGGTGCATAATAAATGACCCAACTAACCAGGCAAGATTCAGAAAATAAATACAACAATTAGAAAACATTATCAATAAAACAGTTGCAAACTGCATATAATACCCACCAGCTTGAGTTTGTTGTGTTTGTTGCTGCTGCTGTTGCTGTTGTTGCTGTTGCTGCTGCTGCTGCTGCTGCTGCTGCTGCTGCTGCNCCTGCATCCCTCCAATATTTTCCAGTTTCCAGAACAACATCTTATGTGGAACTCCGTCGAAAGCCTTTTTTAGGTCCAGATAGATGCAGTCAACCCAACCATCTCTTTCTTGTAATATCTCTGTCTCGATCATAGAACTGAGTAAATTCGATACACAGATCTTCCAGATCGAAACCATACTGTCTGTCTGATATTATATCATTCTCTCCAGGTGTTCTACCCATTTAGTTTTTAATTATTTTTCCAATATTTTGACTATTGCACTTGTCAATGATACCGTCTATAATTAAGGGGTCTTCCCTGCTCCACTTTTGTAGACTGGAACTATGTTAGCCTTTTTCCACATATCGCTACAACTCCTGTAAACAGGGATGCCTGAAAAATCAGTTGAAGCGAATGCTGAGCTCAGGTGCACATTCTCTCAGACCCATGGTGAAACTCCATCTGCACCAACGGTTTTGTTCTTATTTAGCTCCTTGACATTTTTTTTCCACTTCGTCTCTAGACACCTCTATGTGCCTATGTTGTTCTCTGGAATTCCTATGTATCTGGTTCCCTGAAGATTCATTTGTACAACCACTTTGGAACTTTCGTTTAATGTTTCACACATTTCCTTTTCATTTTCCGTGAATCTATTTCCATTTTCAACCTTTGAATATTATCCTTTACCTGCAATTTGTTGTTCATGATTATAGAACAGACCTGGTTCTGTTTTACATTTGTCTGCAATCCCTTTTTCAAAATTTCTTTCTGCCTCTCTAATCACTGCCGTGTTTGTTTCGCGCATCTTTGGATCGCTGGTATGTTTGGGGGTTTGGCCTCTTCCTGTACTGATTCCATTTTTTGTGTCTTTTGGTCTCTGGCCCTCTCCCAATTTCTGTTGAACCAATCCTGTTTCCTAGTTCTGCATCTCTGTTTTGGTATAAATTTTTTTGTGCCTTTATCATATATTTCACAAAACTTGACATACATCTCATTCACTTCCTTGCCTAGCAACAAGTCTGTCCAATTATACTCACTAAAAATTTTTCTAAGGTTGCCATAATTTCCTCTCCTAAAGTCAGGTTTTTCAATTGCATCAACCTTCATATTTTTTCCAGATTATAATGCATTGCATACTTTATTCCCAAAAAGACATGGTCACTTTTACCCAAGGGAGGAAGGTACTGAATGTCAAATATTTCTTCCTCCTTCCTGGTAAATATCAAATCTAGCATGGAGGGAACGTCCCCTTCCCTCATCCTCGTAGCTTGTTTAACATGTTGATACAAGAATGTTTCCAGGATGAGGTCTACAAATTTACAGGTCCAGAAATCTTCTGTTTTAGCTTCATATGCTTCCCAGTCTATGGATTTCAAGTTGAAGTCGCCAACTATCAACAGTCGTGAACTATCATTATCTGCTCTCGCTATGATCTCTCTCATTGTTATAAGACCTTTTCGTTTACTATCTAGCTCCTCCTTTGGCCATGTGCTGTTTGGCGGTGGACTATATGCATTTATGATCATTAGTTTATCATCCTCATGGCAGATCTCTAGTGCTATTATGCCAACTTCTTGTGGATTGGCAGTCATTATTTCCTTCACCTTTAGGTGTTCTATCACCAGCACAGCAACGCCACCGCCTTTCCTAATTTTTCTGTCCCATCTCTAAATTGAGTAGCCCCTTGGGAATATGACCTCATTTAAAATAACATCAAGTTTTGTCTCCGTGAGTGCAACAATGTCTGGTGTCTGCAGCTGTATTACATCACTTAACTCCAGTATCTTCGATCTTACTCCATCTATGTTGGTGTATGCAATCTTCAGGAACTTGTTCCCCCTCTTCTTATTTTTCACTCCACCTCTCTCTAATGATTTTGTTGGTTTGCCTTTATGTACCACTGTACTGGTCTGCCTACCCCTATCACTTTGTAGAAAAAAGAATTGATTTCTTCTTCATTCCTGCTCTCATTTAAACGTTTTGCCTCAGCGAGGTTCAGTTTCAGCTTCTCTCTATCTTCTTTTGAAAGATCTCGTCTTAACGACCACACTTTCCCATCCTCATCACTTTGTAATTTTCTAGCATTCCTTAGTACTTCTTCCATCTGTTTGGCACCATTTAGGGTGATCCTCAAAGGTCGATCTTTCTCTTTTACATATCTTCCTATTCTCCTGTAGTCGCACACATTCTCTATGGTTGTAAGACCTTCCATGAGGCCAACAATTTTATCTACCACTTTTGCTTCCTCTACAGCTCTTTCTGACCTAGCTGTTATCCCCTTTCCTTTGCAGCCAAAAATGATCAGGGACTTACTCCGATCAACTGTGTTTTGCACCAACTTCGGGTTAGATGCCAATTCTTTTCTCACTTCCAGCCTAATGTTTGTTTTATCTTGGTTGCTGGAGTGTTTGACTTCCTTTACTGATTTTTCAATTTTTTCCTTCTCCTTGGCCACTTGTGCATTGGTGAGTTGCATATCTTTCTTGCACTGTTCCATTCCCTGTGTAACTTCCTCCATCTGTGCTGACAAAAACTGTTTCTCCTGTTGAATTTCCTTACCTAACCTATTGTAGTCATTTATGTTTAAATTTACTTTAACTTCTTCCAAAGCTATTTTTAAGAGTCTATTTTCTTCTTCCATGTGTGTATGTGTGTATATAATATAAAACTGATCAGAATTACATTTCACAAATATATGTGTATGTATGTATGTATGTGTGTATGTGTATAAAGTATAAAGCTGATCAGAATTACATTTCACCATTAGGTGTGTATGTGTATAAAGTATAAAGCTGATCAGAATTACAAATTCACATTAATGCCTTCATAAATCTGTGTATCTATGTATTTACGTATGTAGCTTAGCCTAACATTTTAAAAGCACTACGATCACCTTCTGTGGTTGTTCAATAAATCTCTGAACTGTATGTTTGACAAATCTTTCACCCTGTTCATGGAGGACAGAAGAAAATGTATATATGCTAGTTAGCATTGTAAATGTGTGGCCACGTCTGTGGTTAAAAAAGAAAAGAGCTTTAACTGGGCAGATGACTCTCACGCCGCTGAGCCCAAGGCACTAGACCCAGGAACGGCCCAAAGCGCCTCCGCATCCTCCTCAAGCCAATCTGTGGACAGCTCCAGGAGGGAAAATTACTGCAAGACCGAAGTCAGCAGGCCACGAGTGCGCAGGTCCTCGGCAACCAGTGCAGCCGAAAAGGAAGGAACCTGCACGTGAAGCTGCACAATGCCGACATGCTGAGGAAGGACCAGGGCGAACAAGCACACATCGAGGTGCTCAAACTCACCCGCCCCAGGAAAACCTGGACCACCGTCAGCGCCTCACTCCACTCAAGCATGCGAGAACGACAGAACGTATGCCAAGCCTCCACAAAAAACACAGGACAGTCTGCCAGCCAGGACGAATCCTCGTAACGAATCAAGTAGGGAAACGAAGACCCAACCTGAAAGAAGACGGATGTATGATAGAAGCGTAATCCGGGTCGCCTAGGAGGTAAGCCGCAAAGGCATCCCGCACCACATGAGGAAGGATGCAGGAGCCAAAAACCTCCGGAAAGATGGGACTGAACACCCGAAGGGACACTGAACCGAACCCAGGTTGGGGCAGACACCAAATCCAACTCATACGAAGAGGGGGGGGGAAAGAAAACCCCACTCTTTGCAACAGTAAGCCCCACTCAGAGAACAGAAAAACCCATGCAGGGTCCAACAGGGCCCAAGGGCCACAAGTCAGCTTCTCCCCAGCCCCGGGAACTACCACATCAGGCCCCGAGGCTGAGGCATTTCTCAAATCCCCGGCCTCAAAAGAAAAGGCCAGCCGGCGCAGCCATAAAAGCCGGAAGGAAGAGTGACCCACTGGTCAGACCCAAACGCTTCGGCAGAGAAAACCGACTCGAATGCTTCTGTCGCCACCTCGTAAGGGGCATCCTCTGAGACTGCCCGAGTCTCAAGACCATCTAAACCCTGCCCCGGCTCTGAAACCCTCAGACGTTTTGGAGCTGGATGCAGGAGGAAGGGGAGCAGATCTAACCACAGCAGGGGAAGGACGAGGGGTGAGGACTGAACCAAGGCCGAAGCAACCAATACGCCCCCCACCCCCCCACGCCCCAAGTCCTAGTCTCTATAACCAAAATGGAGCAGCCTCGGAGCTTCCGGGTTAGCAATCAACCAAGCGTGTTGCAAGAACCTAAACCTAACGTGCAACACCTGCACTATCTGTACCCGAATAGTGTCATCAGTGATTGGGTAAATTGAGTCACAAGCAAGCAACGAAACTCGCAGGACTCTGGATCGATGGTGTCACCGACCCAGCAGGCAGCGTGATGAGGAAAAAACAATGGATCATCCTAAGACAAGGGAACAGAGCAACCCTCTAACTCGCACAAAGCAGGGAGTACTCAGGGGTCACATCCATTGGACCCACATGCCCCCGTGGGGATTCACAGGGTCCTGAGATGGAACTTGTGCTCAGGGAAGCCCAGGCAGGGTACTGCTCTCACCCAAGTCTACCAACAAAGTTTCTAAAAACTGAACCACCCGTGTCATGTTCACTCATGGGGGTCTTAGCAGGGGGATACCACCAGAAACACAGATAATCTTATAAGATATAGGGGCAACTAAGCAAAGGCAGATCCCCCCCCCCACCCACCAGGCAGGAAAAACAAAAACAAAAATAAAACCCCAGGGGTTTTCTGGGGGGGGGGGGGGAGCCATACAAGCTCCGCCCCCCAGAAAAAAAGCTTCATGAGCTGCCGAAAAAAAGGAGCCCAAAGAGGTTACCTGGAGGTGATTTCGGGGCTTAGCAACCCTGTGGCCCGGTCGTTGACCAGGACTGATCAACCAGGAGGCCTGGTCGACAACCGGGCTGCGAGCACAACCAGGCTGTTGTACTCGCAGCCTGGTTGATCAGGTTGAGGCAGGCACATGCAAAATGGCAACCTTGACAGGTCCAAGGCCCATGGGCTTGAATCCAGACAAGAGCTGCAACGTACCGAAACAAATAGCCCCCCTCCTCCCCGGGCCAAAACACACACTGCAAAAGGCATGACAGGCAATAAAGGGTTCAAAATAGCCAAGAACCCACACCCAACTCCCCCAAGCCCTGGAAATCACAACAGAGGGCTCTGGGGCAGACCTGACATCCACACCTACTGCTCAGGATAGAAAAGCAGAGTTCAAGGAAGAGGCCTCAAAGGAAAGAGGGCTGGCCATGTAAGGAGTACCCAGAAGTCTTGGTGGGAACAGTAGGCCTACCTGCTTCCACACCTGAATCAGATGTGGCTGACCATGGAGCTGACTACTACGCCCAACAGTTAAGGAAGAGGAGATGCGGCTGGAACTGCAGGTGAATTAACCAACAACTCCAAGTCTCCAGTTGGTGAATTAACCAATACCTCCAGAATTAAATCTGGGAACCTAAACACCAACCAGGCAAACAACCCAGATCGCTACAAACTAAGAGTCCAATGAGCAAATGGTTGCTGCCTGAAGACCTCACTGGAAGGGTCAGAAGGAGAGCAACATGAAAGGAGCAAGCCCACCCACCATGACTCAGGGCCGCAGGTGCCACCCACCCAACAGGCAGCACGCAGAGATAGACTGTATGCCACCACGTGACATGGGTGACATACAACCCTCAAACTCGCCTGAAACTAGAGTGGGTATGGTGGGAATACTACTAAATCAAATGGGGTTTTCCAAGGCCTACAGGTATGCCCAGGCACTGGGAATGATATACAGATACCAGTAAAAAACAATGTAATATCATACTCTCCAATAATTTGAAATTATATATAGATAGCATCTGTATAAAGGAGAGAATAGTAGGCCAACACAGGCCTATCACATGGCTGCAAAGGCCGACCTCAATGCGCCGGTCAAGGCTGCGTGAACCTCAGTGTGCCCTGCCAGTCAAATTTGTACTCAACCCGAGAAAAAAACAGTCAAAGACAACTGACTCGTCTAGGGTGATGATACCCAGAGGGGTAACACCCTGAACACCCCAGGGAAGATAACCCTGGCAGCACTAAAGGAGCACAAAGGAACCATAGCTCTGAGCACAAGCAGCTCCAAATGCTGTTTACTCCTGGCTCATGCTGCACAAAAGTGTACAGGAACAGCCACAAAGGCAGAGCCACTACTTAGCTGAACACAGGACACCGGAACCAGAGTGACAGAGAAAGCAACTAAGCAGTGCTACTACTGGCAACAGAACCGAGGATGGAGCAGCCAGCTGGCCTGGGCTGCCTCCTTTCTCTCCTCAAACAAGGGGAAGAGGTGGGGCAAATGAGCTCGAGTTATTTTTGTGAATTTTCAATAGTTTGCTTAAATTGTTCAGACAGTTCTTTTGGCAGTCCTTGAGGCTGCAGTCTCATTAATAATCAGCCGTGGTTTGTTTTATTTTGGCACTTTCTGGGTGCCTTCCTTGGTGATATCAGACAAATAAATTCATAGAACTTTTATCGAAAGTGCCACCACTTCCTGCACCTCTCTAAGGGGAAAGTGAGGTTCTGGCTCATGGTCCCCAGTAGGCCAAAAAAAAAAAAAAAAAAAACTGTGATGGAACCTAGTAGTTTGCCACGATATCAGCATAGTAGCTTCAGGGAGCCACAGGGGGCTCCCCCAGAAAACCCCAATGATACTTAAAACTGAGAATTCCCAACTGAATACTAACCTGAGTAGCCTTTAATCTCTTGAGCAGTATCGCATCCATTATGTTCTTATCTGCAGTGACAATAGGCTGGTTCTTCAAACTGCTGGTAGATACTCTGGGATGGGTGAATCTAGCAGAGGAACATGTTGTGTTGGGATGAGGTGTGCAGAGTGGTTCGTCATTTGCTCCATCAACCTGTGCAGAAGTCATTTGAGGTCAGTCGTACCTACAAAAACTCATTCACATACAGTATAAAGCAGTGATGAAAGTAGAATAATTCCAAATGAAATCAGTAAAAAAGACCTTTGCTGTTAACAAAAAGGGAAACAAAATAAAGGTGTGACACATTCATGGACATAGAAAAGTCTATAACGAATAGAATGGAATACAGTATGAAACGTTTTGAAAAAAATCATGAGTCAGTTAGCATTAACAAAACCATCATACTATATATAAGAATAGAGGAAACTACAGGTCTATTGTTTTATGGAGGGCAGGTCCTGTTTACATAAAAAACAAACTCCCTCACATATATTCAGTATGTTTAAACAACATCTGAAACTATTGTGCAATCCCACAAATGTTATGTTGCCAAATAATTTTCTTTTTAAATCAAGAACCCTGTTTCCAAACCAAAATTTACCCAGATCTTTTAATTTATTTTTTATAATTAATTTGTATACATTAATTTTTTTTTTTTTTTTTTGTCAAATATTTATGTTTGGTACTTTGTTAAATCTTAACCTTCAATTGCGCATCGCATCATATGATGCTTTGACCGACTTGCAGTAAATTACGCATCGAATCATGTGATGCTTTGGAGTACTACGCAAGATTTAAACGGCCGCGGATACACGGGGTTCACCACACCTTCATCAGGCTCTTGTAAACAGACGCCATTTAAAAAAAAAATCGTGGGCCAAATTCCAGGGTGTTAAGGGCCTCAGTATTGAGTGAGCTACCAAGCCTGAGCACGCAGCATGAGCTCACAGCACTGCTGTTCAGCTTGTGACCACAGCATCGCCTAAAAATGCCATTATATACTTGTTCATGCTATTATGTAGCGATGATATTATTACAGAAGACCCCTGACTGTGATAAAACTGACCAGAGTTCTGATAATAGCAGGATTGTAGTGATATTTAGCGCTGTGCTCCATGGAGGAAGGAGTAATGCTGTGGGAGGGGAGGGTTGTGGCGTCGTCTTCTGACTGTGTGTGGCCACCTTTTATTGACTGCACTCACCATACCAGCTTAGTGGTTCGCTATGGTGAACACAAATGTAGATACTTATATATAACGAGTGTATAGAGGGTATAAACAGCAATAGGAATAGGTTGGGAGCCGCCATTTCGGTGAGGGAAGTGGCGTCGTCTGCACGACTTATCATGTTTACTGGTGACCACTATGGACTTTGGGCACCATACCAGTTTACTTGTACAAGTATGGTGAATAAAACTGGTAGATACTTATATATAATGTGTGTATATAGCGTAATAACACCACAAACAGTATTGTTGGAAGAGAAATATTAGTGCGTCTGGCCTTGAGGGCGGCCACCGTCAGCTGACTGTGTGAGTAGCTACGTCTTTGTGCCTTTACTTACCACACAAGCTTAGATATACAGTTATGGTGAACAAAACATGTAAATACCTATATATAATGTCTGTATATAAAAGCAGAAACAGTATGGTGGGAGGAGAATGGTGGCACGTCAGGTGAGGTGAGGTGAGGGAGGGAGGGAGTGGCGGGCTGCCATGCCACTCAGCATAACAACTTAGTGGTTCGTTATGGTGAACACGAATGTAGATACTTATATAAATATCTGTAGATAGTGAATAAAAGCAAAAACAGTATGGTGGGAGGAGAATGGGTGAGTGGTGGCTGGTGTCTGGCGGTCACTCCTCGTTATTTTTTTACTCATAATAGCATCGTATTGGTTCGTTATGGTGAACAAAACATGCAGATACTTATATATAACCTGTGTATATAGTGTAATGACTGACAAAGTATTTGTTCACTGCTTGATGAACATAATTGAATCAACAATGTGCGCACCATATTTTTAGTACAGCGATGATTCACTCACTTATTACATAAATATATCACACTACACACTATGAATAATATTACAGCAAAAAAACTACGAAAAATCAGAGACATTGAAATAATTAGGTAATTATCTTTTGTGGCAACTCCGGCCTGACAACTGGGGAGCAACAGACCACCTGGGACGCATGCTGAGTCAGCGCCTGTTTTTTGCCAAACTTGCCCGCCCTATAGCAGGCAATATGTGCCACTTACGATTTTTTTATTATTTTTCCCATGATCGTGAACACAAATTAACAGGTTAGGAGAAAAAAAGGTTTTTTTTTTTTTCTTTTTTCTTTTGTATGCGCTGTGGGTGTCAAATGGTATATAGCCATGCACCATTTAACCCTTACACTGCTCAGGGGCCTGGGGACATTTACACCCCTGTGCGCAGAAAAAAAAAATTCAAAATTTTTTTCGTCTAAACATGTTAATTTGTGTCCCCGAGCACGGGAAAAATAGCAAAAAAATCGTAGGTGACATATTTTTGGCGCAATTGACCGAAGAAGTCTGGCAAAAAGTGGGCGTTGACAGAGCGGTCGTCAGGGCCGGTCAGCGTCACCCGCGCTGACAGATGGGAGTTGCCACAAAGATATTATTACCTAATTGTTTCAATGTCTCCGATTGATTTTTTCTTAGTTTTTTGCAGTAATATTATTCAATAGTGTGTATTGTAATATATTATATAATAAAAGTGGTGAATAATCGCTATACTCAAACGTATGGTGTGCATATTAGTAATTCAATTATTATGTTCATAAAACAATAAACAAATAGTTTTGCTGCTATTACACTCTATACACAGGTTATATATAAGTATCTGCATATTTTGGTCACCATAACGAACCACTAAGTTGGTATTGAGAGTCGAAAAGCAACGAAGAGTTACCGCCACACACCAGCCAGCCACTCGCTGCCACTCCCTCAACACACGCACTAAACTTTCTCCCCCAACAATACCATTTGTGGTGTTATTACACTATATACAGACGTTATATATAAGTATGTATAATATTTTGTTCACCACAACTGTACAGCTAAGCTGATATAGTTAGTTCAGGCACTAAGAGTCGTCGGTATACACAGCTGGCGGCGGCTCCTTCACTCATTCAAGGTCACACACACACTAAACTTTCTCCCCAACAATACTGTTTGCAGTGTTATTACCCTATATACACATATTATATATAAATATTCATGTTTTATGCACCGTAACTGGACACCTAAGCTTGTAGTGCGCCCAAAGAGCATAGTGGCCACTCTCTAAACAGCTAGACAAATCGTGCAGACGACGTCACCTCCGTCACCCAAATGGCTCCTCCCAGCATAACCTTTTGCTGTATTACACTAATACACACATATAATAAGTATGTATCTACATTTGTGTTCACCATAGAGAACCACTGAGCTGGTATGGTGAATGTAAACAATAACAGGTGGCCACACAGTCAGTAAACGATGCTGTCTCCCTCCGTCTCTCAGCATCACTCCTCCTACAGCGCTAATTATTACAACAATCTTGCTATTATCACAACCCTGGTTATTTATATCACAGTCAGGGGTCATCTGTAATATTGTCATCACTAAATAATAACAATTATATATTTATTTTGACATTTTTCGGCGATGCTGTGGTCACAAGCTGAAGAGCAATGCTGCTCGCTCATGCTGCGTGCGCCAGCCTTGGTTGCTCCAACAGTAATGTGCCTCTCACACCTGAGAATATTGCCCACGATTTTTTTTTAAAATTGCGTCTGTTTACAAGAGCCCTGAGGAAGCTAATGTGAACCCCGTGTAGCCGCGGGCCATTTGAATCGGGCGTGGCACCCTATGGCGTATATATACGCCATGCGCACCGTGTGACATGTTACTCAGGGCGTATATATACGCCATGCGCAGTTTAAGGGTTAAGCCAGATCCAGTAACAAATTTCTCTCAAATATTGGATTTACATCAAATTATACATTTTTGGGTTATATATTTAGTTTAGCAACATTATTACAATAATAGGAGCTATAAAAAATACTTATTTTAGAACTGATTTATTAATTTCATAATTTCGAAGCTGTAGGTCACTGAACTGTGGTGACTAAATCGAACAAAACAAGCATGGTGTTGTGTTCGATTTCCAGTAACAAATTTCTCTCAAATATTGGATTTACATAAAATTATATATTTTTGGGCTATATATTTAGTTTAGCAACATTACTACAGTAATAAGAACTATGAAAATACTTATTTTAGAACTGACTTATTAACTATTATTTAGAAGCCGTAAGTCACTGGACTATAGCGACGAAATTGAACGAAACACGGTGGTGTGCACACGGAATAGACCAGTCCACTTGCGCTGGACTTGTGAGCCGCTAATAACATGAATAATTTCTCAAATAGCAGATATCTATCATATTGCAGTATATTTTTGGTTTTATTTAGTTTAGTTTAATTAGGATAATTAAGAGTTATTAAAACACCAGTTTTAGAAATGATTTATTAATTTGAAACGTTCAAAGTCATGGGTCACTGAACTATGACGACACAGACGAAAGTGAGTGAAACCTTACTGTAAAGTGAGGTTTACATTACAGTATTCCCTTATCTGTCCACCTTCACTCATATATTTTCTGGTATGAAACAAGAAGATTTTAACACATTAGCTAGCTATTCATGCTTCAGCCTTTAAATTAGTTTACAAAGATATATGTGCCACAAATCTGTGAACGAAAATCATTGAAACTCAGTCGTTCACTTGTGTGGACCACTCTGGCTGGTAATTGGTTAAAATGTGTGATCCAACTTGTCTTATGAAGGAATTATTAATTGTAATCTGTGATAGAATGAGACAGTTTTCCACCACTCTGAACTCTGTCTCAACATCATAAGCTTGTGGACCACTTGTGCGGTCCACTTGTGCGGTCGAGCTTATCATATGAGCGAATTATTATTTGTAATCTGTGATAGAATGGCAAAGTTTTCCACCAGTCTGTGAACTCTGCCTCGACATTGTATGCAAATCCGAACAACCCCCGTTTCGGCGAACCATTGTTCATCGAACCAGATGAGTAAATCCGGCCTGAAAAGTGTAATTACCTAAGTGTAATTACCTAAGTGTAGTTACAGGATGAGAGCTACGCTCGTGGTGTCCCGTCTTCCCAGCACTCTTTGTCATACAACGCTTTGAAACTACCGACGGTTTTGGCCTCCACCACCTTCTCACTTAACTTGTTCCAACCGTCTACCACTCTATTTGCGAAGGTGAATTTTCTTACGTTTCTTCGGCATCTGTGTTTAGCTAGTTTAAATCTATGACCTCTTGTTCTTGAAGTTCCAGGTCTCAGGAAATCTTCCCTGTCGATTTTATCAATTCCTGTTACTATTTTGTACGTAGTGATCATATCGCCTCTTTTTCTTCTATCTTCTAGTTTTTGCATATTTAGTGCCTCTAACCTCTCCTCATAGCTCTTGTCCTTCATTTCTGGGAGCCACTTAGTGGCAAAAAGCTACATAGTGTGAACTAACCGGAGATTTGTTGAATCGGGGTGCGTTCAATCGAGGTTGTACTGTATTTGGAAGGCCACAGTGACTTTTTTTTACAGTAACTTTACTCTCACACTCAATTTAACCAGAGGAAAATCAACATTATATGTCATTCTGAGCCCACAATAAAATATAAATTGGTGAAATTTTAAATTAGTTTTAGGAATTTGAAACTGGGAAACTTGTCAACTATTTTTAATATTTTTTGTTTATTATCCTGTTCATGTTATGATATTATGAAAAGTTGGAGCATTTACTATGTAGATTATACACAAAAAAATTGAAAGTGTTTGAGGAAGAATGAGAAATTGAACTCCCAGCCCTTAACCACTCCACTGCTCTGCATTAAAATATGACAAACCCCTGGTGTGCAGAAAATAAATTCTTTCCAAAAAATTATTTTCTTTTCTTATATTGTTAAAATAGTCTCTGATCATGGGAAACCAAAAAAAAGCCAGCGTTGAATATAATGAAACGCCATTTTCTGGGCGAGTCCCGGAGGCTCCCTGGAGCTTACCAGGCTGATATGCTAATGTCAGACTTTGGCATCAGTCATGTGTACGGAGTTCTCATGGGCCTACCGGGGACCACGAGCCAGAACCTGGCCCCCTCAGAGAGGCAAGGGGAGCAATGGCCTATAGAACCCCCCCCCCCCGTGTGGTTGGAAGCATTCTATGTATGCCATCGACCGGGTTAGGCACCCAGAAAGGTAGGCATCCCAAAAACCCCTATTCTGGTGAAAATTGCAACCAAAAGCCGAACGAGTGGATAGAACTCCCCAAACAAAAACGAGCAAACTAGTATGACGTCATTCATCATCGCGCCGCTGTCTGCGCAGCCCCCCCCCCTTCCCTGGGAGGGGGGGAGAGGGAGCCCCAGATTTACCACACCCCAGTTCTGAGGCTGGATGTCAAAAACACGCGAAAAAAACGCCGACCGGAGGGAGGGATGCCGGGGAGCCTCCGGGACTCACCCAGAAAATGGCATTTCATTACATTCAATGGTTTTTTGGGGGGAGCCCCTGCGGCTCCCCAGAGCTAACTACCCACAGAGGAAAAGAATAGGGACTGACCCGGGAGGCGGTCGCTGCTCACTTCTCAACCCGAAGTCGAGACAACAGGCCGCATCCACAGACCCAAAGCGACACAGGCCCGACCGGGCCCAGGAACGTGTACAAGGTAACGAACAGCGAAGGATCCTGTTCGACCGCCAAATTCCCCGTGCCCAAACGTCCTCCCAGGACACAGTACCAAAGACGGCGGCCAGAACCGCGAACTGGCGGACGTCATGGGCACGGAGATAGACCGCAGGCCGGAGAGCCTGAAGAACCCCGCGGACGACCTGGGAGACCTGCACCCTCTAACAGGGAAGAAGGGAACCAGAGCAACCCAAAATGCTTGCCCGGTTGGGCAAGTAGCCACACCAGCTACTCCAATCCGGCTTCCCGGACCAGAACAGAAGGAAAACGAGCAGTGCCGAGACATAGTGCGGAGAGAAGAGACATGAACAAATGAACGAGAAGGCCAAAAACCCAGAAGCCGCCCGGAATAGGACTCACAAGCCCTAGAAAGGACCTGAGGAAAGCCCCACCAAACGATGACAGACGTACCAGTAAAACGGGAAGGAGCAAAACCGTCCCAAACCTTCGAGAACATAGAAGCAAACACAAAGGACGAAGGCACAGAAAAACCCAGTCGCACCCGAGACCAAAAGTCATGCAGAACCCCAAGAAGAGGGGGGGCATGACGGAGAAGTCCCATCCCGGGAAAAGGGGGTGAAGAACATAGAAAAGTACCCACCGACAGGACGGAAACAACGGGCATAATGGACAAGGAACTAGTCTGGGGAGGGGCGACGCCCAAATACTCGTGTGGAGAGGGGGGGAAGGAAAAACCCCACTCTACAAAACTGCAAGCCCCACCCAGAGGGGTAGAAAAACCCCAGCGGGGACCAACGGGGGCCTGAAGACCCCCACGTCAGCCCCATCCCAGCTCCGGGAACCCACCCGGAAGGCCCCGGGGCCGAGCTGTCCGCCGAAAGCCCCAGCCTCAAGAAAAACGGGGCAGCATTGAAAAGCACTAAGGAAGGGAGCCCACTGGCAGACTCTCACAACACGGCTGGAGGAAACAGGCTCGAATGCCCTCATCGCTACCCCAGAAGGAAGTCCCCGAGACCAACCGAGTCTCAAAACCATGGAAGCCCCGCCCCGACCCCGAACCCACAGGCGGGAAAGACCCGGATGTAGGGAGGAAGGTGGGGGGGACCCGACAAGATCACTAACGAAAACGGGGCAGCCTCAGGGCTTCCGGGGAGCATATAACTAGCGCGTTGGCACTGAAACCCAATGTGCAACGCCCGTGCAGCCTGCACCCACATAGTCAGAATAAGATTGGGTAACCGAGTCACAAACAAGCAACAAAACTTGCAGGACCCCGGGCCGAAGGTGTCACTGACCCCACAGGCTGCAGACGGAGGCAAAACCATGAGAATCACCCTGAGACAAGGGGACAGAGCAACCCTCGAACTCGCACAAAGCGAGGGGGGGACACCGGGGCCACATCTATCGGGCCCACACTCCCCCAGGGTCGCGAGCGTTTACTATAAGAGGACTCGCGCTCAGGTAATCCCAGGAAGGGTACTGCTAACCGGTGCCCATGGCTACCAAACAACATTCTAAGAGCTGAACCGCAGGGACGTGTACACTCACGGGGACCTAGCAGGGGAACCACCGGAAGAAGAAGAGAACTCGACACAAAGGGGAGAGAACCAAAGGCAGAGCCCCCCCACCAGGTAGACAAACAAAAAGAAAAAGAAAACCCCGCTAGAGGGCAGCGTACCCAGGCGGAACAGAGCCGGCCGCTATGATTGGTGACAACAAGCTGCACAGTACCCTGCGCCCCGCCAGTGCAAACTGCTCTTACCCTAAGGCGAACATGGGAGACAGAACCCCCCTAGCACACAAAGGGCGGCCGAAAACCGGGCAGCAACGGCCTAGCAGAAGCAGGACCCAAGGAACTTGTGGAAGGTAACCCCAAGCCCCAAGGGCAGTACTTACAGGGCACCTAGGGAAGGGAACCCTAGGCGCATGCAGCCTGAGTACTGGAGATTCACTCCTGGCTCACGCACCACCTAGAAGACAGATACCACACTCTAGGTAGTGCTGAAACAACCACTGGAGCCGGAGCACACAACCGGTGCCAGTAGCATCAGCCGAAGAACTGGGGTGGAAGAACTGGGGTGTGGCTCGCCGGCGCAGTAGGTCTGGGGCTCCCCCTTCCCCCTCCTGGGGAGGGGGGGGGCTGCACAGACAGCGGCGCGACGACGAATGACGTCATACTAGTTTGCTCGTTTTTGTTTGGGGAGTTCTATCCACTCATTCGGCTTTTGGTTGCAATTTTCACCAGAATAGGGGTTTGTTTTGGGATGCCTACCTTTCTGGGTGCCTAACCCGGTCGATGGCAGACATAGAATGCTTCCAACCGGGGAGCCGTAGGGGCTTCCCCCAGAAAAATAGTGTATGTGACATACTTTAGCCGCAATGGAGCTGGGAAGTTGAGCAAAATATGGGCTCTGATCAATGGAGCGCTCAAGGTCACTAGGCCCCGCCACCCCGTGGGACGGCAGTTGCAGCAAATATAATGTTTCACAATTATTTTTATGTTTCTCATTCGTTTCTTTAGTTTTTTGCTGTAGTATTATTCAAGTGTGTAATTTGTGGAATTTACATACAGTAGTTCAATGTGTGGAATATTGCTAGGCTGAAAATTATGAGGCTCATATATTTGACATGTACTGTATATTATATTCTACGCTCAATCAAAGTGTTTTTGCTGTTATTGCACTATATGCACATATTGTATATACCTATCTACATGTGTTCAACCATAACAAACACTAAGTTTGTATAGTAAGCCCAAAACAACAAGAATGGCCGCAACACACCAGCCAGCAGTCTGTTGGCTGACTCTCCCACCTTCAACACCCACTGACCAACATTTTAACTCCCACCATACTGTTACTATTTTATTACACTATATACACACAATATAAATAAGTATATACATGTTTTATTCACCATAACTGTACAACTAGGCTGGTATGATGAGTTCAGGTAATAGGAAAGGTTGCCCCACACACACACTCAGCCGATGGCTGCCTCCCTCACTGGTTCGAGGCCAGACGCACTAATATTAATCCCCACAACAATACTGTTTGTGGTGTTATTACACTATATACACACATTTTATATAAGTATCTACATGTTTTATTCACTATAGCTGTACAACTAAGCTGGTATAATGTCCAAAAGCATAGTTGCCAATGCACGACAAGTCACACAGTACGTAACAGACTACAACCTCACCCACTCCCTCACCAAAATGGTTCCTCTCAACAAACTTCTTTTGCTGTTATTACACTCTCTTTACACACATTATATAAAAGCATCTATATTTGTCTTCACCATAGCAAACCACTAAGCTGGTATCGTGATTCCAGATAATATCATGTTGCCACACACCAACCAGCGACAATGCTATATCCCTCCCTCACCAACAATACTACTCCTCCTCCCACATCGCTAATTCTCACCACAATCCTGCTATTATCAGAATTCTGGTAACTAAATCATGTAAATAAATACATTAATAATTTTTCACATGTTTATTTTGTAATGAAACATGAGAAGTCATTTAAAGAATTTTAGATAGACGAAATAATGGCAGTGTACCGTGGCTAACGCTGTGAAAATCTTGAACAGCATATCTGAACATTGTACACAATCTTTATCACACACATTGTACTTTATCACATTGTACACAATATTGTGTGTATATAGTGTAATAAAATAGTAACAGTATGGTGGGAGTTAAAATGTTGGTCAGTGGGTGTTGAAGGTGGGAGAGTCAGCCAACAGACTGCTGGCTGGTGTGTTGCGGCCATTCTTGTTGTTTTGGGCTTACTATACCAACTTAGTGATTTGTTATGGTTGAACACATGTAGATAGGTATATACAATATGTGCATATAGTGCAATAACAGCAAAACACTTTGATTGAACGTAGAATAAATATACAGTACATGTCAAATATATGAGCCTCATAATTTTCAGCCTAGCAATATTCCACACATTGAACTACTGTATGTAAATTCCACAAATTACACACTTATAAAGACAGCAACGAACTCTGAGCACAACCCAGGGATTGAGAATTTAGAGAGTCAAAGTAGCAATGTAGAAGGACATAGCGTCGAGGTACACAAAAATGAAGGCAATATTGTAGAGCAACTGATGATATGAATAAGGAGATAAAAANCCCCCCCCCCTCCCAGAAACAAGCAAAGGCGGGACTGCAGCCACAGCAGAGCCGCCAGAGGGAGAGACACGGAAGCAGTTTTAGAGTCCCACACTGTACCCAGCCAAGGCCGAACCTGAGAGGGACCCAGATGAAACTTCCCCAGTTCACCAGGAACCCAAACCCGTAGCTGGGAAAGAACCAAATCCCTAGCGAGCAGACACTGGCTGGGAGCCCACACCAGCCAGTCGTTGAGGTAGGCCAACACCCAACCACAGACGCAAACGGGCCACCACGACCCAGGTAAGGTGTGTGAACACACAAGGTGTCAGATTCAAACTGAATGGAAGGCAATGAAAGCATAGGCCCTGGTGAACAAATCCACAAGGGCCGTGACGAGGATTCGAACCTGCATCCGAGAGCATCCCAGACGCTGCCTTAATCGACTGAGCTATGACATGGTCAAAAGCCTGATGCCCCACAACACAACCTAGCCAGTTCCTGAACCCCTGACAAATCTCACCATCCATCCATCCGTTACCCCACTATCCCATTCCTTCCTCCAGTTCCCCTCACCCTCCATCCTTCTAGTTCCCCCCCCCCCCTATCCATCCATTCAGTTCTCCCACCATTCATCCATCCATTCAGGTCCCCCCCCCCCCAACCATCCGTCTGCTCCCACCATCCATCTAGCCAGTTCTTCCCCCCATCATCCATCCAGTTCCCCCCCATCATCCATCCATCCAGTTTCCCCCCCCATCCATCCATCAATCCAGGTCTTCCCCACCATGCATCCAGTCTCCTTGCCATCCAGCCATCCATCCAGTCCCCTCACCATCCATCCATCCATCCATCCAGTTCCTCCCACTATACATCCATCCAGTCCCCCCCCTACTATCCATCCATACAGTCCCTTCACCATACATCCATCTAGTCCCCTCACCATCCATCCAGTTCCTCCTACCATACATCCATCCAGTCTCCCTCTACTATCCATCCCTCCAGTCCCCTCACTATCCATCCTGTTGCCCTCCCAAATATGACCAAAAAGTTAAGTGACATTTTTAAACCCTCTGGATATAGCAGAACCCAGAATTTAATGACTTGGGTAGAGCCTCATATGGGTCATTAATTAAATCGAGTGGATATTGAACAAGCACTTCTTACTCCGGAGCAAACGCCGTACACCGGGGCAGATTTTACGAGGGAATTGACGTTGTACACCGAAAAATATTGTACTGGTACTCCAGGCCAATTGTACACCGAGGTTCCACTGTATCAGTAGGAAAAATATAAGGATCAGAGAACAAAGTTAAGAATCAAAGGGAGAAAATTAAGGCATAATGGACAAATTAAAGGATCAGGGGAACAAAGTTAAAGAAAATGGGACAAAATTAAGCATTCGGAGAACATCAAGTAGAAGCCACAAGAAGGGTTTGAACATGCACACTGGGTACTCCAAAGCACATGCCTTGTACACAACTTTATGAAGTGACAACGTAATTTCTTTGTACAAACATTATTGAAGAAAGTTGAGATTCAAGGAGACAAAGTAAACAATCAGGGGACAAAGGATCATGTTCTACACTTGGATTTTATTGTTTGTTTACCAAATTCTTCCAAAATTTATGTTCACAAACATCAAGATGAGAGTAGTTTATTTATATAATAATGTGCTATATAGGCCAAAATTGATTTATAAATAAACTTTACTCTCATCTTGGTGTATTTCTGTATTGTTGTCTTAACTTGTCTTAAATCATCAATACTAAATATAGAAGACTAATTTTATTACAAACATTTTTGCACGAAATATTATTATTTAAAGTATAGTGGTATCTTGGTGTACGAATTTTTTTAGTATACAGTACTACATCAAATTCATTGTAGAATTTGAATTGGTGTATGATGTGTCAAAAATCGCCCTAGGAAAGGAGATTGAGCCTATTCCTTCATCACCTGTTCAATAACAACACGTCTGCATGTTCAAGAATAACTAATTAACAGCAAGAGCAACAACAACTATACATCTAGACAAGATTCCACCACCCTACCTCCGCCAGTACCCGTCAGACCAGCACACCTGGCGTCTGGGAGTCACCTCACTCGCTGGTCAACAAGCACATTGCTCGTTTGCTCCTGCCGGCTTCCAATTATTGGCACACCAGCGCCATCTACACGGCCTCACCCGTGTATATAAGGAGCCCACCAGCCACTACACGGCAGAATACTCTCCAGTGCTCAACCAACCTACATCTGCTCTCACACAGTATGGTTTTCGACCTGGAAGATCCTGTGTATCGAATTTACGCAGTTTCTATGATCGAGCAACAGAGATATTACAGGAGAGAGATGGTTGGGTTGACTGCATCTATCTGGACCTAAAAAAGGCTTTCGACAGAGTTCCACATAAGAGGTTGTTCTGGAAACTGGAAAATATTGGAGGGGTGAGAGGTAAGCTTCTAACATGGATGAAAAATTTTCTGACTGATAGAAAAATGAGGGCAGTGATCAGAGGCAATGTATCGGACTGGAGAAATGTCACAAGTGGAGTACCACAGGGTTCAGTTCTTGCACCAGTGATGTTTATTGTCTACATAAATGATCTACCAGTTGGTATACAGAATTATATGAACATGTTTGCTGATGATGCTAAGATAATAGGAAGGATAAGAAACTTAGATGATTGTCATGCCCTTCAAGAAGACCTGCACAAAATAAGTACATGGAGCGCCACTTGGCAAATGGAATTTAATGTTAATAAATGCCATGGTATGGAATGTGGAATAGGAGAACAGACCCCACACAACCTATATATTATGTGAGAAATCTTTAAAGAATTCTGATAAAGAAAGAGATCTAGGGGTGGTTCTAGATAGAAAACTATCACCTGAGGACCACATAAAGAATATTGTGCGAGGAGCCTATGCCACGCTTTCTAACTTCAGAATTGCTTTTAAATACATGGATGGCGATATACTAAAGAAATTGTTCACGACTTTTGTTAGGCCAAAGCTAGAATATGCAGCGGTTGTGTGGTGCCCATATCATAAGAAGCACATCAACAAACTGGAAAAGGTGCAAAGACATGCTACTAAGTGGCTCCCAGAACTGAAGGGCAAGAGCTACGAGGAGAGGTTAGAGGCATTAAATATGCCAAAACTAGAAGACAGAAGAAAAAGAGGTGATATGATCACTACATATAAAATAGTAACAGGAATTGATAAAATCGATAGGGAGGATTTCCTGAGACCTGGAACTTTAAGAACAAGAGGTCATAGATATATACTAGCTAAACACAGATGCCGAAGAAATATAAAAAAATTCACTTTCGCAAACAGAGTGGTAGACGGTTGGAACAAGTTAGAGGAGAAGGTGGTGGAGGCCAAGACCGTCAGTAGTTTCAAAGCGTTATATGACAGAGTGCTGGGAAGACGGGACACCACGAGCGTAGCTCTCATCCTGTAACTACACTTAGGTAATTACACTTAGGTAATTACACTACCCTGTGTGGTGATAGATTTATGCAGTAGTGTACAAAGTATTCCAGCACCAATTATTTTGATCTTTAACGTAACATTAATTTGTTTGTTTGCTTTTCATTTTTGCACTGTATTATTAAAGCCAAGTTATAGAGGAACTATTTTATTTCATGTAAATTGTTAAAGTTATTTTCTGGGGGGAGCCCCGTCAGCTCCCCAGAGCTTTACCAGGCTGATATGCTAATGTCAGACTTTGGCATCAGTCATGTGTAAGGAGTTCTAGGGCCTACCAGGGACCACGGCCAGAACCTGGCCCCCTCAGAGAGGCAAGGAGCAATGGCCTATAGAAACCCCCATGTGGTTGGAAGCATTCTATGTCTGCCATCGACCGGGTCAACCATCCAGAAAGGTAAGCATTCCAAAGCAAACCCCTATTCTGGTTAAAATTGCTACCAAAAGCCAAACTAGTGGATAGAACTCCCCAACAGAAAACAAGCAAACTAGTATAATGTCACAAGTCACCGCTCCGCTGTCTGCGCAGCTCCCCTCCCCCCTCCCCGGGAGGGGGAAGGGCGAGCCCCAGACCTCTCACGCCGGCAATCCACCCATCAGTTCTTCGGCTGATGCTATAGGCACTGGTTGTGTGCTCCGGCTCCATTAGTTGTTTCAGCACTGTACCTAGAGTGTGGTGTCTGTCTTCTAGGTGGTGCGTGATCTGGGAGTGAGTCTCCAGTACTCGGGCTACATGCGCCTAGGGTTCCCTTCCATAGATGGCCTGTAAGTACTGCCCTTGGGGCTTGGGGCCACCTTCCACAAGTTCCTTGGGTTCTACCCCTGCTAGGCTGTTTATTGCTTGGTTTTCGGCCACTCTTTGTGTACTCACCTAGTTGTGCTTGCGGGGGTCGAGCTCTGGCTCTTTGGTCCCGCCTCTCAACCGTCAATCAACAGGTGTACAGTTTCCTGAGCCTAATGGGCTCTATCATATCTATACTTGAAACTGTGTATGGAGTCAGCCTCCACCACATCGCTTCCTAATGCATTCCATTTGTCAACCACTCTGACACTAAAAAAGTTCTTTCTAATATCTCTGTGGCTCATTTGGGCACTCAGTTTCCACCTGTGTCCCCTAGTGCGTGTGCCCCTTGTGTTAAACAGCCTGTCTTTATCAACCCTGTCGATTCCCCTGAGAATCTTGAATGTGGTGATCATGTCCCCCCTAACTCTTCTGTCTTCCAACGAAGTGAGGTTTAATTCCTGCAGTCGCTCCTCGTAGCTCATACCTCTCAGCTCGGGTACTAGTCTGGTGGCAAACCTTTGAACCTTTTCCAGTTTAGTCTTATGCTTGACTAGATAGGGACTCCATGCTGGAGCCGCATACTCCAGGATTGGTCTGACATATGTGGTATATAATGTTCTGAAAGATTCCTTACACAAGTTTCTAAAGGCCGTTCTTATGTTAGCCAACCTGGCATATGCTGCTGATGTTATCCTCTTGATATGAGCTTCAGGGGACAGGTCTGGCGTGATATCAACCCCCAGGTCTTTCTCTCTCTCTGACTCTTGAAGTATTTCATCTCCCAAATGATACCTTGTATCTGGTCTCCTGCTTCCTACCCCTATCTTCATTACATTACATTTGCTTGGGTTAAACTCTAACAGCCATTTGTTCGACCATTCCTGCAGCTTGTCCAGGTCTTCTTGAAGTCTCAAGCTGTCCTCCTCTGTCTTAATCCTTCTCATAATTTTGGCGTCGTCAGCAAACATTGAGAGGAATGAGTATATACCCTCTGGGAGATCATTTACGTATATCAGAAACAGGATAGGTCCAAGTACAGAGCCCTGTGGGACTCCACTGGTGACTTCACGCCAGTCTGAGGTCTCACCCCTCACTGTAACTCTGCTTCCTATTGCTTAGGTACTCCCTTATCCACTGGAGCGCCCTACCTGTTACTCCTGCCTGTTTCTCCAGCTTATGCATCAACCTTTTATGGGGTACTGTGTCAAAGGCTTTCCGACAGTCCAAAAAAATGCAGTCCGCCCACCCTTCTCTTTCTTGCTTAATTCTTGTCACCTGATCGTAGAATTCTATCAAGCCTGTAAGGCAAGATTTACCCTCCCTGAACCCATGTGCTTGGGTGTTCTGTCTCCCTTGTTCGCCTTAAGGCACGGGGCAGTTTTACACTGGTGGGGCGCAGGGTGCTGCGCAGCCTGTTTTCGCCTATATGGCGGCCGGCTCTGTTCCACTTGGGTACGCTGTCCTTTTGTGGGGTTTTCTTTTTATTTTTGTTTACCTACCTGGTGGGGGGGGGGGGGTCTGCCTTCATTTTTGCCCCGTGTCCCATGTGTTCCGAGTATTATTCTGGTGGTTCCCACTGCTAGGTCCTGTGAGTGTACACGTCCCGGGGGGTCAGTTCTTAGAAAGTTGTTTGGTAGCTTTGGGCGCCGGTTAGCAGTACCCTGCCTGGGATTACCTGAGCGCGAGTCCTATTATAGTAAACGCTCAGGACCCTGGGAAACCCCTGGGGTGCGCGAGTCCGATGGATGTGACCCCGGAGTCCCCCCCTCGCTTCCAGCGAGTTTGAGGGTTGCTCTCACTCCTTGTCTCAGGGTGACTGTTTTGCCTCCGTCTGCTGCCTGTGGGGTCGGTGACACCTTCGACCTGGAGTCGTGCGAGTTTTGTTCCTCGTTGTGGCTCAGTTACCCAGTTGTGTGCTGACTAAGCGGGTGCAGGCAGCAGGGGTATTGTACGTTGGGCCTTGGTGGTGGCAACGCGCTCGTTTGTTTGCTCCCCGGGAGCCCCGAGGCTGCCCCATTTTGGTTCGTGTTGGGACTTGGGGGTGTTGGTTGCTTCAGTTTCTTCAACACCCCCTTGTCTTTCCCCCGAATCCCCCTTTCCTGCCTCCATCCGGTTCTTTACTGTTTCTAGGTTCGGGGCAGGGTTCGATGGTTTTGAGACTTGGGTGGTGTCAGGGAATTCCCCCTTCCGGAGTAGTGATGGGGGCATTCGAGCCTGTTCCTCCAGCTGTCTTGTAAGAGTCTGCCAGTGGGTTCCCTTGCTTAGTATTTTCGAGGCTGCCCCGGTTTTCTGGTATGGCCGGGGCTTTGGGGGGACGGCTCGGCCCCGGGGCATGTCGTGTGGGTTCCCGAGGCTGGGGAGAGGGTGACTTGGGGGGGCCTAGGCCCCGTAGGACCCCGCAGGTTTTTTTTTCTCCCCCCTAGGCGGGGCTTGCGGTTACGCAGAGTGGGGTTTTCCCTCCCCCCTCGCCATACGTGTTGTTGGGCGTTGGCCCCTCCCTGAGCTCGGTTCCTTGTCCTTTGAGTTGGCTGGTTCCGTCCTGTAGGTGGGAGCTCTTCTCCGTTGCTCCCCCCTTTTTTGGGAAGGGTATCTTCGTCATGTTTCCCCGTTCTTGGGGTTGTATGTGACTTTTGGTCTCGGGTGCAACTGTGCCTTTGTGTGCCTTCGGGACTGGTGGTTGCTTCTGTGTTCTCGAGGGTTCGGGTAGGTTTTCGCTACTTCCCGTATTATTGGAACGTCTGTCGGCTCCTAGTCCAGGTCACCGTATTGGACTACTTGTACTACTCGTTTGGCTACTCGTGGCCCAGTTGGGTTCCCATTGGGCTCCATTTTCGCATCGTTGGCCAGTTATGTTGGCGCTGCTTCCTCTTTTGGCTACTGTCCCATGTGATGGGTTATTTTTTCTACTTAGCAGTTCCCTAGGATTGCGTTCTGTTTAGCTACTTTTCTTATGCAGTAGTCCTGGTTGGCGCCTTCCCGCAGGGCGGGTTGTGCGGTTCGGCCAGCGTGTCCTGTGCATGCATAGTGGGAGTTTGTTTTTAGCTGGGCGCTGTGTTTCAGTGCTGGTGTTTTGCTCCCTTTTTTCTCTGGTACTTCGCCTCTCACTCTTCTCCCTTCTCCGGTATGTGCCCCGTCGCTCTGGAGGTGCCCTGCATTACAGCTGTGCGGAGGACGCCGAGGTTTTCCCTGTGTCATGGGTGTGGGCCTCCTCCTTCGCTTTTACCCTGCTCTCTTGCTTGTCCAGCTCTGGTTTCTTCACCTGGCGGGGCTTCCAGGATCTTCTTGGCACTGTTGGGTTGCGTCATGTTCGTGCCTCCATTCGACAGGCGAGTTTCTGTGGTCTGGCGTCTTTCGTCCTGGCGCTGGATGCGGAGATGTTTATATACCTGTCTTTATTTAGGTATATTTATGTACGAATGAGACCATTGGCACACCGGTGACTGTCCCTTTTCAACCCTTCCAGTCCCACTCATAGGCATGTCCAGCCCATGCTAGAGTCATTCAGGGGTACCACCTCTTTCGTGTTATGAGGTGTGGGGGTTGTGGTGCTGGTTATGTCCTCACCTGGTTGTGCTTGCGGGGTTTGAGGTCTGTCTCTTTGGTCCCGCCTATATGGAAGAACATGCAGGATAGTACCAGTGGAGAGCAGTGGTGCCATAGGCACATTCAGGGAACACTGTATAAACATCAGAGGTCTGCGGTTGTTAAACGTCCTGCCTGCGAGCTTATGCCATATTGCCGGGACATCCGTGGACTTCTTCAAGAGAACACTAGCCTGTTATCTAATAGAGGTTCCGGCCAATCCTGGCTGTGGTGGGTATGTGGGCCTGCGGGCCGCTCCAAGCAACAGCCTGGTGGACCAACCTCTCACAAGTCAAGCCTAGCCGCGGGCCAGGCTTGGGGGAGTAAATGAACTCCCAGAACCCCATCAAGCAGGTATCGAGCAGGTATCTCCGCCGTCGGTCACCTGGTGTGCAGGTTCCTGGGCCTGCTGGGTTCTGTCATGTCTCCGTTGACCCTGGGAGCTCCCCCGCTCGGCCGACCGGGGGAGCAGGTCGGCCGAGCGGACAGCACGCTGGACTTGTGATCCTGTGGTCCTGGGTTCGATCCCAGGCGCCGGCGAGAAACAATGGGCAGTTTCTTTCACCCTATGCCCCTGTTACCTAGCAGTAAAATAGGTACCTGGGTGTTAGTCAGCTGTCACGGGCTGCTTCCTGGGTGTGGAGGCCTGGTCGAGGACCGGGCCGCGGGGACGCTAAAGCCCCGAAATCATCTCAAGATAACCCTGTCTGCGGTCGGCCTGGGGTCGACCTGGGGTCGGCCTGCACCGTTCTCTGCCTTTGCAGAGGCAAGTTGCTACATACATGTTGCGTGTAGTGCATGTTGCTGCTGCACGTGTGCATTGGTAACGTGTTTCGCGGAGGCGTGTCCTTGTTCCTGTGTCAGGTTGTGGTGTGGCACTTTGCTGCTGTTTTGTGCCTGGAGTATGCGTATGGGGGTTTGCTTGTGTTACTTTCGTGGTCTTCAGGTCCATTGCTTGGCCCTTCCATGTGCGCTGGGGTTCTGTCCACACCTGATTGTCCACCCCTTGTTGAGTTTCCTGGGGGTTTGAGCTTTGGCTCTTTCGTCCTACCTCTCCCCTGGCATCTCCGTTGCTCGGTTTTGCCTGCACTTGCTGCTGTATGGGGGGGGGGGGGTCGGTTTCTGCCGCTTCCCTTCCTTGTGTGTTCCCTTTGTTTCCTCCTCTGCCGCAGGGGTTTTCTTCATGCATTCCTTGGCTTCTTGGGCGTTCCTTCAGCCTGTGTCATATGGTGAGCTTATGAGTCTTGGTCTGTTTTCGTTGCTCGTACCCCTTGGTTCGGGTACTGTTCTGGTGGCAACCCTTGCACCTTCTTCGGGTTTCCTGGCTTGCCCTGCCTGTTGGTTTTTCAGGGTCTTGCAACGTCTTGCGTCGGACCCGTCATTTCCAATTTTCTGGTGGGCTTGCTCGCATTGGGGAGCTTTCTGTTTGGCAGACGTTCCATCTCCTTTGTGCCAGCTTGGGCTTTGGTGGTCGCGCCCGAGATCTTCCCGAGCTCCGCCTTTTCCTAGGCTTGGATGAGCCTTGTCGGGGCTGATTACATTCTGCCTCGCGTGTCTCGCCTCCGGTTGGTGGTCTGGTGGCTTCGTTGTTGTGTCCCACCTGTGCACTTCTTCTTGGCGGCAGTATGGGATTTTTTAAGAGGTCCTTCCTTTTCCTCCTGTCCCTTCTTAGGTGGCTGCGGTTGTTAGTGTCAGCTTGGTTTTTCTGGTGGGGATTGGGGGCCGTCATCTTGCCACATACTGTCACCTCGTTTCATGCGGCGCTGGCGGAGCCGCTTCGGCTTGCTTTCGGTCTTGGTGTTGCTTCTGCACCGTTAGTAAGCTGTCTCGTGAGTTGTTTCACCTCCGGCCTGTTTGTGCGCCGCTTGCACCGTCCTGGTTTCTGGTCAGCATGTTCTGTCTTCTCGGTTGGTGGTGCCCCTTCGGTTCCGGTTTGATTTTCGTCGGCTCTTTTTTCCTGTTGGCATTTGCCTCTGGGGGTCAGGTCGCTGGGCTTCTTGCTCTCCTCCGCAGGGGTTTTCTGCTCGTTCGGTCTTGGCGTTTTGGTTGTTCGGTGGCAGCCGTCTCCATCTTTTCTTGCACGGGATGGGGCTGCCGAGTTCCGGAGGGGTCCTTGGTTTGTTGGTGCTTGGTTGGTCGGGCCGGAGGCGTGTCGTGTTGTGTGTTCAGTGGCGTCCCTCCGCTGTTATTTGCGTGCCGCGGCCTCTATGTCCAGGGCGCGCTCTGAGTTGATCCAGTTCTGCTTTTCCCAGTTCGCGGATGATGGTGTCCCGGGTTGTCTGCTGTGTTATTGCGGCTAGCCTGCCTGTGTTCTTTCCCCATGCCCGTGACGTTCGTGGCTCCGCTGCTCTTGCTGCCGTCTGGGCGGCGTGTCCTTACTGTCATTCGGGCACAGATCTTTTGGTGTTCGTACAGGGGCCTTGCTGCTCGTTATCTCGTGTTGTTCCCAGGCCCTTTTGGGGCTGCGTCGCCTTGGGTTAGCGTTTGCTGCCGGTTGTCTCGCTTCCGTTGAAGGGTGCGTGGTGTCCGCCTCCCGGTTCCGTCCCTTTGACCTTCCTCTGTGGGTAGTTAGCTCCGGGGAGCCAACAGGGCTCCCCCCCCAGAAAACCAGAGTTGAATGTAATGAAACGCCATTTTCTGGGTGAGACCCGGAGGCTCCCCGGTAATCCTCCTTCCCTCCGGTCGGCATTTTTTTGTGTGTTTTGACATCCAGCCTCAGAACTGATGGGTGGATAGCTGGCGTGAGAGGTCTGGGGCTCCCCCTTCCCCCTTCCGGGGAGGGGGGAGCTGCGCAGACAGCAGCGCAGTGACATGTGACGTCATACTAGTTTGCTTGTTTTCTGTTGGGGAGTTCTATCCACTAGTTCGGCTTTTGGTAGCACTTTTAACCAGAATAGGGGTTTGTTTTGGAATGCTTACCTTTCTGGATGCTTGACCCGGTCGATGGCAGACAGAATGCTTCCAACCACATGGGGGTTTCTATAGGCCATTGCTCCCCTTGCCTCTCTGAGGGGGCTAGGTTCTGGCTGTGGTCCCCGGTAGGCCCTAGAACTCCATACACATGACTGATGCCAAAGTCTGACATTAGCATATCAGCCTGGTAAAACTCCGGGTTTCACCCAGAAAATGGCGTTTCATTACATTCAATGCTGGTTTTTTGTCATAGTAAAGTATTTACATTTTTATTCCTTGTACTTTATCCTACAGCTACCACAACGTGAAGAGATCTACTTAGCAGTTTTATTTACTCTGTTTTTTACTTTTTTTGTTTAATGTGCGTTGCATTTTCATCTGCTCTAATAGCCACTGCTCTATTAGTCATTTTTACCATCACAGACGTTTTACTTGGAAAACGACGTCTGTCAATATGTGTATGGGTCGAGCGAGTGTGTGGTGCTGGCTGAGGCGCGCACAGTTGTTTACCCGTATCTCCTGCCAAGTGACGACCACACTAATTCTTTGTAAAGAATTTCATCCTTTTTCTGCTTTTTTGTTTTCTGAACAGTAAAGTTCTTATTATATATATCATGCTATGGATACCAAGATGGATGGTGAGGGAACTGGATGGATGGAGGGGGGAATTGGATTGATGGATGGAGGGAGGGGGAATTGGATGGATGGTGGGGTGACTTAATGGATGGACTGGGTGGATAGATGGAGGGACTGGATGGATGGATGGTGAGGGCACTGGGTGGATGGATGGTAGAGGGGGACTGGATGGATCAATGATAAGGGGACAGGTTATCTTAAGATGATTTCGGGGCTTTAGTGTCCCCACGGCCTGGTCCTCGACCAGGCCTCCACCCCCAGGAAGCAGCCCGTGACAGCTGACTAACACCCAGGTACCTATTTTACTGCTAGGTAACAGGGGCATAGGGTAAAAGAAACTCTGCCCATTGTTTCTCGCCAGCGCCCGGGATCGAACCCGGGACGGGGACTGGGTGAATGGATGGATGGATGGTAGAGGGGGACTGGATGGATGGATGGATGGATGGTAGAGGGGGACTGGATGGATGGATGGTGAGGGAGGTTATCTTGAGATAATTTTGGGGCTTTAGTGTCCCCGAGGCCCGAGGACCTGGCCTCCACCCTCGGGAAGCAGCCCGTAGCAGTTGTCTAACTCCCAGGTACCCATTTACTGCTAGGTAACAGGGGCAACAGGGCGAAAGAAACATTTTGCCCATTTGTCTGTGTCTCCACCGGGGATCAAACCCAGAACCTCAGGACTACAAATCCAAAGCACTGTCCACCCAGCTGTCAGGCGCCCCTGGATGGGGAACTGGATGGATGGATGATGGGGGGACTGGGTGGATGGATTAATGGATGGATGGTAGAGGGGGACTGGATGGATGGTGAGGGGACTGGGTGGATGGATGGTGAGGGGACTGGGTGGATGGATGGTGAGGGGACTGGATGGATGGTGAGGGGACTGGGTGGATGGATGGTGAGGGGACTGGGTGGATGGATGGTGAGGGGACTGGGTGGATGGATGGATGGTAGAGGGGGGACTGGGTAGATGGATGGATAGTAGAGGGGGACTGGATGGATGGATGGATGGATGGATGGTGAGGGGACTGGGTGGATGGATGGATGGTAGAGGGGGGACTGGGTAGATGGATGGATAGTAGAGGGGGACTGGATGGATGGATGGATGGATGGATGGATGGTGAGGGGACTGGGTGGATGGATGGATGGTAGAGAGGGGACTGGGTAGATGGATGGATAGTAGAGGGGGACTGGATGGATGGATGGATGGAGGGGTGAGGGGACAGGATGGATGGATGGTGAGGGTGAACCTCCATCCCCCCACATCACAACCTCCCCATATCCCAATCCTGCCACTGGACCCTCCCCCACTACCTTCATCCCCCACACTGCACCCTCCTCGCTACCCCCATCCCACCACCAGACCCTCCCCACTACCTCCATCCCCCCCTCACCAGACCCCCCACAAGCTGTACCCTCTCAGCACCATCTGGAGGGTATTAATACAGAAGGCTTCCTTGCTACCAGCTGGTGGATCAGGAGGCAGACTGCCTGACATTAAACTCTTGTTGTTTACTGACTGTGAGAGCCTGATTGTGTGTAAATGGCTGAATGACTGTAAATGCCTAACTGGTTGCTACCACAACTAACTGCTTGACTGCCTTTGGTTATGACTGCCTGTGAATGTTTGACTGACTTGTGACAGTGACTGGTTCTGTCTGCCACATAACAGAGGCAGTGAAATGTTTCAAAGGAAAATAAGGCACACAGGGGACGGTCTCACCACCTCCTCCTCCCTCCTCCTTATCCTCCCCATACACCAACATCGCTCTTCCCTCCCTCCCTCCTCCCTGTCTTCCATACGCCAACAAGAGTCCCCAGTTAAGGTAAAGTGCAGTTAAATGTTCACTTACTTTATTTATGGTTTATATTTATACCTGGTTGTTTTGTGTATGAAAAATATAAGTAGTATTCTGTACAAGATGTATTTTCAAGTTAAAATTTTTGGGGGTGTGGAACGAATTAATTTACATTATTTCTTATGGGAAAATTTGTTTCGATTTATGAATTTTTGGTGTACAGTTCGATGCATCTCTGGGAACCGATTAGTATCGTAAACGAAGGTACCACTGTACAGTACATTGAAATGCAGAGTACATTGAACAGTACAGTACATTGAAATGCAGATTTATTATGCAAGGTATGTTTACTAAAATACTTCCTAAGATTATTAGCTTCATTAATGCAAAAGTTGGAGAACTTGGGTCATGATTATAAGAATATGTAAAGCTGCATCAAATGACCAAACACATTTTTAACCATCATTCATGAAAATGGGTAGAGAGAGGTAATGTTTGATTTACACCTCAAGCAGTACCTTACCTTGAGGTTACCCTGAGATGGTTTCAGGGCTCAATGTCCTCGTGGCCCAATCCTTGACCAGGCCTCCTTGTTGCTGGACTGGTCAACCAGGCTGTTGGATGCAGCTGCTCGCAGCCTGACGTATGAGTCACAGCCTGGTTGATCAGGTATCATTTGGAGGTGCTTATCAAGTTCTCTCTCTCTTGAACACTGAGGGGTTGGTCAGTTATGCCCCTTATGTGTAGTGGAAGTATGTTGAACATTCTCGGGCCTCTGACTCTGATAAGAGTTCTCTCTCAGAGTACCTATTGCACATGTTCTTCAACGGGGGTATTCTGCACATCCTGCCATGCCTTCTGGTTTCATTTTTGTGTGCAGGTTTGGGACCAGCTTCTCTACTATTTTCCATGTGTAAATTATTATGTCTCTCTCCTGCCTGCACTTAAGAGAATAGATTTAGGCATTTTAATCTGTCTCAGTAGTTTAGTTGTTTTACCGAATGGATTCTAGCAGCAAAAGAACCTCTGCACGCTCTCCAGGTCAGCAATTTCTCCAGCTTTGAAAGGGGCTGTCATTGTGCATTCCACTCTAGAGAGCACTTGAAAAGTATTATCATTGGTTTAGCATCTCTAGTGTGAAAGGTTCTTTTTATCCAACCTGTCATTTTTTCTTGCAGTTGTGACGGCTACTTTATTGTGTTCTTTAAAGAACACAAAGTAATGAACACAATTTGTGTTCGCTACTAAAGAACACAATTTGTTCACAATAAAGAACACAATTTGTGTACTCATGTCTTCCGACATGAGTACAACCAAATCAGTTACATTGCCTTTTCGTTCTATGTTATGATTTGTCTGCGTTTTGTTTGTGGTTAACATTTTTATATTTTCATTTTTTCGTAGCGCATGACCTGGAACTTATCTTCATTAAACACCATACAGTATTATTTTCTGCAACCCCATAGAAAGACTTTATTTACATCTGACTGGAGGTTTGCCATGTCCTCTATGTTGTCTACTCTCAAAAATCCTAGTGTCATCTGCAAAGGAAGACACAGTACTATACATTGTGTCCTTGTCTATGTCTGATATGAGGATGAGAAAAAGTACTAGAGCAAACACAGTACCCTGAGGGACTGAGCTCTTCACGGTTGGTGGATCGAATTTTATTTTGTTGACTATTACACACTGGGTTCTTTTAGTCAGGAAATTGTAGATCCATCTGCTTATTTTTCCGGTAATTCCTTTGAACACATTTTGTGTGCAATAACACCATCTTGATGTTATCTTGAGATGATTTCGGGGCTTTTTAGTGTCCCCGCGGCCCGGTCCTAGACCAGGCCTCCACCCCCCAGGAAGCAGCCTGTGACAGCTGACTAACACCCAGGTACCTATTTTACTGCTAAGTAACAGGGGCATAGGGTGAAAAACTCTGCCCATTGTTTCTCGCCGGCGCCTGGGATCGAACCCAGGACCACAGGATCACAAGTCCAGCGTGCTGTCCGCTCAGCCGACCGGCTCCGACCATGGTCACACTTGTCGAAGGCTTTTGCGAAATCTGTGTAAATTACATCAGCGTTCTGTTTGCCTTCCAGATTTAGTCACATACATTTTCAGGAAATAACATTTTTAGATTTAAAACAAATGCTTGGGTAGACCTTTACATCTTGCTGCTGTGAATAAAATAATATTCACAATTGGGGTTACATAAGGATGCTTAGTTATATTGTATTCCATTGTACACTGCACTACTAACCACAAGCATTACCCCACTCACCCAACAACCACACAAATGACCCAATTCACAACAATCACAAGCATGACCCTACTCACCCAACAATCACATGCTAGAAAGGGGACAGACATGAAGCACTAAACTATAGACCAATGTCATTACCGTGCATTCCATGCAAGATACTAGATTCTACAAAGAGCTAGATCTAACTTCTCCATATTCAGACAAGAACTAAACCAAGCACCACAAGCACAACCCCACTCACCCAACAACCACAAGTATGACCCAGCTCAACCAATAAGCACAACCCAGCTCCCATAAGCAAGACTCCACTCAACAGCAACACTTGCCAATTTGCCCAATACTCACACATGCCAACCACCACAAGCACAACTCCACTCGTCCAATAACCACATACAGAGCACCACTCACCTAGAAACTACACACACACACACACACGTTCACTCACTAGAAAGCCAAACGCATGATCCAACTCGCCCATCAACCACATGCACGACCCCACGCAATCAACAACTACAAGCAGTATAACCCCCATTAACCCAACCACCACAAGCACAACCCTGCTCACCCAACCACCACAAGCACAAGGGTAAAAGCAGTTTAACAGTGATAAGAATAAGTCTGGCAGATATAATTTCTTAATTTACAGCCATTTTACCTCCTCTGGTCCATCCCCATCATCATCATCTTCACCCTCATCCAATGACTTTTTATCATCTTCCTCATCTTTGTCATCATCGTCGTCGTCGTCGTCGTCTGATATCTCTGATGAGCTATCGCCAGTACCATAGGAACCATCAACCTGTTGGGAGATGTATTTAAAAAAAAAAAAAAATCATCTATCTTTACAAAAAATAATTAACCCCTGCACTGCATGCCTTTTACATATGACAACTCTATGGTCCACCTACCTGTTGTTCTATCAGAAAAGTCTTGGGTTATTGATATTGATCTCCCTCAGTGTGCCTATTGCACCTCATTTTCAGTGGGGCTATTTTGTGGTGTTATTTCTGTATCAGATTTAGAACCAGTCATTTTAATATTTTCTAAATTTTCCAGGTCTAAATTATTATGTATCTCCTACTTGCACTCTAGGGAATACAGATTTAAAATTTTTAGGCAGTCCCAATAATTTGGATGTTTTATCGAGAGGATTCTAGAAGTGAAAGATCTTTGCATGCTCTCCAGGTCAGCAATTTCTCCAGCATTGAATGGGGCTGTTAGTATGCAACAATATTCAATTTTAAATTGCCCTAATATTTTAACACTTTTGCTCGGGGATGACGCAGTATGGCATCAAAAATTTATTAGACGAACGTCCGGGAATGATGCTTCTGCGCGTCAAAAAATTAAAAAATTTCGGCTTGGTTGCGGGTGGGGCGCGCTGCGGTTTTGGACATTATATGCATATACTCCTGTAGGGAATTCTATTGCAAACACATTGATACCAAAATGATCTAGGATAAGAATTGAGGTGACCAAATTGAAAAGGGTATACACATTTTACTGCTCTTGTGCCCTCACGGGTAACACTGTAAAATGAATCAATGATGTGGCATATCTTGTTTGGAAGTTTCTTGTTATCCAACCTGACATTTTTCTTGTAGTTGGGACAGCAACCTTGTTGTGTTTTTAAGTCTTCCTACATGAATACGTCTTAATCTTTTACATAGCTTTTTTTTCTAATAGTGTGCATTTTTTCAATAGTGTTTAGTTTTACCATAGCGCAGTAATTATCTTCAATTATAAGGAACTTATCTTCATAAAAATCATGTAATTTTTCATGGCCCATTAAGATGTTTGATTATTATCTGATTAAAAGTTTGTGTTCTCTATATTGTCTACTCATTTAAATCCTAGTATCATCTGCAAAGGATGATATAATACTATAGTTTGTATCCTAACTAGACTAATGACACTGCAGGCAACCTGAGAAAGACAAGCCCTGGAACAGGGGACCAAAGAAACTTGATCACCCCAAGACGCCTGCTGATGCAGAAGTGGTGACACGAAGGCAGCAATGGAGTGCCACCACAGGACACAAAACATGATGCCCCCCTGCCAAACCAACCAAGCATCAACCAACAACGAACCCTTCTGGCAATGAACGAACTCATTCTTCACAAGAAAAGGAGGAGTCTGCTGGAGATGAACAAACTGACCCCGTGGACCAAAGGAACAAAAACCCCAGCGCAGGAGAGCACGAAGCTCACAAACTTGGCAACTGAAAGCCAAAGAAACCGGGGAAAAAAGAGCCTTGAGAAAACAATCCTGGACCAAAGGGGTCACAGTATGACCCCAAAAGAGGCACAGTATGACCCCACAGAGGCAAAAGAGGTGACTGTCACCCTGAGACCAGAACACACAGCAACCTTCGAACCTGCACAAGGCGGACTGAAACTCAGAAGATGCATCCATAGGTCCAGCGAGCCCCGACAGGGTTTTCCAGGGCCCAAAGGTTGGCTGCTACGGGAAGCCCGGGCAAGGTGTTGCTAACCGGTTAAGACCAGATGCTAACAAGGGAAACACTGAAACCCCTGTAATGTGTACAATCACGGGGGGCCTAGCAGAGGGCCACCAAAAAATTAAAAGGGGAACTATAGCCACACCAGGCAGACCCCCACCAGGCCAGAAAAAAAAAAAATGCAAAAGTACGTCCCGACAGGAAACAGGAACCGGTCGCCGCATGGGTAGGCAGGCTGCACAACACCTTGACGCACCAACCAACACGATACCACTCCCTAGCCAAGGCCAAACAAGGGCCACGAAACCCCAGCTGGCCCCAAGGGCAGGGTATATGCTGCGCAGAAAAAAAAAACGGAAATGGTTTCCTGAACGCACCAGGGAAGGGAACTTTAACACACAAGGGCAGTACTAATGGGGCGCCTAGGGAAGAATGTCCCTAAGCGCATTCGACCCCAGCACTGATGAGGACACCTGGTCACCACCACACAACACTGCAGAGGTCGCCACGAAGGCATAACACTGCCTATGGAAATCGAAGCCAGAGAAGATGTCCACGTTGGACCATATTAGCTAACGAACTGGAGTGTTGGGTAGGCGGCTCGGGGAAGGGATGGCTGCGCAGACAAGCGGCGCAGCAGTGGAGTGTGACATTTGCTTGTTTCTTTGGAACTGGAGGGAGTTCTGCCTCTCTTTTTGGTTTTTCTTTGTATTTTTCTTACCATGTGGGGTTTGTTTTGTTATGCCTATCTTTCTGGATGCTTAACCCCGGTCAATGGCAGATAAGGAAAAAAACCAAACACAGGGGAGGTTTTTAAGGGTCATTGCTCCCTGAAACCTCTCTGAGTTGGCCAGATTCACGAAGCAGTTACGCAAGCACTTACGAACTTGTACATCTTTTCTCAATCTTTGGCGGCCGTGTTTACAATTATTAAACAGTTAATGAACTCCGAAGAACCAGGAGGCTGTTTATAACAAGAAGTTGGTTGTGAAATTTAATGCTTGTAAACTACTTAATAAATGTAACCAAAGCTGTCAAAGATTGAGGAAAGATGTGCACGTTCGTAAGTACTTGTGTAACTGCTTCGTGAATCTGGCCCCTGGCTCCCAGGTCGAACAAAACCCACACCAAGCTGTTAAGGAAAAGAAAGGGCAGTCTGCCAGCCAGGAAACCTCGTAATGCACCCAATATGGGGAAGAAAAACCCACACTCAAAAACATAATCTATTAACGAGGCGTAAACTGGGTCTCTCAGGAGGTACGCACCACCAGCCTCCTGAACCTCCGCAGAAAAAATCCAAGAGGAAGGAAACCTCCGGAAGAACATATCCAAAGAACCAAGTAGCACCCTGAAATGAACCCTGGGGGGAGCCACACCCAACTCAAACTCATACAGAGACGGAGGATATGAAAACCCCTGGCCCTGCAACAACACAACCCTGCGCAGAAGGCACAAAGGCCCAGGCAGTATCAAAAGAAGTCCAATCATTCCAAGCGGAGTCCCCCCAACCCCCGGGAACCCCCAATACAGGCCCAACACAATAACCCCCAATACAGGCCCAGGGCAGAGCCCACATCCAATTCCACTATCCTTGAAGAAAGGGCAGAGTCGAAGGAAAGAACCTCAAAGAGAGGAGTCTGCTTGACTGATTCTGAAGTTTCGACGAGGAAATCTGGCTCAATCTACGTCCCCGAGTTGGAAGGGACAACCCCCTGAAGCCATCCAAGCCTCATTACCAGCTAAAATCCTGCCCTGGCATGGAAACCCTCAAGACATTTAGGAGCCGGAAGCATGGGGGGGGGGGGAGAAGGGCAAACCACACCCACCTAGGAAGGAATCAAGAGTGCGGACAGTACTAAGGTTCAAGTATCCAACGCCCCTAAATACTGGTCCTTAAAATCCAAACGGGGCAGCTCCGGGGCTTCCAACCGGGCATCCAACCTGTCCTGTTGTAACACAGAATACCTAGCATGCAACCCAGCCACAGCCTGACCCCTAACATCCTCAGACGAGGAATGGGACAATTTAATAATTAGCAGGGAACACATCTTGCAGGACTCAGGGTCACAGGTGTCACCGACCCAACAGGCAACATGACAGAGGCAGGATGGATGATCGTCACCACGAGGCAAAGGCAACGAACCCCCCTCAGCATCCCACAAGGCAAGACAGGGCATCGAAGACACGTCCATGGTACTCCTGAGCCCTATGGGAATTTTCATAGGGTACGTAGGGAATGTAAGCCCTATGGGAAGCCCAGGCACTGGGGCCAGCTAAGCTGGTAAGCCTTGATACCTGGTTGATGGGGTTCTGGGAGTTCATCTACTCCCCAAGCCCGGCCTGAGGCCAGGCTTGACTTGTGAGAGTTTGGTCCACTAGGCCGTTGCTTGGAGCAGCCGGCAGGCCCACATACCCACCACAGCTCGGTTGGTCTGGCATTCCTTGGAGGAAACAATCTAGTTTCCTCTTGAAGATGTCCACTGTTGTTCCGGCAATATTTCTGTTGCTCACTGGGAGTGTATTGAACAACCACAGACCTCTGATGTTTATACAGTGTTCTCTGATTATGCTTATCTTCACTGATTCAATTCTGCATTTTCTTCCTTGCCTGCTGCAGGCAAACTGGCAACTGCCGTCGCCATGAAACCTCGGGACAACAGAGGAGGACTACAAAACATAACCTAGGCTAACCTATTGGGAAGCTAGCCAGACCCCCTCTTGCCAAGCGAGAATGCGCTAAAAACAAAAACAAAAAGAACCCCCGAAGCAACACACACAGCCAGGGGGACTGGTGGCACTCGGGACTCGTAATCCTATGACCCCGGGATACCTGGTTGATACCTGGTTGATGGGGTTCTGGGAGTTCTTCTACTCCCCAAGCCCGGCCCGAGGCCAGGCTCGACTTGTGAGAGTTTGATCCACCAGGCTGTTGCTTGGAGCGGCCCGCAGAGCCACATACCCACCACAGCCCGGCTGATCCGGGACTTCTCTTAGGAAACAGTCCAGTTTTCTCTTGAAGATGTCCACGGTTGTTCCGGCATCAGGGATCGATCCCCGGCGATGATGGAAACAAATGGGTAGTTTCTTTCACCCTGATGCTCCCGTTACCTAGCAGTAAATAGGTACCTGGGAGTTAGTGCAGGATAACAGCTGTTACAAGCTGCTTCCTGGGGAAAGAAAAAAAAAAAAGTTGATTGACTAGTTGAAAGAGCCAGAGCTGAACCCCCGCAAGCACAACTAGGTGAATGCACAAACTAACCGGTCCCCAGAGAGAAACCTTGGCTGCCGCTGAATGCAAGCTGCGCACGCTGCAGTGCGCCCCATCCAGCACAAACCCACTCCCACTTACCCTACCCAGGGTAAGACAGGAAGCCCAAGACCCCCCCTGCTTACCCAAATGGCGAGAACGACACCAAGCAATGAAGGCCTGAAGGGGGCATTAGGTTCCAATTTGCCCCAAAAATGCAATAAATGAAAACTCGTTTGATTTCACTCAAACTTTTTTGAAAAGTTGTATATGAAAAGTGTTTCATCTGGTCCAAGTTTCAGCATCGTAGTGTAAATAGGAAGGGAGAAAAAAAAATTGAAGTATCTTCTTGAGGTTATCTTGAGATGATTTCGGGGCTTTTTAGTGTCCCCGCGGCCCGGTCCTCGACCAGGCCTCCACCCCCAGGAAGCAGCCCGTGACAGCTGACTAACACCCAGGTACCTATTTTACTGCTAGGTAAAAGGGGCATAGGGTGAAAGAAACTCTGCCCATTGTTTCTCGCTGGCGCCTGGGATCGAACCCAGGACCACAGGATCACAAGTCCAGCATGCTGTCCGCTCAGCCGACTGGCTCCCGAAGTAGGTGTCAAAATTATTCCAAAATGGTCAAAAACAATTATCAAACAAAAGTGTCAACTGAAATCATAGCTATGACTCTTTGCTATCACAATAGCATATATTAAACAAATATTATAATTAGTTTAATTGGAAAAAATTTAAATTAAAAAAAAAATTGATTTTTTTTTTTTAAATTTTTCTTCCTTTTATCGGACGATTTGTATGAAACTTATACACCTGCCTGCACGTAAGCCTATCTGTAAGGGTGCCAATTTTGGAGAAAATTGGTTGATGTCAACCTCAGCCACAGATTTTAGAACCTTAGACTTTATTATTTGCTTGTGTTTTTTCAATTGACAAACGTTCAAATAACTTTTTCATTTTTTATTCAATTTACATGAAACTTACACAGTATATGTAGAGTGCATGTCTCTAAATGTTGTTGATAGCTTTTTCTCTAATTTCATTTATTGATTTTATAATAGCAATAAACATGGCATATTTGCATAATTTTTGGGAGGAATTTTGATAATTTGTATTAGGAAAACTAAAGATGTTTTGGAAATTATCTATCAACATATCCTTTATTATATGCTAATGTGTCAGAAAAGTGTCACAGAATAATTATATCTGAAACATGTGTTTATTTATTCAGACTTGAAAACGGGAAAAAGTCGTTGGAAAAAAAAAAAAAAAACAATCTCCCTTTCTATTTACGCTGCAGTACTGAAACTTGGGACAATTGCAGCCCTTTTCATATACAACTAGTCAAAAAATATTGGTTGACATTGAACAACTTTTCCAAAACCAACCTAAACCCCCCTCAAACAGGAGTGAACCCCGAACGACCCAGGGAAGGTAACCCTGAATCACAAGGGAAGTACTTACTGGACACCTAGGTAAAGGAACCCAAGGCACATGCAGCCCAGTAGACTTATAGGAACTCCTGGCCACCACACAAACGCAAAGCCATACAAAATATTGAGGCCAGAGAGGACTTCCGACACCTGACATCAGGCGACGAATTGAGGGTGGTGTGGCCTGCTCGCCTGAGAGGGGGTCCTCCCTCCCCTCTGTCAGAGGATTGAGGTAATTACCTAAGTGTAATTACCTAAGTGTAGTTACAGGATGAGAGCTACGCTCGTGGTGTCCCGTCTTCCCAGCACTCTTTGTCATATAACGCTTTGAAACTACCGACGGTCTTGGCCTCCTCCACCTTCTCCCCTAATTTGTTCCAACCGTCTACCACTCTGTTTGCGAAAGTGAATTTTCTTATATTTCTTCGGCATCTGTGTTTAGCTAGTTTATATCTATGACCTCTTGTTCTTAAAGTTCCAGGTCTCAGGAAATCTTCCCTATCGATTTTATCAATTCCTGTTACTATTTTGTATGTAGTGATCATATCACCTCTTTTTCTTCTGTCTTCTAGTTTTGGCATATTTAATGCCTCTAACCTCTCCTCGTAGCTCTTGCCCTTCAGTTCTGGGAGCCACTTAGTAGCATGTCTTTGCACCTTTTCCAGTTTGTTGATGTGCTTCTTAAGATATGGGCACCATACAACCGCTGCATATTCTAGCTTTGGCCTAACAAAAGTCGTGAACAATTTCTTTAGTATATCGCCATCCATGTATTTAAACGCAATTCTGAAGTTGGAAAGCGTGGCAAGGTGCTAATGAGCGGGTGCGCTAGTTGGATGACGTGTTGCTTCTGCTTGAGGTTATCTCGAGATGATTTCGGGGCTTTTTAGTGTCCCCGCGGCCCGGTCCTCGACCAGGCCTCCACCCCAAGGAAGCAGCCCGTGACAGCTGACTAACACCCAGGTACCTATTTTACTGCTAGGTAACAGGGGCATAGGGTGAAAGAAACTCTGCCCATTGTTTCTCGCCGGCGCTTGGGATCGAACCCAGGACCACAGGATCACAAGTCCAGCGTGCTGTCCGCTCGGCCGACCGGCTCCCTTGTTTCAATGTTTTCTATTGGGGAGTTCTGTGCCTCTGTTAGGACATAAGTTGCAATTATAACAAGTTAGAGGTTTGTAATGGATATGGATATGTCAGACTTTGGCATCAGTGTGAATGGAGTTCTTAGGCCTCAACGAGCCACGAGCCAGAACCTGGCCCCCACTCAGAGAGGCACGAGGAGCAATGGCCTATAGAAAGCCCCCATATGGTTGGAAGTATTCTATGTCTGACATTGACCAGGTCAGACACCCAGAAAGGTAAGCATCCCAAAATTCTAGTTAAGTCTAGTCTAACTATTCTAGTCAAGAAATTGTTACTAAAAGCCGAACTAGTGGACAGAACTCCCCAAACAAAAACAAGCATTACGTCACCACCTCGCCACACGGCCATTTGCGCAGCTCTTCCCCCCACCCCCTCCCCAGGAGATGGAGCTCCAGACCCTTTACACTGTAATTACTGTAACCGTCAGTAATTTCAAAGCGTTATATGACAGTGTGTGCTAGGGAGACGGGACACCACAAGCGTAGCTCTCATCCTGTAACTACACTTAGGTAATTACACTTAGGTACCTACTGGATACCCAAAACCTCAGTTCCGAGGTTGCATATCAAAAATAAAAAAAAAAGCCTACAGGAGGGAGGAGGGGGGGGGTGCCAGTAGCATCTCCGGTGCCGGTCTCACCCAGAAAATGGAGTTTAATTACATTCAACACTGGTTTTCTGGGGAAAGCCCCTACGGTTCCCCGGACCTACTTACCAAAAGACGAAAGCAAGAGGGACTTACCCGGGAGCCGGTCGTTGCTCGCTCCTCAACGAAGTCGAGATAACTGGCTGCAACTGCCGACCGAACGCGACAGGCCCGACTAGGTCCAGGAACATTTACCAGGTAATGCACAGCCAGAACCCTGTTCGACCTCCAAAAACACAGCACCTGAATGTCAGCCCAAGACATGTTACCGAAGACGGCAGCAAGTGCAATAAACTTACGAATGTCATGGGCACAGGTATAGACCGCAGGCTGGCTGGACCGAATAACTGCGGACGACCTGGGACACTTGAACCCATGGAACAGAGGACAAAGGAAACCGGATCAACCCACAGCACGTCCCCAGTCACAGAGGCCGTGACATGCAAATAACAACGGAAAGCCACGACTGGACACAACACATGATGCACCCCTGGCCTATACACCTCTGCGTATACTTCAAACAGAAAGCGAAGTATACCTACGAAGAGACAAAAAGAAATGGAAAAACTGCCAGGAAACTTCATACTGCCCCCCAGACGAAGCACGCAGGTGAGACACCATCAACGAAGCCACCTGATCACCATACAGATGGTGATACACCCCGAGTCAAAAATACCAAACGCAATGACTCAAGATGATCGAACCAGCCATGTAACAGAACAGACCGATCATCTGAAAGAGGTGGAGCAGTGGGAAAACCCTGGGTTCGGACATCGAGCAAGCAGTGCCTGAAACAAAAGTTGGGCCAGCCACCAAGGAGCCAGATGGACTACTCTCCCTTGTTAAGTCTCCAAACGAGCTAGGACCTGGAGCAACAGCAGAACCAGGGGGAAGAGGTACAGGTAACCGCACCTCGACCAGTCCTGCTGAGAAACATTGATCCCGACAATCTCACAGTCAGGGGAAGGGCACCACATATACCGGGAGACGCCTCGACCAAGCCGACGCAACGAGGTCCTTGTCCGGGAGCCCATACGTCTGGCAGAGTCAACTGAATGAGTCAACGTCAACCGTCCATTCCGAGGACAGGGAAATGAACCGGGACAGGCCATCCGCCAGGACGCTGGACGACACCCCCCCTCCCCCCGATACCCCGAGAACTCAGCAGACGAGTCACCCAAAGCGACCAGATGCAGCAGCCAACACAAGGACCTCAGAGGTCGAACCCAGCGGTCGCGACAGAGGCGGAAGGGATGTCCCCGAAGGAACCACAACGGCCAATGAAGACAAACCCGATCCAGCGGGTAGACCATCACAGCAAAGTTCAAGCTCCCACACAAACCCTCGAGTGACCTGGGAGCCACTTAGAAACAAGCGAAGGTGTGAGCGCAGCCGAAGCAAGAGACTCCAGAGGGAGAGACAAGGAAGCAGTCCGAGAATCCCACACAAGACCCAGCCAAGTCCCAATCTGAGAGGGAACCAGATGGGACTTCCACCAGTTCACCAGGAACCCGAACCCGGCGAGCTGGAAAAGAACCAAATCCCTGACGAGCAAAAACACGGACTGGCTGGGAGCCCAGACCAGCCAGTCGTCAAGGTAGGCCAACACCCGAACCCCTAAGAGACGCAGACTGGCCACTACAACCCGGGTAAAACGTGTGAAAATGTGAGGTGCCAGGTTCAGCCCGAATGGGAGACAACAAAAGCGGTAACCGAGACCCCCCCCCAACAGAGTAGTCATCCAAATGGAGGGGCAAAGAACCCAGGGGTTCAGATGGGACAAGTCCAGAAAGAACCGCAGGTCCATAGTCTCGTTTCGGGATTGGGAACAGACAGGAATGTTGGAAATTTCCAACAATTATTCTCATCCCTAATAAAATAGGATGTATTGCCTGCATTAGGCTTCATAATCATTTAATACTCAATTACTAATCCTTAGTACAATGGGATGTATTTCCTGTACTAAGTGTCATAATTAACTAACACTACTAATCTATAGTTTAGTATCACAGAATTCATTGCATTAGGATGTGGAGCGTCATGTAAACTTTCCTTAAAATCATGGAAATGTTGCGTCAGTCAGCTAGCCACCAGGAACCATATCATATTAACATATCGAGTAGAATCTAGCCTTATTTGTCTTTTATTAGGGATAAGCATTTATTAATATTCACTTTTGTTAATAAATTTATCATTGTTTACTGGAATTAATTTATGCAGCCACGATTTGCTGTGTCAGTGAATATAATGATAAATTGTATCTTGACTCCAGATCTTTTCTCATTCATTTAATATCGTCTAAATTAATTGACTACATCACGAGAAAAGAGGTGTCGCCACATAATACCTTTATTGAGATGTAAATATTCGTCACAATGCATTTTCTTCCATGTAATTTATGCTTGGAGCCCCTACTAGGAGCTATACGCATGCGCGACTTTCGAGCAGGAAGGAGAAGACGTTATACTGACAAGAGAGACACGAGACAACCGCCACTGCATAGGTGTTCTGAAGTCTACTTATCAAGATCAGTCTTAATTTAGGAGCATCTGGCCATCTACAGACTCCAGACTGATCCAGCAACTTCAATTTTATGGACACCACGTTCAGCAGGGAAGATTAGTATCCTTAATTGTTTTTAAGAGGCATTTAAAACTGAATTAGGTTACCTCCCTGTTCGTTACGTTGTTTGGCGATACCAAACCCTACGTAAGTGTACTGTTGGTCCCCAGGTCCATTTAGAATTTACTATTAAATGAATGATTCTAGGATTTGGAGTGGAATTTACATAATATTTGCATTTCAGCTGGAGTACCAGCGTAGGCGAGACCACAGCGTCCACTATGATCACGTGTTTCAAGGATCGCTATTTCAGAGCCGACTCCAGACTGCAGTAGTGTTTGGACGTCAACTACGTTCCTCTGCCACAGCTGAGATTTAATTAGTTCTTATTGTAGATAGTTCTCTCTCAGTGTAAGAATCATATACATACTATATTGCATTGATTATTATTTATCTTTATCATGCAGTAGTATTTTTGCTTTGCATTTTCATATAATCTATGTGTATACATATCATTATTATTATCACATAATATATGTTTCACGTAGATTAATCTCATAGAAGACCCCCCCCCCCAAAATGTGTCATGGGAGGTTGGTTCTAGAATGTATAGAATTTACAGTCACAGCAGAATAGAATAATAGAATTTAATTACATATAATCATAGAGATCCATAAGCCACTGGTTCTCTCATTTAACATATTTTATGGTCCTTCAAGCTATCTTAGATTTAATCTTTATTGGCATTCATATAATTATACATTTATTAGAATTAAACTACAGCCAGATTTCCCAACAGGGAAACCCATCTAAGAGACGTCATCGTTTTGACCATGCCCAAGCGCACCCACTCTGAGATGACCCAACAAAGCGCAGGAGAAGAGACCGGCCATGCCAGCCAGTTTTCCCGAAGGAGGAGGGGCCTGCTTGACACCTACTTGATGGGGTTCTGGGAGTTGTTCTACTCCCCAAGCCCGGCCCAAGGCCAGGCTCGACTTGTGAGTTTGGTCCACCAGGCTGTTGCTTGGAGCGGCCCGCAGGGCCACATACCCACCACAGCCCGGCTGATCCGGAACTTCTCTTAGAAAACAGTCCAGTTTTCTCTTGAAGATGTCCACGGTTGTTCCGGCAATATTTCTTAGAGTTGCTGGGAGGACGTTGAACAACCGCGGACCTCTGATGTTTATACAGTGCTCTCTGATTGTGCCCATGGCACCTCTGCTCTTCACTGGTTCAACCTTGCATTTTCTTCCATATCGTTCACTCCAGTACGTTGTTATTTTACTGTGTAGATTTGGGACCTGGCCCTCCAGTATTTTCCATGTGTATATTATTTGGTATCTCTCGTCTCCTTTCTAGAGAGTACATTTGGAGAGCTTTGAGACGATCCCAATAATTTAGGTGTTTTATCTCGTCTATGCGTGCTGTATATGTTCTCTGTATTCCCTCTATTTCAGCAATCTCTCCTGCTCTGAAGGGGAAAGTGAGTACTGAGCAGTACTTGAGACAGGACAACACAAGTGACTTGAAGAGTACAACCACTGTGATGGGATCCCTGGATTTGAAAGTTCTCGTAATCCATCCGATCATTTTTCTGGCTGACGCAATATTTGCTTGGTTATGCTCCCTAAACGTTAGATCGCCGGACATCATTATTCCCAAATCCTTGACATGCTGTTTCTCTACTATGGGAAGATTCGATTATGTTTTGTACCCTGTATTATGTTTCAGATCCTTTGGGATCTTTGTATTATGTTTCAGATCCGTTTCAGATCATTTAGGATCTTTGTATTATGTTTCAGATCTGTTGGGCCACCCAACGCCACCACAGACTGGCTAAAATGACCTGAAACATCCACAAATTGCAAGACCAGGCATGAGCGAACAGAGCCTCCCCCCCCCCCATCGCTCCATCAATTGGATGAACCGCGAGAGGGCCGACGCCCTTAACAATAACCCGACCCATGCACAGGGAGAACAACGCGCAGACCAGACATAGATGGGTCGGAAGACGGCGTCGGCTCTAAAACTGGCACCAATGGCCTACCACAACAAGCGGAACCCCGAGCCCTGACACGACCCTTCTGTGAAGAACCTCCCCCTCCCCCACCGGGACCCCAGGAGAACCAACAAGTTCGACATTGGACGACAACTAGAAGAAGTTACCTGCAGATACTGCTCAACCGCAGAATTCACGAACAGCAAGGAACAAAACGGCAAAGACAACCTAAGAGCCAGGGCCCAAGCAGATTCCAAGGAGGAAGCAAGCACCACCTACCGACAAGCGAGCTGCAAAGCATAAAACAGAGACACCGCAACCCGCATGATTGACGCAAACAGCTCCAACTGCCAGAATACGCCTGGGATATAGACGTATCTGGCAGCTTTCTCAAAACCCAAATGTCGAGTACACAATGTGTCAACTTTGTGAAAGAGAAAACATGCACTCACTTGAACATTATATTGTAGAATGTCAGATATTGTCTGACTTTTGTCCTCCTGGGCTGAGGTATGCTGAACTCTGTAACTACTATATGAGTACTGGAACACGATGATATATTAGACTTGTACCCTAGATTAACCATGTAATGTAACTATATAACCTGAGCTTGTAAAAGCATCTTAATCATCTTCAGTGGTTAAGTTCTTAATTGCACAGTAGTTTCTCTTGTCAGCTATCTCACCCTATCAGAGTAATAGAGACAACTATATGTGTATATATGTATGTATGTATATATATGTATGGTTGTGTGTATATATATATGTATGTATGTATGTAATTACCTAAGTGTAGTTACATGATGAGAGCTACGCTCGTGGTGTCCCGTCTACCCAGCACTGTCATATAATGCTTTGAAACTACTGACGGTCTTGGCCTCCACCACCACCTCACCTTGTTCCAACTGTCTACCACTCTGTTTGCGAAAGTGAATTTTCTTATATTTCTTAGGCATCTGTGTTTAGCTAGTTTAAATCTACGACTTCTTGTCCTTAAAGTTCCAGGTCTCAGGAAATCTTCCCTATCGATTTCATCAATTCCTGTTACTATTTTGCATGTAGTGATCATATCACCTCTTTTTCTTCTGTCTTCTAGTTTTGGCATATTTAATGCCTCTAGCCTCTCCTCGTAGCTCTTGCCCTTCAGTTCTGGGAGCCACTTAGTAGCATGTCTTTGCACCTTTTCCAGTTTCTTGATGTGCTTCTTAAGATATGGGCACCATACAACCGCTGCATATTCTAGCTTTGGCCTAACAAAAGTAGTGAACAATTTCTTTAGTATATCGCCATCCATGTATTTAAAAGCAATTCTGAAGTTAGAAAGCGTAGCATAGGCTCCTCGCACAATATTCTTTATGTGGTCCTCAGGTGATAGTTTTCTATGTAGAACCACCCCTAGATCTCTTTCTTTATCAGAAATCTCTAAAGATTTCTCACATAATATATAGATTGTGTGGGGTCTATGTTGTAACACTGTAAAGGTGTTTGGTTTATTTTTATTTAATACATACATGGAGATATATGAGTCACAGACAAGGATTTTGACAGACGCCAGCTTGTCTGGCCTGGATCTCACACCTCTAGTTTTAATGACACCGAGTTGACCTGAGGTCAGGTCATGCGAATCTCACCGGGCTCTCGCTAATCTTATAATTGAGCCGGGTAGCCTTCAAACATGCCGACGTTTAAGGAGTGGCTTGGTAGAGTGCCCCAGGCTATCTAACTTGTGGGCGGAGTTAGCCACTAGGTTTCCCAGTATATACTCGGAGAGATATCGATTCAGGAGCAGGAGAAGGACAGAAGAAGCAGAGCAATAGACAGAAAAACAGCCAGCAGCGGCCAGCCGTCCACACAGGCGGTCCGCCGGTGGGGCGGGACAGTCTGTCAACTACAGACCTCCCCCCCCCTCTCTATTCCACGGAAACTCAAGACACTTGGTGAGTTGAACATTGAGGGACTTTGTCGTGTTCACTAAACAGGTGTTGTGTGATGATCAGGGGCAGTCGAGTTGTAGGGTTCTCGAATTCTTGGATGATGACTCACTTTGAAATACTAAGCTTGAACATTTATACTTGCTTAAATTATTGATACTTAGTATGTGAAATATAATTGAAAGTTATTATTTAAATTGTGTTTAACTTTGTTCCCTAGGGTTTTTGAGTTGAGAGGAGAAAGCCTCAGCGGTTACTGGTTTCATGATTTTAATGAATACATGATAAAGATGGAACATACTAATAATGACCTAATGATATCATCTTTTCTGAATATTGAGATTAATGAGTACATGTTTAGAGTTGAAACATGGTAATAACATCTTTTGGTACAGACAAGTTCCATTCCTTGTCTTGTAGGTAAATGATCTAGAATGGATGGTGGCAGCATTTTCTATTTTCTATTTTCTAATTTCTTCTTCTACTATCTTTTTCTACTATCTACTCTTCAATTTTCTACTTCTACTATCTACTTTCCTACTTCTACCTACCCCTCCTTCTACCTCTTCTACTTCTCCCACTCACTTCCTACTTACTCGATATTCTCTTTTCATTACCTTCCCCCCCGTTACAATGTTCTCCTATTCCACATTCCATAACATGGCATTTATTAACATTAATTTCCATTCACCAAGTGGTGCTCCATATACTAATTTTGTCCAGGTCATCTTAAGGGCATGACAATCATCTAAGTTTCTTATCCTTCCTATTATCTTAGCATCATCAGCAAACATGTTCATATAATTCTTTATACCAACTGGTAGATCATTTATGTAGACAATAAACATCACTGGTGCAAGAACTGAACCCTGTGGTACCCCACGTGTGACATTTCTCCAGTCTGATACATTGCCTCTGATCACTGCCCTCACTTTTCTATCAGTCAGAAAATTTTTCATCCATGTTAGAAGCTTACCTGTCATCCCTCCAATATTTTCCAGTTTCCAGAACAACATCTTATGTGGAACTCCGTCGAAAGCCTTTTTTAGGTCCAGATAGATGCAGTCAACCCAACCATCTCTTTCTTGTAATATCTCTGTTGCTCGATCATAGAAACTGAGTAAATTCGATACACAGGATCTTCCAGATCGAAAACCATACTGTCTGTCTGATATTATATCATTTCTCTCCAGGTGTTCTACCCATTTAGTTTTAATTATTTTTTCCAATATTTTGACTATTGCACTTGTCAATGATACCGGTCTATAATTAAGGGGGGTCTTCCCTGCTTCCACTTTTGTAGACTGGAACTATGTTAGCCTTTTTCCACATATCGGCTACAACTCCTGTAAACAGGGATGCCTGAAAAATCAGTTGAAGCGGAATGCTGAGCTCAGGTGCACATTCTCTCAGAACCCATGGTGAAACTCCATCTGCACCAACTGTTTTGTTCTTATTTAGCTCCTTGAGCATTTTTTCCACTTCGTCTCTAGACACCTCTATGTGCTCTATGTTGTTCTCTGGAATTCCTATTGTATCTGGTTCCCTGAAGATTTCATTTTGTACAAACACACTTTGGAACTTTTCGTTTAATGTTTCACACATTTCCTTTTCATTTTCCGTGAATCTATTTCCCATTTTCAACCTTTGAATATTATCCTTTACCTGCAATTTGTTGTTCATGAATTTATAGAACAGACCTGGTTCTGTTTTACATTTGTCTGCAATCCCTTTTTCAAAATTTCTTTCTGCCTCTCTAATCACTGCCGTGTAGTTGTTTCGCGCATCTTTGTATCGCTGGTATGTTTGGGGGTTTGGCCTCTTCCTGTACTGATTCCATTTTTGTGTCTTTTGGTCTCTGGCCCTCTCCAATTTCTGTTGAACCAATCCTGTTTCCTAGTTCTGCATCTCTGTTTTGGTATAAATTTTTTTGTGCCTTTATCATATATTTCACAAAACTTGACATACATCTCATTCACTTCCTTGCCTAGCAACAAGTCTGTCCAATTATACTCACTAAAAATTTTTCTAAGGTTGCCATAATTCCTCTCCTAAAGTCAGGTTTTTCAATTGCATCAACCTTCATATTTTTTTCCAGATTATAATGCATTGCATACTTTATTCCCAAAAAGACATGGTCACTTTTACCCAAGGGAGGAAGGTACTGAATGTCAAATATTTCTTCCTCCTTCCTGGTAAATATCAAATCTAGCATGGAGGAACGTCCCCTTCCCTCATCCTCGTAGCTTGTTTAACATGTTGATACAAGAATGTTTCCAGGATGAGGTCTACAAATTTACAGGTCCAGAATCTTCTGTTTTAGCTTCATATGCTTCCCAGTCTATGGATTTCAAGTTGAAGTCGCCAACTATCAACAGTCGTGAACTATCATTATCTGCTCTCGCTATGATCTCTCTCATTGTTATAAGACCTTTTCGTTTACTATCTAGCTCCTCCTTTGACCATGTGCTGCTTGCGGTGGACTATATGCATTTATGATCATTAGTTTATCATCCTCATGGCAGATCTCTAGTGCTATTATGTCAACCTTCTTGTGGATTGGCAGTCATTATCNAAAAAAAATCTGATTATAAAATAGCTCCTATTACTGGAACTGAGGAATAATGCAGTGACAGATGCAAGCACCTGTCCGGCACACAAAGGATAGTAGGAAGGAGGGTCCACAAAGTGTATATGAAACTGGTGCCTTTCTAGCATTTCTGAGTAACATAATAACACAATAATAATGAGCATGTTATGCTGTATTTACATAGATCATATAATACATTGCCCATGCCAAATATATTAGTTTCACCAATGTCCCAATTATTTTTTCTTCTTTGCTTATAAATCTCCTCTCCTTTGTTTATAATCAGATTCTGTTGTAGCTTCTACATCTTGGAAAATGCATACCCATCACCATGTATTTGAAGGCAGACAAAATTGGTCAATAAGTTAAAAGTGGCAGAAAATTACTTTTTTTAAATTTAGATTTCAAACTATTCTCTTTAGTTTGTACTGTATTGAAGAAAGGGGACCAGATCCGGGCCTTATCACTTATTTAAAGTATACTTATCCCTATTTTTTTTATTGTCTTTCTTTTACTATTTTAACACATATTCACCTAAAACTTTAACATATTTGATTACAAATTGCCAAGCAATGTTAATTAAAATTTATAAGATATATCAGTTCGAACTGTTTACCTTCATTTTTCTCCATGAACAGGATTTCCAACTTTGAGACTAGCTGTTAAATTCAGTTTCCGAGCAAAATTCTCACCATTTTTACAGATTATGTGCAAAGTTCTTAGTTCTAAGGTTTCTTCAATTGCCTTTATTCATAAACCTATAACTTTGGGCGTTATAAATTTTTGCGTCTACATTCTGCACATATTTTGAAGGCTAAAGTGACTTTTTTACAGTAACTATACTCTCAAACTCAATTTTAAATTGAGGAAAATGAATGCTATATGCTATTCTGAGCCCATAATGAATAAAATAAAAATTGGTGAAATATAAGCTTAATATGAAATTGTGAAATTTTCAATTTTTTATTTTTAACCATTAACCATGTAGATTATGCACAAAAAGTTTGAGTGTGTTTGAGGAAGGTTGAGAAATCAGTCTCTCGGCCCCTTAAGTTTCACTTAATATTTGTCATGCTAGGAACACAATTATATATACCCTGCATCACAATTTCTTTCCAGTTTACTACGTCTTTTTTATGCCATGCTCATGTTATAGCTATGGTTTTATAAGATTTGCATTCTTCATTAAAACTGACATACAGCATGCTGTTGCAATTGCTGTGAGTAATTAATAACTAATGCAAACCAAAACAAAATACCAGTTTTTAAAATCAACCATTGAAAATGCAAGTCATTATATCACTGCATATTTACATAATATATACAAGCCATTTCAACTTTTTATTATTATTACCACTATTAAAATCATATATAATATTCAAAGAATTTATAGTATTAACTACTGTACAGTATGTGTTTAGATATGTTAAAGTAATGTTCTCCAGTGCACAAACCTCTTACATTTGACATACACATTAACACCACTTTAGTTGCAGATGTTGCCACCAGGCACACCTGCACTCTACTCCACCTTAACCCAGTTTGATATTTCTTGCACTAATACCGTGTACCTATTACTGCAGTTTCTCCAATTGTACAGCTTCCTTGAGTACATGTTTACAAATGCACGGGTTTGCTCATACCAACCTATGTAATGTATTTGAAATAGATATTTTACAATTATGAAACATGCCAGGAAGGAAGTGGGTCTTCATTGTTGTCAATTTTAGGGCTAATTACACAATCACAGAAAGAAAAAAAATTAAAAGAAAAGCAAGCAAACCTTACAGATAAGTCTAAATAGATACCACTCAAGTGAGAGGACTTGAAAGACAAGCTATGCAAGAATATTGATATACATCTCAATCCATTAGAGCAGTATAAAATAAAAATAATGTTAAACTAAGCATAGTTGTAACCAAGTACAGCATGCTAACAGTGCTAAATAATGAATTGAAGTCCAGCTCTTACTCATGAAAATGAAGCAGGTATGAACACAATGGAAACCTCAACACCTGCAGGACATATTCACTTGCATGGGTGCAAATGCAACTTTAATAAGAGTAATAAATGTTCCATTAAGAAAATTAATTTGGAAAATTTTGAGCGAGTTTGCAAATCACTTTTATAATATTGTTCCTCACAAAACAGTCTTGAAAAAAACAAAATACAGTATGGTATCGGCAAAAGTGAGAAAAAATTTATTAAAATTCATAATTTTTTCTAGTACTCTTTTCCATACGATTTATGCTCCTGTATGTACACATACTTACATGTATATACGAGTGTCTAACACACCTGTTTCGTCATATTAAAGTACCCAATCTCTCCTGCCTATATATGGATAAACATTATTGAAATTATGGAAATATGAATAATACCTCCTACTGTAAGATTCTGTTTTAACATATCCCTATTAAATTATTATTATCCAACTCTAACAATAACTTTTAATGTCAATATTGTGCTCCACATCATTTATGATTTATTCTATCTACAGTGTTAATGATTAGCATCTTAAAATGTCTGAATAAATATAATGGTGTTCATTACTGCCATGGCTCTCTTGTTTACCATCAAACTCAGATTTCCATAGGCACAAATCCATTGTAGTTAGACAAACACACACATGTATTTTTAAATAAAATTTTAAGGACAGAAGGCTACATTCAAAAGGTTTAATCACCAATACTAAAGATGTAAAAATCAAAGTTACTTTAACAAGACACAGTGTATCTAGTGCTAACATTTCCTGGAGCAACACAAGTATGCAGATGGCATGATAACTGCCAGTCACAAAATGAAGCCAATGTCTTGACTAAACCAAATGCTTCAATCCAGACTCAAAGAATGTTTATAGTTCCAATGGCTACTAAACGTTTTGGAAGGCAGTATTAAGTATCACTGTTCCATCAATTACCACACATTGGATGCCTCCACCTGGTGCGGGCCAGGTATAAATTTTAATTTTACAAATGTAAATCTACTGATTCTATATTATTATACATATACACACACACACAATTTTATTATATATATATATATATATATATATTATATATATATATATATATATATATATATATATATATATATATATATATATGCATGCATATGCATGCAATTGACGATCACAAAACACTGATCATTTTATGTGGAAAATCCACAGAGAAAAATGAAATTAGGTGAACGTTTCGACTCGTTTAGAGCCTTGTCAACACCAGACTCAAGTGTTGACACCAGACTCAGTCTGGTGTTGACAAAGGCTCTAAACGAGTCGAAACGTTCACCTAATTTCATTTTTCTCTGTGGATTTTCTGCATATATTATATATATATATATATATATATATATATGCATATATATATATATATATATATATAATATATATATATATATATATATATATTATATAGATATATATATATATATATATATATATATATATACACACACACACACACACCACACACACAAAGATATAAATCATAATTTTGTAATAACAGCACTAAGTTTCCATAGGTGCAGGAAAAAAGGCACCATAGCTTTATATGTCTGTGTCTTTCAAGCCACTATATTGGTGCCCAGACTTTCACCTGAATTCTTCCAGTAAGGGACTAAAATCAAAAGCTTTGTGGAATTCCAACTTTACCACTCGCCCTCCCCGTCGCCTTTTGAAAGACATAATCTTTCCCTCTCAGGTTCATGATGCCATCTTTTAAGGTGAACTTCCACTTATTCCTCACTCGAGTGATCTGCAAATAAAACAATGTCAACTAGGTAAGTTTTAACAGTACAAGGGTATTTTAGAAAGGTATTCTTGGCCAACATATTTTAGGATATGAACAGAATAGGAGCAGCAGCACAGAGGGTGCAATGTTAACTTTGTGCTGAAACGAGTACAGATAGTATAATAGATTCAGAGTGGAAGATGGAGATGGGAATATACACATTGAAAAGTGTATATTCAATTCACAGTCCTGACATTATTTTTCGATGTACGTATTTCATTTTTGTACCAATGTGTTCGCAATAGAATGTTCTAAAATAACATAAGTCTAAAACATCACATAAAGATGCGTTCGACCGGCAACAAATATAAAAACTACGTCGATTATACTCGTCGTGTCAATAATACAATTGTTTTGCCACAATGATTCACTGCCATGCCGTTCTCCCAAATAAGCTCTTCGGCTAGTAGAGAAAACGTAAATTTCATGGCGAACATTTGTAAACTATCCCCAAGTAGATCAGATAGAAATTGGAATTTATACAAATATTTTTTCTCGAGACTCCAGCTGGTGTCACCCATGCGGAAACAAGACAAAACTTGGTGATGCAGTCCGGCGCCACCCCTAGGCGAAAGTGTTAATTGCGAACACATTGATACCAAAACGAACGATGTAGCACGAGAATTAAGGTGAGAAAACTGAAACGAGTACACATGTTTTACTGATTTTGTGCGCTCACAGGTAACTTTTCCGACTTTAGGCTTTGCTGTGGGGAGTCTCGCCAGGCTTTTGGACATTATATGCATATACATCTGCAGGGAATTTCATTGCGAACACAATGATACCAAAATGAACGACGTAGTACAAGAATTAAGGTGAAAAAACTGAAACGAGTATACACATTTAGGCGTCGCCGCACACTCGCCCACACGCGGCCCCATGACGTCAAAGTCTGCCGTGCATACGTGGCGCCGGCGATAGTGTTAAATGCCCACGAGTTAAATAGGAATGGGCAATACATAACCTCGCCAGAGCCGTTTTCCACCTCCAGTTCAGGTGGTAGGAGGAAGGCCATTAGGAACACGCTACCTTTGAGAGGACGCAGCTTGTTATCACTAACAAACGACCAACGAGCACAGATTGAGGAATGAATAACTGGGTAGATGCCGAAATAAGGAACACCTTCGTGAGAAATGGGACAAGTGCGAATAGCCTCTTTTCGCTGCAGCATCCGCATGCTCATTGCAGGAAACAGAAATATGGCTGGAAAATCATTAAACTCGACTGTCTTAATTAAATCCGCTGGAGATAAGAAACGGCCAATATTGAATTCTGACGACCGCAGGATGGACAGGATTAAAGGACTCCAGATGCCATGAGGACACTAAGTGTCAACTACAACAACAGAGGAAGAATGACCGTAAGAATGCAGTTGACGAAGACCAAACAAAATTGAATAAAGTTCTGCCATGAAGATGCTAGTCTGGTTGATACCTGGTTGATGGGGTTCTGGGAGTTCTTCTACTCCCCAAGCCCGGCCCGAGGCCAGACTTGACTTGTGAGAGTTTGGTCCACCAGGCTGTTGCTTGGAGTGGCCCGCAGGCCCACATACCCACCACAGCCCGGTTGGTCCAGCACTCCTTGAAGGAAACAATCTAGTTTCCTCTTGAAGATGTCCACGGTTCTTCCGGCAATATTTCTGATGCTCGCTGGTAGGACGTTGAACAACCGTGGACCTCTGATGTTCATACAGTGTTCTCTGATTGTGCCCATGGCACCTCTGCTCTTCACTGGTTCTATTCTGCATTTTCTTCCATGTCGTTCACTCCAGTATGTTGTTATTTTACTGTGCAGATTTGGGACCTGTCCCTGCAGTATTTTCCCATGTGTATATTATTTGGTATCTCTCTCATCTCCTTTCTAGTGAGTACATTTGGAGAGCTGAGACGATCCCAATAATTTAGGTGCTTTATCTCATCTATGCGTGCCGTATATGTTCTCTGTATTCCCTCTATTTCAGTAATCTCTCCTGCTCTGAAGGGGGAAGTGAGTACTGAGCAGTACTCAAGACGGGACAACACAAATGATTTGAAGAGTACAACCATTGTGATGGGATCTCTGGACTTGAAGGTTCTCGTAATCCATCCTATCATTTTTCTGGCTAATGCAATACTTGCTTGGTTATGCTCCCTAAATGTTAGGTTGTCGGACATCATTATTCCCAAATCCTTGACATGCTGTTTTCCTACTATGGGCAGATTCGACTGTGTTTTGTACCCTGTATTATGTTTAACCCTTCCACTGCTCAGGGGTCCTGAAGACATTTACACCCCTGTGCGCAAGAAAACAAAAAAAAAATTCAAAAAATTTTTTTGTCTTCTAAACATGTTAATTTGTGTCCCCTGAGCACAGGAAAAATAAAAAAAAATCGTAGGTGACATATTTTGGGCGCAATTGACTGAGGAAGTCTGGCAAAAAGTGGGGTTGACAGAGCGGTCGTCAAGAGTCGGTCAGCGTCACCCGCGCTGACAGGTGGGAGTTGCCACAAAGATATTATTACCTAATTGTTTCAATGTCACCGATTGATTTTTTCTTAGTTTTTTTGCAGTAATATTATTCAATAGTGTGTATTGTAATATATTTATATAATAAAAGTGGTGAATAATCGCTATACTCAAAAGTATGGTGTGCATATTAGTGATTCAATTATTATGTTCATAAAACAATAAACAAATAGTTTTGCTGCTATTACACTCTATACACAGGTTATATATAAGTATCTGCATATTTTGGTCACCATAACGAACCACTAAGTTGGTATTGAGAGTCGAAAAGCAACGAAGAGTTACCGCCACACACCAGCCAGCCACTCGCTGCCACTCCCTCAACGCACGCACTAAACTTTCTCCCCCAACAATACCATTTGTGGTGTTATTACACTATATACAGACGTTATATATAAGTATGTATATATTTTGTTCACCACAACTGTACAGCTAAGCTGATATAGACTAAGAGTCGTCGCTATACACAGCTGGCGGCTCCCTCACTCATTCAAGGTCACACACACTAAACTTTCTCCCCCAACAATACTGTTTGCAGTGTTATTACCCTATATACACATATTATATATAAGTATCTACATGTCGTATGCACTGTAACTGTACACCTAAGCTTGTAGTGCGCCCAAAGAGCATAGTGGCCACCCTCTAAACAGCTAGACAAATTGTGCAGACGACGTCACCTCCGTCACCCAAATGGGTCCTCCCAGCATAATCCTTTTGCTGTTGTTACACTAATACACACATTATATATAAGTACAATGGGGCCTCGACTTACGATGCTAATCTGTTCCCAGAGACGGATCGTAAGTCGAAATATCATATGTCGAAGCAATTTTTCCCATAAGAAATAAAGGGATTTGAATTAATCCGTTCCCCACCCTCCAAAATATTAACATACAAACACATTTTATACTGAATACAATGTTTTTTTTCTAACTACAATACAGTACCTAAGTTTATCTTACCTTTATGGAGGGCTCTTGATGGCATATGGAAGATGGTGATGAGGAGGGAGGAGGAGAGTTGTTACTGTTTGGAAGGGGAATCCCATTCCATTATCACATCAGGCAGTAATGTTTTCTCTGGGGTACTCTCTCTCCTACGTTTTGCCTACCACTAGGACCTGGTTGTGGTTGTGCTTGTTTGTCTCGCTACAAATTTGTCAAGAAACATTTGTTTTTCCCTTCGTTTTAACATTTGTCTGTAATGATGCATCACTTTAGCACCCATAATGTCCTTTTTCTTAGCCAGTATGGTGGATATTGTTGACTGAGATTTGTTGTACCTCCTAGCCAGTCCAACAACCTGCATACTATCTTCATATTTAAGAATGATCTCTTGTTTCTGTTCTATGGTCATCCTTACGTGGGATCTCATATGTTGAGCCTTACCACTGACTTTCCTGGGACTCATGGTATGATATATAATAATTACTTTAATGTTCAAAATGCAAAAAATCACCACAAAAGCGAAATTTCTTATAGGCGCGATCGTCGCTAAGCAGGCAGCTGTAGTAAACTGAGGCAGGTTGGCGGCATGACCGAGAACCACGCGCTTGGTCGACCCGAACGTGTACCAACAAATAGCGTAAGTCAACGACACCATCGGATGTCGAGTCGCATTTTTCGATAAAATTTACATCGTAACTCGAAATTATCGTAAGTCGAGGTGCCACTGTATCTACATTTGTGTTCACCATAGAGAACCACTGAGCTGGTATGGTGAATGCAAACAATAACAGGTGGCCACAGTCAGTAAACGATGCTATCTCCCTCCGTCTCTCAGCATCACTTCTACCACAGCGCTAATTATCACAACAATCCTGCTATTATCACAACCCTGGTTATTTATATCACAGTCAGGGGTCATCTGTAATATTGTCATCGCTAAATAATAACAATTATATATTTATTTTGACATTTTTCGGCGATGCTGTGGTCACAAGCTGAACAGCAATGCTGTTCGCTCATGCTGCATGCGCCAACCTTGATTGCTTCAACAGTACTGTGCCTCTCACACCTGAGAATATTGCCCACGATTTAAAAAAAAATGGCGTCTGTTTACAAGAGCCCTGAGGAAGCTAATGTGAACCCCGTGTAGCCGCAGGCCATTTGAATCGCGCCTGGCACCCTATGGCGTATATATATACGCCATGCGCACCGTGGGACATGTTACTCAGGGCGTATATATACGCCATGCGCAGTTTAAGGGTTAACATCCTCATTTTTGCTGTATCTGAGTACCTGGAACTTATCACCGTAAAACCATGTTATTTTCTGCTGCCCAATCGAAAACTTTGTTAATATCTGTTTGTAGTTTATCAATGTCTTCAGTAGAGGTAATTTTCATGCTGATTTTTGTATCATCTGCAAAGGATGACACAAAGCTGTGACTTGTGTTTTTGTCTATATCTGATATGAGCCTCCAGAGGTACGTGACACATATAGGAAGAGTAATGAAATACAGTACAACGGAGTAGCTTACACCGTTGGCAGACTAAGATCCATCTGTGAAACGTAGATGGAGCGGGAATATGAAGAAAAGTGAGCAAGAAAAAGGTGTTTAGGAGGGGTAAAAGCTTGAGTCTTGTGGGTCAAGGTTCTACAAAACTTAGGAAGAGGGACCCTCCATGGGGGGCAAGGATGGAACGTCACGAGGAGAAACCTTGGTAACACAGAGAACCTTGCAAACGAGACAATCACACAGAAAGAGGAAGGTGGTGAAATGAAACAGGGCCCACAGGAGGGGTAATGGTCAAAGTACGACATAAGCGAGAGTGAGGGTGTTGAAGGAACCTCGCAAAGTAGTGAAGACAGTAGCGATCACAGTGATCCTGTAGAGACAGGACGTGGGTTTCAACATACAGGCTCTGGGTAGGAGTCGAAAGAAAGGCAAAAAGAAAGCCGAGGCATAGCCCAGTATTGTGAAGAGCATCAAGATGATGAGTTGAAGGAGAGGCAGATAAGTAAGCAGGACAGCCATATTCGAGTTTAGACAGCATGAGAGAGGAATGTAAAGAGAAGTGTGTGTGCTTATCAGCTCCTCAGGAAGTATGGGACAAGACCTTAACACTTTCGCTCACCCCGCGCGCCACCTCTCAACTGTGCGTAGTGGGTCCCGGCGTGCCACGGGAGCGCGTGTTAATTCCGTAAAGTGTATACTCTCTTCAACTTTGTCACCTCAATTCTCGTTCTACAAGATTAAATTTGGTATCATTGTGTTCGCAATAGATTTCTCTACAGCACTAAATGCATATAAACTCCAAAAGCCTGGCTAATTACCCGCAGCAAACAGAGAAAGTGCGAACGAGTTACCCAGGAGCACGCGAAAGAGATAAAATGTTTTCACTATTTTCACTCTGGTCACTTCAATTTTCGTCCTAGGTCTTTCATTTTGGTCTCAATGGGTTCGCAATAAAATTCTCTAGAGGAACAATAGCATATAAAATAAAAAACCTGGTCACGGTCCAACCGCCGACGAGTTGAAGACGGGCCACGTTAGCCGCGAGTGAGCGCCCAGACGCCTTCCAGCTAAACTCCCAATTCCTGCCCACAAATGTTTGTACTATTGTGTGTTGAACATGACATAGGCGTGTAGGGAAGACATAGGCGCACATTTTAAAACCAGTCCCCAAAAAAACGGATAAAAACCTGATTTTTGGCAATTATTTAAAGTGGATGACGCAATGCTGCGTCATGCCCGGAAGCACCGCCAGTAAACGGATGACGCAATGCTGCATCATGCCCGAGCGAAAGTGTTAAATTAAGGGTCTTAGAGCCTTCAACTCTGAGGTAGAAGATATAGGGTAACCAGGATAAGCGAGTGTCAAAAATTAACCCCAGAAGTTTAGCAGAATCCTTATACAAAAGAAGATTACCATAAAGTGACAGGGGGGTCTAAGAATGACCTGCTTCTGAGTAAAGGTCATAGCATTAGTCTTAAATTTTGAGAAACTGAAGCCATGATTGGTGGCTCAGGACAACACGGCATCAATTGCAAGTTGAAGCCACCACTGGAGGAAAGGCGAGTCATCACCTTGATAGCAGAGGGTAAGATCGTCAACATAGATCGATGAGAAAATGCTAGAGGGAAGGAAGAAAAGATCATCATTGTGGGCAACAAGGAAAAAGAGTAGTACTCAGAACACAACCTTGGGGTACACCTTTGTATTGCCAAAAAGAGGCAGAGAGAGTGGTACAGTACTACGATTATGCAATAATGGTCTAGCAATTATGAAAGGCAGAAGCACCCTGTTCTGAACCCATGTTGCCCAGGGTTATGTAGACACTCCAATTCCACGTGTTTTTTCATCTTGCTTCTTAGCACTCTTTCAGAGATTTTTATGATGTGTGATGTTAGAGCTATTAGTCTATAATTTTTTGCATCAGATTTACTACCTCTGTGAAGTGGCACTATCTTCCCTTTTTTTTTAAGGGTGTCAGGAATAACACCAGTATATAGGCTCCTGTCCAAAAGATGTTTAGGGCTTGTGATTGTGATTTTTTTGCAATTCTCATTGAATATAGAATTTCAGGAGTCTGGGCTTGGTGCAGAGTGCATAGGCATACTGTCTATGGGTATGTCAACCAGTCTGATTTTTTGGCCTAAAATTAACAAGAATGGTAGACCTAATACCTAATTTACATAATCTAATCATGCAACATGAATAGTGTTCAAGAGAGAACTGGATAAGCACCTCCAAAGGATACCTCATCAACTAGGCTGTGATTCATACGTCGGGCTGTGAGCAGCCGCGTCAAACAGCCTGGTTGACCAGTCCAGCAACGAGGAAGCCTGGTCGACGACCAGGCCACGGGAACGCTAAGCCCCGGAAACACTTCAAGGTAACATCCAACATAGCTTACCTTGTCATACTGGCACACAACTACATTGTCAGTATCAAACATGTCCGAAGTATCGTCCTCGCTAACATCATCATCACTGTTGAGGGGCTCCTGAAAGACAATATTCTATGAAACCTTCATTCAGAATCTGGTAGAGATGTTCATACAAAGTATTTTTCACTGATGCCACAGTTCCATCTGTGAAATATGGTCAGGTCTTTTAAACAACAATTACTTGTACTCATAACTATTTGAAATTTTGCAAAATCTAGTAATATTCTGTATTATTATGTAACCATTATTTTCACTTTAAATAAACCTAGTCATCAATACAATCATGCTCGTATTTGTGTAATGTATAATAATAATAATTGTCCGGGACAGGGAGCCTGAACTTAGGCTTATCAAGGTCCACTAGGCCAACTACTGACCTTCCTTACGATGCAACCCATAACAGTTGCCTCTTAGGTACTTATTCACTGCCAGGCAAACAGAAACATTAGGTGATAGAAAATATGCCAAATCATTTCTGTCCTGTCCATGGATTCAACCCAAAAGCACACTAAACACTTTTTTAAATCTTTAAGACCAAGTAGTGTTTAAATGGCTTCAACTGTTTTTAGGACCTCATAATTCATCTGCTCACTGCAAGATGTAGTGAACTGTAACTATAGATATCTCACTTGATATTTAACACTTTCGCGCGCCCACCCCGTACATATACGACGGCTATATTTCTATCGGTTGTGCGGTCGCGTCGTACATTTACAGTCCGTATTAAAATAATTGTAAAAAATCCAGCTTAAATCCGATTTACTTGGGGTTTGTTTCAAACTGTGCGCCATGAAATTCCCGTTCTTTCGGGTAGGCCGAATGTCACGTCGGCCTACTGGGTCACGTGACAGGCCCATTTTGTTGTCACGTGGAGCAATCGCATCTCTCTCCCCTAGCGCGCCAAACTCTCATGGTTTCAAGGATTTTTACCCGTTTCTGTGTGTTTGTAACCAACTACATTCATCAATAATGGATCCAGCACCAGGCCCAAGTGGTGTTTCGGCTACAGGAGCCTCTGATTCATCTGGAAAAGACAAGATTACCGACATCTATAGGAGGTTCTCTGGATCGAGGCTCACTCCCACCAAGATTCCCAATCTCTTGGATGCCTTTGATCAAGTGGATTTGGATGGAAGTGAGGCAGAAGGTGAGGATTTAGAAGAAGAATGTGAATTTGGGGGGCCTGGAGCCCATGGGGCTGAATCGACAGAGGAGGACACTGAAGGCCTAACAGAGGAGGAGGAGGGGGCACCAGCACCGCCGCCTCTCACCACAAGGCGCACACGTGGTGCGTGCATGCCTAAAATCCAGCTAAGGAAACGACCTCCTACTCGTGGTTTGAAAATAACCCCATTTGTTGATAGTGGGAGTGATTCAAGCTATGAATTATCAGGTGTGGATGAACCGAGTGAGGTAGATGAGGCACCCCAGCCTCCTCGCAAGCGTACACGTCCGGTACATACTCGCCAGCCTGGGGCCAGTGTTGTGTGGCTTGAGGACAATATTCCACCATTGTTCGATGATTTTACTGGAACCCCAGGGCTAAGGATTACCAAACCCACGAATGCACTGGGATATATTCAGTTGTTTATTACTCGTGCGTTGATTCATTTCTTGGCATATGAAACAAATCTGTACGCCTTACAGATATTCGGCCTGGCTAATGAAAATGTCGATGATATATGGAAACCGGTGAAGTTGAAAGAAATGGCAAGATACTTAGGACTGTGTATGTTGATGGGAATAAACAGGCTCCCAACTATGCGCATGTATTGGCAGACAAATAAACCATGGCATGCAAGATTCTTCAACATGTTTATGACGAGCAGACGGTTTCAACACATAGGCCAGTTTTTTCATACGTTCAACAACAATGCGGTGCCAGTGAACAATACAGACAAATTGATCAAAGTGAGACCAGTGATGGACTACTTGAAACACCATTTTCAAGAAGTGTATAACCCAGTGAAAGAGTTATGTTTGGATGAAGGCACAATGGCATGGCGAGGCCAGCTGTCGTTCAAAGTGTACAATCCAAACAAACCAGACAAATATGGCGTAAAATTATATATGCTAGCTGAATCAACATCTGGCTACATTTATGGATTTGAGGTTTACTGTGGCATTGGTAAAACCATCCTGGAAACAGTTACTGGTTTGATGCGGCCATTATTGAACAAAGGGCACCACCTCTATATGGATAACTTTTACAACTCGGTTACCCTTACAGAGAAGTTGCGAGAAGTGGGGGTCTACACGTGTGGAACAATTAGACTCGTACGTGGCGCCCCAAAAGACCTGCAACATATAGCGAAGACTAAGATTGATGTGGATACCACAGTCTACCGCCGCAAGGACAACACCTTCATTCTGCTGTGGAAAGACAAGCGAGTTGTCTCTATGATTACCAACCTCCACAATGCAGACACAAATAGAGTTCAAAAACGCAAACGAGTTCGTAGGCCAGATGGAACAACAGGACTACAGCAGGTTGTGGTGAACAAACCAAAGGCAATTATTGACTACAATAAGTTCATGAAGGGTGTTGACCACTTTGATCAAATGGTAAAGTATTACCATTTCGCCAGGAAATGTCACAAGTGGACAAAGAAAATAACCTTTTATTTCCTGCAAATGGCTTTGCAAAACGCTTATGCATTGTACAAGGCCAACACAGATGACCGAAAGAAACTAACTCTGCTCCAGGCTTTGCAAAACGCTTATGCATTGTACAAGGCCAACACAGATGACCGAAAGAAACTAACTCTGCTCCAGTTTCATGAGGTTGCTATTTGGGCTTTATTGAAATTTGACAAGGAAGAGTGGCCTGCAACAACAACACCATCTCCTCATTTAGTTCATGCTCCAGACATAAATGATGACACTGGTCCTGTGTATCCTGCTGCTAACCCGTCAACACCTGGCCCGTCGGGTGTGAGGCGCCCTCTCTTCACGTCTACACCTCGTGCTGAAGCCGACCATGAATCTGATGAAGATATTTCATCTGCTACACTGTTGTTTGAAGACAATGGTGAGAGCGACGATTCAGACTGTAGTGTACAACCAACACAGAGACAACAGGGACGTGTTGTTTTATCAGAGACTCGCCTGAACTACAAATTGAAGCATGAACTTGTAAAACTCCCCGAACGTCGCAGGTGTCAAGTGTGTTCAAAGTCGGGTATTAGGAAGGAAACTAGTATAGCATGCAAGACATGCGATGTTCCACTTTGTGTCATACCGTGTTACACCACTTATCACAGGAAAAGGGTGTATTGGGTGGACAAGAAGTAACCACCAGCACCAGCTTCACTCCACCTACGAACATCTGTTGAGCAACTTCAGGAATCGGTACCTGAAGGAGGTGGAGTGGAGAGAAAACGCTCAACTTATTTTTCTACAATCGTCTTTCCTTTGGTAAGTACACATAATTGTCCTAGGTTGTTGTAGTATTGTAGTCTATTTTCTTAGGAATATTTTGATACCTAAATGACAACTGTAGCACGAAAACTAAAGTAAGTATACACGAAACACCAGAAACTTTTTTTGTGGGTGTTGCGGGTGTGAGTTGGAGTATCCAGAGCGGTTCCGGTTGTGTGTGTTTGGCCGTCTCTACAGCTGTGAATTCCCAAGAATTGTACTTGATAGGCATATGTCTGTGTAGGGAATTTTATTCCGAACACTATACAAAAAAAAAAAAACGGTGTGAAACAAGTATAAACTTGAAAAACATGAACAAAGTAAAAACTTTTTACGTTCACAGGTACAAACACGCGTAAGATTTTATTCGCCGCAAATTTATTTGACACTCTGTTGACCAATTCTACCCATGTTCTTATAGAACTTTCTATTGCGAACACATTGCTATAAAAATGAAATACGTAGCTCCAGAAATAATGTCAGTGAAGTAAGTATAAACTTACTTACACAGTGAAATAAGTATAAACTTTCAAAGCGCTGCATCACAACAGTGTCGTCGCTGCTGAAATCACGGCTAACGCTTCGGCCACTTCCCACACTCGTGCGGGTCACCCCGTATCATAATTATACATTGATAGGCATATGTCTGGGTGGGGAATTTTATTGCGAGTTCAGTGATATCAAAATCAATGCTGTAGGATCACTGTGGAGCTGGCAACAAACGAAAAAGTATGAACATTTACTTCCTGTTTGGGTGTCACGGCGAGTCATCTTCGTGTTTATTTATTTCGTGGTGGGATAGCAAATGCTTTGGTGACATTTTATGCATATGATCTTGTAGAGAATTTTATTGCCAACACATTGATACCAAAATGAAATACGTAGCTCGAGAATTGATGTTAGGAGCGTGAAAAGTTTATACACTTTTTTGTCTTTACACTTGAGCGCCCAGAACGCCGCGCGCACAATGTGCTTTTTTTTTCCCCCAAGTGCCGCGCGTGCGAAAGTGTTAGGATTGGCAAGTTCAATGCTGATTATCAGAGAAGATGGTAAAATAGATAAAAAGAAAGGAAGACAACAAGACAATCCAAATATGGATGAAGTTAAGAGAATGTGGGCATAATAAAGTATATATGTAAAGCTAAAGATTACAAGGACAACGTTAACAGAATCGCTCGCTTTGGACACCTATCACGTCCATTTTTTTGCTCTCGAGTCCTAGCCGTGGACAGGACTCGCATCCACTACAAAAATATTTGTATAAAATTCATTTTTTATCCAATCGACCTCGGGATAGTTTCAAAATAAGCGCCTTTAGAATGCGCACAATTTGATACCAAAATGAAAGATGCAACACGAAACTTGATGTCAGAACACTTGAAAGATTATAAATACTTTTTGGGTCTAAATTTTAAATTTTAAAATATTTGTTAAAATTCTATTTATTGTGCTATTATTATGGGACTAGTTTTAAAATGCACGCCTTTATAATGCAAACAATTTGATACCAAAACGAGCGACGTAACATGAAAATTGATGTCAGAACACTGGAAAGATATAAATAACTTTGATGATGAGCATCTAAAATTAAAATATTTGTTAAGATTCCAGTTATTGATCTATTATTATGAGACTAGTTTTAAAATGTGTGCCTTTATATTGCGAACAATTTGATACACAAACGGGCGATGTAACATGAAAATTGATGTTATCAAACTGAACGAGTATACACATTAGGTTGTGGTGTGCAAATTGGTGCTCATTCACCAATTTGCCTGGCGTTCACCAAAAGCCTAGCGAGACACCTCGCTTTCCCGCGGGGTGTCTCGTCAGGCTTTTGGACATTATATGCATATACATCTGCAGGAAATTTAATGGCGAACACAATGATACCAAAACAAACGACGTAGCATGAGAATTAAGGTGAGAAAACTGAAACGAGTATACACATTTAGGCATCGCCATACGGTCGCCCGCACCATTAGCCCCATGACATCAAAGTCTGCGGTGCTCACGTGGCGCAAGCGATAGTGTTAAGGACCAAGGAGACAAAATTAAAGGATAAGGAAAAAAAAAAAAAAAAGAGAGATCAGGAACAAAGTTAACAATTATAAGGACAAATTAAAGGACTAGGGAGACAAAATTATGGATATGGGGACAAAGCATGAGAGGGGGCAAAACAAAGGATAATGGGCGAGAGGCTGATCATCTCGTCCAAAGCCCATGTTCTCTCATGTTGTGAGGTGTTTGCAATTGAGTGTGCAATGTCCAACTTTCTTACACCTTGTCTGAGAAGGGTCATGTCTGGTGTTTAAGGATTCCATATGCTTTGCTGAATTCAGTGATGTTAATCATGATGACCTGTGTCCTCTGACTGAATGGGAATCCAATCAAGAAGCCGGTTGCCACTGTTGAGGGTTGGGGTAATCCCAGTATGGAACAAGGGATAAAACTTTGTAATTACCTAAGTAATTACTGAAGTGTAGTTACAGGATGAGAGCTACACTCGTGGTGTCCTGTCTTCCCAGCACTCTGTCATATAATGCTTTGAAACTACTGACGGTCTTGGCCTCCACCACCTTCTCACCTAACTTGTTCCAACCATCTACCACTCTAGTGGTAGTAGTGGTAGTGAAGCCTAAAATTTTAAAATTTGCCGAGCCCCCACAAACCTGCCCCACAATTATTCCAGCCTGCTTGGCACAAGAAACAATGACAGCCCCTATTAAGACATGAGGGAAAACGAGCTTTGGTGGAAAGGAAAGGTAAGCCTTTGCACAGGAGGTAAGCCTTACCTCCTGTGCACTGTAATCACAACAAGTTGAAGGAGGCACCCCATGCTGCTTCCAATCAAGAGAGTGAATAGACCTTACTGTGTCCTGATTGACTGACCTTGTTACGACCCTGGCCCCATTGTTACATTGTGGCAGAAGGGACCAAGGATCATATGGCAGTTGTTTATATAGATGATGTCGGGACCCATTAATTATGCATGTACATTATTTTATTGTGATAAACTATGAATGTTGTGTGAACATATGTTAGGAGAATAGTTGTTTAAATTATAGTTTTTTTTTAGATAGGCTTGGTTTAAGGAGTGTTAATTGTCTGGTAGAATTATAGACAGGTTGGCTTCTTATTTTGTAAATCATGGGCTGTTACAGCAGCCAACACAGCAAACTTACGAATGTCATAATTATCGTGAGATGATTTCTAGGCTTAGCGTCCCCGTGGCCCAGTCCTTGACCCGACCTCATTTTTGTTGCACACTCCCAGGAAGAAGCCCGTAGCAGCTGTCTAACTCCCAGGTACCTATTTACTGTTAGGTGAACAGGAGCATCAGCATGAAAGAAACTCTGCGAATTTGCTTCTGCCTCAAACAGGGATTGAACCCGGAATCTCAGGACTACTAATCCCGAGTGCTGTCCACTCAGCTGTCAGGCCACTAGCACAAGATAGACCACAGACTGGCTGGACGACACAGTCCTGTGGACAATCTGGGAGACCAGAACCACTGGAACAGGGTAGAAGGGAAAATGGGTTAACCCAAAGTGTGTCCCCGGCTATCGAAGCCGTGGTGCACAGGCAACGGAGAAGCGCCACAAATGGACACAACACATGATGCCCCCCCAGCCGAACCAATCAAGCATTAAAAACCCAAGGACCCCCCACCTCTGGAAAACAGCAGTCTCATTCGTCAGAAAAGAGACGGCTGCAAACAAACACACCTATCATCAGGACCAAAAGAGCAGAAACCCGTGCCGGAGAAGAGCACGAAGCTCTCCAACCTGACCCCCAGAGGCCAATGCCAACAGGAAAAAAAAAAAAAAAAAAGAGCCTTTGCAAAACAATCTTGAACTGAAGGAACCATAACAAACCGAGGAGAAGATAGAAAAGGAAGCACCCGGTCCAACGACCAGGACGGCTCACGCAGCGCATGAGCAGGCCAACAGTGAAACAACGCACAAGACAACTTGCGGATCCACCCGAATGCATCGAACCCCTGCAGTTCAGGCAATAAACCACCAGGGAGCCGTCCAAATGGAGCTGGAGCGTCGATCTGCAAGCAACCCAAACCCACCGAAGCAACATTCACACTCCCGCGAACTCCGCACCGTGCTGTGTGCCTGACGGAAGGACAGACCTGGCTGGCCTGGTGAGCACTGGTCACAAAACCCCAGCCAAAAGACGATGCATCCCAGAACACATCGAGCAAGGGATCGGGTAGGCGCCAAGGCACTGAACCCCGGAAAACCTGAAGAGGAAGCTAGCAACACAGCAGCCAACATAAGGCACCCAGTGACCAAACCCAACGATTGCGAAAGAAACAGAAGGGACATCCCCAAAGGAAGCAGAACAGCCGGCGAAGCCAAATCCGACTTGGCAGGTAGACCATCAAGGCAAAATTCACTCCTGCACAAATCCTCAAGCAACCCCTTGTGACCTCTGGAGAGGCCTGCCCCACCCCCCCCCCCCTCCCCTCCCAGAACAAGCAAAGGCGGTGACTGCAGCCACAGCAGAGCCGCCAGAGAGGAGAGACTACGGAAGCCAGTTTGAGAGTCCCACACTGTACCCAGCCAAGGCCCGATACCGTGAGAGGGACCCAGATGACACCTAACTTCCTCCAGTTCCACCGAGGAACCCAACCCGGTGAGCTGGGAAAGAACCAAATCCCTCACGAGCAAGTACATTGGCTGGAAGTCCACACCAGCCAGTCGTTGAGGTAGGCCAACACCCCGAACCTCATCCCGATAGACGCAAACGGCGCCCACCACGACCCAGGTAAGGTGTGTGAGACACACAAGCGTGTCAGATTCAAAACTGAATTGGAAGGCAATGAAAGCAGTAAGGCCTGGTGAACAAATCCACAAGGGCCGTGCACGAGCGATTCGAACCTTGCACTTCCGAGAGCTCCCATCTCACGAAGCTGCCTAAACTCATCGATCTGAGCTATGACATGGTCCAAAGCCCTGAAGCCCCACAACCACAATCCGAGCCAGTTCTCTGAACCCTGACCACAATCTATCTCACCATCCATCCATCCAGTTACTACTCCCCTCTATCCATCCCCACTCTTACTGCTCTTCCCCTCCACTCCCTCCATCCTTCTCAGTTCCACCCCCTCCCCCCCCCTCCCTTCATCCATCCATCTTCAGTCTCCCCCCACCATGTCATATTCCATTCCATGTCCCCATCCCCCCCCCAACCCCTCCTTAGTCTGCACTCCCACCATCCATTCTAGCCAGTTCCTTCCCCCCTTTCCCCCATCCATCCATCCAGTTCCCCCGTCCCATCATCCGCATCCTCCACTTTCCCTCTCCCCCTCCCCCCCCCCATCCACCATCAATCCAAGGTCTTCCCTCCCCCACCATGCATCTCCCGTCTCTTGCCATCCAGCCATCCATCCCATCCCCTCACACCAATCCATCCATCCATCCATCCAGTCCTCCTCACTATACAATCCATCCAGTCCCCCTTCCCCCCCCTACTATCCATCCATACAGTCCCTTCACCATACATCCATCTAGTCCCCTCACCATCCTCATCCAGTTTCCTCCCTCCACCCAACCATCCATCCAGTCTCCCTCTACTATCCATTCCCCTACCAGTCCCGCTCACTATCCATCCTGTTTGCCCTCCCAAACTATGACTAAAAAGTTACAGGACATTTTTTACAACCCTCTGGATACTAGAGGACCTCCAGAATTTAAGGACTTGGGTAGAGCCTCATATGGTCATTAATTAAAATCGAGTGGATTATTGCGAAATCAAGCCACTTCTTTACTCCGGAGGAAACCGCCGTAAACCGGGGCAGATTTTAACACAACGAGGAATGACGTTTGCTACCACCGAAAAATTTGTACTGGTACTCCAGGCCATCTACAACTCGAGGTTTCCACTGTATCAGTAGAAAAAATAAGGATCTATCTCAGTCAACAAAGTTAAGTACATCAAAGGGAGAACTAAAGGCATAATGGACAAATTTAAAGTGGATCAGGGGAACAAATTACAGAAAATGGGACAAATTAGCATTCGGCCCACATCAAAATCAAGTATACAGCCTCACAAGAAGGGTTCGAACCTGAACACTGGGTACTCCAAAGCACATGCCTTGTACACAACTTTATGAAGTGACAACGTAATTTCTTTGTACAAACATTCGTGAAGAAAGTGAGTACATTCGCAGGACAAAGGTATAGAAGGTCACAGGTCGCATGGTGGGTTGGTTGTGGGTTTGTACTTTTTAACATATTGAGTGTTGTGGGTGATGGTGGTGCTTTTTTTGTTGTGTTGTGGTGGTGGGTGGGATGAGACGGTGGGAGAGAGGAAAGGTGGAAGGGGTTGATAGGGGGGGGGTGGGAAGTCGGGAAGGGGGGTGGGGTGGGTAATCAAGAAGAAGGAAAAAAGTAAGTAGGACGAAAACAAAAAAGATAAGGGAGAGGAGGGGAAGGATAGAAGAAGGGCGAGAGGGGCCCAAGGGAGGTAGTAAGAAACGGTGACGCGCCAGCGAGTAAAGAAGGGGTATGGGGCGGGATGGGTGGTGAACAGAAGATGCGGGTCAGGATGTTTCGGGCGAAATTGAACGCAATACGTGTGTCACAAACGGGGCTGAACGAAGAGCAAGACAGAAAGAGAGAAACTAGGGGAGGACACACAGGGGGAGCAATGGACAAAACTTTTTGCAAAATACGACAATATAACTTTATTTATTTAAAAGTATAAGTGTGAGTATCTTGGTGTATCGACATTTCTTTTAGTATACAGCTACTCAACAATCAAATTCATTGTAGAATTTGAATTGGGTAGCAATGTGTCAAAAATCGCCCTAGGAAAGGAGATTGAGGAGCTCTTAAAAAAAAAAATAAAAAAAAGTCCTTCATCTCACCTGTCAATAACTAACAAACACCCCTTCTGGCCATGTTTTCAAGAATAACTGAAGTATTAACAGCGAAGAAGCAACAGAACAACCTATCACATCTAGACAAGATGCCCATCCCACCCATCCACCCCCTACCCCTCTCCGCCAGTGACCCCGTCAGACCAGCACACCTGGCGTCTGGGAGTCACCTCACTCGCTGGTCAACAAGCACACATTGCTCGTTTGCCTCCTGCCGGCCTTCCAGATCATTGTGGCACAGCCGTAGCCGCCATCTACACGGCCTGCTCACCCGTGTATATCAGGGAGCCCCACCAGCCACTACACGGCAGAATACTCTCCAGTGCTCAACCAACACTAACTCATCTGCTCTCCACACAGTACTGGTTTTCGAGCCTGGGAAGATCCGGTTTGTCTTCCGAATTTACGCCAGTTTTTATGATCGTGCAACAGGGATATTACAGGAGAGAGATGGTTGGCTTGACTGCCTCTATCTGGACATAAAAAAGGCTTTCGACAGGAGTTCCACATAAGAGGTGTTTCTGTGAAACTGGCGAAAGATATCTGGAGGAGGTGAGACGGTTAACGTCTTCGTACATGGATGAAAATATTTTCTGACTGCATAGAAAAATGAGGGAGGTCAGAGGGGGGGGGGGGACTCCAGGGAGGGGACAAGTGTATCGGACTGGAAGGAAATGTCACAAGTGGAGTGACCACAGGGTTCAGTTGCTGCACTGCAACTCAGTGTGAGGTATTAGGTCTCACATCAAATGATCTACGACCATTAGGTATACAGAATTATATGGAAATGTTTGCTGATGATGCCGAAGA
>WNGS01164858.1:24520368-24531700 GCA_020271785.1 Procambarus virginalis
AGCATCCCAGACGCTGCCTTAATCGACTGAGCTACGACATAGTAAAAGTTGAAACCGAAGTTCTACTGAACTTACTGGATCCCGCAGCCTCTCCGCAGAGACAAAACCAGGGTTTTAGTGTGTAATGATGTGAGGGAGAATGGCATGTTGACATAGCTCGAGTGCATGGGGGAGTTGTGTAAAACCCTGGTTTGTGTCTCGAAGAGGCTGCGTGATCCATTAAGTTCAGTAGAACTTTTTTTTTTTTTTTTTAACCATGTAGCTCGGTCGATTAAGGCAGGTTCGAATCCTCGTCACGACCCTTGTCGATTTGTTCATATCAAAAGTATCCGGTTCACCAAGAATTCTATCGAGGGACAAGTGACCGCGAGGGGCGGTCGGAAAGCAAGACACACGCTCGTCCTGGAAGTCGGGACATTCAACAAGGATATGCACGACGGTAAGATGGACAATAAGGAGCTCTGGGCAGCACTCCATTGAGTAACTGTGAGTTAAGCGAGTACGGCCAAGACGCAACCGCGCTAAAGCCGTTTCCCACTGCCGATTACGGTGGCAGGAAGGCCACGGGGACACACAACGCTTAAGAGTACACAGTTTGTTACCAACAACCCTGCCAAGGGGCAAGGATGAAGTAATGATTAGTCAGAAAAAGGAATACCTTTACGGGAAATGGGACGAGCGGATAGTCTAGCGGCAGCATCCGCACGCTCATTTAAAAAAACGCCAACATGGCTGGGAACCCAGCAAAACTCCACGGACTTAAATATACTAGAGATAAGAAACAGCCAATGTTGAATCTCGACGACAATGGGATGGACAGGATTAAAGGACCCGAGAGTCATAAGGGCACTACGAGAGTCTACGACAATCACAAAGGAGGATTGACAATGAGAAAGCATGGAGAATAGCATAAAGCTCCGCTGTGAAGATGCTAGTCTCCAGGCAGGCGACAAATATAAGTGCGGTCAGGAAAAACAACGGAGTAGCCCACACCGTCCGCGGACTTAAACCCATCGGTGAAGATGGAAACGGAATGGGAGTGTGAAGAGAAGTGCTCAAGAAAAAAGCGTTTCAGAACCGTAGGAGGAGTAAAAGCTTTAGTAATGCGGGTCGAGGATGTACAACACTTCGGAAGGGGGACCCTCCATGGGGGCAAGGAAGGAACAATACGAGGAGAAATATGAGAAAGACGAATGGAAAGAAAGATCTGTAAGCGAGATAGCCGGACAGAAAGAGGGAGGTAGTAAAGAGGAACAGGAACTACAGGAGGGGTAAAAGTCAAAGCACGACAGGCGAGAGGAAGGATGTTACAAGGACCGCGCCAGATAGCGAAGACAGTAGCGACCACGGCGGTCCTGGAGAGATAGGAAACCAGTGTCAACATACAAGCTGAGGGCAGGAGTCGAACGAAAGGCACCAGTGCTGCGGCGCAACCCAGCATGGTGCAAAGCATCAAGACGGCGAAGAGTAGGAGGAGAAGCGGACGAATAAGCAGGGCAACCATAATCGAGTTTAGACAGGACGAGTGAGAAATGTAGAGAAAGGAGCGTACGCCTGTCCGCCCCCCCCCCCCCCAAGAAGTACAGTATGGGACAAAACCTTAAGGAGGGAAAGGGCCTTAGAACATTCAGCGCGGAGGTAAGAGATATGGGCTGACCAAGACAAACGAGTGTCAAAGATTAACCCCAGAAGCTTAGCGGAATCCTTGTACTCAAGGGGATGTCCATAAAGAGACAAAGAGGGACGAAGAATGACACGCTTCAGAGTAAAAGTCATAGCACAAGTCTTAGAAGTAGAGAACTTGAAGCCATGATCGATGGCCCAATTAAGACGACACGGCATCAATCGCAAGTTGAAGCCGCCGTTGAAGGAGAGGCGAATCATCACCCCGACAGCAAAGGGTAAGATCGTCTACATAGAGAGCGGAGAAGACGCCAGAAGGAAGGGAGGAAAGAAGACCACTGAGAGCAACAAGAAAAAGAATAGTGCTCAGAACACCACCTTGGAGCACACCCTCATATTGCCGAAAAGGGGGAGAGAGAGTGGTACCGAGCCTCACTCGAAAGGAACGACGAGAGAGAAAACTTTGGAGGAAGAGAGGGAGATTCTCACGAAGGCCAAAAGAATGAAGAAGGACAAAATATGATACCGCCAGGTAGTGTCGTAAGCCTTTTCCAGGTCAAAAAGGACGGCAACAACGAAGGTCTTCGCAGCAAAAGCAGTAGGAATATAGACCAGGACATCTGTTGTGCTGCGGCATTTGCGAAAACCAAATTGAGAAGGGGATAGGAGGTGATAGTGCTCTAAGAACCACATCAGACGAACGTTAACCATACGTTCAAAGAGCTTGCAGACACAACTCGTGAGGGCAATAGGGCGGAAGTCCTTGGGGGAAGACCCGAGAGACCCTGGTTTCCGAACAGGGAGGACAACAGCATCCAGCCAGTCCTCAGGGACTGACGACGACTCCCAGACCCGATTAAAAAGACTCAGTAAATACTGAGACGAGCACGGAGGGAGATGTCGAAGCATCTCATAATGAATGCCATCGAAGCCTGTCACTGTAGAACCGCAGAGGGCCAGGGCAGACCGGAGCTCAGAGATAGAGAAGGGATCGTTATAGGGAAGGCAGAGATAGGCACAGAAATCCAAAGGACGAGATTCAAGAAGGGGCTTACGAAGAAGGAAGGAATGGGGAAGATGAGAACCAGAGCTAACAGACAAAAAGTAGGATCCCATTTCGGTCGCGACCTGCAACGGGTTCGCCACAAGAGTACCACCGAGGTGAAGGACCGGGGAGACATCAGGAACAAACTTACCCGCTATCTTGCGGATACGCTTCCAGATCAGCGGGAGAGGAGTCTCGGACATGATGGTGGAGACATATAAGACATCCAACATGCACGTTTAGCTGTACGGATGGTCCTAAGGGCCACTGCATAAACCAAGGAAGAAACAAAGGTGAAAGAGGAACATAGTACGTTAAAGAAGATCAGGGTCAGGAAAGTCAGGGTTAGGGGGCATGGGTAAACTGAGCAAAGACGGAGGGAAGGAAATGGGAGAACAGACCAGAGGCAGACGAGCGGGGTCCGGAGGAGGAGGAGCAGAAAGAGGGGAGTGCACTTCAGCAAGGGCAGCACCGAGAGGGAAGCGGGGGCCAAAGAAACCTCCATAGCAGGAACAGGGGGCACAACCACCGAAACGGGAGGGGAAGGAGCGAGAGAGTCAAAGGTATGGGGCGAGGAATAAAGCGAAGCCTTCTTACCTGCCGGGGAGGAGGAAGGAGAGGAGCCAGGCTTACACTTCTGACTCAAAGAGACAGGCGTCCCAGCAACAACGTACTGGGGCCAGATTCACGAAGGTATTTACGAATGTTTTTCTTCTTAGCGCCTTCGTAGCTGTTACGTTGGTATTCAGGTAGCCACACTAAGAAGGAAAACCTTCGTAAGTTTGCTCCGTCAACTAAGTGTGCTGTCGACCACTCGTAATAATAAATAATAAATAAATAAATAATAAATAAATTTTTATTCAGGTAGGGTACATACATACAAGGTAAGATACAAAAGTTAATGGATTTATAGATAGAGCTAGTACATACAATGCCTAAAGCCACTATTACGCAAAGCGTTTCGGGCAGGAAAAAATTATGACTAAAACTTAATACTAATTGAGATTAAATTGTTGAGAAAAAATAAGAAAAGAATGGAAAAAGGGGGGGGGCGGAAACATGACAGAAAAAAGCAAAAATACAATTTGATCAACAAAACAGCATTGTTTAAAATAGAAAACATGGGTTGACATTTTGGGGGTGAGGTAGGTTACATTGAGTTAATTAGGTTGTTGTTGTTGTTGTTATAGATTCGCTTTAGGTACAGAGACTGTGGATAGTTACCTGTAAGATAGTCCTTAACATCAGTACTGGAAGTTGGAATATCATTTGCAAGGGATGACCCAATGGAAGAGAAGAACCTATTAAACTCAATAGCAGAATCAGAGGCTGAAAGCTGACCATCGTTACTGGACAGGAGTGTTGGTTTGTTATTAAAAATCTTCTTTGATCCCAATATTTGTGAGATTGTGCTCCAAGTTTTTTTTAATGTTGCTCTTTATTTGGGTAAATCTATCTTCGTAGAATTTAGTTTTGGCTCGTCTAATTATTTTAGATAGCAATAACGAGTAATTCTTTGAAAATTCTTTGGAGACGGTTCCTAACCTATACTTCTTTTCAAGGTCATGTTTTTTATTAATGGATTTAAGTATTCCCTTTGTAAGCCAAGGATTGTTAAGCCTTTTGGTTGTGACTTGTAACTTGTAACTTTTGGTTGTAACTAGCTCATCAAGACTGTAACTTGCTTAGCTAAATGAATTGTGGGGTTCAGTCCCTGAGCCCATTATGTGCCTCTGTAACCCTTTCCACTACCGCCCACAAGATGGGTATGGGGTGCATAATAAATGAACTAAACTAACTAAACTGTAAAACAGCCCTCTTATGCAAACTATTATAGATCCAGACTTTAACCTCTTATCTAGTATCTATGACAATCAGCACTTTAATGATCAAAATTGCAGATATTGCACAGCACATGATGTAAACAATGTTTTAGCGTGTAATCACAATGTTTCTGTAATTAACTTGAATGTAAGATCTCTTTGCGAGCACTTTGATGATGTTAATGCTCTGATTCAAACAGTTGACAACAAATTATCTTTTATTGTGTTTACTGAAACGTGGTTAAAAGAGGACACTTCTCAACTCTACAACATACCAAACTACTCAGCCATTCACAACTGTCGTCCTATACAAAGAGGTGGTGGTACTTCTCTTTACTACCACCATGCACTGACTTGCTTAAAAGTAATTAAATCTAGAGACCCTTATGGAGAGTATATATTTGCCTGTTTCAGAGTCAAGAGTAACGATGCTGTCTTGACTGTGGGAGCAGTCTACAGGGTTCCTAACACTGATGTGACTGAATTTAACTCAAACCTTAGAAATCTTATACTAGAGAACCGACTGAACAAAAACCACTTAATTATTTCTGGTAACTTTAACGTTGACCTCTGCGAGCCTGATAACTCTCCTGCTGCTAGCTTCCTCAATTGTATGAATTCCTGCTTCCTCATACCCGTAATCACTAGACCTACTAGAATCACTGACAGTACTGCCACGGCTCTTGATCACATCTGGACCAACATAACCTCTCCACTTCAAAAAATCAAAATCAAAATCAAAATGTTTATTTAGGTAAGGTACATACATAAAAGTGATTGTACAGAGTGATGGAGCACTTACTTCAGGGATAATCATCGACAGCTGTTATGGGTAATGGTGGGCTTGCTATGGGGAACTGGTACTATTAAGGGGTAAGGGTAAGTAGAATACAGAGGTATCAAAAATGGGAGAACTAAAAGGCGCGGCCCCCAAAGTAAAATATCCACAGTAATAAATGCTTGCTACTAAACCCGGTTAGTCTAGGAATAGATTATTGTACTCCCACACAGGAAAAAGGGATTCTCTGTTCAAACTTACTTATTTATTAACCCCTTAACTCCCCCCATACACAATCACACCCATAACAATATAATACTAACTTTTTTTAGTTTTAGTTCATTTATTATGCACCCCATACCCATCTTGTGGGCGGTAGTGGAAAGGGTTACAGAGGCACATAATGGGCTCAGGGACTGAACCCCACAATTCATTTAGCTAAGCAAGTTACAATCTTGATGAGCTAGTTACAAAATTCAATATAAGTCGTCACATCAACAATGGGTTCGAGATCGACCTCAAGTACAGGTTCTAAATTAAGCAACTGACATATGTGGAGAGCTAGTGTCACAATTTATATGTTTGTCCTGCACACCGCCCCCCATCCAGTGGGCAGCGGTGGATAGGTTACAATCACTCAGTTACTACCTACAGTTAGCAAACTGGGGATATTTGGTTAAATTTCTGGTAGCAGATCATTTTGAATGAAATATTTACACATCGCTGGAACATTGGTTATAGAATTGTCTCTAAATTCACGTATCTTTTCGCACTCCATCACATAGTGACGGAGGGTGTGCGAATAATTTTGTTGACACAGTTTACATTTTGTCAGGTCTACATCGGCAGATAATGAGAATTCCCAGAGATACTTGTAACCGAGTCTAAGCCGAGCAGCAGTAACATCTAGAAGTCTGCTGATTTTATTGGATGATCCATAGATGTGTGGCTCCTCTTGCATGATAGTATGATGATAGATGGAATTACTGGTGTCAATTTCACTTTGCCTCAGATCTACATTTGATTTGCCTCATATGATCTTCTAAATAATCCGTCAAGTCTCCATGCACTTATCCAAGCATCTACCTCATTATCATTGTAAAATTTTGCTCTTAAATCTAATCTTACCCTATTTTTAAAATTTAAATTTAATTGTATTGATTTATGTCCTCTATTGTAAAGTAATTATTGATCTCACTTTGTTCTCTTAATTAAGTTCATACTAATTCTATATTAATAACTAAGCTAATTAAAACTTATTATCTTTAAGATTATTTTACTTTACATTTATCATTTGACAAATTTTTTTTTATATAATCATCTTGACTGTCTCTACCGATTTTTTGTTCTCTCCACCAAACTTGTGTTTCCTCCATGGCTATCTAGTGTCCTTCTCCTACTTCTATTTGTTTATTTTCTTTTGTTTATTTGCATTTATTGTTGTGTTTTGCTATAATTATTCTTTAATTTTAGTAGACTTAGTACTTTGTAAGCTTTTATTGTATTGTTATATTATTGTATTGTTGTGTTTTGCTATAATTAACTTTTCTATTGAAAAGTAATTATTGATCACATTTGTTCTCTTAAATAAGTTCATACTATTTCTGGTTAATAACCAGCCTTCTTATGCAGACAAGTATAGACCCAGAACTAAACCTCTTATCCACTATCTATGACAATCATCACTTTAATGATCTGAACTGCAGATATTTTACAGCAAATGATGTAAACAATGTATTATCACATAATCACAATATCTCTGTAATCAACTTAAATGTTAGATCCCTAGGTAAACACTTCGATGATGTTAGTGCCTTAATTGAAACTATTGACAACAAATTCACTTTTATTGTACTTACTGAAACATGGTTGAAAGAGGATACTACTCAACTCTTTAACATGCCTAACTACTTGGCAATTCACAACTGTCGTCAAACTCAGAGAGGTGGTGGTACTGCTCTTTACTACCATCATGAACTAACATGCTTAAAAGTAATTAGAACTAGAGACTGCTGTGGGGAGTATATCTTCGCCAGTTTCAGAGTAAAGGGTACCGAGTCTATCCTGTCTGTGGGAGCAGTCTATAGGATTCCTAACACTGATGTGCCCGAATTCAATTCAAACCTTAGAAATCTAATACTCGATAACAGACTTAACAAAAACCATCTAATTATCGCAGGGGACTTTAATATTGACCTCTGCGAGCCTGAGCACCCTACTACTGTTAGCTTCCTCAACTGTATGAATTCCTGCTTCCTCATACCCTTAATCACTAGACCTACCAGAATCACTGATAGTACTGCCACGACTCTAGATCACATCTGGACCAACATAACCTCTCCGCTTACTTCAGGTATAATCACCGACAGTACTACAGACCATTACCCCACATTTCTCTTAACTAACATTAACAAACCACCTCTAGAGTCAAGGGAGATAAGTTTTAGGCTGCACAATGAATCTGCTATAGGCAATTTTATAACTGCTGCTGATAATGTCAACTGGGAATCAGAGTTAGGTAACATATGGGACATCAACCTAGCAGTACAATCTTTTCTTCAAAAAACTCTAAGCCTTTATAACACCCACTGTCCTATGCTTACAAAACAAGTCACTACCAAAAGGCTTAACAATCCCTGGCTTACAAAGGGAATACTTAAATCCATTAATAAAAAACATGACCTTGAGAAGAAGTATAGGCTAGGAACCGTCTCTAAAGAATTCTCAAAGAATTACTCTTTACTGCTATCTAAGATAATTAGACGAGCCAAAACTAAATACTACGAAGATAAATTTACCCAAATAAAGAGCAACATTAAAAAAAACTTGGAGCACAATTTCACAAATCTTGGGATCAAAGAAGATTTTAAATAACAAACCAACACTCCTGTCAAATAACGATGGTCAGCTTTCAGCATCTGATTCTGCTATTGAGTTCAATAGGTTCTTTCTTCCATTGGGTCATCCCTTGCAAATGATATTCCTTCTTCCAGTACTGAGGTTAAGGACTACCTTACAGGTAACTATCCACAGTCTCTGTACCTAAAGCCTACTAATTCCACTGATGTCAATGAGATAATCCTTTCCCTTAAAACCAAGTCTAGTGCCCTTGAGGAGATTCCGACATTAATTTACAAAAAAGCCTCCAGATCCTTAGCCCCTGCAATTGCATTGCTCTTCAACAAGTCACTTGAACTCCAAACCTTTCCAGATATTCTAAAAAAAGCGAGAGTAACCCTGTCCACAAATGTGGTGATCCCACAGATGTTAACAACTACAGACCTATTTCAATCCTGCCTAACTTATCAAAAATTTTGAAAAACTAATCTACAAGCAGCTCTACTCTTATCTAGCCAAGCACAATATACTTAGCTCTTGCCAATATGGCTTCAGACCTAAAAAAAGCACTAACGATGCACTGATTAGTATGATTAACTTAATTCATGCAGCTCTTGATAAAAATGAGTTCCCTGTTGGGTTATTTGTGGACCTGCGTAAGGCTTTTGACACTGTGAACCACCAAAACCTTCTTCTTAAATTACATCATTATGGAGTCAGAGGACTCTCCCTGCAATACCTCAAATCTTACCTTACTGATAGACTCCAGTATGTTTCTGTGAACAATTCAATTTCTCCTACCCTACCCATCAACATTGGTGTTCCTCAGGGCAGTATACTTGGCCCTCTCCTCTTTCTCATCTACATTAATGACCTTCCAAATGCCTCCCAACACCTTAGACCAATTCTATTTGCTGACGACACAACCTTCATTTACTCCAGTCCTGACCCCCTTGCTCTAAATGCCACAGTAAATACCGAGCTTAATAAAGTCCATCTTTGGCTAACTGCCAACAAAACTCACCCTTAACATTGACAAAACTTTCTATATTCTGTTTGGCAATAAATCCTCTAACCAAATAAATCTCAAGATTAACAATACCCAAATTTGTAACAAATTAGATGGCAAATTCCTTGGCGTTCTCATTGATCACAAGCTTAATTTCCAGGGACACATTCTAAATATATCAAAAAAAGTTTCAAAAACTGTTGGCATTCTTTCCAAGATCAGATATTATGTACCCCGCCCTGCCCTGGTGACTCTCTATTACTCCCTCATCTATCCATATCTCAACTATGGTATTTGTGCTTGGGGTTCTACTACCCAAAATCATTTACGTCCTCTAATTACTCAACACAAAGCTGCTATTAGGACAATATCCAACTCTGGCCCCAGACATCACTCGGTACCCCTACTCAAATCTCTCAATATGTTAGATATTAAGTCACTGCACATTCTCTCATGTGTATTATACATATATAAAACGCTGAACTGTAATGCCAATCCTGACCTCAAAAGCTTCATTGAAAGCTGTAACAGAACCCATGAGCACCACACCAGAAATAAATACAGTTTTGATATTCCAAGAGTACGACTTAACCAAACTAGAAATGCTCTACAAATCAAGGGACCCAGAATGTGGAATGACCTTCCAACCATGTTAAAGACTGTACCTCTCTCAACCAGTTTAAGATTAAACTAAACACTACCTGATAAACTCCCTGTAACCTACCTTACCCCTCTATTGTCAACCCATGTCTTATTTTTTTTTTTATATCAACGCTGTTTGTCTACATATTGTATTTGTGCTTTTTCAGTCATGTTCCCCCCTTTTTTTGTACCTTTATTTGTATCTGTTCTCAAACCATTTTATTCTTTTTGTTCAATTAGCATTAAGTTTTAGATATTAATGTTTTCTTGCCCGAAACGCATTGCGTTATAGTGGCTTTAGGCATTGTATGTACTAGCTCTATCTATAAATCGATCAACTTATGTAAAATCTCTCTATGTATGTACCTTTCCTGATAAACATATATTTATTTATTTTATTTTACAAGATCTTGTTGAACGTTCTCGCGCTGTAACTTTACCACACATCTTACGTTAACAGCCATGGTCCACGTAGACAGGATACATAGGTTTTACACTGAAAGCAAGCTAGGGTAAAGCTCTATATAAAACACTTGAGGTAGTCAGCTTAAGGTAGGGGACCACGTGTTTACACATGGGGCCCCCCGTTAGCATAACAGGTAAGATTAAACACTTAAAAACACTTACTACACCACCGGTATACTACTCTACACATAGAACAAGGGTATGCCACAATATAACCATAAAAAATAGCAAAGAAGACTTAACCAGACGAAGACACAGAAATAAATAACTAAGAGGAAGGAGAGGCACTTCCTTCCACCACAGCCAGCCAGCAGAGAAGGGCGAGCCAGTCTCTGTCTCCTCCTCCGTGGACTAATGCTGCCGGCAGCCTGTTCAACTAATCATACCGGCGCCCGATACAAAGTTTACTCAAGTGTATTTTACAAATGATTAGACAGTATTAGTAAACATAGTTGGTGCCTATTTTATTATTTAATAATCAACCCAAAGCTCAATCTTTAAATACTCTTCGAGAGACAAGAATAGTCTTACGACTAGCAGGGAAGATACGACAAATGCAACTCGCAATGCGTGTTTACCTCTATGGTAGCTCAATAAGCTCAAATTTGACCTCTGGTTTCCCTCTAAAGAACCCAGAGTCGTACACTCCTCCCCCTTCAGAGAAAAAAATGTGACTACTAGATAGTAGTCATAGTTTTTTTTTGTAAGAGTATACCGAATAAAATGGAAATCCACGACATAATAGAAATCAACCAAACAACAATTTGTCAAAAAAAAAATACAAGGGAATCATCTGAAAGAAAAAGCATACACAAAAACAAAAAAAACAAAAGGAAGTAATTAAATTGGACACGGGATATTTAATGTCACAGGAGAACCTAAATAAAAATAACTAAAGCATGACATTTGGTATGGCTTCTGCCGGCTCAGATTAATGTTACTCAGGCAGGCGGGACAGAGCGTCGGCTATCACGTTGAGTCGGCCCGGTAGATGGATAATTGATAGATTAAAGTCCTGTAGGTACAATGCCCGCCTGAGGATGCGTTTATTTTTCTGCTTCATCTGATTCATGAAAACTAATGGGTTATGGTCCGTGTTCACTTCCACT
>WNGS01164858.1:24542692-24557692 GCA_020271785.1 Procambarus virginalis
AAAAGAGAGCTATTTCCCCCCCCCCCCCCCGTTACATCCCTGATAAGTCTCCAAGCGAGCTAGGACCTGGAACAACGGCTGAACTGGGGAAAAGAGGTACAGGTAATGCTACCTCGACCAGTCCTGCAGCAAGGCATCGACCTGACGACTTTGCAGTCAGGGAACAGTGCCACGTATAATGGGAGACTCGTCGACCACACCAACACAAAGAGGTCCACCTCCGGCAGAGCCAACTGAATGAGTCGGCATCGACTGTCCATTCTGTGAACAGGGGAATGAACTACGACAGGCTGTCCGCCAGGATGTTGGATATCCCCCCCGAACGTGAACAGCCAGGAGAGCCAAACCCGGAAACTAAGCAGATGAGTCACCCAAAGCGCCAAGTACCACATCGAACCTCCTCAATCAGGAAATGAACCACTGGGGAGCAGTCCGAATGGAGGCGGATAGTCCATCCGCGAGCGACACGAACCTTCCGAAGTGACACCATCACTGTCACAAATTCCCGCACCGTGCTGTGTGCCTGACCGAAGACTGGGTCCCACCCCACCTGGCCGGCCAGGTAAGCACTGGACACAAAGCCCCAGCCAAGAGACGATACGTCCGTGAACAGATCGAGCAAGGGCTCGGGTAGGCGCCAAGACACTGAACCCGAAAAACTCTTAGAGGAAGCCGGCGACGCAGCAAGCCGACACAAGGCACCTGGAGGCCTACTCCTGGTTCGCGCACCACCAGAGAATGAGCACTACACCACAAGGTACAGAACGTAAAGACAGGAAAACAGGAGCCAGAGTCAAATGACCGTTGCCAATCACATCAGCCAAAGAACTGCAGGGTGGATCGCCAGCATAAAGTTCTGGGCTCCCCCTTGCGGGGAGTGGGGAGGAGGATGCACAGATGGTGGCATGATGTCGTCATGCTCGTTTGCTCATTTTCATTTGGGGAGTTCTGTCCACTAGTTGGTTTTCAGTAGCAATATTTTAACCAGAATAGGGATTTGTTTTGGGTCTCTTACCTTTCTGGGTGCCTGACCCAGTTGATGGCAGACATGGAATGCTTCTAACCACACAGGGGTTTCCATAGGCTATTGCTCCTCGTGCCACTTCTGAGGGGTGTCAGGTTCTGGCTCGTTATACAGGTATACTGATTGACACCCCCAATGGAAAAAAAAAAAAAAAAAAAAAAAAACAAAAAAAAAAAAAAAAAAAAAAAAAAAAAAAAAAAATCTTCCTAACCTGTTAAGTCGTGTTCCCTGATCACGGGAAAAAATCAATTGTACTTACCGGCGATGTAATTGAGCCGAGAAGATGGATGATGACGTCACAGTTTGCATGTTCGCTCATGCACTGTGCGTCCCGGAGGCGTCGCGCGCGTCTTCAAGCAGCCACAGTTGCCACGAATTTATTTTCGCGTCATTATTTACAGTGTTTACGCATGTATTCTTTGCAATATTAGTCACTAATTATGTTGCACATAATGTCACTTGACAGTTATTGTCATATATGTTGCACACATCGAGTATACACATGCGCACAAATTTTCCATTATGCATTATATTATGTACAGTAATCACAATGTTCATTATTTATATGTACACACTAGCACGCACTATGTACAGGTTTTTGCACTATTATTGCACATTTAGAAATCTTGGAGTGAGTGGTAGTCGTTGAAGCAGTCGAGCACACAAGCACACACATGCAACTCCACACCCTTCACACCATGTTTGCACCATTTTACGTTTTTGCTCTCTTCGTTTTGTTGTTTTACATACTACGCATGCACGTTGGCCTATTGCACGCTTTCCACCTGCTGGCAAATTCTTTAGTCTGTGTTGCTGAAAGGCATCTATGTGAGCGAGCCTGGGTGTTGCATCATGCTGCAACACTGGGTTCATGATTGGTCTTCGTATGCCAGGGACTTCTTGACCAAACTTTGCTAATAACTGTGTTGCAAGTGTAAAAGCAAATGAACGGAAAATAGGTTTACGTCCAGTTTTCACCAGGTACAAATTATAGCAGTTCAACATGCTCATGTCAACAAGATGGAAAAACACTTTTTTCGTCCACCTCAATGTTTTCCGCACACACTCGATAGTGCCAATCATCATGTCAGCCTTATCAATCAAACGCTTGTTGATATTGTAGTCAAGAACACAATCTGGCTTATATACTGGTTCTCTTGTAACACGGTGCACCTTGCTACTGTTCAACATTGTACCCTCATGAACGGTTGTCAGCAGGTTCACTTCTCTCTTGTCTTTCCACCGTACTGAGAGTATTTCATCAAATTTCCATACTTGGCACTCACCAACTGCAAGCCCACCGACAAACACTGGCATTTCCCTTCTTCGTGGCTTTACTGTGCCAACCAACCCGGTTCTATTTTCAATCAAGAACTTAGCTAGCAATGGACTTGTATAGTAATTATCTGTGTATAGGATGTGGCCCTTGTTCATCCATGGTGCCATCAGTGACTTCACCACACTACCAGAGAAACCATGTTCGTCGTTACCGGAAATGTCTACATCGCTAGCTGAATACAGAATCATGTGTAACACGTATCCTGTTTCACAGTCACACAGTACAAAGAATTTCAATCCAAATCTGTTTCGTTTGGAGGGAATATACTGTTTGAATGAAACATGTCCTTTGAATAGTATAAGGGATTCATCAATCACCAGCTTCTGTGCTGGTACGTAAAAATCTCTGAATTTTCCATTCACCTCATTCATATAGTGCCTCACTCGCCAAAGTCTATCCTCCTCAGTCCGGTCTTCATTAGTTGCAAAATGCACGCACCTGAGGAGTATCTGAAATCTGTCTCTGGACATATATTTCCCGAAGAAAGGTGTTGGAATAGTCAGATCTTTGCTCCAGTAATCTGTGAGAGAGCGTTTGACACAGTGTTTCATCAACATACATATTGCAAGAAACACATACATTTCACCTATATTGGTGTTTTTCCAACGTTGCAAGCGTGAAAATTCTGTTATTTCTTTTCTAATGAGATGAGCCGCATGAAGGTTCGTTTGGTGTACAATATATTCCATGAGTGGCTCATCATAAAATGCGGTAAAATAATCACATTCACTCATATCATCACCATTATCAGGGAAAAGATCTGTAATCCCAACGCGTTTATCGTCAAAGGCAGGAATTCGGGGAATAAAACCAGCACCATTACTCCACACTAGTACACCTGGTGTCCTGCGAGACGCAGGGGACGCAACAAGGGACGCAGCAGAGGCACTACGGCGAGGAAGCGATGCACCCCGTGGACCAGGAGCTGAAGCCCGTCTACGGACAGTACGGCCGCTACGTGCACGTGAGGTAGAGGCACGTGCACGTGAGGTAGAGGCACATGCACGTGAGGTAGAGGCACGTGAACATGAGGCTCTTGGTGCCACATGTTGTTCCATGCGGTGGCGCTTGGCTGGCCGAGATGCTGCTGACGCGACAAAATCTCGCCCAGGACACCACTGGTACTGGCATCAGGCTCGGTAACACTAGTGTATGTTCTGATTCCACTTCACTAAAACCAGAAAAAGAGTCACCTTCCTCTGACTCGTCACCGAAAATATCCTCAGACTCTAAATAATCACAGGAACTGTGTGGCGGGGGAAAATTGGGGTAGACACTGGCCGAGGCGGCATGGGTGAGTGTATAGGCCTCGCCATGGGAGGCGGCTGTATCTCATATTCACTGTCCGTGCTATCAACATCGGTCAATTGTGTGTAGTCTTTATCAATATCAGAGTCATCAAAGTCACTTTCCTCATCATCAGAAAATAGTTCACTAGTTATTTGCTCTTGGGCGAGTGATTGCATGGGGCATGCCCGGGAAGCGTTCGGCCGTGTGCTCAACATGGTGGCTGCTGGGTAACTGAGGGCTCCCAAGCGATGGTAGTGTGAGCTGGATTTTTTTTCAAAATGGCGGCTGTTTACTATACCCCCTGGCCAGCGTATGGGGACCCTCTCTACCCCGCGGGCCTTTCAAATCGTGCTCGGTATGCCCGCACATCATATGATGCGATGCGCAATTTACTGCAAGTCGGGCAAAGCATCATATGATGCGATGCGCAATTGAAGGGTTAACCCTTAAGCTGCTAAGGGGTCCTGAGGAGATTTACACCCCTGTGCATATGAAAAAAAACCAGCGTTGAATGTAATGAAACTCCATTTTCTGGGTGAGCCCCGGAGGCTCCCTGGAGCTTATCGGGCTAATGTATGTTATATTAGAATGGGACATTAGCTAAGGAGTTCAGACCTACCAGGGACCAGCGCCAGAACCTGGCCCCTTCAGAAAGGTTTCAGGGAGCAATGGCCCTGGAAAACCCCCTTGTGGTTGGGGTTTTCCTTATCTGCCATCGACCGGGGTTAAGCACCCAGAATGGTAGGCATAACAAAACAAACCCCACATGGTAAAAAAACTAAAACAAAAAACCGAACAGAGGTAGAAACTCCCTACAATCCCCAGGAAACAAGCAAACGAGCAAAGATCACACTTCACTGCTGCGCCGATCGTCCGCGCAGCCCTTCCCGCCCCGAGAGGGGGAGAGGGGAGCCCCAGACCTATCGCGCCGGCTGCCAAGCTTCAGTTCGGAAGGTAAGCTTCAACCAACACGAAAAAAACACCGACTGGTGGGAGGGAGGGTTGCCAGGGAGCCTCCGGGGCTCACCCAGAAAATGGCGTTTCATTACATTCAACTCTGGTTTTCTGTGGGAAGCCCCTACGGCTCCCTGGAGCTTCATACCCAAAGAGAAGGAAAAGAAAGGGCTAACCCGGGAGGCAGCCGTCACAAACTTTGTAAAGCGAAGCCGAGACAACAGGCTGCAACCTGCAACCCAAGGCAACAAGAACGCACAAGAGCAGACGCGCATAAAGAATGGGCGGCCAAGAACCTGTGCGACCCTCAATTCCCTGCGCCCGAAATGAGCCCTAGATGTCAGCAACACAGCAGCAAAAGCTGCAAACGTCCGAACAGCACAGGCACAAAGACAGACCGCAGGCTGGAAAACTGAAAAACTCTGCGGACAACCTGGGAGACCCGAGCCCTGAAACAGGGAACGAGGGGAACCAGATCAACCAAAGCGCATCCCCAGACACGGTACGCAGGTAACTGTAAAAAGCGAAACCGGACAACACAGGACGCACCCCGGGCCAAACCAATCAAATATCAATAACCCAAGAACCCCTCCGGAAACCAGCCGTCTCGACCGTCGCCAGGACGGAGAAAGGCTGCACACGTACAAATCTACCACCAGTACCAAAGAGCAGAAACCTGAACCGAAGGGGCTACCACAAACTGAGGAGAAGATAAGAAGGCACCCTGATCAAGGACCAGGACGGCGCAGGCGACGCATGAGCAGGCCGGAGGTGAAACAAAACACGAGAAAGAGAATGAAACGCAAGCCGGAACGGCTCCGCCAGCGCCACACAAAACGAGGCACCAGGAACGTCATACTGTCGCCAAGATGAAGCTCGTAGGTGAGACACCATCAACAAGGCCACCTGAACACCACAGAGATGGTGATACCCACGTCAAAATACCAGATGCGAAGAGCTAGGAGAAGGCTGAACCAGTCACATACAGGACCGATCCAACCTGCTGAAAGAGGCGGAGCCGCGGGAAAACGCCCCGGGTTCGGACACCTATCAAGCAGCGTCTGAAAATAAAGCTGGGCTGGCCACCAAGGAACCATAAGGACTACTCTCTTGGGAATGGGCTCCAATCGAGCCAGAACCCGAAGCAATAGCTGGACCGGGAGAAAAGGAACAGGTACCCCCACCTCGACCAGACCTGCCGAAAGGCATCCACCGTGAACGCCTCGCAGGCGGGTAAGGGCACCACATAAAATGGGCGACACCTAGACCATGCCGACTCAAAGACGTCCATGGCCAGGAATCTATACGTCCAGCAGAGCCAACGAAACGAGTCAGCGACGACTGGCCAATCTGTGAACAGAAGAATGAACCGAGACAGCTGTCCGCCACGATGCAGAATACACCCCGGACATGAACCTCATGGTTAGCCAAACCCCGAGAATCCAGCAAACAAGCCACTCTAAGGAACCAACCCCAAAGGTCAACACCTAAGAGACCCCTGTGGTTCCAGCAAAGAACCACCAGAGAACAGTCCGAATGGAGCTGAATGGTAGAGCCCCGAGCGACTCAAACCCTCCGAAGTGCAAACCAGACAGCCACGAACTCCCGAACCGTGCTGTGAGCCCGACGAACGGACAGACCCCACCATTCCCGGGCCGACCTGGTGAGCACTGGTCACAAAGCCCCAGCCGAGAGATGACCCGTCCGTGAACACATCAAGCGAAGGCTTGGGTAGGTGCCAAGGCACGGAACCCCGAAAACCCCAAAGAGGAAGCTGGTGACGCAGCACCAACACAAGATCCCCGGAGGAACGAACCCAACGATTGCAAGAGAGGCGGAAGGGGAATCTCCGAAGGAACCAAACAGACGACGAAGCCAAACCCAACCCCACGGGCAGACCAGCACGTCAAAGTTCAGACTCCCGCACAACTGCTCGAACAACCGCTGAGCAACCCAGGACCCCCTCATGAACAGCCAAAGGTGGGACCACAGCTGCAGCAACACTTCTGGAGGGAAAGACAAGGAGCCTATAAATAAGGCCCAGCCAAGTCCGAACCCGCAGCCTTAACAGATGGAATGGCTTCCAGATCACCAGGAAACCAAACACGCCGATCTGGAAAGAACCACACCCCAGGCGAGCAGACAAGCAGACCGACTGGGAGCCCATACCAGCCAGTTGTCGAGGTAGGCCAGACACCGAATCCCAAGCAGACTCAGACAGGGCACCAAGATTCGGTAAAGATGCAAAAAACACCAAGTGCCAATTACAAAATAGGGAAGGCAACAAAAGCGGCAAGCCTGAAGCCCCACCGCCAACTGTGCCGGTCCCGGAAAACTGGAGAGGAACGTGCCAAGAATTGACCTGGAGGTCCAGGGCCACCATCCAGGCACCCGGCCCCAACATAAGCCGGACAGGAGACAACAGTTCTCCGATGAGAGCATAGAATCCAGGGCGCAGATTGAAGAAGTCCAGAAGAACCACAGATTCGACAGGCCCATGTCTGCAAAGAGCAGACGGGAACCCCAGAAGGATGGGATGGATTGACCACGTCCAATGCACTCACTAAGATGACATGACAAAGCGCAGGGGAAGAAGCCCACCCCGCCAGGCCTGAACCCCTCAAAGGGGGAGATGCCGCCCACCGCCGCCACCAGAGGCCAGAAGACAACCAAAAGCGCCCACTAACTGCGGGACTATGCGAGTGTCAACAGAGCAAGCTGCTCCTCCAGCACCCTGTCAACAGAAAAGGGTTCAGAGCCCCTTCCGAAAGAAAAAGTAAACATACACATATATGCATATTATGTATATACACATACACATACATATACATATACACACAAGGTATGTTACACACACCTGTGTATGCACATACACATGTACACACACACAGTGTACATGTGTACACACACATACACGTGAAAAGAAAATTACAAGCCGCTGACCAGTGAGCAGAGAGTACCACGCCGGCCAGGCGAAGAAGGCACAAAACTGCATCAAAAGGCCCACCTCGACAACAAAACCTCAAAGTCCCAGCACGACCACAACACGTGCCAAGATCAAAAAAGTTCAGTCTACAAGCCAGGAAGACCCCGGAACTCCAGAAGGCAGAACCCGGTCACACACGAGGAAACAAAGCCCCCTGAACCCACAAAGGGGTCCTAAGAGGAAGAAACCTCCGGAACGAAACCAAAGGAACCCAGAATCGAATCAGGGGGAGCCTAAACCACCACATTTGCCGGCGGAGATACACCACAGAAAGGCAAAGCACAGCCCCCAGACAGAACCCCCAGGGAAACAGTCAAAACAGACCGAAAACCGAGGGACAAGGTGTGGGAGCAAGCTTAACAGCCAGGGACACTCAGCCCAAACCCAAGGGCCCAGACCCAAAACAGACTAAACAGAAAACCCTGTGTAAAAGCAACACTCAAACGTTCTCAGAGGAACAGGAAACGGACAGAAAACACCAGAAATGCAAAGAAACGACAACAGGAGAATAAAACCCCTAAAAATGGGTGAAAAACTCACCCAAGACACTCGCTCGCACACCCAGGTGCATGTAAACAAACCGCAACGCCGCCCTGGTGGCCACGCCAGGAAACCGGCAGAAGAAAATGGCCGCCAGAACAGAGGGCTGTGACCGATGCAAAAGATACGAAAACACACCAGCAAAAGTGGGAAGCAAGCAGACTGGATGGGCGAAAAACTCCGCCCAAAAGCAGGAAACCCAGACTGGTGCAAGCCGCCCCAGAACTGCTAGCAGGGTTCCCCCACAGCCCCAGGAACCAGCAACAAAGGCCCCCGGGGCAGAGCCGTCCTCCAAGCCCTCCGCCCTTAAAGAAAAGCAAGAGTCCATGGGAAAGGCAGCAAGAAAGGGCTGCTGGTAAGAACCAGGGGCCAGATTCACGAAAGCACTTACGCAAACACTTACGAGCGTGTACATCTTTTCTCAATCTTTGGCGGCTTTGTTTCCAATTATTAAACAGTTAATGAGCTCCGAAGCACCAGGAGGCTGTTTATAACAATCACAACAGTTGATTGGGAAGTTTTCATGCTTGTAAACTGTTTAATAAATGTAACCAAAGCCGTTAAAGATTGAGGAAAGATGTACAGGTTCGTAAGTGCTTGCGTAAGTGCTTTCGTGAATCTGGCCCCAGAAGCCTTGGCAGGAGGAACAGGCTTGAAAACCTCCATCCCCAACCCGAACGGGGCAGCCCCCAAAAACCGCCCGAGTCTCGGCCCCAGCTAAACCCTGCAGACGGTCTGGAACCGGGAACAGGGAGGGAAAGGGGGCGAACAGCACCTAACCAAAACAGGGCGGCCTTGGGGCATCCGAGTGGGAAACCAACCTAGCATGTTGCAGCAACCTAACCTAGCTTGCAACACAGATGCCGCCTGTACTCTGAACAGTAATAACATCAGGAGAGTACTGGAGAACAAGCAGAGAATATCTCTCGCAAGACTCCGGGTCAAGGTGTCAGTGACCCAACAGGCAACATGATGGAGGTAAAAGTGGCGACTGTCACCCGGAGACAAGGGCACAGCAACCAACGATCCCGTACAAGAAGGGTTGGAACCCGGAAGGCACATTCAATGGTCCACCGAGCCCAGACAGGGGCTTCCAGGGCCCATAGGCTGACTGCTATGGGAAGCCTGGGCAAGGTGTTGCTAACCGTTAAGAAATCCAAAAATAACAAGAGGGTAGAGGATAGCACTGAAAACCCCTGCGACGTGTACAATCACGGGGGCCTAGCAGAGGGCCACCAAACACTACCAGTGGAACTATAGCTACACTGGGCAGACCCCCACCAGGCAATTAAAAATAAAAACAAAAGAAAACCCCCGCAAAAGTACACCATCTCCAGAGGAAACAGGAACTGGTCGCCGCTTAGGTGGCAGGGCGCGTAACACCTTGATGTCCTAACCAGCACAATACCAGTCCCCACTCAGGGCCAAACAAGGGCCCCAAGCCCCAGCTGGCCCCAAGGGCGAGGCAAATGTCGAGCAGCAAGAACCTCTATGGGAATGATTCACGAGCGCCCCAGGGAAGATAACCCTGTCACGCAGGGGCAGTACTCACAGGGCGCTTAGGGAAGGAAGCCCCTAAGCGCATGCAGCCCCTCACTGATGAGGTACTCCTGGCCACTGCACAACACAACACACGGCAGTGAATGCCACACGAGGCAAACACCGCCTAGAAAACTGAGGCCAGAGAAGCGTCTATCCCTGTTGACATTAGCTTACGAACTGATGCTAGGCAGCCGGCGCGGTAGGTCCGGGGCTCCCCCCTCCCCCTCTCGGGGCGGGGAGGGTTGCGCGGACATCCGGCCCTGCAGTAAATTGTGATATTTGCTTGTTTCCTTGGGATTGTAGGGAGTTTCTACAACTCTGTTCGTTTTTTTGTTTTAGTTTTTACCATGTGGGGTTTGTTTTGTTATGCCTACCTTGCATAGGCATAACAAGTGCTGGGTGCAGGTGCTGGGTATGGCTGTGCTGATGCTGGGTACGGCTGTGCTGGTGCTGAGTACGGCTGTGCTGGTGCTGGGTACGGCTGTGCTGGTGCTGGGTACGGCTGTGCTGGTGCTGGGTACGGCTGTGCTGGTGCTGGGTACGGCTGTGCTGGTGCTGAGTACGGCTGTGCTGGTGCTGAGTACGGCTGTGCTGGTGCTGGGTACGGCTGTGCTGGTGCTGGGTATGGCTGTGCTGGTGCTGGGTACGGCTGTGCTGGTGCTGGGTACAGCTGTGCTGGTGCTGGGTATGGCTGTGCTGGTGCTGGGTACGGCTGTGCTGGTGCTGGGTACGACTGTGCTGGTGCTGGGTATGGCTGTGCTGGTGCTGGGTACGACTGTGCTGGTGCTGGGTATGGCTGTGCTGGTGCTGGGTACAGCTGTGCTGGTGCTGAGTACGGCTGTGCTGGTGCTGGGTATGGCTGTGCTGGTGCTGGGTACGACTGTGCTGGTGCTGGGTATGGCTGTGCTGGTGCTGGGTATGGCTGTGCTGGTTCTGGGTATGGCTGTGCTGGTGATTTTCTGCTAGTTCGTGAAAAATATTGACTCATTTTCGTTTGTTTCCTTCCTTTTGTCATATCCTGAGACAAATATCTTTCATCATCCTTAGGTGTTGATAAAAGCCTGGTAGCTCTGGATTGTCAGTTTGTGAAACAATATCAAGGAGTTTTTCAACATAGAACAATGCGTCAGCCCACGTAGCAGATTGTAAACTGCTATAATTCTCATCCTCATCTTCCTCTCTGTCATCGTCAACAGTGCCAGTAACATTTTGTATAATCTCATCATCTGTTCAATGGCCAATGGGTGGATCGACTGCATCAATATCTAACCACTCCTCGACCTCACCAGCGGCACGCAGTTCTTGATAAATATCATTTGAAAATCTTTCAAAATCCATTTCTTTTTCAGTCACTTCATCAGCATGATCAAGCATCAGGAGTTTTTTCCAACAATTTCTTAATGTTGACTCGTTAACTTCATCCCAAACTTTAGCCCAGTTGTAAATGGCTTCCTTAATTGAGTAATTTTTGTAACGTTCCAGTGTTGCTTGACCTCGCGAATCGGTTCATTGTCTTTTGTCTTTATCTGACTCAAACACCACCATGATTTCTTTATTCATTGCTCATTTGTAGAGCCTTTTCATTGCATATATAACACCCATATCTATTTACTGGATCAGAGAGGTGGTATTTGGAGGCAAGGCCATACATTTGATGCGTCCATCATGTGATGTTAATGTGTCCAGCCCTACATGAGCTGGGGCATTGTCAACTAAGAGTGGTGGTAGGCATCCATCAGTCTCAGGAGACTATGGAGTTGCGCTCTGGTGTTGGCCTGGAGTGGCCTCACCAGAGCGCCTTAGATCTCCAACCTTAGATCTCCAAGTAAGAGTAATGCCTTGACATCATTCCGTCTCACTCCACACTTCTTTATCTGAAAATCTCTTACTTTTGTGCAAAAATGATTTTTGAACCAGTCTACAAAAATATCTCCAGTAAACCAAGCTATTTTAGAGTTGTAGTAGACCACAGGTAGCTTGTTCATTAAATTTTTCAAAGCACATGGATTTTTTGACTTCCCCACTATAGCGGACTTTGTTCTGTGACTTCCGTCTGTATTTGCACACAGCATGGCAGAAACTTTTTCTTTTTTTACCTTATGGCCAGGAACACACTCATCTAGCCTAGATACCAAAGTGTTGTTCTGCAAGCATTTCCAATTAAAGCCTGTTTCATCGGCATTGTATACCTGAAAATGCCTTAGATCATTTCTTATTCTATTCAGGCACAGGCAGAAGTGGAGAGGAGAGGTATAATGTATGAGAGAAGTCAAACCATGCAACACTACATGTATGTGAGTCAAAACACCCATTTCACTTATGGTAAAAGGAGAAATGCTTGGAGTGACTTTGTGTACATGTGGCTTAGGCTTGGGTACAAATATTACTGGGAATATGGGATAGGTGTTCATGATAATGACACGAAGCGTAAACTATGTGGTATGTTAAGGTCTCACACCCTTGCCCATTATGTTCTTGATTGTCCGTTGATTAATGTATAAAGAAACACTGAGATAAGGACTGTTCCTGAACAAATAGCCTGGATGTGTCACAACGGAAAGGTTGATGATATTCTTGAGAGATACAAGAATTTTGCACCAAGACTGTAATCTTTTGCTGAATTATCTGCACGTCTTTGGCAAATTGTCTATACAGTATACCAAGGTCATAAAAGTATTTGTGTGTACATCTGATACCATACTACTTGTGTAAAGGAGAAAATGTATATGTTTATCTCTCAGAATGTTCGGTAATACGTTTATTGCTTGTGATGTGTGTCTATGTATGTATTAACACGATGTACTGAACGGGGTGAGAATAGCTTGAGCTACCTCATCCCTTTGTGTTTATTTTACCTCAATAAACTTATTTCAATTTCAATTTGTTATTATGTAATCATTTAATTTATGCTTAAATGGCTCGACAGAATCCGTATCTGCACTTAATGATTCTCTACAAACTTTCCTATTCTTAATATTATGCCTATTCTTAAACCTTTGCAACCATCCTTCACTTGCTCGAAAATCTGGAATGTTCATCTTTTGTGCAAATATATCGACTGCTGACTTAATGGTGTTGCTGCCAAGTGGCATCCTGGTTGATACCTGGTTGATACCTGGTTGATGGGGTTCTGGGAGTTCTTCTACTCCCCAAGCCCGGCCTTGACTTGTGAGAGTTTGGTCCACTAGGCTGTTGCTTGGAGCAGCCCGCAGGCCCACGGACCAGCCCGGTTGGTCCGGCACGCCTTGGAGGAATAAATCTAGTTTCCTCTTGAAGATGTCCATGGTTGTTCCGGCAATATTTCTTATGCTCGCTGGGAGGACGTTGAACAACTGTGGACCTCTGATGTTTATACAGTGTTCTCTGATTGTGCCTGTGGCACCCCAGCCAGGGGGTAGGGTAGGGTAGGGGCGCTCTGTAGGGATGAGCAGGGGTGCCTCTGGCACCCCTGCTCATCTCTACAGAGCGCTCCTGGTTAAACCATTTATACACAGCTTCGTCCAAATTTGTATTTGTAGAACCTTTTATTGCTTTCCTTTTATTTAATGCACCACTGTCACTCAAAGCAAGGAACTTCCTAATATCATCTTTCTGTCTCTTGATATCACACACCGTACTTTTCCCAACATTAAATTCTGCTGCCAGCCTAGTAACAGAGTAGCCATGTTCATGTTTCTCTATCATGTCTAATTTCTGCTCAATGGATAAAAAACTTTTCTTCCGCTTTGTAGATACAGCATGATTAGCAAGCCCTTGAGACATCTTGTTGTATATTAATACAGATGTAGTAAAAAAATGGTAAATTCCACGATTATTCTTTCGCCGGCAGATAAACACGTCACTCGCAGACAAAGCTAACGGCACTGGGTGCCTAGCTGCAAGCCTGCTGCACTGGGGCAGCAGGCTTGGAAGCGTCTCATTCAACTCGCCCGATAAAAAAAAAAAAAAAAAACTGACTAGCTAGCTGACTTTTAACTCCCTTCATCCCCCTTCACCACTGACAAACACCCATTTATTATGTATTTTTCATTTTGAATAAGGAATATGATAGAGCAATGTGTTACAAGCCACTGAAATGGTAAAATTTTCTCTCTTAATTTTGTGAAAAGCATCGAGTATATTATCGAGGCAAATATGTGGCGTGGAGTCAGCAGTCAGTAATTGATGGATTGACAGGTATCCTCTCACACCTCCAGGACTCCCCCCCCCCCAACCTCCAATGACTCGAGGAGCAACACTGGTACCCAGCCACACACACCACGATCACACAATGCGAAGTCAGCTGTTGTTTTCTATAGGAAACAATAAAACATGTTAATGATTAATAATATATATAAATACACTAAAATTAACATATTTTGGCATAAATATTTTACAGCTAAGATTGAAATTTTTAATACAGAATGGATGAGAGGTTTGGCAGCCATGCGTGGTCAGCAACTGGCCTCCCCTCCGCCACTCTTACTACCATGACCACCCTACACTCCCTACATCACCACTAACCCCCTCCCTCACCACCAATGCCTCCCTCACCACCACTGCCTCCCTCACCACCACCACTGCTTCCCTCACCACCGCCACTGCCTCCCTTACCATCACCATCACTCCCTCACCACCACTCCCTCCCTCACCACCGCCACCACTGCCTCCCTCCCCACCACCACTGCTTCCCTCATCACCACCACCACCACCACCACTCCCTCCCTCACCACCACTGCCTCCTTCACCACCACCACTGCCTCCCTCACCACCACCACTGCCTCCCTCACCACCACCACTGCCTTCCTCACCACCACCACCATCACTCCCTCACCACCACCACTGCCTCCCTCACCACCACCACCACCACCACTGCCGCCTCACCACCACCACTCCCTCCCTCACTACCACTACCTCCCTCACCACCACCACCACTGCCTCCCTCACCACCACCACTGCCTCCCTCACCACCACCACCATCACTCCCTCACCACCACCACTCCCTCCCTCACTACCGGGAAAGCAAAATATAATTCTGTACAACTGTTTACACTTTGGTGAATCATAGTTGATGACAGTGGCTGTCATCAACTATGACAGCTCGGTCTCGGTGATCACTTGGACGAACATTCCTCGCTTAATCGAACATTTGTATGTTCCACTGAACATTTGGTACCGAATTCAATTTGTTCAGCTCTTCCGGGAATTCGATAAAGCGGGGTTCGTTAGACTGAGGAAGCACTGATATATATATATATATATATATATATATATATATATATATATATATATATATATATATATATATATATATATATATATATATATAACTGAAAACTCACACCC
>WNGS01164858.1:24562692-24565094 GCA_020271785.1 Procambarus virginalis
GGCTTATATACTGGTTCTCTCGTTACACGGTGCACCTTGCCACTGTTCAACATTGTACCCTCATGAACGGTTGTCAGCAGGTTCACTTCTCTCTTGTCTTTCCACCGTACTGAGAGTATTTCATCACATTTCCGTACCTGGCACTCACCAACTGCAAGTCCACCGACAAACACTGGCATTTCCCTTCTTCGTGGCTTTACTGTGCCAACCAACCCGGTTCTATTTTCAATCAAGAACTTAGCTAGCAATGGACTTGTATAGTAATTATCTGTGTATAGGATGTGGCCCTTGTTCATCCATGGTGCCATCAGTGACTTCACCACACTACCAGAGAAACCATGTTCGTCGTTACCGGAATGTCTACATCGCTAGCTGAATACAGAATCATGTGTAACACGTATCCTGTTTCACAGTCACACAGTACAAAGAATTTCAATCCAAATCTGTTTCGTTTGGAGGGAATATACTGTTTGAATGAAACACGTCCTTTGAATAGTATAAGGGATTCGTCAATCACCAGCTTCTGTGCTGGTACGTAAAAATCTCTGAATTTTCCAATCACCTCATTCATATAGTGCCTCACTCGCCAAAGTCTATCCTCCTCAGTCCGGTCCTCATTAGTTGCAAAATGCACACACCTGAGGAGTATCTGAAATCTGTCTCTGGACATATATTTCCCGAAGAAAGGTGTTGGAATAGTCAGATCTTTGCTCCAGTAATCTGTGAGAGAGCGTTTGACACAGTGTTTCATCAACATACATATTGCAAGAAACACATACATTTCACCTATATTGGTGTTTTTCCAACGTTGCAAGCGTGAAAATTCTGTTATTTCTTTTCTAATGAGATGAGCCGCATGAAGGTTCGTTTGGTGTACAATATATTCCATGAGTGGCTCATCATAAAATGCGGTAAAATAATCACATTCACTCATATCATCACCATTATCAGGGAAAAGATCTGTAATCCCAACGCGTTTATCGTCAAAGGCAGGAATTCGGGGAATAAAACCAGCACCATTACTCCACACTAGTACACCTGGTGTCCTGCGAGACGCAGGGGACGCAACAAGGGACGCAGCAGAGGCACTACGGCGAGGAAGCGATGCACCCCGTGGACCAGGAGCTGAAGCCCGTCTACGGACAGTACGGCCGCTACGTGCACGTGAGGTAGAGGCACGTGCACGTGAGGTAGAGGCACATGCACGTGAGGTAGAGGCACGTGAACATGAGGCTCTTGGTGCCACATGTTGTTCCATGCGGTGGCGCTTGGCTGGCCGAGATGCTGCTGACGCGACAAAATCTCGCCCAGGACACCACTGGTACTGGCATCAGGCTCGGTAACACTAGTGTATGTTCTGATTCCACTTCACTAAAACCAGAAAAAGAGTCACCTTCCTCTGACTCGTCACCGAAAATATCCTCAGACTCTAAATAATCACAGGAACTGTGTGGCCGGGGAAAATTGGGGTAGACACTGGCCGAGGCGGCATGGGTGAGTGTATAGGCCTCGCCATGGGAGGCGGCTGTATCTCATATTCACTGTCCGTGCTATCAACATCGGTCAATTGTGTGTAGTCTTTATCAATATCAGAGTCATCAAAGTCACTTTCCTCATCATCAGAAAATAGTTCACTAGTTATTTGCTCTTGGGCGAGTGATTGCATGGGGCATGCCCGGGAAGCGTTCGGCCGTGTGCTCAACATGGTGGCTGCTGGGTAACTGAGGGCTCCCAAGCGATGGTAGTGTGAGCTGGATTTTTTTTCAAAATGGCGGCTGTTTACTATACCCCCTGGCCAGCGTATGGGGACCCTCTCTACCCCGCGGGCCTTTCAAATCGTGCTCGGTATGCCCGCACATCATATGATGCGATGCGCAATTTACTGCAAGTCGGGCAAAGCATCATATGATGCGATGCGCAATTGAAGGGTTAACCCTTAAGCTGCTAAGGGGTCCTGAGGAGATTTACACCCCTGTGCATATGAAAAAAAACCAGCGTTGAATGTAATGAAACTCCATTTTCTGGGTGAGCCCCGGAGGCTCCCTGGAGCTTATCGGGCTAATGTATGTTATATTAGAATGGGACATTAGCTAAGGAGTTCAGACCTACCAGGGACCAGCGCCAGAACCTGGCCCCTTCAGAAAGGTTTCAGGGAGCAATGGCCCTGGAAAACCCCCTTGTGGTTGGGGTTTTCCTTATCTGCCATCGACCGGGGTTAAGCCACCCAGAATGGTAGGCATAACAAACAAACACCCACATGGTAAAAAAACTAAAACAAAAAACCGAACAGAGGTAGAAACTCCCTACAATCCCCAGAAAACAAGCAACGAGCAAAGATCACACTTCACCTGCTGCGCGATCGTCCCGCACCCTTCCCCGCCCCGAGAGGGGAGAGGGGAGCC
>WNGS01164858.1:24565560-24582043 GCA_020271785.1 Procambarus virginalis
AAAATTACAAAGCGTTGAGGATGGGAAAGGGTGGTCGTTAAGACGAGATCTTTCAAAAAGAAGATAGAGAGAAGCTGAAACTGGAACCTCGCCGAGGCAAAACGTTTAAATGAGAGCAGGAATGAAGAAGAAATCAATTCTTTTTCTACAAAGTGATAGGGGTAGGCAGACCAGTAAAGTGGTACATAAAAGCAAACCAACAAAATCATTAGAGAAAGGGGGAGTGAAAAATAAGAAGATGGGGAACAAGTTCCTGAAGATTGCATACACCAACATAGATGGAGTAAGGTCAAAGATACTGGAGTTAAGTGATATAATACAGCTGCAGACACCAGACATTGTTGCACTCACGGAGACAAAACTTGAAGATGTTATTTTAAATGAGGTCATATTCCAAGGGGCTACTCAATTTGGAGACGGGACAGAAAATTAGGAAAGGCGGTGGCGTTGCTGTGCTGGTGAAAGAACACCTAAAGGTGAACGAAATAATGACTACCAATCCACAAGAAGTTGACATAATAGCACTAGAGATCTGCCATGAGGATGATAAACTAGTGATCATAAATGCATATAGTCCACCGCTAAGCAGCACATGGTCAAAGGAGGAGCTAGATAGTAAACGAGAAGGTCTTATAACGATAATGAGAGAGATCATAGCGAGAGCGGATAACGATAGTTCACGACTGTTGATAGTCGGCGACTTCAACTTGAAATCCATAGACTGGGAAGCATATGAAGCTAAAACAGAAGATTTCTGGACCTGTAAATTTGTAGACCTCATCCTGGAAACATTCTTGTATCAACATGTTAACAAGCTACGAGGATGAGGGAAGGTGACGTTCCCTCCATGCTAGATTTGATATTTACCAGGAAGGAGGAAGAAAATTTGACATTCAGTACCTTCCTCCCTTGGGTAAAAGTGACCATGTCTTTTTGGGATAAAGTATGCAATGCGTTATAATCTGGAAGAAAATATGATGGTCGATGCAATTGAAAAACCTGACTTTAGGAGAGGACATTATGGCAACCTTAGAAAATTTTTAGGGAGTATAATTGGACAGACTTGTTTAGGCAAGGAAGTGAATGAGATGTATGTCAAGTTTTGTGAAATATATGATAAAGGCACAAAAAAATTTATACCAAAACAGAGAAGCAGAACTAGGAAACAGGATTGGTTCGACAGAAAGTGCGAGAGGGCCAGAGACCAAAAGACACAAAAATGGAATCAATACAGGAAGAGGCCAAAACCCCAATCATACCAGCGATACAAAGATGCGAGAAACAACTACACGGCAGTGAGGAGAGAGGCAGAAAGAAATTTTGAAAAAGGGATTGCAGACAAATGTAAAACAGAACCAGGTCTATTCTATAAATTCATAAACAACAAATTGCAGGTAAAGGATAATATTCAGAGGTTGAAAATGGGAAATAGATTCACGGAAAATGAAAAGGAAATGTGTGAAACATTAAACGAAAAGTTCCAAAGTGTGTTTGTACAAAATGAAATCTTCAGGGAACCAGATACAATAAGAATTCCAGAGAACAACATAGAGCACATAGAGGTGTCTAGAGACGAAGTGGAAAAAATGCTCAAAGAGCTAAATAAGAACAAAGCAGTTGGTCCAGATGGAGTTTCACCATGGGTTCTGAGAGAATGTGCACCTGAGCTCAGCATTCCTCTTCAACTGATCTTTCAGGCATCCCTGTTTACAGGAGTTGTAGCTGATGTGTGGAAAAAGGCTAACATAGTTCCAATTTACAAGAGTGGAAGCAGGGAAGACCCCTTAATTATAGACCGGTATCATTGACAAGTGTAATAGTCAAAATATTGGAAAAAATAATTAAAACTAAATGGGTAGCACACCTGGAGAGAAATGATATAATATCAGACAGACAGTATGGTTTCGATCTGGTAGATCCTGTGTATCGAATTTACTCAGTTTTATGATCGAGCAACAGAGATATTACAGGAAAGAGATGGTTGGGCTGACTGCATCTATCTGGACCTAAAAAAGGCTTTCGACAGAGTTCCACATAAGAGGTTGTTCTGGAAACTGGAAAATATTGGAAGAGTGACAGGTACGCTTCTAACATGGATGAAAAACTTTCTGACTGATATAAAAATGAGGGCTGTGATCAGAGGCAATGTATCGGACTGGAGAAATGTCACAAGTGGAGTACCACAGGGTTCAGTTCTTGCACCAGTGATGTTTATTGTCTACATAAATGATCTACCAGTTGGTATACAGAATTATATGAACATGTTTGCTGATGATGCTAAGATAATAGGAAGGATAAGAAATTAAATGATTGTCATGCCCTTCAAGAAGACCTGGATAAAATAAGTATATGGAGCACCACTTGGCAAATGGAATTTAATGTTAATAAATGTCATGTTATGGAATGTGGAATAGGAGAACAGACCCCACACAACCTATATATTATGTGAGAAATCTTTAAAGAACTCTGATAAAGAAAGGGATCTAGGGGTGGTTCTAGATAGAAAACTATCACCTGAAGACCACATAAAGAATATTGTGCAAGGAGCCTATGCTATGCTTTCTAACTTCAGAATTGCTTTTAAATACATGGATGGGGATATACTAAAGAAATTGTTCATGACTTTTGTTAGGCCAAAGCTAGAATATGCAGCTGTTGTTTGGTGCCCATATCTTAAGAAGCACATCAACAAACTGGAAAAGGTGCAAAGACATGCTACCAAGTGGCTCCCAGAACTGAAGGGTAAGAGCTACGAGGAAAGGTTAGAAGCATTAAATATGCCAAAACTAGAAGACAGAAGAAAAAGAGGTGATATGATCACTACATACAAAATAGTAACAGGAATTGATAAAATCGACAGGAAAGATTTCCTGAGACCTGGAACTTCAAGAACAAGAGGTCATAGATATAAACTGGCTAAACACAGATGCCGAAGAAATATAAGAAAATTCACTTTCGCAAACAGAGTGGTAGACGGTTGGAACAAGTTGGGGGAGAAGGTGGTGGAGGCCAAGACCGTCAGTAGTTTCAAAGCGTTATATGACAAAGAGTGCTGGGAAGACGGGACACCACGAGCGTAGCTCTCATCCTGTAACTACACTTAGGTAATTACACTTAGGTAATTACATACATTTTAGAAGAAAAGTACAAATCGCCGACCAGTGGGCAGAGAGCACCACGCCGGCCAGGCGAAGAAGGCACAAAACTGCATCAAAAGGCCCACCTCGACAACAAAACCTCAAAGTCCCAGCATGACCACAACACGTGCCAAGACCCAAAAAGATCAGTCTGCAAGCCAGAAAGACCCGGAACTCCAGAAGGCAGAACCGGGTCACACAAGAGGAAACAAAGCCCCTGAACCCACAAAGGGGGCCCAAAAGGAAGAAACCTCTGGAACGAAACCAAAGAACCCAAAGGAACCCGGAATCGAACCAGGGGGAGCCCAAACCACCACATTTGCCGGCGGAGATACACCACAGAAAGGCAAAGCACAGCCCCCAGACAGAACCCCCAGGGAAACGGTCAAAACAGACCGAAAACCGAGGGACAAGGTGTGGGAGCAAGCATAACAGACAAAAAGGGAAACCGGTGTAAAATCAACACCCGAAACGTTCCCAGAGGAACAGGAAATGGGCAGAAAACACCAGAAAAGCAAAGAAACGACAAAAGGAGAATAAAAGCCCTGAAAAAAGGTGAAAACTCGCCAAGAACTTGCTTGCACACCCAGTCGCATGTAAACAAACCGCAACGCCGCCCTGGTGGCCACGCCGGGAAACCGGCAGACGAAAATGGCCGCCAGAACAAGAGGGCTGTGACCGACGCTAAAGATAAGAAAACACGCCAGCAAAAGTGGGAAGCAAGCAGACTGGATGGGCGAAAAACGCCGCCCAAAAGCAGAAAACCCAGGCAGGGGCAAACCGCCCCAGAACTGCTAGCAGGCATCCCCCACAGCCCCGGGAACCAGCAACAGAGGCCCCGGGGCAGAGCCGTCCTCCAAGCCCTCCACCCTTAAAGAAAAGCAAGAGTCCATGGGAAAGGCAGCAAGAAAGGGCCACTGGTAAGACCCAGAAGCCTTGGCAGGAGGAACAGGCTCGAAAATCTCCGTCCCCCAACCCGAACGGGGCAGCCCCCGAAAACCGCCAGAGTCTCGGCCCCCAACGAAACCCCGCCCCGACCCCGAAACCCGCAGACGGTCTGGAGCCGGGAACAGGGAGGGAAAGGGGCGAACAGCACCTACCCAAAATGGGGCGGCCTCGGGGCATCCGAGTGGGAAACCAACCTAGCATGTTGCAGCAACCTAACCTAGCTTGCAACACGGATGCCGCCTGTACTCTGAACAGTAATAACATCAGGAGAGTACTGGAGAACAAGCAGAGAATCTCTCGCAAGACTCCGGGTCAAGGTGTCAGTGACCCAACAGGCAGCATGACGGAGGTAAAAGTGGCGACTGTCACCCAGAGACAAGGGCACAGCAACCAACAATCACGTACAAGACTGGTTGGAACCCGAAAGACACATTCAATGGTCCACCGAGCCCAGACGGGTTTCCAGGGCCCGTAGGCTGACTGCTACGGGAAGCCCGGGCAAGGTGTTGCTAAACCGGTTAAGAAACCCAAAAATAACAAGAGGGTAGAGGATAGCACTGAAAACCCCTGAGACGTGTACAATCACGGGGGCCTAGCACAGGGCTGCCAAATACTACCAGTGGAACTATAGCCACACTAGGCAGATCCCACCAGGCAATTGAAAATAAAAACAAAAGAAAAACCCCGCAAAAGTACACCGTCTCCAGAGGCAACAGGAACCGGTCGCTGCTTAGGTGGCAGGCTGTGCAACACCTTGATGACCTAACCAGCACAATACCAATCCCTACCCATGGCCAAACAAGGGCCCCAAGCCCCAGCTGGCCCAAGGGCGAGGCAAATGCCGAGCAGCAAGAACCTCTACGGGAATGGTTCCCGAACGCCCCAGGGAAGATAACCCTGTTACGCAAGGGCAGTACTCACAGGGCGCTTAGGGAAGTCAGCCACTAAGCGCATGCAGCCCCGGTACTGATGAGGTACTCCTGGCCACCACACAACACAACACACGGCAGTGAACGCCACACAAGGCAAACACCGCCTAGGAAACTGAGGCCAGAGAAGCATCTATCCTGGTTGACATTAGCTTACGAACTGAAGCTTGGCAGCTGGCGCGGTAGGTCCGGGGCTCCCCCCTCCCCCTCTCGGGGCAGGGAGGGCTGCGCGGACGATCGGCGCGGCAGCAAAGTGTGATGTTTGCTTGTTTCCTTGAGATTGTAGGGAGTTTCTACCTCTCTGTTCGGTTTTTGTTTTAGTTTTTTACCATGTGGGGTTTGTTTTGTCATACCTACCTTTCTGGGTGCCTGACCCCGGTCGATGGCAGATAAGGAAAACCCCAACCACAAGAGGGTTTTCCAGTGCCATTGCTCCCTGAAACCTCTCTGAAGGGGCCAGGTTCTGGCGCTAGTCCCGGTAGGTCTGAACTCCTTAGCTAATGTCTCGGTCTAATATAACATACATTAGCCTAATAAGCTCCAGGGAGCCATAGGGGCTCCCCACAGAAAACTAAAAAAAATCAATCAGAAACATTGAAATAATTAGGTAATAATATCTTTGTGGCAAAACTCCTGCCTGACAGCTCGGGTGGAGTTAACCACTTGAACGATTGCTCTGTCAACGCCTCAGTTTTGCCAGACTTCCTCACCCTATTGTGCTCAAAATATATCACCTACGATCCCCCCTCTCTGTAGGCAGGGAACACAATTCAACATTTTTATAAGACAATTTTTTTTCTTAATTTTTGTTATTTCTTGTGCCTGGGCATGTTCTGGCTATAATCACAAGAGTAGCCCAGGGATTAAATTTATTTACTAAAGGAAGATGAGGTCCCATTTCATGATGAGTAGATGCATCAAACAGCAGCTGTGTGCTAAGGACGTCTGCCTTGTGCTGTAAACATTGTAACCAGCACTGGGTTCACTGATCTCTGAACTCTGTATATGGTTTTTATCACAAGATCTACTATGACACTATCATTTTAAATTTGCAGTAACTTATTTATTTTCATCACTATTAAATTATGCTATGGGCATGATATACATGGCAGTGCTGTGAGCTGCTGCTGTTACATACACCACTCATGGTTGCTCTCTCAGTACTGAGGCCCCTAACACCCAGGAGGGGGTGCCCATAGTTTTTTCCAAGGTGGCTTCTGTTTACTGGAGGCCTGAGGAAGCAGATGTGAGTCCTGTGTACCTACAGGAATTTAAAATCTTGCACTGCACTTAAAAACATCCCTGATAATGTCATTAAGTTTGCAGATATTTACCAAGAAAATCCCTTTGTGTGTTGTGCAGTGGGGGTTAAAGTTTACTTTAGAACCAGAAATCTGACTTTTCACATAATTCACTCTGAAAACAATAACAGCCTGTAGATAGGTTGTACCTGTGAGAGGAGGGAGGCAGCTTCTGTGGAGAGATGAGCGGGAATCATCAGCTCCGTGTGAGAAGTGATGCCTGAAGGATGAGCTGCATTTACACTCTGCAAACAATAATTACTATGTTGTAGGCATAAATATTCGTAAGCAGAGCAGTTTCCATTATACACTACAGTGGAACTTCGGTCAACGAATTTAATCTGTTCCAAGATAAGGATCGTACACTGAATCAAATTTTCCTATAAGAAATAATGTAAGTTGAATTAATCTGTTCCACACCCCCAAAAATATCAACTTAAAAGTACATTTTATATAGAATACTACTCATATTTTTCATACAAAACACACAAAGCAATCTTTTCACACAAAACAATCAGGTATAAATATAAACTGTAAATAAAATAAGTGAACATTTAACTGCACTTTACCTTCACTGAGGACACTTGTTGGCATATTGGAAACGGTGAGGAGGGAGGGAGGAGCGGTGTTGGTGTATGGGGGAGGATGGGGACACGTTGGTGACAAGGGAGGGAGGAGGAGGAGGAGGTGAGTGTTTAAAAGGAGCACCCCTTTCCATCATAACATCAGACCATTTCCCTGCTTGCCTTAAATGCTTTCATATCTGCTTTAACTCGTTCCAGATTTTCCTTTCAGACATTTCACTGCCTCTATTATGTAGCAGCCAGCCAGAACCATTTCACTGCCTCTATTATGTAGCAGTCAGCCAGACCAGTCATTTACAGTCAAAACAAGTCAGTCAAGCATTCACAGTCAAGACTAGTCTCAGGCAGTCATAAATAACTAAAGGCAGTCATAAACAAAGGCAGTCATAACCAAAGGTAGTCATAACCGAAGGCAGTCATAACCGAAGGCAGTCAAGCATTTACAGTTGTGGCAGTAACCAATTAGGCACTTAGTCACAGCAAGTTACAGTCTGGCAAGCATTCCAAGTCGGTTAAGCATTCACAGGCAGTCATAACCAAAGGCAGCCAAACATTCACAGTTGTGGAAGCAACCCGGTTAGGCATTTACGGTCAATCAGGCATTTCCAGTCAATCAAGTATTCACAGTCAATCAGGCATTAACAGTCTGTCAGGCTTTCACAGTTGCAACCAGTCAGTTAGTAAACAATAAGAGTTTAATGTCAGGCACTCAGGGTCGGATGTGCGGGATGGGGGTAGCGGGAAGAGCCCAGTGTGCGGGATGGAGGTAGCTGGGAGAGTTCGGTGTGTGGGATAGGGTAGCAGGAGGACAGGGGATGGGGTGATGGAGGTAGCAGGAGAACAGGGGATGGGGGAGGGACCAGGGTTGATCAGCTCCTGTTAGTCCTAGTTAGAAGCTCGCCCACTGCAGCAACCCATCTCATGCCACCGCCTGCCTGCCCACTGCTACCCACCCATCCACTCTGCCAACTGTCCTGCTACTCACCTGCCTCCTGACCACCCTGCTACCTATCAACTATGCCCTCCCTGCCACCCACCTCCTTAGTTTACCATTTGCCACCCGCCCATTCTGCTGCCTACATGCCCATGGGCATGCAGGCACCACTACACCCATTCTGCTAAGCATCTCACTCTATTGCACACCTGCACACATCATTACCACTCCCATCTGTCTCCCCCCTCCCCCACCCCCTCCCACTCCCCTGCCATCCATCTGATCCCCCTCACCATCCATCTATCTAGTCCCCAACCATATCCTGAGGTTATCTTGAGATGATTTTGGGGCTTGAGGTTATCTTGAGATGATTTTGGGGCTTTAGTATCCCCGCGGCCCGGTCCTCGACCAGGCCTCCACCCCCAGGAAGCAGCCCGTGACAGCTGACTAACACCCAGGTACCTATTTTACTGCTAGGTAACAGGGGCATAGGGTGAAAGAAACTCTGCCCATTGTTTTCTCGCCAGTGCCCGGGATTGAACCCGGGACCACAGGATCACAAGTCCAGCGTGCTGTCCGCTCGGCCGACCGGCTCCCGAGCGGCCAGATCCCGGGCTTAGCATCCCCCGCAGCCCAATCCTCGACCAAGCCTCCTCTTTGTGACACATCCCCAGGAAGCAGCCCGTAGAAGCTGTTTAACTCCCAGGTACCTATTTACTGCTAGGTGAACAGGTGCATCAGGGTAGAAGAAACTCTGCCTATTTGTTTCTGCCTCCGCCGGGGATTGAACTTGGAATCTTAGAACCTTGAATGCCGCGCGCTGTCCACTTAGCCGTCAGACCCCCTAAATCCATCCACCCATCCCTTTAGTCCCCTCACCATCCATCCAGTCCCCTCCACCATCCATCTTGTTGCCCTTTGAAATATGACTAAAAAGTTAACAGACATTTTAAACCCTCAAGATAATAACAGAGCCTAGAATTTAACACTATCGGTAACTTTGGACCGGACTCGCGTCCATTATTTATCTCCTGAGTCCTAACTTTGGACCGGACTTGCGTCCACTACAAAAAATATTTGTATAAAATTCATTTTTTATCCAATCGACCTCGGGATAGTATCAAAATAAGCGCCTTTAGAATGCACACAATTTGATACCAAAATGAAAGATGTAACATGAAACTTGATGTCCGAACACTTATATGATTATAAATAGGCTTTTGATCAAAATTTTAAAATATTTGTTAAAATTCTATTTATTATGCTATTACGTTGGGACTAGTTTTAAAATGCGTGCCTTTACGTCGCGAACAATTTGATACCAAAATGAAAGATGTAACACAAAAATTTATGTCAGAACACTGGAAAGATATAAATAATTTTGAGATGATGAGCTTCCAGAATAAAAATATTTGTTAAAATTCCAGTTATTGCTCTATTATTATGAGACTAGTTTTAAAATACGCGGCTTTTTATTGCAAACAATTTGATACCAAAATGAAAGACGTAACACGAAAATTGATGTTATCAAACTGAACGAGTATACACATTAGGTTGCAGTGTACAAATTGGTGCTCGTTCACAGGTAACTTTAGGCTTTTCTGCGGGGAGGCACTCCAAACTTTTGTGCATTATATTCATACACATCTGTAGGGAATTTAATTGCGAACACAATGATACCAAAACGAGCATCGTAGCATGAGAATTAAGGTGAGAAAAATGGAACGAGTATGCACATTTTACTGATTTTGTGCGCTCAGGGTAACTTTTGCCAATTTTAGGCTTTGCTGTTGGGAGTCACACCAGGCTTTTGGACATTATATTTATACACACCTGTAGGGAAGTTAATTGCGAACACAATGATACCAAAACGAGCGACGTAGCACGAGAATTAAGGTGAGAAAGCTGAAACTAGTATACACATTTAGGTGTCACCGCGCGCTTGCCCGCACGCTCGCCCGTACGTCGGGTGCTTGACCCCTAAGTTGACCGCGCGCCTGCCCAGTGACAGATAGTGTTAACGACCCCATATAGGTCATTAATTAAATCGAGTGGATACTGAACAAGCACTTCGTATTCCGGAACAAACGTTATATACTGGGGTAGATTTAGTTAGTTTAGTTCATTTATTATGCACCCCATACCCATCTTGTGGGCGGTAGTGGAAAGGGTTACAGAGGCACATAATGGCTCAGGGACTGAACCCCACAATTCATTTAGCTAAGCAAGTTACAATCTTGATGAGCTAGTTACAAAATTCAATATAAGTCGTCACATCAACAATGGGTTCGAGATCGACCTCAAGTACAGGTTCTAAATTAAGCAACTGACATATGTGGAGAGCTAGTGTCAAAATTTATATGTTTGTCCTGCACACCGCCTCCCATCCAGTGGACAGCGGTGGAAAGGTTACAATCACTCAGTTACTACCTACAGTTAGCAAACTGGGGATATTTGGCTAAAATTTCTGGTAGCAGATCATTTTGAATGAAATATTTACACATCGCCGGTAGATTTGATGATGGAATCTACATCGTACACCGAAAAATTTGCACTCTGAGGCAATCGTACACTGAAGTTCCACTGTATAAATACCATATAAGCAGGCATACAAGTTGATCCTGTGCATAAGTTGACCCCAAACATTTAGAAGTGTATATCAGGTTTAGGCCTATATTACCCGCAAAAGATGACCCCCCCCAAAAAAATACGGCAGCACCAGTTTCCCTGACCAACTGCATGGATAGAATAAACCACTGCACTGCGCAACGTGCCTTGATGCTCTTGACGGGTGGTGCGCAACGTGCCTCAGGGATCTTATAGTTATAGCGTATCATTCAAAACTCCTGCGGCTATACGGGGTACACATCAGCTTCCTCAGGGCTCTCCTAAACAGGCTCCATTTTTTTTTAAATCGTGGGCAACATTCCCTGGTATGAAGGCCTTAGTACTGAGTGAGCAACCAAGACTGGCACACGCAACATGAGCTTACAGCATTGCTGTTCAGCTTGTGACCACAGTATCGCATAAAAATGTCCAAATATATATGTATCTGGTATTATTTAGCCATGATAGTATTACAGAAGAGCCTGACTGTGATAAAGACTGTGTACAATGTTCAGATATCAGTGAATAAATGCTGTTCAAGATGTTCACAGTGCTAACCACAGCACACTGCCATTATTTCATCCATTTTAAATTCTTCATATGATTTCTCATGTTCCTATACAAAATAAACATGTGGAAAATTATTCATTTACATGATTTTGTGACCAGGATTCTGATAATAGCAGGATTGTGGTGAGAATTAGTGATGTGAATTAGCGTTGGGAGGAATATTGTTGGCGAGGGAGGGAGGGAGAGGTGGCGTCAGCTGCTGACTGGTGTGTGGCAACATGATATTGTCTAGAATCACCATACCAGCTTAGTGGTTTGCTATGCTGAACACAAATATAGATACTTATATATAATGTGTATATATATAGAGTGTAATAACAGCAAAAGGCTTATGTTGGGAGGAGCCATTTAGGTGAGGGAGTGAGTGAGGCTGTCATCTGCTGTGTGACTTTTCATGCAGTGGCCACTATGCTGTTTGGACACCATACCAGCTTAGTTGTACAGTTATGAAGAATAAAACATATAGATACTTATATATATAATGTGTGTTGTGTAATATCATTACAAACAGTATTGTGGAAGGAGTAATGTTGGTGAGTTAGGTGTTGAAGGAGTGAGGGAGGGCTGGCTGGGTGTGGCAGACTACTCTTGTTTTTTTGGGCTCACCATACCAACTTAGTGGTTCACTATGGTGAACACATATGTAGACAGGTATATACAATGTGTGTATATACATAGTGTAATAACAGCAAAAACACTGTTTGATTGATCGTATATAAAATACATGTCACACATACATGAGCCCATTAATTTTGCCCCATAAAAATTCCACAAATTATATACATTTTGAATAATATTACAGCAATAAAAACAGAGAAGAAACGAATGAGAAATATCAAAATAATTGTGAAACATTATATTCGCGGCAACTGCCATCCCACGGAGTGGTGGGGCCTAGTGACATTGAGGGCTCCATTGCTCAGCGCCTATAATTTGCTCAACTTCCCAGCTTCATCGTGGCTAAAGTATGTCACATAAAATTTTTATTTTTAGTTTCTCGTGATTAGAGACTCCATTTTAACAATATAAGAAGAGAAAATAATTTTTTGGAAAGAATTTACTTTCGGCGCACCACGGGTGTGTCGTATTTTAATGCAGAGCAGTGCAGTTGCTAAACAAAGCTGACATCCCCAGTGCTCCCCCACCTGCACTGACACCATCCCCTACCACTGACACCACCAGACTTCTCTGACACCATACCTCACCACCAAACTTCTCTTGACACCATCCCCCACCACTGACACCACCAGACTTGTCTGACACCATCCCCCACCATTGACACCATCCCCTACCACCAGACTTCTCTGATACTCCACCCCCCCCACCAAAGACACCATCCCGTACCTCCAGACTTCTCTGACACCACCCCCCACCACTGACACCACCATTTATTATGAATTCTTCATTTTGACTACATAATATAATAAAGCAATGTTACAAGCAACTGAAATGGTAAAATATTCCTGAGTTTAGTATGGGCTGTATTAAGGCAGCAGCAGGGAGCCACGTAGGGCAGCAGTCAGCTGGTCACTCAGGCCAAACTTGGAGGCGTCTCTCACCACTCCGCCCGACACTCCCATAGAGGCTAGCTGACTTCCTAACCCCACCTAATACATCCCCCTCACCACTGACACCCATTTATTATGAATTCTTCATTTTGACTATGGAATACGATAGAAATGAGTTACAAACAAATGAAATGATAACATTTTCTCATCTAATTTATTGAAAAAAGCAGACAGTGAGTGAAACATCGAGGTGGTGCCAGCCATGTGTTGCCAGTTACTGTAGCTGAGAATTCACCACCACCGGCAACCACATGCCTCCCAACAACTGGCCTTAGGCCAGACCTCAGACCAGGCCTTGGGCCAGATCTCAGACCAGGCATTATGCCAGACCTCAGATCAGGCCTTGGGCCAGACCTCAGACCAGGCATTATGCCAGACCTCAGATCAGGCCTTGGGCTAGACCTCAGACCAGGCATTATGCCAGACCTCAGGCTAGACCTCAGACCAGGCCTCGAGCCAGACCAGGCCAGACCAGGCCTTAGGCCAGATCTCAGACCAGGCCTCAGGCCAGAACTGAGACCAGGCCTTGGACCCAGACCTTGACCAGACTCACAATGTTGACTGCATAAAGGCTAGCTGCCTCCATACCCCCCCCTAATACATCCCTTCACAACTGACACCACCATTTATTATGAATTCTTCATTTTGGCTACGGAATATGGAAGAGGGATGTTTTATAAGCTACAGAAATGGTAAAATTTTCTTTTCTAATTTTTGTCAAAAGCAGCAAGTGAGCTTAGTATCGAGGCAGGCACGTGGTGTAGCAGTCAGCCGAGGCCCAGCTCTGGTGTTCTATCTCTGCTCACCCTCCTCTGACACCTTTCCACCCCCTAATACATCCCCTCACCATTGACACCACAACTTATTATAAATGCTTCATTTTGACTGTGGGATATGATAGAGCTGTGTGTTACAAACAACTAAAATTGTAACATTTTCTCGGGTAATTTGATGAAAAGCAGACAGTGAGTGAACTATCGAGGTGGAGCATGAAGGCGCCAGCCACGTGTTGCCATTTAGATGATAACTCGGGCCAGAGCTCTCCACTGACACCATTTACCTCCCCAAACAACTTCAACCACCTGCACACTAAACTACAACTACTGACACTACTTGTCCCCCTGACACTAACCCCTCACCAATGACACCACCTGTTTTCCCTGACACCATTTTATCATCCTTCAGCCATTTCTCCATGGCAACAATGGGAAAACAAAATAAAACACTACAACTGTTTACACTTTGGTGAATCATAGTTGATGACAGCCACCTCCAACGCTCGGTCTCGGTGACCGTTTAGACAAACAATCCTCGCTTAACCCTTAAATGGCGCATGGCTATACAGGTATACTGATTGACACCCACAATCGAAAAAAAAAAAAAAAAAAAAAAAAAAATTCTTCCTAACCTGTTAAGTCGTGTTCCCTGATCACGGGGAAAAAATCAATTGTACTTACCGGCGATGTAATTGAGCCGAAAAGATGGATGATGACGTCACAGTTTGCATGTTCGCTCATGCACTGTGCGTCCCGGAGGCATCGCGCGCGCTCTTCAAGCAGCCACAGTTGCCACGAATTTATTTTCGCGTCATTATTTACAGTGTTTACGCATGTATTCTTTGCAATATTAGTCACTAAATATGTTGCACATAATGTCACTTGACAGTTATTGTCAATATATGTTGCACACATCGAGTATACACATGCGCGCACAAACGTTTTCCATTATGGCATTATATTATGTACAGTAATCACAATGTTCATTATTTTATATGTACACACTAGCACGCACTATGTACAGGTTTTTGCACTATTATTGCACATTTAGAAATCTTGGAGTGAGTGGTAGTCGTTGAAGCAGTCGACAGCACACAATGCAACTCCACACAATGCAACTCCACACCCTTCACACCATGTTTGCACCATTTTACGTTTTTGCTCTCTTCGTTTTGTTGTTTTACATACTATGCATGCACGTTGGCCTATTACACGCTTTCCACCTGCTGGCAAATTCTTTAGTCTGTGTTGCTGAAAGGCATCCATGTGAGTGAGCCTGGGTGTTGCATCATGCTGCAACACTGGGTTCATGATTGGTCTTCGTATGCCAGGGACTTCTTGACCAAACTTTGCTAATAACTGTGTTGCAAGTGTAAAAGCAAATGTACGGAAAATAGGTTTACGTCCAGTTTTCACCAGGTACAAATTATAGCAGTTCAACATGCTCATGTCAACAAGATGGAAAAACACTTTTTTCGTCCACCTCAATGTTTTCCGCACACACTCGATAGTGCCAATCATCATGTCAGCCTTATCAATCAAACGCATGTTGATATTGTAGTAAAGAATACAATCTGGCTTATATACTGGTTCTCTCGTTACACGGTGCACCTTGCCACTGTTCAACATTGTACCCTCATGAACGGTTGTCAGCAGGTTCACTTCTCTCTTGTCTTTCCACCGTACTGAGAGTATTTCATCAATTTCCGTACCTGGCACTCACCAACTGCAAGTCCACCGACAAACACTGGCATTTCCCTTCTTCGTGGCTTTACTGTGCCAACCAACCCGGTTCTATTTTCAATCAAGAACTTAGCTAGCAATGGACTTGTATAGTAATTATCTGTGTATAGGATGTGGCCCTTGTTCATCCATGGTGCCATCAGTGACTTCACCACACTACCAGAGAAACCATGTTCGTCGTTACCGGAATGTCTACATCGCTAGCTGAATACAGAATCATGTGTAACACGTATCCTGTTTCACAGTCACACAGTACAAAGAATTTCAAGCCAAATCTGTTTCGTTTGGAGGGAATATACTGTTTGAATGAAACACGTCCTTTGAATAGTATAAGGGATTCGTCAATCACCAGCTTCTGTGCTGGTACGTAAAAATCTCTGAATTTTCCAATCACCTCATTCATATAGTGCCTCACTCGCCAAAGTCTATCCTCCTCAGTCCGGTCCTCATTAGTTGCAAAATGCACACACCTGAGGAGTATCTGAAATCTGTCTCTGGACATATATTTCCCGAAGAAAGGTGTTGGAATAGTCAGATCTTTGCTCCAGTAATCTGTGAGAGAGTGTTTGACACAGTGTTTCATCAACATACATATTGCAAGAAACACATACATTTCACCTATATTGGTGTTTTTCCAACGTTGCAAGCGTGAAAATTCTGTTATCTCTTTTCTAATGAGATGAGCCGCATGAAGGTTCGTTTGGTGTACAATATATTCCATGAGTGGCTCATCATAGAATGCGGTAAAATAATCACATTCACTCATATCATCACCATTATCAGGGAAAAGATCTGTAATCCCAACGTCTTTATCGTCAAAGGCAGGAATTCGGGGAATAAAACCAGCACCATCACTCCACACTAGTACACCTGGTGTCCTGCGAGACGCAGGGGACGCAACAAGGGACGCAGCAGAGGCACTACGGCGAGGAAGCGATGCACCCCGTGGACCAGGAGCTGAAGCCCGTCTACGGACAGTACGGCCGCTACGTGCACGTGAGGTAGAGGCACGTGCACGTGAGGTAGAGGCACATGCACGTGAGGTAGAGGCACGTGAACATGAGGCTCTTGGTGCCACATGTTGTTCCATGCGGTGGCGCTTGGCTGGCCGAGATGCTGCTGACGCGACAAAATCTCGCCCAGGACACCACTGGTACTGGCACCAGGCTCGGTAACACTAGTGTATGTTCTGATTCCACTTCACTAAAACCAGAAAAAGAGTCACCTTCCTCTGACTCGTCACCGAAAATATCCTCAGACTCTAAATAATCACAGGAACTGTGTGGCCGGGGAAAATTGGCCACTCAATTTAACGGCCTCTTTTATACCGATCTGCCGGTAATAACGACCGGTTTGGGAGAACGGTATTTAGAGCCTCTATAACGG
>WNGS01164858.1:24583959-24606337 GCA_020271785.1 Procambarus virginalis
GTACATACATATTTTCTTACACCTAATACTTTTGTTAGCCTAGCAGTAACGATCTGATTAGTCCAATGACTGACCTTCCCTAGGATGCAACCCACAGGCTGTCTAATTCCCAGGTACTACATCAATAGGCGAGCCAAGGTGTAAAGAAACATGCCCAAACATTTCCATCCTGCATGTGTACATTTGTGAAAAAAGATATAAAGTAAAGTTTTATCATATGGTGTCATTTAAAGTTCCTTCATAACACCTTGATCCTTGTATGTCAACAAGTAATGTGTTTGAGAGTTACAGTTCAAATTGTTGAATAATGTTTCCATGTGTAATAACACTTTTGAAACATTTTTACAGGCGAGTTTGTCATAACTGCTCAAAAAATTTAATTTCCCCAACCATAAATTTTGTGTTTTTTTGTACCTTAACCACTGTGATGCGCTTCGTTAATTGTGACATTCTCCCTGTGCGCCAAAAATCAAGAATTCTAAAAAAACAACCCAGCGTTGAATGTAATGAAACGCCATTTTCTGGGTGAGCCCCTGAAGCTCCCTGGAGCTTATCGGGCTAATGTATGTTATATTAGACTGGGCCATTAGCTATGGAGTTCAGACCTACTGGGGACCAGTGCCAGAACCAGTGGGACCTGTGCCACTTCAGAGAGGTTTCAGGGAGCAATAGCCCTGGAAAACCCCCCCTGCGATTGGGGGTTTTCCTTATCTGCCATCGACCGGGATTAGGCACCCCAGAATGGTAGGCATAACAAAACAAACCCCACATGGTAAGAAACTAACAACAAAAACCGAACAGGGAGATAGAACTCCTTACAATCTCAAGGAAACAAGCAAACAAACAAATGTAACACACTACTGCCGCACCGCTCGTCCGCACAGCCCTCCCCTCCCCGAGAGGGGTAGGGGGGCCCCGGACCTCACCGCGCCTGCTGCAAAGCACTCCAGTTCAGAAGCTAAGCTTCAACAAACGCGAAAAAAATGCCGACCGGTGGGAGGGAGGGTTACTAGGGAGCCTCCGGGGCTCACCCAGAAAATGGTGTTTCATTACATTCAACGATGGTTTTCTGAGGGGTGCCCCTACGGCTCCCTGGAGCTTCATACCCAAAGAAAAGGAAAAGAAAGGGCTGACCCGGGAGGCGGTCGTCACAAACTCCGCAATGCGAAGTCGAGACAACAGGCTGCAACCTGCGACCCAAAGCAACCCGAGCGCAGACACGCTCGCACAAATAACGGACAGCCAGGAATCTGTACGACCTCCAAATCCCCGTGCCCGAATGGAGCCCAAGACATGTTACCAAACATGGCAGCGAAAGCTGCAAACGTTCGAATGGCACAGGTGGGAGGATAGACCGCAGGCTGACTAGATTAAATCCTGCGGTCGACCTGAGGGACCCGAGTCTGGGAACAGGGAACGAGGGAAACTAGATAAACCCAAAGCGCATCCCCAGCCACAGTACTCAGGTAACGGTGAAACGCCGCAACCGGACAACACATTATGCACCCCCGGCCAAACCAACCAAGCATCAAAAACCCAAGGACCCCCTCCGGAAAGCAGCCGTTTCGGCTTTCGCCAGAAAAGGCAGAGAAGGCTACAAATGTACAAAACTACCACCAATACCAAAAAAGCAGATACCCCTGTGCCGCAGGAGAGCCGGAAGCTCCCCGACCCAACCCCCAGAGGCCATTGCCAACAAAATAGGACCTTTGAAAAACAATCATGAACCGAAGGGGCTACCACAAACCGAGGAGAAGAAAGATAAGAGAGCACCCTGACCAAGAACCAGGACGGCTCAGGCGGTGCATGAGCAGGCCGGAGGTGAAACAAAGCACGAGAAAGCGTATGGAATGGGCCGGATGTGACATCCACCCCGAATGCCAGCTGGAGCGGCTCCGCCAGCATCGCACGATACGAGGCGATAGTAAGAAGCATCAAGGAACGGTTCAGAAAACCAAGACAAGACAAGACAATCCAATGCAAAAGGGAAGAGAACCTACGAAAAGCAAGAAAATGGTGTATAGAATTGCCAGGAAACACCATACTGTCGCTGAGACAAAGCTCGCAGGTGGGACACCGTCAACAAAGCCACCTGATCATCACAGAGATGGTGATACACCCGCATCAAATGACCAGATGCGAGGAGCTGAGGAGAAGGCCGAACCAGCCACATACTGGACTGGTCCGACCTGCCGAAAGAGGCGGAGCTGCGGAAAACGCCCCAGGTTCGGACACCGATCAAGCAGCGTCTGAAAACAATGCTGGGCCGGCCACCAAGGAGCCACAAGGACTACTCTCCTTGGGAAGGACTCCAACTGAGCCAGAACCCGAAGCAACAGCTGGACCGGGGGAAGAGGTACAGGTAACTCCACCTCGACTAGTCCTGCCGAAAGGCATCCACCGCGAACGCTTTGCAGGCAGGGAAGGGCGCCACATAGAATGGGAAACACCGAGACCACGCACATGCGAGGATGTCCACGTCCAAGAGTCCGTACGTCCGGCAGAGCCAGCGAAACAAGTCGGCGATGACTGGCCAATCCGTGACAAGAGGAATGAACTGAGACAGGCCATCCGCCAAGACGTAGAACACACCCTGGACATGAAACACATGGAGAGCTAAACCCCGAGAATCCAGCAGGCGAGCCACTTTAATGGACCAACCCCAAAGGGGTAAGGACCAAAGAGAATCCCCGTGGTTCTGGCAAGGAACCACTGGAGAAACAGGCCAAATGGAACGAGATGGTAGAGCGCCAAGTGATCCAAGCCCTCCGAAGCACAAAGCAGACAGCCGCGAACTTCCGAACCATGCTGTGAGCCCAACGGACGGACGGACTACAAAGTCCGTGGCCGGCGTGGTGAGCACTGGTTATAAAGCCCAAGAAGAGAGATGACCCGGCCGTGAACACACCGAGCGAAGGCTCGAGGAGGCACCAAGGCACTGAACCCCGAAGAGGAAGCCGGCAACACAGCACCAACACAAGGTCCCGGAGGACGAACCCAATGATTGAGAGGGAGGCGGAAGGAGCATTCCCGAAGGAACCAAAACAGATGCCGAAGCCAAACCTGACCCGGTGGGTAGACCAGCACGGCGAAGTTCAGACTCCCGCACAACTGCTCGAGCAACTGCCGAGTGACCCAAGACCCCCTCAGAAACAGCCGAAGGTGGGACTGCAGCTGTGGCAACGCCTCTGGAGGGAGAGACAAAGATGTGCGGTCCAAGAGTCCTAAACAAGACCCAGCCAGGGCCGAACCCGGGACGGAGTCAGATGGAACATCCTCCAGTTCACCAGGAACCCGAACACGGTGATCTGCAAAAGAACCACACCCCCTGGCGAGCAGACAAGCGGACCAACTGGGAGCCCACACCAGCCAGTTGTCGAGGTAGGCCAGAAAACGGAATCCTGAGCAGACGCATACAGGCCACCAAGATCCAGTAAAGAAGCGTAAATATATGAAGTGCCAATTACAAACAAGGGAAGGTAACACAAGCGGCATGCCTGAAGCCCCCACCACCAACTGTGCCAGTCCCGGAACCCTGGAGAGGAACGTGCCAAGAAGTGACCCGGAGTTCCAGGGACACCATCCATGCACCCAGCCCCAACAGAAGTCAGACCAGAGACAACAGTCTTCCGAAGAGGGCAAAGAATCCAGGGCGCAGACTGAACAAGTCCAGAAGAACAAACGGAACCTAAGGTTCCGTTTGCCTTAGAACAAACGGAACCCCGGAAGGATGGGGTGGATCGACCACGTCCAAACGCACCCACACCAAGATGACATGACGAAGTGTAGGGAAAGAAGCCCATCCCGCCAGCCCCGAACGCCCCAAAGGAAGAGAAGCCACCCGATGCCACCAGAGGCCGGAAGACAACCAAAAACGCCCACGAACTGTAATTACCTAAGTGTAGTTACAGGATGAGAGCTATGCTCGTGGTGTCCCGTCTTCCCAGCACTCTTTGTCATATAACGCTTTGAAACTACTGACGGTCTTGGCCGCCACCACCTTCTCACCTAACTTGTTCCAACCGTCTACCACTCTGCTTGCGAAAGTGAATTTTCTTATATTTCTTCGGCATCTGTGTTTAGCTAGCCGGTCGGCCGAGCGGACAGCATGCTGGACTTGTGATCCTGTGGTCCTGGGTTCGATCCCAGGCGCCGGTGAGAAACAATGGGCAGTTTCTTTCACCCTATGCCCCTGTTACCTAGCAGTAAAATAGGTACCTGGGTGTTAGTCAGCTGTCACGGGCTGCTTCCTGGGGGTGGAGGCCTGGTCGAGGACCGGGCCGCGGGGACACTAAAAAGCCCCGAAATCATCTCAAGATAACCTCAAGATAACGAGCTAGTTTAAACCTATGACCTCTTGTTCTTAAAGTTCCAGGTCTCAGGAAATCTTCCCTATCGATTTTATCAATTCCTGTTACTATTTTGTATGTAGTGATCGTATCACCCCTTTTTCTTCTGTCTTTAGTTTTGGCATATTTAATGCCTCTAACCTTTCCTCGTAGCTCTTGCCCTTCAGTTCTGGGAGCCACTTAGTAGCATGTTTTTGCACCTTTTCCAGTTTGTTGATGCGCTTAAGATATGGGCACCACACAACCGCTGCATATTCTAGCTTGGCCTAACAAAGTCATGAACAATTTCTTTAGTATATCGCCATCCATGTATTTAAAAGCTGTGAGACCAAGCAAGAGCCAACAGAGCAAGCTGCCCTTCCCCCAGCAACCGCCAACCCGACCCCCCGAGGCCAATGCCAACAGGAAAAAAGAGCCTTAGAAAAGCAATCCCGAACGGAAGAGGCCACAACAAATCGAGACAAAGAGAAATGAGAGCACGTGGTCGAAAGACCAAGACGGCTCAGGCGGCACATGAGCAGGCCGGAGGCGAAACAACGCCCGAGACAGCTTGCGAAACGGGGCGGAAGTAACATCAACACCGAAAGCAAGCTGAAGCGGCTCTGCCAACACCGCACGATACGAAGCGACAGTATTCGGCATAAGATGACGGTCCTGAAACAACCAAGAGACAGGACAGAACAACCCTATCAGAGACCAGACCGAAGAACACCGACGCAGTAATCGGAAAAATCAGAAGGACCGCCAGGAAACCTCATACTGTCGCCGAGATGAAGCACGCAGGTGGGAGACCAACAAAGAAGCCACCTGCGCACCATACAAAGAATGATAAACCCGAGTCAAAAACACCAGACGTGAAGACTCGAGGAGAAGATGGAACCAGCCTCGTACAGGACTGCACCGATCTGCTGAATAAGGCAGAGCCGCAGGAAGACCCTCGGGTTCGGACACCGAGCAAGCAGCGCCTGAAACCAAGGCTGGGCCGGCCACCAAAGGGCCAGAAGGACAACTCGTCCTCGGTAAGTCTCCAAGCGAGTCAGGACCTGGAGCAACAGCGAAACCGGGGGAAAGAGGTACAGGTAACCCCACCTTGCCCAGTCCTGCCTGAAGGCGTCGACCATGACGGCTTCGCAGTCGGGAAAGGGCGCCACGTAAACCGGGAGACGCCTCGACCACGCCGACGCGAAGAGATCCATGTCTGGAGTCTCGAACATCCGGCACAGCCAACTGGAGTCGGCATCGACCGTCCATTCCGTGGAAAGGGGACGGAACCTGGACAGGCCGTACGCCAGGTTGTTGGACACTCCCCGGACATGAACCGCCAGGAGAGCCAAACCCCGAGAACTCAGCAGATGAGTCACCCGAAGCGACCAGCCCCAGAGCCAAGGACCGCATTGAGCCCCCGCGGTTCGAACAATGAACCACCGGGGAGCAGTCTGAATGGAGCCTGATCGTCGATCCGCGAGTGATTCGAATCCTCCGGAGCGACATCCACACCGCCGCGAACTTGCGCACTGTGCTGTGAGCCCGACGGAAGGACGGACCCCACCGCCCCTGGCCGGCCTGGTGAGCACTGGGCACAAAACCCCAGCCAAGAGACGACGCGTCCGTGTACACATTGAGCGAGGGCTCGAGAAGGCGCCAAGGCACCGAACCCCAAAAAACCCGAAGAGGAAGCCGGCGACGCAGCAACCGACGCAAAGCCCCTGGAGGTCGAACCCAACGATCACGAGAGAGGCGGAAGGGCCGGGAACATTCATAACGTTCCTTGAAACTGATACATGTCAGTAATGTGTCCACAATAAATGTTTATTGTTGCAATATTACTTGTTCAAAATAAACAAATATTACATTATGTACAGTTTCACACACTATTTATACAGTAACCCACTCAGTACTTTGGAAGCGAGTGATAATCAAAGAAGCAGTCCATGGTACACAGTGCGATTTCGCTCTCGTTGCACCAGGTATAAACAGATTTTCGATTCCTGATTCTTCGTTCTGTGTAAATAGTGTTTTCTCGGTTGGGGCTGTAATGGGCAAACGAGTTTTCTCGGCTGGCGCAGCACAGTGGTTAATCTGTCTGTTTTGCAAAGGAGCAAGAATATATGTTCCGCCAATAACATTATTACTATACATAGGTACAAATTAACACTGTACAGTACATAAAATAATTTAGCAATTCTTACAATAAAAAACCAGCGTTGAATGTTATGAAATGCCATTTTCTGGGCGAGACCCGGAGGCTCCCCAGAGCTATCCAGGTTGATATGTAACTATTAGCTTTCTGGCATCGAAGTGCATGGAGTTCTTGCCTACCTGGGACCACTAGCCAGACCCTGGCCCCTGTGGGAACCGACCTGTGAGATTGATATTTATATGAATTTATATTGAATTTATATTTACGTTAATTTATATATTTCGATAGCAATTTGTATGATGTTAAGTGGACTGTATTTCTGCAATAATCTCACAAATTGATTCTTACACATTAGGGAGGTTTATATTAAATTTATATATATGCAGCCAATCAAACTACAGTATTAACTACATATATTAGTGTACATTGAGGAGGTTCCTTATCTTATTGTACAGCAGGCTTAGTCCACCAGGTATAACTAGGATGTAGACACCAAATTATCCTCGTTTGAGGCTAGCTTCCATCACCCAGTAACTGATGTATCAAGTCTTGCTTCCTCTTCTTGTTCCTGTCAAAGGGCGCTAGCTGTAAAGCCGGAATCCTAATATAAGACAGCTATATCAGAGAAAACACTGTATAATAGATAAAATAAGGACCAAGGCTTAATTACCTCTATTGAGTCGATTATTTGTGTTCTCACCGGTTCGCCCAATATCTACCTAACATTAATGGCCAAAAATGATCAGATAAACGGGTTTTGGAAAGACACTTCCCTTGTGGTTGTTGACAGCGTGTTGATGATGGCAGAACACTACTCTGATCTTCATAACACTTCGTCCAAGAGAAATTATAGGAGCTGAATTTGCTCCACGACTCTGGTCTAACAAACAATGGCTGCCCACTTCATCCCCACTGACGCTCCTGGCTTACTGTCCAGATGTCAGTAACTGATAGAAGGGTCAAATTTACTCTATTTTGATACTGATAATTAACTTAATTCAAATGAGATGTTTTTATGATGGTAAAAGTCCAAAGAGTAATGTATTTAAGAATAATTCCCAACACAATAGCTGGTGAATTTATAGTACTACGTGGCAATGATATCCCGCTTTCTATTGATGGAAAATTCCACTACAAGCTACATTTTCTATGGGTAACTTGTATACAACGGCTGCAATATTATCTGCCTGTTGAATGTAATATTAAATGGTGTCGGGTTTTCCGACAGCCCCCTCAGAAAGGCACGAGGAGCAATGGCCTATAGAATGCACATGTGTGTACTCACCTAGTTGTGCTTGCGGAGGTTGAGCTTTGTCTCTTTGGTCCAGCGTGTGAACCTTTCTATGTCTGCCATTAACCGGGCTGGGCGTCCAGAAAGGTAGGCACCCCAAAACAAACCCCTACTCTGGTGAAAATATTACTACCGAAAGCTAAACGAGTGGACAGAACTCCCCAAATGAAAACTAGCAAACTAGCATGGCGTCATCACATTGCTGTCTGCTCAACCCCCACTCCCAGGTAGGGAAAAAGGGGAGCCCCAGACCCTCGTGCCGACGATCCAATTGGTAGTTCTTAGGCTGGATGTCAGAAACAAACGAAAACACCGCCGAACGGAAATGCCGGGAAGCCTCCGGGTCTCGCCCAGAAAATGGCGTTTCATTACATTCAACGCTGGTTTTCTGGGGAGAGCCCCATTGGCTCCCTGGAGCTATCTCACCATATAGGTAAGGAAAAGAGGGAAGGACCCGTGAGGCAGACGCTACATGCCCTAACTCAAAAACAAGACAACTGGCAAACGGAAGGATCCTACAGACAACCTGGACACGAACCCCGGAACAGGAAGGAAGGAAGGGAACCTGGGGGAATCGAAAGCGCTCCATGGCCATAGAGGCCAAGATGCGCAGAGAACAGCAGAGAGCTGCAACCAAAGACAACACATGATGCACCCCCGACCTGACCAACCAAGGATCAAGAACCCAAGGACCCCCTCGGGAAGCAGCAGACCCATGCATCGCCAGAAAAAAAGAGACTGCTGCAAATGAACTGAACAACCAACAGGACCAAACAAGCAGAAAAACTCCTTTGCCAGAGTAGAGCCTGAAGTTCCCCGAACCGACCCCCAGAGGCCAACGCCAACAGGAGAAAAAAAAAAAAAAAAAAAAAAAAAAAAAAAAAAAAAAAAAAAAAAAAAAAAAAAAAAAAAAAAAAAAAAAAGAGACCTGAAAAAAAACAACCCTGAACCTAAGGGGCCACGACAAACTGAGGGGAAGAGAGAAGAGACCACCCAGTTCAACAACCAGAACGGCACTGGAGGGGCCATGAGCAGGCCGGAGGTGAAACAATAAATGAGACAGCTGGTGGAATGGGGCAGAAGTGACATCAATACCGAATGCAAGCTGAAGCGGCTCTGCCAGCGCCGCACAATACGAGGCGACAGTATCCGGCATAAAAGGATGGTCCTGAAACAACCACAAAAGGAAGGACAAGATAACCCTATCAGAGACCGAAGTACACCTACGCAGTGATAGGAACTGGAAGGACCGTCAGGAACTTCATGCTGCTGCCGAGACGAAGCACGTAAGTGGGAGACGAACAACGAAGCCACCTGCACCCATACAAGTGACAAGAAAGGAGAGACAAAAAGTCCAGATGCAAAGACACGAGGAGAAGAATCAGCCTTGTACCAGGCCGGAACGATCTGGAGAAAGAGGCGGAGCCACGGGAAGACCCACGTGTTCGGACACTGAGCAAGCAGTGCCAGAAACCAAGGCTGGGCCAGCCATCAAGGAGCCAGAAGAACAACTCTTCCTTGGTAAGTCTCCAAGCAAGCCAGGACCTTGGAAACCGCCAGGAGAGCAAATCCCGAGACCTCAGCAGACGAGTCACCCGAAGTGACCAGTCCCAAAGAGCCAAGGACCGCACGGAACCCCCATGGGTCAGGTAAAGAACCACCAGGATGATCCACAAGTGATCTGAATTCCCCGGGGCGACATTCACATAGCCGCGAACACCCGCATTGCACTGTGAGCCAGACGGAAGAACCGACCCCACAGTCCCTGGCCAGCCTGGTGAGCACAGGTCACAAAGCCTGAGCCAGGAGACGACGTGGCAGTGAAGACAACGAGTGTGGGCTTGGGTAGGCGCCAAGGCACAGAACCCCGAAAGCCCCAAGAGGAAGCCGGCAAGGCAGCAACCGATGAAAAGCCCCGAGACCGAACCCAGCAATCGCGAGAGCTGGAAGGGACGTCCCCGAAGAACCAGATCGGACATTCGCCAGGTCTCCAGGAAACCAAACACGGCGAGCTAGGAAAAAAACAAATCCCTGGTGAGCAGACACACTGACTGGCAGGAAGCCCAAACCAGCCAGTTGTCGAAGTAGACCAGAACCTGAACACCGAACAGATGCGAGTGGGCCGCCACGACCTTGCGTGTGTGAAAAACGCAAGGCGCCAGATTCAAGCAGAATGGAAGGCAGCAAATGTGGCAAACTTGATGCCTCACAATAAAACCGAGCCAGTCCTAGAACCCCGAATGGACTTGGACGTGCCAAGACGCGTCCCGAAGTCCAGGGATGTCATCCAAGCGCCCGGCCCCAACAGAAGACGGACCTGGGACAGAGTAGTCATCCGAAAGAACAGGCACTAACCCACGGGTTCAAACGTGACAAGTCCAGAATGAACTAGAAGTGTGCGCAGGCTCGTTTCAGGACCGGAAACAGGCAGGAACCCGCCTGAGAGAAGAGGTAGTTTCGACCACACCCAAGCGAACCCACTCCAAGATGACTTGACAGAGCGCAGGAGAAGAGGCCTGTCCCACCAGCCCCAAACCCCCCTTAGGAGGAGGAGCCACCCAACGCCACCGCAGGCTGCACAAAACAACCCGAAAGCCCACAAATCATGGAACCAGGCATGAACGAACAGAGCGAGCCTCTCCCCCATTGCCCCGTTAAGAGGACGAACCGCAAAATAGCCGACGCACCTTACGAGAACCCAACTAGCGTACAGAGCGATCCCTGCATCGACCAGAATAAACAGTACCGAAGCCAGCACCTGCCCTAAAGCTGGCACCACTGGCTTACCGCAGTGGTCTGGTCTAAGGGGTCTGGTAGCTGACTGGACAGCGCGCAGGACTCATAATCCTGTGGCCCGGGTTCTATTCCCAGACCAGGCAGAAAAAAAAGGGCAAATTTTCTTTCACCCTGATGCACCTGTTACCTAGCAGTAAATAGGTACCTGGGAGTTAGACAACTGTTATGGAGCTGCTTCCTTGGGTGAGTGTGTGTAATTACCTAAGTGTAGTTACAGGATGAGAGCTATGCTCGTGGTGTCCCGTCTTCCCAGCACTCTTTGTTATATACACAGCACCACTTGGTTCCCGAACTTTAGTTATCCAAAACTTCCAGTTTCCCAATTGGGGTTGGGGAGTCACGCTACACAAACTAAGTTCGGGTACGAAGTAGTCCGCCAAGCTTCACACCGGCCGATGTTGGGGTTACCCTACACGAACCAAGTTCAGGCGAGGAAGCGGTCTGCTAAGCGTTGCGCCGGCCCGTGGTGGTGGGTGGGAGATGGTTTAGTTTGCCCACTGACCGTGTCGGGCGCCACCACTCTGGTGCCTGCTACCCTGTGACGTCACAGATTCACGGCCTCTTGTTCCCATTGTTTGAATTTGTCACGAGACTGGAGTGTTCATTCTGTGACTTTGGTTTACATATCAGCACAATCAAGGAACATCCGTGCACCATGTCAACTCCAAATGCACACATTGTGTCAGTGAAAGCATCTACAAGCGGGTTAAGTAAAAGATAGAGGTCAGTGATGACATTTGAGAAGAAAGTTGAAATAATTAAGGAGGTGGAGAGCGGTGTCCCGAGAAGTGTCGTGTGCACTGAATATGGCATTAGTAAAAGTACTGTTTTTGATCTTCTTAAGGCTAAACCTTACATTTTTTTACTATTTCTCTAGAAGTGAAAGTGATAAGGCAATACAAAATAGAAAGGTAGTAAATAAAGCAAAGGTGGAGAGTGTTGATAACGCAGTGTGGGAGTGGTACAGACAGACGCGTGAGGTGACGAAGAAGCCAGTGGTAGGCTGGCTGCTCGTGGAAAAGGCGTGTGAATTTCACCAAGAAATGAAAATTACTCAAAAGTTACAGCGAGTATGAAACTAAGGACATGATGAGTCAGTAAAATTTGTACATGAAGTTTTTAAAAACAAGAGCCAAGGGAATGAAACAAATGTCAATTAAAGTCTTTTGCAATGGCTTCCAAGAAAGCTCGTATTGCATCACCTGCACCTGACTCATAGCATGTTGACCCAGTCAACCCAACAACTTCAGTCAAGCCCAACAATTTCACTCAACCCAACAACTTCAACATCCACCACCACCTCTTCCATGTAAATAACTATGCTTCATCAACATCGATCAACAACATAAGCGGATCAGGACTTCAATTATTGGTGAGTAGAAACAAAATACGGTCACATTTACGCTATGAACCTGTCGATTTTTCCCCTACAGTTTTTTCATAAATTTTTATATTTTTTTTCTCCATTTCTCGTATACGAACTTGCATGTTAACCGACGGGTCTCGTCCCCAAGGGGTTCGGAAACCAAGTGGTGCTCTGTAATGCTTTGAAACTACCGACAGTCTTGGCCTCCACCACCTTCTCACCTAACTTGTTCGTGTGTGTGTAATTACCTACGTGTAGTTACAGGAGGAGAGCTACGGTCGTGGTGTCCCGTCTTCCCAGCACTCTTTGTCATATAACGCTTTGCAACTACTGACGGTCTTGGCCTCCACCACCTTCTCACCTAACTTGTTCCAACCGTTTACCACTCTGTTTGCGAAAGTGAATTTTCTTATATTTCTTCGGCTTCTGTGTTTAGCTAATTTAAATCTATGACCTCTTGTTCTTAAAGTTCCAGGTCTCAGGAAATCTTCCCTATCGATTTTATCAATTCCTGTTACTATTTTGTAAGTAGTTATTATATCACCTCTTTTTCTTCTGTCTTCTAGTTTTAGCATATTTAATGCCTCTAACCTCTCCTCGTAGCTCTTGCCCTTCAGTTCTGGGAGCCACTTAGTAGCATGTCTTTGCACCTTTTCCAGTTTGTTGATGTGCTTCTTAAGATATGGGCACCACACAACCGCTGCATATTCTAGCTTTGGCCTAACAAAAGTCGTGAACAATTTCTTTAATATATCGCCATCCATGTATTTAAAAGCAATTCTGAAGTTAGAAAGCGTGGCATAGGCTCCTCGCACAATATTCTTTATGTGGTCCTCAGGTGATAGTTTTCTATCTAGAACCACCCCTAGATCTCTTTCTTTATCAGAATTCTCTAAAGATTTCTCACATAATATATAGGTTGTGTGAGGTCTATGTTCTCCTATTCCACATTCCATAACATGGCATTTATTAACGTTAAATTCCATTTGCCAAGTGGTGCTCCATATACTTATTTTGTCCAGGTCATCTTGAAGAGCATGACAATCATCTAAGTTTCTTATCCTTCCTATTATCTTAGCATCATCAGCAAACATGTTCATATAATTCTGTATACCAACTAGTAGATCATTTATGTAGACAATAAACATCACTGGTGCAAGAACTGAACCCAGTGGTACTCCACTCGTGACATTTCTCCAATCCGATACATTGCCTCTGATCACTGCCCTCATTTTTCTATCAGTCAGAAAAATTTTCATCCATGTTAGAAGCTTACCTGTCACCCCTCTAATATTTTCCAGTTTCCAGAACAACCTCTTATGTGGAACTCTGTTGAAAGCCTTTTTTAGGTCCAGATAGATGCAGTCAACCCAACCATCTCTTTCCTGTAATATCTCTGTTGCTCGATCATAGAAACTGAGTAAATTCGATACACAGGATCTTCCAGATCGAAAACCATACTGTGTCTGATATTATATCATTTCTCTCCAGGTGTTCTACCCATTTAGTTTTAATTGTTTTTTCCAATATTTTGATTATTACACTTGTCAATGATACAGGACTATAATTAAGGGGGTCTTCCCTGCTTCCACTTTTGTAGATTGGAACTATGTTAGCCTTTTTCCACACATCAGCTAAAACTCCTGTAAACAGGGATGACTGAATGCATGACTCTGGATCAAAAGAACCACCGACCCTACAGGCAGCATGGCAGAGGCACAACCTCTGAATGGATGAGTGAATGTTACCCTGAGACAAGGGGACAGAGCAACCATCAACCTTGCACAAAGTGAGAGGGGACTCGAGGGTCACATCCATTCGATCACGGAGTCCCCGCGAGGTTTCCCAGGGCCCTTAGCCTTGGCAAAACGCTAAGGGAAGCCCAGGCAGGGTACTACGAACCGGTGTCCAAAACTACCAAACAAACTTCTAAAAGCTGAACCCCCCAGGAGGTGTCCACTCACAGGGGCCTACCCCTCTTTCAGGGAGTGCCACCAAGAACACAGAATTGTTTAATGAAAGACCCCCAAAGACAGGGGGCAACCAAGCAAAGGTAGACCCCCACCAGGCAGAAAAACAAAAACAAAAAAAATGCAAGAAGACAACGTACCCAGGTGGAACAGAGCCGGCTGCTATAAGAGGTGAGAACCAGCTGTGCAGTACCCTATGCCCCTATCAGTGATGAAGATTACCTCCTACCCTGAGGCAAACAAGGACAACAGAAACTCCAGCTAACTTCAAGGGCGGCCAAATACCGAGCAGTAAAAGACACAGCGGAGATAGATCCCAAGGAGACTTGTGGAAGATGAAGGGCAGTACTTACAGGGGCACCTAGGGAAGGAAACCCTAGGCACATCCAGCCCTAGTACCGTAGAATATTACTCATGGCTCACACACCACCTGTAGAGACAGCCCACGCCACAAGGCACAGAAACTGAAATCAAAGCAGGAGCAAGAGGCACCAAACCTGCCAGTATCACATCAGCCAAGAACTGTTTGTTGGGTTGCTGGCACCGGGGTCTGGGACACCCCTTTCCCCCCTCCCAGGGAGTGGGGGTTGCACAGATGGCGGCACGGCGACGTGATGACGTCATGCTAGTTCGATAGCTTTCATTTGGGGAGTTCTGTCCACTTGTTCGGCTTTCGGTAGCAATATTTTCAACAGAATAGGGGGTTTGTTTTGGGGTGCCTACCTTTCTGGGTGCCAGACTCGGTTGATGGTAGACATAGAATGCTTCCAACCACATGGGGGTTTCTATTGGCCATTGCTCCTCATGCCTGTCTGAGGGGGCCAGGTTCTGGCTTGTGGTCCCCGGTTTACAAGAACTCAATGCACTTTGATGCCAGAAAGCTAATAGTTACATATCAGCCTCGATAGCTCCAGGGAGCCGACGGGACTCCGCTCCAGAAATTGTAACAAAATCTACAATAAAGAACCTTAAACCAATTGGGTTAACATTATCACTGTACTAGTTATAATAATTACAGACTGCCTACTCTGTCCACTCTATACCCATAAAGAAGGCGTGGTCCTTAATCTCCTGGGCCCCCAGCACCTCCACCTCCCAGACGACCAGTAGGGTGTGCGCACAAAAGCTGTAAGTATATAATATATGCTCAAAAGATTGACCAAACTGGTATAACTGCTATGGCAAACAAATTAGTAAAAAATAATCTAACATGCATGCATGGGATTGGATACATCTGTTCAAGGTAGGGGTGCCACCCTTAACCCTCAAACCGCTAGGGGCCCAAATGGATTTAACACCCACAGGCGCAACAAAAAAAATAAATTCCAAAAAATTCTTTCGTCTTATAGAAGTGTTCACTTTTGTTCTTTGATCACGGAAAAAATAACAAAAAAATCGTAGGTGGCATATTTTAGCCGCTATAGGATAGGGAAGTCTGGCAAAAAACCCAGCGTTGAATGTAATGAAACGCCATTTTCTGGGTGAGCCCCGGAGGCTCCCTGGAGCTTATCGGGCTAATGTATGTTATATTAGACCGGGACATTAGCTAAGGAGTTCAGACCTACCAGGGACCAGCGCCAGAACCTAGCCCTTTCAGAGAGGTTTCAGGGAGCAATGGCCCTGGAAAACCCCTTTGTGGTTGGGGTTTTCCTTATCTGCCATCGACCGGGGTTAAGCACCCAAAAAGGTAGGCATAACAAAACAAACCCCACATGGTAAAAAACTAAAACAAAAAACCGAACAAAGAGGTAGAAACTCCCTACAATCAAAAGGAAACAAGCAAACAAGCAAACATCACACTTTACTGCCGCGCCGATCGTCCGCGCAGCTCTCCCCGCCCCGAGAGTGGGGAGGGGGGAGCCCGGACCTACCGTGCCGGCTGCCAAGCTTCAGTTCGGAAGCTAAGCTTCAACCAATGCGATTAAACCGCCGACCGGTGGGAGGGAGGGTTGCAAGGGAGCCTCCGGGGCTCACCCAGAAAATGGCATTTTATTACATTCAACGCTGGTTTTCTGTGGGAGGTCCCTACGGCTCCCTCGAGTTTCATACCCAATGAGAAGGAAAAGAAAGGGCTAACCTGGGAGGCGGCCGCCACAAACTCTGCAACGCGAAGCCGAGACAACAGGTTGCAACCTGCTACCCAAGGCAACTAGAACGCACAGGAGCAGACGCACACAAAGAATGGGGGGCCAAGAACCTGTGCGACCCTCAAATCCCTGCGCCGGAAATGAGCCCTAGACATCGCCAACACAGCAGCAAAAGCTGCAATCGTCCGAATAGCACGGGCGCAGACAGACTGCAGGCTGGAAGAATGAAAAACTCTGCAGACGACCTGGGAGACCCAAGCCCTGAAAACAGGGAACGAGGGGAACCGGATCAACCACAGCGAATCCCCAGACATGGTACGCAGGCAATGGCAAAAAGCACAACCGGACAACACAGGACGCACCCCCCGGCCAAACCAATCAAGCATCAATAACCCAAGAACCCCTCCGGAAACCAGCCGTCTCGACCGTTGCCAGGATGGAGAAAGACTGCACACGTACAAATCTACCACCAGTACCAAAGAGCAGAAACCTGAACCAAAGGGGCAACCACAAACTGAGGAGAAGATAAGAAGGCACCCTGATCAAGGACTAAGATGGCTCAGGCGACGCATGAGCAGGCCGGAGGTGAAACAAAACCAGAGAAAGCGTACGAAACGTCATACTGTCACCAAGACGAAGCTCGCAGGTGGGACACCATCAACAAAGCCACCTGAACACCATAGAGATGGTGATACCCGCATCAAAATACCAGACGCGAAGAGCCGAGGAGAAGGCCAAACCAGTCACGTACAGGACCGATTCGACCTGCCGAAAGAGGCGGAGCCGGGGGAAAACGCCCTGGGTTTGGACACCTATCAAGCAGCGTCTGAAAATAAGGCTGGGCCAGCCACCAAGGAACAATAAGGACTGCTCTCGTGGGAATGGGCTGCAACCGAGCCAGAACCCGAAGCAACAGCTGGACCGGGAGAAGAGGAACAGGTACCCCCACCTCGACCAGTCCTGCCGAAAAGCATCCACCGTGAATGCCTCGCAGGTGGGTAAGGGTGCCACATAAAATGGGCGACGCCTAGACCACGCCGACTGGAAGACGTCCACGGCCAGGAGTCCATACGTCCGACAGAGCCAACAAAATGAGTCGGCGACAACTGGCCAATCTGCGAACAGAGGAATGAACCAAGACAGCTGTCCGCCAGGACGCAGGACACACCCCGGACATGAACCTCACGGATAGCCAAACCCCGAGAATGCAGCAAACGAGCCACTACGGAACCAACTCCAAAGGTCAACACCTAAGAGAAACCCTGTGGTTCTAGCAAGAACCGCCAGAGAACAGTCCGAACAGAGCTGAATGGTAGAGCACAGAGTGACCCAAACCCTCTGAAGCGCAAACGAGACAGCCACGAACTTCCGAACTGTGCTGTGAGCCCGACGGATGGACAGACTCCACCATCCCCGGCCGACCTGGTGAGCACTGGTCACAAAGCCCCAGCCGAGAGATGACCCATCCATGAACACATCGAGCGAAGGCTCGAGGAGGTGCCAAGGCACGGAACCCCGAAAACCCCAAAGAGGAAGCTGGTGACGCAGCACCAACACAAGATCCCCGGAGGAACGAACCCAACGAATGCAAGAGGCGGAAGGGGAGTCTCCGAAGGAGCCAAACAGACGCCGAAGCCAAACCCGACCCCGCGGGCAGACCAGCACGTTGAAGTGCAGACTCCCACACAACTGCTCAAGCAACCACTGAGCAACCCGAGATCCCCTCATGTACAGCCGAAGGCAGGACCACAGCCACAGTAACACTTCTGGAGGGAAAGACAATGAGTGGTCCAATAGCCCTAAACAAGGCCCAGGTCCGAACCCAGGACAGAAACAGATAGAATGGCCTCCAGATCACCAGGAAACCAAACACGGCGATCTGGAAAGAACCACACCCCTGGCGAGCAGACAAGCGGACTGACTGGGGGCCCACACCAGCCAGTCGTCGAGTTAGGCCAGACACCGAATCTCAAGCAGACTCAGACAGGGCACTAAGATCCGGTAAAGATGCAAAAAAATACACCAAGTGCCAATTACAAAATAGGGAAGGCAACAAAAGCAGCAAGCCTGAAGTCCCACCATCAACTGTGCCAGTCCCAGAAAACTGGAAAGGAACGTGCCAAGAAGTGACCTGGAGGTCCAGGGCCACCATCCAGGCAACCGGCCCCAACAGAAGCCGGACAGGAGACAACAGTCTTCCGAGGAGGGCATAGAAACCAGGGCGCAGACTGAAGAAGTCCAGAAGAACCACAGATGCGAAAGGCCCATGACTGCAAAGAGCAGACGGGAACCCCAGAAGGATGGGGTGGATTGACCACGTCCAATACACTCACTATGACATGACATGACAAAGTGCAGGGAAGAAAGAAGCCCACCCCGCCAGCTCTGAACCCCCCCAAAGGGGGAGAAGACGGCCACCGACGCCACCAGAGGCCGGAAGACAACCAAAAGCGCCCACCAACAGCGGGACCATGCGAGAGTCAACAGAGCAAGCTGCTCCCCCAGCGCCCTGTCAACAGAGAAGGGAACAGAATCCCTTCCGAAAGAAAAAGTACACACACACATATACACATTATGTATATACATATACATATACACATACACACAAGGTATGTTACACACACGTGTGTATACACATTTGCACACACACACACAGCGTACACATGTACATGCGTACACACACACATAAAGGCTATTACTTATTAAAAATAGCTTTGGAAGAAGTTAAAGTAAATTTAAACACAAATGACTACAATAGGTTAGGCAAGAAAATTCAATAGGAGAAACAGCTTTTGTCAGCACAGATGGAGGAAGTTGCACAGGGAATAGAACAGTGCAAGAAAGATATGCAACTCACTTATGCGCAAGTGGCCAAGGACAAGGAAAAAATAGAAGAAGCAGTAAAAGAAGTCAAACAATGCAGCAACCAAGATAAAACAAACATTAGGCTAGAAGTGAGAAAAGAATTGGCATCTAACACAAAGTTGGTGCAAAACACAGTTGATCGGAGTAAGTCCCTGATCATTTTTGGATGCAAAGAAAAGGAGATAACATCTAGGTCAGAAAGAGCTGTAGAAGAAGCAAAAGTAGTAGATAAAATTGTTGGCCTCGTGGAAGGTCTTACAACCAAAGAGAATGTGTGCGACTACAGGAGAATAGGCAGATATGTAAAAGGGAAAGATCGACCTTTGAGGATCACCCTAAACGGTGCAAACAGATGGAAGAAGTACTAAGGAATGCCAGAAAATTACAAAGCGTTGAGGATGGGAAAGGGTGGTCGTTAAGACGAGATCTTTCAAAAGAAGATAGAGAGAAGCTGAAACTGAACCTCGCCGAGGCAAAACGTTTAAATGAGAGCAGGAATGAAGAAGAAATCAATTCTTTTTCTACAAAGTGATAGGGGTAGGCAGACCAGTAAAGTGGTACATAAAAGCAAACCAACAAAATCATTAGAGAAAGGGGGAGTGAAAAATAAGAAGATGGGGAACAAGTTCCCGAAGATTGCATACACCAACATAGATGGAGTAAGGTCAAAGATACTGGAGTTAAGTGATATAATACAGCTGCAGACACCAGGCATTGTTGCACTCACGGAGACAAAACTTGAAGATGTTATTTTAAATGAGGTCATATTCCCAAGGGGCTACTCAATTTGGAGACGGGACAGAAAAATTAGGAAAGGCGGTGGCGTTGCTGTGCTGGTGAAAGAACACCTAAAGGTAAATGAAATAATGACTACCAATCCACAAGAAGTTGACATAATAGCACTAGAGATCTGCCATGAGGATGATAAACTAGTGATCATAAATGCATATAGTCCACCGCTAAGCAGCACATGGTCAAAGGAGGAGCTAGATAGTAAACGAGAAGGTCTTATAACGATAATGAGAGAGATCATAGCGAGAGCGGATAACGATAGTTCACGACTGTTGATAGTCGGCGACTTCAACTTGAAATCCATAGACTGGGAAGCATATGAAGCTAAAACAGAAGATTTCTGGACCTGTAAATTTGTAGACCTCATCCTGGAAACATTCTTGTATCAACATGTTAAACAAGCTACGAGGATGAGGGAAGGTGACGTTCCCTCCATGCTAGATTTGATATTTACCAGGAAGGAGGAAGAAATATTTGACATTCGGTACCTTCCTCCCTTGGGTAAAAGTGACCATGTCTTTTTGAGGATAAAGTATGCAATGCGTTATAATCTGGAAGAAAATATGATGGTCGATGCAATTGAAAAACCTGACTTTAGGAGAGGACATTATGGCAACCTTAGAAAATTTTTTAGGGAGTATAATTGGACAGACTTGTTGCTAGGCAAGGAAGTGAATGAGATGTATGTCAAGTTTTGTGAAATATATGATAAAGGCACAAAAAAATTTATACCAAAACAGAGAAGCAGAACTAGGAAACAGGATTGGTTCGACAGAAAGTGCGAGAGGGCCAGAGACCAAAAGACACAAAAATGGAATCAATACAGGAAGAGGCCAAACCCCCAATCATACCAGCGATACAAAGATGCGAGAAACAACTACACGGCAGTGAGGAGAGAGGCAGAAAGAAATTTTGAAAAAGGGATTGCAGACAAATGTAAAACAGAACCAGGTCTATTCTATAAATTCATAAACAACAAATTGCAGGTAAAGGATAATATTCAGAGGTTGAAAATGGGAAATAGATTCACGGAAAATGAAAAGGAAATGTGTGAAACATTAAACGAAAAGTTCCAAAGTGTGTTTGTACAAAATGAAATCTTCAGGGAACCAGATACAATAAGAATTCCAGAGAACAACATAGAGCACATAGAGGTGTCTAGAGACGAAGTGGAAAAAATGCTCAAAGAGCTAAATAAGAACAAAGCAGTTGGTCCAGATGGAGTTTCACCATGGGTTCTGAGAGAATGTGCACCTGAGCTCAGCATTCCTCTTCAACTGATCTTTCAGGCATCCCTGTTTACAGGAGTTGTAGCTGATGTGTGGAAAAAGGCTAACATAGTTCCAATTTACAAGAGTGGAAGCAGGGAAGACCCCCTTAATTATAGACGGTATCATTGACAAGTGTAATAGTCAAAATATTGGAAAAAATAATTAAAACTAAATGGGTAGCACACCTGGAGAGAAATGATATAATATCAGACAGACAGTATGGTTTTCGATCTGGTAGATCCTGTGTATCGAATTTACTCAGTTTTTATGATCGAGCAACAGAGATATTACAGGAAAGAGATGGTTGGGCTGACTGCATCTATCTGGACCTAAAAAGGCTTTCGACAGAGTTCCACATAAGAGGTTGTTCTGGAAACTGGAAAATATTGGAGGAGTGACAGGTACGCTCTAACATGGATGAAAAACTTTCTGACTGATAGAAAAATGAGGGCTGTGATCAGAGGCAATGTATCGGACTGGAGAAATGTCACAAGTGGAGTACCACAGGGTTCAGTTCTTGCACCAGTGATGTTTATTGTCTACATAAATGATCTACCAGTTGGTATACAGAATTATATGAACATGTTTGCTGATGATGCTAAGATAATAGGAAGGATAAGAAATTAGATGATTGTCATGCCCTTCAAGAAGACCTGGATAAAATAAGTATATGGAGCACCACTTGGCAAATGGAATTTAATGTTAATAAATGTCATGTTATGGAATGTGGAATAGGAGAACATAGACCCCACACAACCTATATATTATGTGAGAAATCTTTAAAGAACTCTGATAAAGAAAGAGATCTAGGGGTGGTTCTAGATAGAAAACTATCACCTGAAGACCACATAAAGAATATTGTGCAAGGAGCCTATGCTATGCTTTCTAACTTCAGAATTGCTTTTAAATACATGGATGGGGATATACTAAAGAAATTGTTCATGACTTTTGTTAGGCCAAAGCTAGAATATGCAGCTGTTGTTTGGTGCCCATATCTTAAGAAGCACATCAACAAACTGGAAAAGGTGCAAAGACATGCTACTAAGTGGCTCCCAGAACTGAAGGGTAAGAGCTACGAGGAAAGGTTAGAAGCATTAAATATGCCAAAACTAGAAGACAGAAGAAAAAAGAGGTGATATGATCACTACATACAAAATAGTAACAGGAATTGATAAAATCGACAGGAAAGATTTCCTGAGACCTGGAACTTCAAGAACAAGAGGTCATAGATATAAACTGGCTAAACACAGATGCCGAAGAAATATAAGAAAATTCACTTTCGCAAACAGAGTGGTAGACGGTTGGAACAAGTTGGGGGAGAAGGTGGTGGAGGCCAAGACCGTCAGTAGTTTCAAAGCGTTATATGACAAAGAGTGCTGGGAAGACGGGACACCACGAGCGTAGCTCTCATCCTGTAACTACACTTAGGTAATTACACTTAGGTAATTACA
>WNGS01164858.1:24617252-24635039 GCA_020271785.1 Procambarus virginalis
TTGAGAGAGGTACAGTCTTTAACATGGTTGGGGAGGTCATTCCACATTCTGGGTCCCTTGATTTGTAGAGCATTTCTAGTTTGATTAAGCCGTACTCTTGGAATATCAAAACTGTATTTATTTCTGGTGTGGTGCTCATGGGTTTCTGTTACAACCAGCAGTGAAGCTTTTGAGTTCAGGATTGGCATTACAGTTCAGCGTTTTATATATGTATGATACACATGAGAGAATGTGCAGTGACTTAATATCTAACATATTCAGAGATTTGAGTAGGGGTACCGAGTGATGTCTGGGGCCAGAGTTGGATATTGTCCTAATATATATTGCTTTGTGTTGAGTAATTAGAGGACGTAAATGATTTTGGGTAGTAGAACCCCAAGCACAAATACCATAGTTGATATGGATAGATGAGGGAGTAGTAGAGAGTCACCAGGCCAGGTCGGGGTACATAATATCTGATCTTAGAGAGAATGCCAACAGTTTTTGAAACTTTTTTTGATATGTTTAGAATGTGTCCCTGGAAGTTCAGCTTGTGGTCAATGAGAACGCCAAGGAACTTACCATCTAATTTGTTACAAATTTGGGTATTGTTAATTTTGAGATTTATTTGATTAGAGGATTTATTGCTAAACAGAAAATAGAAAGTTTTGTCAATGTTAAGGGTGAGTTTGTTGGCAGTTAGCCAAAGATGGACTTTATTTAGCTCAGTATTTACTGTGGCATTTAGAGCAAGGGGGTCAGGACTGGAGTAAATGAAGGTTGTGTCATCAGCAAAAAGAATTGGTTTGAGGTGTTGGGAGGCATTTGGAAGGTCATTAATGTAGATGAGAAAGAGGAGAGGGCCAAGTATGCTGCCCTGAGGAATACCTGGGGTACCATATTTCAGGTAAGGGCTTTACTCCTTCTCACAAAAATGTAGCGGCTATAATAGATGTCTCAGCCCCAACATCAGTTGGGGAAGTACAGTCTTTTGTTGGGATGGTTACATATTTTTGTAAGTTCGTGAAGAACTTTTCAACAAAATTAGCACCCTTGTATGAATTGTTGAAAAATGGGGCTAGATTTAAGTGGGCAGCAAGAGAGGAAAATGCATTCAGGAATATTAAGCAGGAATTGATCAATTCTCCAGTGCTCACTAACTTTACAGGTAGACTCCCGTTAAAACTGGAGGTAGATGCTTCCCCAGTAGGAGTGGGTTGTGTATTATTACAGGAAGTAGATGGTCAGGATAAAGTAGTATATTTTGCTAGCAAGAAATGATCTCCTGCAGAACAGACTTATTCTCAGTTAGATAAAGAAGCCTTAGCTTTGGTATGTGCTGTAAAAACTGAGGTATTTTCTGCTGGGGAGGAAATTTCTTGCTAGAACAGACCATAAACCCCTGCTAGGATTGTTTGGCAGAGGTAAGCAGATTCCAGTTAATGCCAATGCTAGAATTCAAAGATGGGCACTACTACTCTCGCAGTTTGAGTATGATTTACAGTTTAAGCCAGGCAAGGATAACGTAGTAGCTGATGCATTAAGTAGATTGCCTGTGACAGAAGAATTAAATTCCAGTATTCCAGTGAAGTATGTTAACCTGGTGGAATCTATGTCTTTTGAGGATATTTCATTCCAGACTATTAGGAAGGCAACTGGTAGAGATCCCAAATTAAGTCTGTTGATGAAATATGTCAAATATGGTTGGAATGATATTTATTATTGTCAGAGCATGCTGCAGTAAAGGCTGACCTTAGTATTCACCAGGATGTACTCTTGTATAGGAGTAGAGTGGTGGTGCCTGGGAACTGAGATGTAAGATTTTGGAACAACTGCATGTAGGCCATAATGGCATAAATGCTATGAAAGCAGAAGCTAGAAGTTGGGTTTGGTGGCCAAAAATAGACCAGGATATTGCTGAGGTAACAAAAAATTGTCATATTTACTTTAAGAATTATCAGAAACCACAGGCCCCAGTACTTTCTTGGCCATGCACTGGAAAACCCAGGTCTAGACTTCATGTAGATTATGCGGGACCTATGGATAACAAATATTACCTAGTGGTGGTGGATTCATACACCAAATTTCTGCATGTGCATGTGTAATTCCACCACATCATCTGTAACTTGTGAATTACTAAGGAAAACATTTTGTAATTTTGGATTGCCAGACATAATTGTCTCAGACAATGCTCCTTATTTTGTTTCTGTGAAATGGAATATTTTTTTTCGAAAAAATGGTATTAAACATGTAACACCTGCCCCCTATAATCCTTCTCCAAATGGTCTAGCAGAGAGAGCAGTGAGATCCTTGAAAGAAGGGTTAAAGCGATTTACGGAAGGTACTACTAATACAAGGCTTTGTAGATTTTTATATAATCAAAGGAAAACTGTTCATTCTACTACTGTTAAATCTCCTTCTGAATTACTGTTTAATAGGCACTTTAAAGTGCACATGGAAGCAGTAAAGACAGATCCCGATAAAGAGAAATCGGTAACTAGCTTGGCCAGTCAGTTGGCTCAGTTAGTTTAGTTCATTTATTATGCACCCCATACCATCTTGTGGGCGGTAGTGGAAAGGGTTACAGAGGCACATAATGGGCTCAGGGACTGAACCCCACAATTCATTTAGCTAAGCAAGATAGTTGGCTCAGGGAGAGGAATTGTTGTTTAATGAGGGAGGATGCAGTATATGCAAGGAATTTTGGAAGTGGAAAGCCCTGGTGGAAGGAAAAATTAGGGAAGTCCTGGGCCGCAGGAATTTCACTGTGCAAGTGCAAAGTTTTTGGGAACATTAATGGAAAAGGCATGCAGATCAGCTCATGCCAAGGTTCACAGGGAATTTTGAAGACCCTTCAGGTGGGAGTGGGGCAACTAGTGATATCCATCCTAATAATGAAGGGGTAGCAGCACCTGCAGGAGACCAGGAGGCAGAGCAAGGGGCAGCAGAGGGTAATAGGGATACAGTTAACCCTATGGATTCTACAAGGAGTAATTCAGAAGAATGTTTCCCAGAAGTAACAGGTCAGGACTCCCAGTTGAGGAATCAGGAAGAGTCATACGACCGCCTGATAGACTTAACCTGTAGGGATAGAGTTTATTTAAAAGGGGAGGAATGTTGGGATTGAGTACTACAGATGTTGGAGGTAGCATGTTTGGAGTAGATGCTCTTTTGTTTATGATCTTGTTAATAATATTTCATGTACCTGATAATTGTTTTGTTAAAATAAAATAAATAAATATGTTTATTCAGGTAAGGTATATACATACAAGTGAGGTTACATTAATGGATCGAATTATAGATAAAGCTAGTACATACAATGCCTAAAGCCACTATTACGCAATGCGTTTCGGGCAGGAAGAACATTAATATCTAGAACTTAATACTAATTGAGCATAAAGAATAAAATGTGTTGAGAACAAATACAAATAAAGATGAGAAAAAGGGGGAACATGACTGAAAAAGCAGCAGTTAGTTTAGTTCATTTATTATGCACCCCATACCCATCTTGTGGGCGGTAGTGGAAAGGGTTACAGAGGCACATAATGGGCTCAGGGACTGAACCCCACAATTCATTTAGCTAAGCAAGTTACAATCTTGATGAGCTAGTTACAAAATTCAATATAAGTCGTCACATCAACAATGGGTTCGAGATCGACCTCAAGTACAGGTTCTAAATTAAGCAACTGACATATGTGGAGAGCTAGTGTCAAATTTATATGTTTGTCCTGCACACCGCCTTCCATCCAGTGGACAGCGGTGGATAGGTTACAATCACTCAGTTACTACCTACAGTTAGCAAACTGGGGATATTGGCTAAAATTTCTGGTAGCAGATCATTTTGAATGAAATATTTACACATCGCTGGAACATTGGTTATAGAATTGTCTCTAAATTCACGTATCTTTTCGCACTCCATCACATAGTGATGGAGGGTGTGCGAATAATTTTGTTGACACAGTTTACATTTGGTCAGGGAAATTGACACCAGTAATTCCATCTATCATCATACTATCATGCAAGAGGAGCCACACATCTATGGATCATCCAATAAAATCAGCAGACTTCTAGATGTTACTGCTGCTCGGCTTAGACCTGGTTACAAGTATCTCTGGGAATTCTCATTATCTGCCGATGAAAAAGCAGCACAAATACAAAATGTTGACAAACAGCATTGATTAAAAAAAAAGGTAGGTAGGTTACAGGGAATTTATTAGGTAGTGTTTAGTTTTAATCATAAACTGGTTGAGAGAGGTACAGTCTTTAACATGGTTGGGGAGGTCATTCCACATTTTGGGTCCCTTGATTTGTAGAGCATTTCTAGTTTGATTAAGCCGTACTCTTGGAATATCAAAACTGTATTTATTTCTGGTGTGGTGCTCATGGGTTCTGTTACAACCAGCAATGAAGCTTTTGAGTTCAGGATTGGCATTACAGTTCAGCGTTTTATATATGTATGATACACATGAGAGAATGTGCAGTGACTTAATATCTAACATATTCAGAGATTTGAGTAGGGGTACCGAGTGATGTCTGGGGCCAGAGTTGGATATTGTCCTAATAGCAGCTTTGTGTTGAGTAATTAGAGGACGTAAATGATTTTGGGTAGTAGAACCCCAAGCACAAATACCATAGTTGAGATATGGATAGATGAGGGAGTAATAGAGAGTCACCAGGGCAGGTCGGGGTACATAATATCTGATCTTAGAGAGAATGCCAACAGTTTTTGAAACTTTTTTTGATATATTTAGAATGTGTCCCTGGAAATTCAGCTTGTGGTCAATGAGAACGCCAAGGAACTTACCATCTAAATTGTTACAAATTTGGGTATTGTTAATTTTGAGATTTATTTGATTAGAGGATTTATTGCCAAACAGAATATAGAAAGTTTTGTCAATGTTAAGGGTGAGTTTGTTGGCAGTTAGCCAAAGATGGACTTTATTTAGCTCAGTATTTACTGTGGCATTTAGAGCAAGGGGGTCAGGACTGGAGTAAATAGTCGCTGTATGCAAAGCAAACGGCGAAATTTCTGGGGGCTGAAGAAAACGTAATACCATATCTGTGACTAACCGTCCTTGGTTGCGTGCGCATCACGCTGGGGCATTTAAGCGCGTCCATGGGACTCGGCCACTCTTGCTGGCCGTCTCCCGGAAGTTACACTACAAAACGTGTTTCCACACATCAGCGTTAAGGTCTATTCTTCACAAGCTGCGCCTAAAGGAGCATCACCTTGAGCGCCAATTTAAGTGCTCACGCAATTCTTCTCATATTCTTAAGTGTACAGAGGGGGAAGAGCCTCTTTCAGCTTGGAGATATGAAGACTCACATGTTGGTGCACGGTAACGAGGAGGTGCTGGGAAGAGGTTCAGCCTAAGCACAGCTGATGTAGTTCCGGCTGATGTCCCAGCCGATGATCCAGCACGCCCATGGCACACCTGGTGGTGTCCCAGCTGTGCACGTCCCGGGGGGCCAAGCTCTGCTGCTGTTGTTCCGGCTGCTATGGTACCAGCCGATGTTCCAGCACCTGATGCCCCTGAGGGGCTAAGCACAGCTGATGTAGTTCCGGCTGATGTCCCAGCCGATGATCCAGCACGCCCATGGCACACCTGGTGGTGTCCCAGCTGTGCACGAACCCGGGGGCCAAGCTCTGCTGCTGTTGTTCCGGCTGCTGCGGTACCAGCCGATGTTCCAGCACCTGATGCCACAGCTGGTGGCGTTTCCGAGCTGATCATGCCCCTGGGGGACAAGCTCAGCTGCTGTCGTTCCGGCTGACGTGGTCCCAGCCGACAATCCAGCGGCTGGTGGTGTTACAGCAGAGCATGCCCCTGTGGGCCAAGCACAGCTGCCGATGTTACGCTGGGGGTGGTACCAGCCAACGATTCAGCAGCTGAGGGCACAGCTGGTGGTGTTCCAGCTATGATCGCCCATGGGGGGCTATGGACAGCTGCTGTATTTCCGGCTGATGTGTTACCAGCCGATGATCCAGCAGCTGATAGCACAGCGGGTGGCCAAGCTCAGCGGCGGGAGTTCCGACTGATGTGGTCCCAGCCGATGATCCCGCAGCTAATGGCACAGTTGGCGGCGATCCAGCTGAGCATGCCTTTGGGCCCAAGCGCGGCTGCTGTAGTCCCGGCTGACCTGGCCACAACCGATGTTCCAGCAGCTACAGGCTCAGCTGGCAGTCTTCCAACAGAGGGTGCCCTAGTAATGAAATTTAATTAACCAGTCATTACGGTTATTGAAAAAAAAAAAAAATAATTTGTTAATTATTTAACCGTTAGGCTTATTCGTCATTATGATTTATTAATTACTACTACTATAATTGCTTATATGCTGCCGTGTCTCAGCAGCTGAAGGCCCAGCTGAGCACGCCCTTATATACATCCATTGTTTATGTGTATGTAAATTAATTACCGTATCTTATGCTCCGGAGGGCTCAGCTGGTGCTGTTGCAGCCGAGCTTGTCAGCCTCCCTCTTTATTCACGTACGTTTGCTGTTCCTTGCATTTTGTCATTCTTTATTCATTTCTAATTCTTGTATTATATATTGCCAGCTGGCGGTGAGTAGCTGAGCACGCCCCAGGGGAACGAGCACAGCTGCTGAGGTCCCAGCCGATGCGTAGGCTCAGCTGGTGGCGTTGCAGCTGAGCATGCTCGGTCACCCAACTATTTATACACGACCGCCGTTTCTTTACACTTCGTCATTCTTTATATTCAAGCCCAGCTGCTGGGGTCCCACACGACGATCCAGGAGCCGTTGGCACAGCTGGTGGTGGTTCATCTGAGCATGCCCTTGGGGCTCTGCCAGCTCCTGATGTCCTGGCCGAACACTTTCTTGCAGCTAGGTACAGCTGACGAGGCTGCAGATGGAGTGTCCTAAACGAGGATCTGCACGAGAGTAGGGAAGAACGCAATTTCTAACCATTCTTAATATAATTCCATTACAGTTCTCATTCGTCTTGTTGGGCGTAAGTGTTTCTGCAGTGCCACGCCACCTCACACCCCTCATACCTTGGCCTGTTGGCGTTCCTTGGTACCTCCCCGCTGCTTGGCGAGTCGGACTTCGCCACACTATATGCAGCCCTAGGCGCCCCCACAGTACTCCGGCTGCACTGTGCCCTAACATTGACTTATAATTTATATTACTTAATATAAATTGTGTCTATAAAAACATGTATTATAATACTTTTTAATTTTTAAAAAGTTTATTATATTTAAATCTGTATTCTATTTATTTATATATTACTTATTGTATATATTATTATTTATTAAATTTATTTAATAATTTGTAATTTGTATAAAATATTTATATGAATTATAAAATATAATTTTCATTAATAACTGCCGTGCCGGTGCGTACTAGTTACTTGACGCTGGCATTTACTCCTCTTAGTTACGACGGAGGAGGCGTCCGTTTGTCCCAGGAGTTGCACTTATTGTATCTGGCAGTACCACGCTAGGCTTTTCAGTTACTCCCCACTCAGTTATGCTTGGGGCTTCACCCACTTCCACCATTCCTGCCTTTCGCAACAGGTGTCGCATACAGTTGGCCCACACTCGCAGCCGCCAGTCAAATTATGGTGCGGATCCTATGTAACTGGGCCTCTGCCTTTTTGTTAACTCGGCACACCATCTCCTGCCCACCCTTACTGCTTTGATAATTCCAGATCCACGATCGAACGAGGACGAGGAAATCCTGTGATGATCGAGGAACACACGGCGTGGCCCGAAAGGTGGAACACGGCTCTCATGCCCCCGGGAGAGGTATCCTGGGAGACGAACTACCCGCTTCCAAGCGGACACCTCCACTCAGCACCCGCGGGGCTCACCAGTGACAACAGCCGACACGGGGTCGACCCTGGGGAGTCGGCCTCGGAGAGGACAGCGTTCACATTCCCACACCCGCCCTGGGGCCAGACATCAGGTCTGGTCTCTGTGAGGGCGGGCTACTACGACGAAGAAAAACACGGGAACGACCAGTCATTCCCCGCGGCGACAAGCGCTTCCTACATGGAGTACAACCCCGGCGCTATGTACTCCACCCAGTCCACAGGCGGGGGCTTCCCGCCTCCCCGCTCCTCGGCTCGTCAAGATGGTACTCCGACGGCCCTCCAAGCGAGCTGCGTCTCCTCGCAGCATCTGCCCAGTAGGCCCGGAATGGTACCTTTTTCAGTCAGGATCATGTAAGACTGACTGTTTTTTAATGGCCTCTCCGGGCATACGGGCACGCTTACGGCCAAGGTACCGAGAAGGCATGTACCCACTTTTGCAGCCAGCTTCCGCTCGCCCTTCGGGGGTGGGGGTTCCGCGCCGCTGGCCCTCACGGGATTGGGGGTGCTCCGACGGAACCCCCAAAGTGATAAGCCAAGAATACCAAGAACTGGAATTACCGCAGTCTAATTACAGATTTCACGGCAATTGAATTACATTAGCATGATAACGGCTATCCATTATTTGCTGTATAATTTTTATGCCCATTCACTATTCATTATGAGGCAGTATTTATTTATCCATTTAGTCGTTATAATTAGCCTATGCTTCTTCATGCAAGAACTTCTTTAATAATCATTTATGATTATTTTAATTTGTGATAAATTTCGTATTAATTACTTTGTAAGTAATTTATATAATTAATTTTGTAATTTGTAATTATTATGTTAAGTAATTAATTTATATAATTAATAATAAATTAAGCCCCCACGTGGTGCGTTTTCTTCCAACCCACAGAAAATAGTCGCTGTATGCAAAGCAAACGGCGAAATTTCTGGGGGCAGAAGAAAACGTAATACCATATCTGTGACTAACCGTCCTTGGTTGCGTGCGCATCACGCTGGGGCATTTAAGCGCGTCCAGGGGACTCGGCCACTCTTGCTGGCCGTCTCCCGGACGTTACACTACAAAACGCCCACCCGCCTCCCAGGTTCCTCTGGCGCTTTTGCAGCTTGCTGAGGACACTTGTCCCAATTTGCAATGAATTTGTGTTACCTTTGGGGGGTGCTCCGACGGAACCCCCAAAGTGATAAGCCAAGAATACCAAGAACTGGAATTACCGCAGTCTAATTACAGATTTCACGGCAATTGAATTACATTAGCATGATAACGGCTATCCATTATTTGCTGTATAATTTTTATGCCCATTCACTATTCATTATGAGGCAGTATTTATTTATCCATTTAGTCGTTATAATTAGCCTATGCTTCTTCATGCAAGAACTTCTTTAATAATCATTTATGATTATTTTAATTTGTGATAAATTTCATATTAATTACTTTGTAAGTAATTTATATAATTAATTTTGTAATTTGTAATTATTATGTTAAGTAATTAATTTATATAATTAATAATAAATTAAGCCCCCACGTGGTGCGTTTTCTTCCAACCCACAGAAAATGAAGTTGTGTTGTCAGCAAAAAGAATTGGTTTGAGGCGTTGGGAGGCATTTGGAAGGTCATTAATGTAAATGAGAAAGAGGAGAGGGCCGAGTATGCTGCCCTGAGGAACACCGATGTTGATGGGTAGGGTGGGAGAAATTGAATTATTCACAGAAACATACTGGAGCCTGTCAGTAAGGTAAGATTTGAGGTATTGCAGGGAGTGTCCTCTGACTCCATAATGATGTAATTTAAGAAGAAGGTTTTGGTGGTTGACAGTGTCAAAAGCCTTACGCAGGTCCACAAATAACCCAACAGGGAACTCATTTTTATCAAGAGCTGCATGAATCAAGTTAATCATACTAATAAGTGCATCGTTAGTGCTTTTTTGGGTCTGAAGCCATATTGACAAGAGCTAAGTATATTGTGTTTGGCTAGATAAGAGTAAAGCTGCTTGTAGATTAGTTTTTCAAATATTTTTGACAAGTTAGGCAGGATTGATATAGGTCTGTAGTTGTTAACATCTGTGAGATCACCACATTTGTGGACAGGGGTTACTCTCGCTTTCTTTAGAATATCTGGAAAGGTTTGGAGTTCAAGTGACTTGTTGAAGAGCAATGCAATAGCAGGGGCTAAAGATCTGGAGGCTTTTTTGTAAATTAAAGTTGGTATCTCCTCAAGGGCACTAGACTTGGTTTTAAGGGAAAGGATTATCTCATTGACGTCAGTGGAATTAGTAGGCTTTATAGTTACCTGTAAGATAGTCCTTAACATCAGTACTGGAAGATGGAATATCGTTTGCAAGGGATGACCCAATGGAAGAGAAGAACCTATTGAACTCAATAGCAGAATCAGAGGCTGAAAACTGACCATCGTTATTGGACAGGAGTGTTGGTTTGTTATTTAAAATCTTCTTTGATCCCAATATTTGAGAAATTGTGCTCCAAGTTTTTTTAATGTTGCTCTTTATTTGGGTAAATTTATCTTCGTAGTATTTAGTTTTGGCTCGTCTAATTATTTTAGATAGCAATAACGAGTAATTCTTTGAGAATTCTTTGGAGACGGTTCCTAACCTATTCTTCTTCTCAAGGTCATGTTTTTTATTAATGGATTTAAGTATTCCTTTTGTAAGCCAAGGATTGTTAAGCCTTTTGGTTGTGACTGGTTTTGTAAGCATAGGACAGTGGGTGTTATAAAGGCTAAGAGTTTTTTGAAGAAAAGATTGCACTGCTAGGTTGATGTCCCCTATGTTACCTAACTCGGACTCCCAGTTGACATTATCAGCAGCAGTTATAAAATTGTCTATAGCAGTTTCATTGTGCAGCCTAAAGCTTAACTCCCTTGACTCTAAAGGTGGTTTGTCAATGTTAGTTAAGAGAAATGTGGGGTAATGGTCTGTAGTGTTATCGGTGATTATACCTGAAGTAAGCAGAGAGGTTATGTTGGTCCAGATGTGATCAAGAGTCGTGGCAGTACTATCAGTGATTCTAGTAGGTCTAGTGATTAAGGGTATGAGGAAGCAGGAATTCATACAGTTGAGGAAGCTAACAGCAGTAGGGTGTTCAGGCTCGCAGAGGTCAATATTAAAGTCCCCTGCGATAATTAGATGGTTTTTGTTCAGTCTGTTTTCTAGTATTAGATTTCTAAGGTTTGAGTTGAATTCGGACACATCAGTGTTAGGAATTCTAAAGACTGCACCCACAGACAGGACAGACTCGACACCCTTGACTCTGAAACTGGCAAAGATATACTCCCCACAGCAGTCTCTAGTTCTAATTACTTTTAAGCATGTTAGTTCTTGGTGGTAGTAAAGAGCAGTACCACCACCTCTCTGAATTTGACGACAGTTGTGAATTGCCGAGTAGTTAGGCATGTTAAAGAGTTGAGTAGTATCCTCTTTCAACCATGTTTCAGTAAGTATAATAAAAGAGAATTTGTTGTCAATAGTTTCAATCAAGGAACTAACATCATCGAAGTGTTTACCTAGGGATCTAACGTTCAAGTTGATTACAGAGATATTGTGATTATGTCTTAATACATTGTTTACATCATGTGCTGTAAAATATCTGCAATTTTGATCATTAAAGTGATGATTGTCATAGATAGTGGATAAGAGGTTAAGTTCTGGGTCTATACTTGTCTGCATAAAAAGGCTGGTTGCAGGAAAACAAGGCAAGAATGGCAAATTACAAAATAGAATTTTGATATAAAAGAGGGAAAAATATATAAACAAGAATATACAAAACAAACACAAAATGAACAAAAAAAAAGAAAAAATGAGGAAGCTTACAAGGGGCTTATACTACAGGTACTCTGTAAGTAATAATTTGCATTTTGAGACACAGGCAAAGCCAGGGGTACAATGGAGTAAGGGAGTATGACAAGGCTAGGCAACCTAGGTAGTAAATGAAATCCAAGAAAAAAGTTGAATAATAAACATAGGCAAATTTAAGCTAAAACTTATTAACTATAAGTAGTTTAGTTATGATCGTATAATTAATGAGACCTAAAGAAATGTTAAAGCACTCAGTAAATTAAGTCCAATAAATGACTAGTAAAAAGTAAATTAAAAATTAATTTAAAAAGTGAAATAAAGAGACAATAGGATACCTAGCCCGCACTAGGTGACAAGGGGGTTAATTATGTTGACTCATTGGGAGTGATAATAAAGTGAGACAAACCACATTGGTTGAGGAAAGTGTTGAGGTTATCCTCATTAGCAATTGTAAACATTTTACCTACTGATGTCTTTCTGACTTTGATCAAGCCATCTCTAACGAAGCACTAATGAATCGCGTCTGGGTTTTGATGACGGATTTGACGCAGGCGGTAGAAGAGGTGCTGTCTTTTTCTAGTCAAGCACTCGTTGATGTAGATTCCCTTTCGTTGGGATGCAGCTGTCCGGACAAGAAGAGATTTTGTGGACTGGGAGGCCAATTTCAGGCGAATTTTCCGCTGGTTTTGTCCTGATGTTTTTTTTTTGCCTACTCTGTAGGCAGCAATAATGTCTGTTTTGTTTAGACAGATCTGCAATTCTTTTTTAAAAGATCCTGAACAATTTCAATACACTTCACCTTTGCTTCCACTGGAATAGCTTGGGACGACACAACTACAGAGTCAAGCAGCTTTTGCTGATTTTGTTCTTGCCTTTAATCTTTAGTTCATTGGTCTTGCATTTGACTTGTACTCTTCTCAGTAATTTTGATGCATTTTAAGCATGGATCCTGCTTCTTGTTTTAATTTACTTATCTCTGGCTTTCCAATTATGTTTAAATCTTGCTTAGTCTTGAGTCAGTTAGTTTAGTTCATTTATTATGCACCCCATAGTCATCCCGTGGGCGGTAGTGGAAAGGGTTACAGAGGCACATAATGGGCTCAAGGACTGAACCCCACAAATTAATTCATTTAGCTAAGCAAGTTACAATCTTGATGAGCTAGTTACAAAATTCAATATAAGTCCTCACATCAACAATGGGTTCGAGATCGACCTCAAATACAGGTTCTAAATTAAGCAACTGACATATGTGGAGAGCTAGTGTCACAATTTATATGTTTGTCCTGCACACCGCCCCCCATCCAGTGGGCAGCGGTGGATAGGTTACAATCACTTAGTTACTACCTACAGTTAGCAAACTGGGGATATTTGGCTAAAATTTCTGGTGGCAGATCATTTTTTAAGAAATATTTACACATCGCTGGAACATTGGTTATAGAATTGTCTCTAAATTCACGTATCTTTTCGCACTCCATCACATAGTGACGGAGGGTGTGCGAATAATTTTGTTGACACAGTTTACATTTGGTTAGGTCTACATCAGCAGATAATGAGAATTCCCAGAGATACTCGTAACCGAGTCTAAGCCGAGCAGTAGTAACATCTAGAAGTCTGCTGATTTTATTGGATGATCCATAGATGTGTGGCTCCTCTTGCATGATAGTATGATGATAGATGGAATTACTGGTGTCAATTTCACTTTGCCTCAGATCTACAAGATCTTGTTGAAGTTCTCGGTGTACTGCTGCTCTCAGATTGCTCATTGACAATCCAAGGTTACACTCAACGGCTCCTTTAAAGGCAGATTCTTTGGCTAACTTATCAGCTCTATCATGCATTCGGAGGCCAACATGAGATGGAGACCACATAAAATGGACTCTGTTACCATCCTTAATAATTTTGTTGTATTTGTGTCTAGCTTCGGACACGTGCATGTTGCAGTTATGTCTTAAAGAGTTGAGAGCATTTAAGGATGATAAGGAGTCACTTACAATTAATGTATCAAGCTTGGAGACTTGTACACATTTCAGTGCAAGGAGCAAGGCAAATAGTTCAGTCTGAAGGGTAGAGGCCCAGTTGTTTATACGGACTCCCCACTCAAAGTACAAGCCATCGCCCATTGTACTAAGTCACTTTCAGCTAGGTCGAACTAGTTGTAGTGTATGCAGGTTGGCCCCCCACCCCCATTTTTCCTCCGTTCCTCGTCCTATTCTTTCATAATTGCAAGTTATTCTATTTAAAGGACTTTTTAATGTCAACTATTCCTTTGTTCTTAAGTACTTAGAAAGGGCTTGGTCCTGCTTTTTCTGTCAGTTGCCGTTAGGCGACGTTTCTCTTCTCACTTCCCTATTATTCCCGTTTCATCCCCAGCCTCACTGCGCCCCCCCCCCCTCCTGTGGCCCCAGGGCCGGGAGGCGTGCCTATGCTCCGCGCTGCTGTTGCTCTCCTCCTTCGTCAGTTTCTCTCCAGCCCTTATTGAGCATTGGTTATCTGTCCGTTATTCTCACTCACTATGGTCACTTAATTTTACGTTTGCATTCGTTTACTTGTGTATGTGACATTTGCTGGTGCGGCAGCTAGGTCTCCCTGCCAGCTTTTTTCCCCGTTAGTCCTACCGATGCTTACGTTTCATCTTTCCGCAGTGGCGAGAAGCCGGAACACGCAGCAACTGCAACACGGAAGAGGGCTCGGGCGGCGTCGACGCGAGGACAACAGCGCAGTGGTGCGAGGACGCAGCCGGCCAAGGCCCGGACGAAACCCGCCCGTTTCGCCTTCCCCTCCTCGGGGGGGCCTCCTCGGGCGGCTAGGATACGGATCGACGGCTACCACACCTCCCAGAGGCCCCCTGCCCTCAAAGCGGCGGGTGGCATAGCGTTGCAGCCTCCAACCCTTTCGGCCGACAAATGGACGACGCTGCAGGCGCTCATTGCCCAGGCTCGGGGACCCTTACATGTCACAAGCCTTCTGGGCATGGGGACCACCGAGGCCGACCCTGCCGCGGCTGCCACAGCCGTCCTGCCCTCCCCCACCGACCATCGCACACGGACCAGGGGGCATATGTTGAGGTGACGTGCGAGCTCCTCCAGTCTGTCCTCTTACGACGAGTCCCCCGAGGAGAGAACGCCCCCCCCACCCCTCTTACTAGCCCCTGGCCGGGGCAACTCTGGGTGACCCCGGGCTCCAGCGTCCCACTCTTGGGCGTGCACGTCCCACAGGCCCTTCGGGAGAAGGTCTGGGCAAACAAGTATGTGGACCTCAGGCAATTGCTTGCCTACGAACGGGAAGCAGGATCTTTCGAGTCCCACTCTGCGCCAAACCCTGACGCCCAGGCGGCTGGTAAGAAGCAGCCGCCCCTGACACCGGACCAGTGGGCGCGTGGCCTCGACATTTACGCGGGTATCTACGTTGAGAAACACCCTGCAGAGGCCCAGGCGCTGTTCACCTATGCACGTTACGTGAAGACCATGAAGACGACCCTCAAAGGCGACTGGATGTGGTACGACAAGGCCTTCAGGTGGGACAGGGAGAGGTCGGGCTGTTCATGGTTGGACTACAGGCTGGACTTGGAATTTCGCTCGGTGCAACGCCTCGCCCAGGCCACTGCTCAGCCGACGTGGCAGGAGGCGGGGCAACTGGCAGCCCTTACTCTCTAGCGCCCGGGCAGCAGGGTTCCCCCCCCCCCGGGCTACTGCTTCGCCTACCACTCGAGGGGACCCGGCTGCACTTTCACCTCATGTTCATTCAAGCACTACGTACTGTCCGCGCTGCCGAAGGAGGCACCCTGCCTACAGCCCATGTCCTCCAGCATGGCCCGCGACGAACCCACCCAGGAGCAGCGCCCCCGTCGCCACCCACAGGTTATGGGTTCGAAGAGCTAGGCTTGACTCCAACTGGTTACGCCCCTCACTCTTTGGACTAGGCGGGGCCCTCAGCCGCCTCTAGAAAGGCTTGCCGAACGGCGCTAATGGCGATCGGCAGGTGGAAGAGTGACGTTTTACTTCCTAGTTGGGTAGCCGAAGTTGCTCTGCCACCCTGAGGTTTTCCCTCGCGGCCAGCGGGCATTCGCCCTTCGGGGGGAAGGTCCAGCCTGCTGGCCTGCGGAGTGGGGAGTGCAGCGCGGGTCCCCAAGTGTTCCGCTGTCCGCAGCTACTGCTTTGACTTTACAGCCATTCTACTAGTAAGCCCTACCTTAAGTCAGGAAATTCTTTCTCCTTATTCTTTGGCGGCACGGCCTCTGGCCTGGGGTTATTTCTTCTCCAAATTCATATCAGGCTTTTCCAGTCTCTATGTAATTTTCTGCTGCCTGATTATTTTCCATTTTCCAGCTAGGGTTTACCATTATGTTAGGTTGTTCACTATACTTTACTCATGGTGTCCTGACTGTTACACTTACAGTTTAGATTTATGTTACATTCGCATCACTGCTAATTCTAGACAATAGGCCATTAGGTTTCTACAGAGTTTGTTATTAGGCTATAAGATTACTTTTATTTTACTACGGGTGTACAATTTAAGGTGTTTCGTGTATTTTGAGCTAGCCACGGTTATGTTATACAATTGTAAGACTTACTTAGACGCCTGTTTTACTTCTGCAGAAATTATTTATCTGTACTTCTACTACGTAATAATTAAGACCCCCATACTGTTGGTGTCTCCTTCCCCTGATCAGAAATTTTGTTGTATTTGTCTAGCTTCGGACACGAGCATGTTACAGTTATGTCTTAAAGAGTTAAGCGCATTTAAGGAATCTTGTAATCCTTGTTTCTTTACTGTGTATTGTTCTGATCTGATAAATATTTATTCAGGTAGAGTACATACATACAAGGTGAGATACAAAAGATTTTATGGATTTGTAGATAGAGCTAGTACATACAATGCCTTAAAGCCACTATTAAGCCAAAGCGTTTCGGGCAGGAAAAACTTACATGACTAAAGCTTAATACTAGTTTGAGATTAAAGTATAAATTGTCTTGAGAAAAAATAAGAAAAAAAAATTTAAAAAGGAGGGGGGGGGGAACAGTGGCAGAAAAAAAAGCAAAATACAATTTGGTAACAAACAGCATTGTTAAAATCGTAGACATGGGTAGACATTTAGGGGTGAGGTAGGTTACATTTAGTTAATTAGGTAGTACTTAGTTTTTAGCTAAACTGGTTGGGAGAGGTCCTGTAAAAAAATAAAACATACAATGTTTATTTAGGTAAGGTACATACAAGGGAATTTACAAAGAATGATTGATTTAAAAATAGGGCTAGTACATACAATGCCTAAAGCCACTATTACGCAAAAGCGTTTCGGGCATGAAAAACATTGATGACTAAAGCTTAATACTAATTGAGTATAAAGAATAAAAAGGTGTAGAGAACAATTAAAAACAGGGATAAAAAGGGGGGGACATGGCTGAAAAAGCAGCACAAATACAATTAGGTGCGACAACCAGCGTTGTTTAAAAAATACAGACAGGGGTTGACAATAAAGGGAGTAAGGTAGGTTACAGGACTTTATTAGATAGTGCTTCGTTTTTATCTAAACTGGTTGAGAGAGGTACAGTCTTTAAATGGTTGGGAAGGTCATTCCACAGTCGAGGTCCTGATTGTAGAGCATTTCTAGTTTGATTAGTCGTACTCTTGGCATATCAAACTGTATTTATTTCTGGTGTGGTGCTCCTGGGTTTCTGTTACAACCTTCAATGAAGCTTTTTGAGGGTCGGGATTGGCATTACAGGTCAGCGTTTTATATATGGATAACACACATGAGAGCATGTGCAGTAACTTAATATCAAGCATATTCACAGATTTGAATAGGGGTACCGGGTGATGTCGGGCCAGAGTTTGATATTGTCCCTAATAGCAGCCTTTGTGTCGAGTATTAGTGGACGAAATATTTTTGGGTAGTAGAAACCCCAAGCACAAATACCATAGTTGAGATATGGATAAGATGAGGGGATAATAGTCACCAGGGCTGGGCGGGTACATAATATCTGATTCTTAGAAAGAATGCCAACAGTTTTTCGAAACTTTTTTATATATTTAGAATGTTGTCCCCTGGAAATTCAGCTTGTGGGTCAATGAGAACGCCAAAGGGACTTGCCATCTACTTTGTTACAAAATTTGGGTATTGTTAATCCTGAGATTCATTTGATTGAGGATTTATATGCCAAACA
>WNGS01164858.1:24656587-24677749 GCA_020271785.1 Procambarus virginalis
AAGAGACCTAGGAGATGGATTTGTGACACCTAATCTAACTCCTAATGCACATATAAATAGGATAACGACAGCGGCGCACTCTACACTGGCAAAAAATAGAACTTCATTCAGAAACCTAAATGAGTTTATTATTATTATTAACATCTTTATTGACAAAATTAATTACAATTTTGCCTAATCTGAGGATTTTGATAGTCTGATTAAAGTGAGGATAATGCTAGTAGTCACTGTCACGCAGGACAGAGGGTCATACATAAGACAATAGGTCTAAACTGTAGGCTGAAGCACATATATATCATGGTTACAATCAATGTTTTAATATATGGATATGTGAAAACAAGTTTCTACTGTGCACTGCCACACAAGGGCAGGGATGGGTTCATAGGTGATGCAGCTTAGAAGTAATATACATAAAAATTGTTCTTCATTCTTTAAAATGGACAAGCAAATTTTGGGTAAATTGTTAGGATGTCGTCCAGAACACCTGAGTCAATAAAATAGTTACACAGTTGGTGGTACAAGAGGCCAGGAGGTCTAAAGTCCTTTACGGTTTCACATTCATCAATGTAGTGTTCTAGTGAGTGCATTAAAGGTTTATCACAGAGTTTACAATCTGAGTATTCTGGTAGTGGCTCAGCCTCACTAACCTGCCAGATGTGTCTATAGCCAAGGCGAATTCGCGCAATGACTACATCACATTGCCTGGTTCGGCTACTATGCCGACCATACAAATACCTATTATTACAAAACTTGTCATAACTTTTAATACTGCAGCTTTCAGGTCTCTGGGCATTTCTTAGTTCTTCTAAATCTGAATTAATTTCTTTAATTTGTATGTTTCTAATAACTGCATTAGATAGTCCAAAGTCATAATCAATGTTTTCTTTCCTGCAAGCCTCATTGGCCAATCGATCTACGAAGTCATGTTTTCCAACTCCAACATGGGATGGGATCCACACAAATTTTATACAAGAGTTATTATCATTGGCAAAGATTACATTCCATTTAATATTACAAGCTACGTCCGATATACATTGTGATGGGTTATTTAAGGACTGCAGAGCACTTTTAGAGTCACAGAAAATAACTCCACCACCATTGAGCTTAAGGTATTCAGTGGCTAGATAAATGCCCACTAGCTCGGTCTGCGTCGTGCTAGCCCAGTTGTTCAATCTCTGTGTACTAGACATGATCATTTCATTCCCTTTATACACTGCACATGCACAACCTGTTCTACCAGTGCCTAACTGCACAGAGCCATCAGTAAAGGCATAGGATTCAGTCGGTTTGAGAATGTGAAGATGACTGTCAATAGCTTCTAATGTTATACATCTCAAAATGTCAGTGTTATACATTTGTTTAACACTGATGGGGGTATAATGCAGAGAGACCTCCACATCTTTCCAAGGGGGAATATAGTGAACAGTTTTATCAGGGTTAAGAGACACATTCAGTTTCCGAAGATTATAGGCACAACAACTGAGCCACGCACTGTAGGGAGCTTTTTGCGGTGGATTGAGGGAACAGTCAGAATTGTTTAGAATGGATCTCAATTTAATTTGAATAGAGCTGGGGGACCATTATTCTTCAAAGTTTTGGCGCAAAACATAGTACTAAGTAGAACTATTCTTTCGTAAATGGAAGGTAAGTTTAGTTCCTTTCTCATGTTAACAATTCTGACAGTTCTAGGACAACCCAGGATGATGCGCATGGCATCATTCTGTACTACATCTAGGCCTTGTAATTGTTTAGGTGAAAAATTAAGAAGATGCAAGGCATAATAATCAACAACAGATCGTACAAAGGCAATATAAAAACTACGGGCATATTTTATGTTAATGCCAAATCCTTTGCCAACAAGAGTTTTGAGAGGTTTAAGACGCTCAACTAGTTTTTTGCGCAGGTTGCTGACGAGATTTGCATCATTAACCTCGACTCCAAGATATTTATAAGACTCGCAAGTCTCCACGGGCACTCCATTAATAGTATAATTAACATGAAGAGAATGGGGAATAAGAACCCTTGTTTTATCAACAGATATTATGAGGCCACATTCTACTACTTTCTTGGAGAATGCATCAAGTAACACTTGTAGTCTTGGTTTACTGTGTGCCATAATACAAATATCATCAGCATAACATATAACAGTTTCCGTAGGTTGTACAGGTATGTCATGGATAAGTTTGTGCATAAGTATATTGAAGAGCATAGGGCTTAGGACACCACCTTGAGGTGTGCCTAGTTCGAATGCATCTGTCCTTGTACTTTTGACTCCTTTAAATAGGACACTAGCACGCCTGTTGGATAGGTAGCTCTTTATCCAACTCAGAAGATTACCTTTGATTCCAAATTCAGCAAGTTGCTCTAATATTATTTCGCCATTCGCTACATCAAAAGCTGACTTTAGGTCAATAAAGGCTGCCTGTGTCCCATCCTGGGAGTTTACAAAATATTCAGCAAAGCATGTTTGTGTGCTACACTTGGGCATGAACCCATATAGGTTTGGGGCCAGTTTTTCTTTGACCTGAAACATGACACGATTGAGAACAATTCTCTCCAAGACTTTACACATGCAAGATGTAAGGGAAATGGGTCTGAATTTTTGAGAGTTAGGTTTAGGAATTGGTATTATAAGACTTTGTGTCCATTTCTTTGGCAAGATACCTTGTGAGAGACTCATTTGATAGAGGTCAAGCAGAGGGTGGCTAGGGACATCATTCAGTAAGCTCAAAATGTTATAAGTTATACCATCCTCACCAGGGGCAGTTTGCTTAGGTTTTCCTAATGCTGATGTTAATTCAAAGGGGGTTATAGCAAACTGATCTGTTAAATCTGGCGAGGAGCGTGCTATTTCAATATTAAAGTTTCTGTTAATGTTGGTATGTCTTAAATGCTGCTGTATATCTGGGGGTAAGGAAGAAATTTGTGAGACACTAGACCATTCAGCTAGGAGCATGTCAGCATATTCTGCAGGAGTATGATGAAGCTGAACTGGGGCTGAAGGTTTGGTAATGTTTTTAATTTTGTTCCACATTTCTGATAATGTTGTAGTTCTATTGATACCTTGTAGGAATTGTTCCCAATATGTGTTCTTAACTTGACCCTTAAGCTCGCGAAAATCTCTGTTGGCATTAAGGAATGCAAGTAAATTGTCAGCTGTTTTGTCTCGTTTATAAGAGTCAGCAAGCTGAAGCACTTTAGCTCGCTCTGCAATGATAATAGGATCCTCTGTCCATGAGGAAGAACGAGTGTTCTTTTTTTTCCTTGATTTAACCCAGGTATCATAATAACCAGTGATGATACTGACAAGATCATTGTAAAAGTGGTCCACTGAGACAGGTGTATACCCAGTGTACCACTTATGTACATAAGCCTTAAAGTGCTGTTTAAGATTGTCTGGAATGTTAATTTTAACTCTAGGATGAGGATTGGACCTAATATCCGCCACATTGTATTCACAATATAGTGCAAAGTGATCACTTACTAGTTCTGGGATGAGCTTAACGTTGACGTTACTATCTACTAGGCTGTATCCAATCACATAATCCAGCCTACCTCCCAATAAATGGGTCTGTTTATCAGTATCATACACAGTAATATTATGATCAGTAAGGTATTTCAAGAAGACCCTTCCATTATTGTTACACTGAACATCACCAAGAGCAGTGTGACGAGCATTAAAGTCACCCATACATAACATAGCTGTGTTACCTGTAGGTTTCGGTAGCAGGTCTGCTTTAAGTACACTACATCGTCCATATATGTTATACAGTAGGAAATGGCTATTTGCAGTTTGTAATTTGAATTTTTGATAATGTATACTATCACTCCTGTGATTTTTAATTAGTTTACAGATTAATCCACTCTTAATATACGTTAGTAAACCAGTTCCAATATCGTTGTTGTATGCTATATACCCAGGTATCCTGGGTGGGACCTTCTTGATAGTTGTGGACGTATATGGTTCCTGTAAACAGATCACATCCACGTCTCTCATTTTAGCATACAAGATTACGTCATTTATCCGAAGATAAACACTTCGAATATTCCAAGAAAGAAACTTAATTGTTTTTGTTTGATGAGCCATGGTTAAGTGTCAAGGGAATGAAGGTAACATTTAAGGTCGTTAATCACTTGGACAACATAAGTAACTTTGTTCCGTGTGTCCTGAGTACTTTTGTCTAGGAGGCGTTTAACCTGAGTACGTGTTAGTGTTTTCTTAAACTCACTACCTGCAACCAAATCAAGGGTGTCTTGACGATCTAGTAGGGGTGCCAGTGAAGGGTTAATGACTACTCTAACACCATTCCCCGCGGGGATTTGACACTCACGTTCCGTGGAGATAGGTGAAGTAGTCTCAGCAGCTGCAACATTACCACTCGCATCACTACTGGTGCTGGGAGAGTTTACTTGATCACTATCGCTAGCATGATTCACTACACCACTATCACCGGGCAGATTCTTCTCTAATGTTTGTATTTTAGTTTCCAATTCAGTAATTTTCTGTTTTAACCAGTCAATGTCATCTGTATCTTTGTTTGTTTGCTGTAGTCCGTCGAGGGTTGGAAACTGCTTACTAGAGGTGACATCAAGAGCTGCCTGCTGGGTGCCTCCCGCTGCTGGACCAGACGCCTCTGGCGTCCCGCTCATGCTAGGGTGGGCGGGGCGTCGAGGGCAGTCACGATGCCAAACATTCACACCTTGACACAAACACCTGGGACACTTCCGGACCGGAGGAGGGGCTTCCTCCCCGTCCTCAAGGGTAGGGGGGTCCCTGTGAGGACAATCCCTTGTATTGTGCTGTTCAGCACAGAGCCCACACACGGGGTCACGTTGACAGTACGTAGAGATATGACGAGTGCCGTAGCACTTATAACAAACAACAGGGGGGATACCCAAGGTTTTATAGGACTTGATGGGATGAAATGTCCAAAGAAGGTGTACTGTTCAGGGGGAGGGTCACTGCCATTCCAAACAATGATGATCCTGTTGAGAGGTTGACCATCCTTATGCATCCGTCTTGCCTTGTAGACCCCTTCAAGGGTATAAGCTCTATCAAGAGGATACTCTTTGGGAAAACCGGTAACAAGATATTCCTTAAATTTTTTAGGACGATTGATAACGTCTTCTCTGGCGAAAACAATATTACCAATCTTACCTTGAACCAGTTGAGTGATGATATCTTCTTGCTTACGTGACACAAAGATGTAAGGGGATGTTGGTCTAGGTCGAACTATATCGAGGAATGTTTTGGAGAACTGTTTAGAAAGTTGTTCGAACCACTCCAGTTTATTGTTGGTGGTTGTTCCAGCTGGGAATGCCAGGCGCACATAGTCAGCGCGGGGAGCAATAGGAGGCTTGGGTGGCGTGCCCCGGCGTGCCCCTGGCTGGGCGGGCCCACCACCGCCCACCTCTACTTTCTTCACACGGGTTCCGGTGTTCCGGCCATCATCGCCAATGATCTCATCGCCATCAACAGAGCCTGCACGTTGAGAATTTCTTCTTCTTGCCTTCCGTGAAAGTTGCGTCTGCCACTCACTGCCGCTAGCCAAAGTAGCATCGAGGTCCAAATTATCGGGTGACTGCATCCCACTTCGAGCATCAACATATTCCTCGGCGGCGAGCTCGGGATCCATTGCTTGGAGATCACTTGCATTAGCAACCACAACAGAAGATAGGGTGGTACTGAGCCCGGTTGCCATGACAACGGGCCAGGAGGCGCAGCACAGGGTAGCTGCCCAGGGCTCCACCACTCGCCCAGGCTAGAACACTCCCTAAATGAGGAGGCTTTTAGAGCGCTTTACACTGCCTACGTGAGACCAGTCTTAGAGTATGCCGCGCCATCATGGAGCCCCCACCTGAAGAAACACATAAGGAAACTGGAGAAGGTTCAAAGGTTTGCGACGAGGCTTGTCCCAGAGTTACGAGGGATGGGATATGAAGAGCATCTGAAGGAATTGAACCTTACGACACTAGAGATAAGAAGGGAGAGAGGAGATATGATAGGAACATATAAAATACTCAGGGGAATTGACAAAGTGGAAATAGATGAAATGTTCACACGTAATAATAACAGAACGAGGGGACATGTGGGAACTGAAAACTCAGATGAGTCATAGAGATGTCAGGAAGTTTTCTTTTAGCGCGAGAGTAGTGGAAAAATGGAATGCATTTGGGGAACAGGATGTGGAAGCAAACTATTCATACTTTTAAAATTAGGTATGATAGGGAAATGGGACAGGAGTCATTGCTGTAAACAACCGATGGCTGGAAAGGAGGGATCCAAGAGTCAGTGCTCGATCCTGCAAGCACAAATAGGTGAGTACACACACACACGCCGGTGGCCGAGCGGACAGCACGCTGGGCACGTGATCCTGTGGTCCCGGCTTCGATCCCGGGCGCCGGCGTGAATCGATGGGCAGAGTTTATTTCACCCTATGCCCCTGTTACCTAGCAGTAAATAGGTACCTGGGAGTTTGTTAGCTGTCACGGGCTGCTTCCTGGGATGTGTGTGTGTGTGATGTGGAAAAAAATAGTAGTAGTAGAAACAGTTGAGAGGCGGGCCGAAAGAGCAGAGCTCAACCCCCATAAGCACAACTAGGTGAATACACACAACCACACACAACCCCACACAACCACACAACCACACACAACCTCACACATTTGTAGTGAGATGAAACCCCAGAAATGTGAGGTTTTCTACTTTGCTTTCCCGACTGCAATGTGTGTCACCAATGTACATGTGGCAGACGCTTCACGGAGCTGTCGGAATCCAGCAGAGAAAATACGAGAGCAACCGTACAGGGCCTAAACTGTATACCACTTATGTCAGACCAATCCTGGAATATGCAGCTCCAGCCTGGAGTCCGTATTTAGTTAAACACCAGACAAAGTTAGAGAAGATTCAGCGGTATGCCACCAGACTTATCCCGGAACTGAGAGGTATGAGCTACGAGGAAAGGCTGAAGGAGCTGAACCTCACGTCCCTGTAAAAAACAGAGGAGTAAGGGAAGATATGATAACCACCTACAAAATTCTCAGGGGAATTGACAGGGTGAACAAAGACAAACTCTTCAGCACGTGTGGAATACGAACAAGGGGACACAGGTGGAAACTTAGAACCCAGATGACCCACTTCATGATTTGTACCAAGAAAAACAACAACGGCACTTTCCTGCACCGTGGAAGGTTACACCCTTTCCAGTTTTAATCCCTCCCTTTCCACCCAAGAAGCAAATTAGAGATCAGCCCAAGCTTTCGTCTTGAGGCAAAGCTCAACGCCTTAAGCCATATTAATGCTCTGTCCACAGAGCATTCTCTCTCTCTTAAATCATATACACTGATGGTTCCCTACACCGCACCACGGGTGCAGCTGGAAGTGCAGTTGTGCTGACAATGGGCGATGGCTTGTACTTTGAGTGGGGAGTCCGTATAAACAACTGGGCTCTGTAACCCTTCAGACCGAACTATTTGCCTTGCTCCTTGCACTGAAATGTGTACAAGTCTCCAAACTTGATACATTAATTGTAAGTGACTCCTTATCATCCTTAAATGCTCTCAACTCTTTAAGACATAACTGTAACATGCTCGTGTCCGAAGCTAGACACAAATACAACAAAATTATTAAGGATGGTAACAGAGTCCATTTCATGTGGTCTCCATCTCATGTTGGCCTCCGAATGCATGATAGAGCTGACAAGTTAGCCAAAGAATCTGCCTTTAAAGGAGCCGTTGAGTGTAACCTTGGATTGTCAATGAGCAATCTGAGAGCAGCAGTACACCGAGAACTTCAACAAGATCTTGTAGATCTGAGACAAAGTGAAATTGACACCAGTAATTCCATCTATCATCATACTATCATGCAAGAGGAGCCACACATCTATGGATCATCCAATAAAATCAGCAGACTTCTAGATGTTACTACTGCTCGGCTTAGACTCGGTTACAAGTATCTCTGGGAATTCTCATTATCTGCCGATGTAGACCTGACCAAATGTAAACTGTGTCAACAAAATTATTCGCACACCCTCCGTCACTATGTGATGGAGTGCGAAAAGATACGTGAATTTAGAGACAATTCTATAACCAATGTTCCCGCGATGTGTAAATATTTCATTCAAAATGATCTGCTACCAGAAATTTTAGCCAAATATCCCCAGTTTGCTAACTGTAGGTAGTAACTAAGTGATTGTAACCTATCCACCGCTGCCCACTGGATGGGGGACGGTGTGCAGGACAAACATATAAATTGTGACACTAGCTCTCCACATATGTCAGTTGCTTAATTTAGAACCTGCATTTGAGGTCGATCTCGAACCCATTGTTGATGTGACGACTTATATTGAATTTTGTAACTAGCTCATCAAGATTGTAACTTGCTTAGCTAAATGAATTGTGGGGCTCAGTCCCTGAGCCCATTATGTGCCTCTGTAACCCTTTCCACTACCGCCCACGGGATGGGTATGGGGTGCATAATAAATGAACTAAACTAAAACTGCTCACTTGCACAACAGCTACTAACATCAATGGTGATATTATTCATATCTATTTTCTTTTTTATTTCTCTATACCGTTTTACTTTAACCTTTGTTTCAACATTTGTCACTACAGAAGGTTGAACGCTAACACTACTAGAAAGTTCATTTTCCTGACTATCCTCTATCATCAATACGTCATGTTCTTCCTTACTTTCTTCAACGCACGTTTCACTTTCCATTTCACGTCCTGTTTCACTTTCCATTTCACGTCCTGTTTCACTTTCCATTTCACTTTCTATTTCACGTCCTGTTTCACTTTCCATTTCACGTCCTGTTTCACTTTCCAGTTCACGTCCTGTTTCACTTACCATTTCAAGTCCTGTTTCACTTTCCAGTTCACGTCCTGTTTCATTTTCCATTTCACGTCCTGTTTCACCACCATCCTCACCCCGTCTACCCTCCATAGCTAATTTTTCTAATGCCTCAATCCTCTTGTTTAGTTTTTTTAGATATGAAGTACACTATTATACTCTTAGATAGTACTATATTAACCTAAAATGTTAAATGGGATTCTTGTATTTGTACTCACTGAATTTGTGCGCCCCTTGAGGGACTTGAAGTATGAGGAGGGGTAGAAATAGCCTAAGCTACTCTTTGAGATTTTTTTTAACTTGTCTCAATAAACATACTTGAACTTGAAAGAACATTATGTATTAGAGTCTCAACTTATTGATAACTACAGAAATAAGGAAATAAGTAGTGTACCACTTCAAATTGTTTGGATGTGTGATAATGATATGATAGACAGAATACTTAGGAGCTACAAGAATTTTGCCCCAGTGATTGTAACACTTATATGCTGTGCTTACTATATTAATCTGCAATGTTAAATGTTGTATTGTGATTTGTGTATCTGTACTCACTGAATTTGTGCGCCCCTTGAGGGATTTGAAATAGACGGGGATAGAAATAGCCTAAGCTACTCTACCCCTTTGAGATATATCTTTTTTCTTGTCTTAATAAACATACTTGAACTTGAACTTGAATAAGGAGTGTAAATTATGTAGTATGCCGCACGCCCACACCTTAGAACATTATGTATTAGAGTGTCAACTTATTGATAACTATAGAAATAAGGAAATAAGTAGTGTACCACATCAAATTATTTGGATGTGTGATAATGATATGATAGACAGTATACCTAGGAGCTACAAGAATTTTGCCCCAAGAGTCTAACACTTATATGCTGTGCTTACTATATTAACCTGCAATGTTAAATGGGATTCTTGTATTGTGATTTGTGTATTTGTACTCACTGAATTTGTGCGCCCTTTGAGGGACTTGAAGTAGAGGGGGGGGGGGTAGAAATAGCCTAAGCTACTCTATCCCTTTGAGATGTATTTTTTCTTGTCTCAATAAACATACTTGAACATGAACTTCTTACCTGCCATGGAAGAAGGATAGGAGCGATACTTACGCTCCTGACTTTAAGAGACAGGTATGCCAGCAGCAATGTACTGGGCGACAGTCTCCATAGTCTTAACAAGAGAAGGAAAACGGGAGCGATCAACATGAAGATTGCTGGGAGGATGATGGACAACAGCCTGGACAGGCGGCGTGCAGGGCCAAGAGACAGGGGGAGAGGGGGGGGAGGGAAGAAGGAACGTGGGGAGACGGGAAAGAAGACACAGGAGACATGGCAAACTGAGAAAGAAGGAGGAAAACACCAGATGGAGAACCAGAAGGAGAACCCCTTGATTCAGAACGTAAAGGAGCAGGGGAGGATCGAGGCGGTGGGCGGGTCCGGGTCCACGGCCTGGAAACGGTTTGAAACTGAGAAAGGAGGGAAAGGTGGAACGCAACATATGAGCATAAGATATGTTAGCGAAGGAGGAGTGTTTTTTTAGTTTAGTTCATTTATTATGCAACCCATATCCATCTTGTGGGCGGTAGTGGAAAGGGTTACAGAGGCACATAATGGACTCAGGAACTGAACTCCACAATTCATTTAGCTAAACAAGTTACTATCTTGATGAGCTAGTTATAAAAATTCAATACACATCGTCACATCATCAATGGGTTCGAGATCGACCCAAAGTACAGTTTCTAAATTAAGGAACTGACATATGCGGAGAGATAGTGTCACAATTGATATGTTTGTCCTGCACACCGCCCCCCATCCAATGGGCAGCGGTGGATAGGTTACAATCACTTAGTTACTACCTACAGTTTGCAAACTGGGAATATTTGGCTAAAATTTCTGGTAGCAGATAATTTTGAATGAAATATTTACACATCGTTGGAACAATGGTTATGGACACTGCTTTCTGATCAGGGGAAGGAAGACACCAACAGTATGGGGGCTTATTTATTACGTAGTAGAAGTACAGGTAAATAATTTCTGCAGAAGTAAAACAGGCGTCTAAGTAAGTCTTAACAATTGTATAACATAGCCGTATCTAACTCAAAGTACACCGAAACAACTTAAATTGTACACCCGTAATAAAATAAAAGTAATCTTATAGCCTAGTAACAAACTCTGCAGAAACCTAATGGCCTATTTTCTAGAATTAGCAGTGAGGCGAATGTAACATAAATCTAACTAAGTATAACAGTCAGGACACCATGAGTAAATATAAGTGAACAACATAACATAATGGTAAACCTTAGCTGGAAAATGGAAAATAATCAGGCGGCAGAAAATTACATAGAGACTGGAAAAGCCTCTTATGAATCTGGAGAAGAAAATATCCCCAGGCCAGAGGCCGTGCCGCCAAGGAATAAGGAGAAAGAATTTCCTGACTTAAGGTAGGGCTTACTAGTAGAATGGCTGTAAAGTCAAAGTAGTAGCTGCGGACAGCGGAACACTTAGGAACCGGCGCTGCACCCCCCACTCCGCAGGCCAGCAGGCCGGACCTTCCCCCCGAAGGGCGAGTGCCCGCTGGCCGCGAGGGAAAACCTCAGGGTGGCAGAGCAACTTTGGCTACCCAACTAGGAAGTAAAACGTCACACTTCCACCTGCCGACCGCCATTAGCGCCGTTCGGCAAGCCCTTCTAAAGGCGGTCCCCATGCCCAGAAGGCTTGTGGCATGAGAGAGCCCCGGAGCCTGCGCGATGAGCGCCTGCAGCGTCGTCCATTCGTCGGCCGAAAGGGTTGGAAGCTGCGACGGTGTGCCACCCGCCGCTTTGCCGGCAGGGGGGCCTCTGGGAAGTGTGGTCGCCGTCCGTATCCGAGCCGCCCGAGGAGGGGGAGGCGAAACGGGCGGGTTTCGTCCGGGCCCTGGCCGGCTGCGTCCTCGCACCACTGCGCTGTTGTCCTCGCGTCGACGCCGCCCGAGCCCTCTTCCTTGTTGCAGTTGCTGCGTGTTCCGGCATCTCGCCACTTGCGGAAAGATGACACGGAAGCATCGGTAGGACTAACGGGAAAAAAGGCTGGCAGGGAGACCCAGCTACCGCACCAGCAAACGTCACATACACAAGTAAACAAATGCAAAGGTAAAATTATGTGCCCATAGTGAGTGAGAATAACGGACAGATAACCAGTGCTCGATAAGGGCTGGAGAGAAACTAACGAAGGAGGAGAACAACAACAGCAAGGAGCGCGGAGCCTAGGCATGCCCCCCGAACCGGGCGGAAGGAGGGGGGGGGGGCCGAAGGGAACTATCAGGGGGGAAAGCGCCAAGCCATCACGACTATATAGCACTGGGAAAGGGTCAGGATAAAGATTTTGGGATGGGACGGGGGGGGGGGGGAAGGAATGGTGAATGGTGACCAACCACTTGGACGGTCGGGGATTGAACGCCGACCTGCATGAAGTGAGACCGTCGCTCTACCGTCCAGCCCAAGTGGTTGTACGGGGGGGGGGGGGCCGAGAGGCTGGGGATGAAACGGGAATAACAGGGAAGTGAGAAGAGAAACGTCGCCTAACGGCAGGTTCCCTCGGCCTTCTGCCCGTTTGCCTGTCTGGGGTATGCAGGTGCGCCTTTCAGGACGTGACTGGTGCTGCTGTTTGCTGCTGCCGCAACGCCTGGGCCGGCGTGTGTTCTGCGCCGTGCCCCGTGCAGGCCGCGCCGGGTAGCACTTCCTCCCAGACGTGCACTAGGGGCACCGGTCTGCCGTGTTTCCTAGGCGTGCTCCTAGGGGCCCTGGTTTCGTGCCGCGCCCGGCCGTGCGTGCCCGGCCAGGCTCCCTACAAGAGGCCTGCGTCGCCCTCTGCAGCGACGCCATGTGGCCAGGTTTCAGTGGTCCTGTGCCCCAGGGGCCCGGTCCTAGGGGCCCAAGCCCGGTCGGCGGCGTCCACGTGGCTTGGAGCTCGGTGGAGCGCTTGCGCCAGGTGTGCCCTTCGCTTCCTTCCTGCCCCTCCCAGGCGTCCATTCTGGAGCCCGGTATGCTGTGTCCCCTAGGCTTGTCCCTATAGGGGCCGTGGTTCGTGCCACACTCGGTCGTGCGTGCCCGGCCGGGCTCCCTGCGAGCGGCCTGGCATCGCCCTTGGCGGTGACGCCACGTGGCCAGGTTATAATAGTTGTTTCTGTCCCTAGGGCCGACCCTAGGGGCCCATGCCAAGGTTGGCATCACTCACGAGGCATGGCACTCCATAGAGCGCTTGCCCTGGATTGTGTTTCGCTTCCTTCCTGTCCCTCTTCCTCAAGCCCACGGGCAGGAGACGCCCATGTGGTGGCGGTGTCCTGGTGGGCAGGCCCTGAAGCTTCCTTGCCTAAGGGCTGCCTTGGCGTCAGGGCTACCGTGAGCCTTCCCGTCTTCTGCTGTCTCTATGGCTCAGGCTGGGGGCCACTACAGCTTCTATTGCCAGGCACGCAGTGGCTTGTTTGCCCTACGCCGCCCCTAGAGCCCCAGTTCCCGGGTTTTTTCCTGTTATGTTACAGATGGCTGGCAGGTCCGACCGTTGTAGCCAGGCATGTTTGTTCCCAGACGTTTCGTCTGATCGATGTTGTCGGCACGTTTGTTCCCAGACGTTGTGTCTCGGCACGTTGTTCCCAGACGTGTCTCGGCACGTTGTTCCCAGACGTGTCTCGGCACGTTGTTCCCAGACGTTTTGTCTGACCGGTGTAGCCGGCTTATTCGTACCCAAACGTTTTGTCTGACCGGTGTAGCCTGGCATGCTCGTCCCCGATGTTTTGCCTGTCCTGGGTAGCCTGGCTCGTTCGTACCCAAACGTTTTGTCTGGTCGGTGTAGCCCGGCTTGTTCGTCCCAGACGTTTTGTCTGGCTGGTGTAGCCTGGCATGTTCGTACCCAGACGTTTTGTCTGGCCGGTGTAGCCCGGCATGTTTGTCCCAGACGTTTTGTTTGACCGGTGTAGCCCGGCTTGTTCGTACCCAGACGTTTTGTCTGGCCGATGTAGCAAAGCATGTTTGTCCCAAATGTTTTGTCTGACCGGTGTGTGATGATAATGATATGATAGACAGTGTAGCCTCTTCATACTCAGATGTTTTGTCTGGCCGGTGTAGCCCAGTATATTCGTCCCAGACGTTTTGTCTGTCCGGTGTATCCCAGCTTGTTCGTCCCCAGATGTTTTGCATGACCGGTGTAGCCCGTTATGTTCGTCCCAGACGTTTTGTCTGACCAGTGTAGCCCGGCATGTTCGTACCCAGACGTTTTCGTCCGTCCATCCCGGCTTGTTCGTCCCCAGATGTTTTGCATGACCGGTGTAGCCCGTTATGTTCGTCCCAGGCGTTTTGTCTGACCGGTGTAGCCCGGCATGTTCGTACACAGACGTTTTCGTCCGTCTGGTGTAGTCACCATGTTGTTCCCACACGTACACGTTCCCTCCCGTTCTCCCTGTTCAGTTCTACTACCTTAAGTGTAGGTGCCCTGCCGTCGAGCAGTCTGTCCGTTTTGGTGGTCTATGCTATGTTATTTATATTATTTATTTAAGATTTTCTAAAATTAATTTATTACATTGTTCAGCTTTCAGTTATGTCTTGTATTTACTTTAATAATACTGTTGCAAAATTTTTTTTTTAAATTTTGCCCCGAGGGGCGAGTTTATTGGGCAGCGCCACTCATCTTGTGAGTGGACACACCGCCATAGCAGCATGTACAACACTCCCCAATAGGAAGAAAACCCGCTGGGTTGTTCATCCTGTCACTTGTACCCAGACACAGCTGGGACTTGCTTAACTGTCTCAAGTGAACAGCTCCTCAAACAAGAAGATTAACATCTATCAACCCTTAAAAGCTTACGTTATCTTGCGGGTGCAAAATGGGGAAATCTTTTAAGAACAGTATCAATATTTGACAGATAGTGTTTTCCTAACTCAAACAATGTGGGGTTTATTAATCTACACATATATCTGATGTCTCGCAGGTGTTCACATTCTCTCAGGTAGTGGTCAAGGCGGTGTCCGTCACTCTCACCACAGATTCTGCAACTTCGCTGCTCAACTGTTGTTTCCATTCCATATCTCCATGGATATTTGTATCCAAGACGGATTCTCGCTATTACTGATTCTCTCCCTCGTCCTCCTCCTCTTCGGCCATAATGATTGGGATTGCCAGCTGCAACCATGTTGTACCATCGTACAGATTCACTGGTTTGTGCTTCTAATACTGTTGCAGTGTTACAGCTGTGTCCATTTCTAGTGGGATACTCAAATAATTTTGAATTTCACTTTTGAGAATAATATTGTTTTAATCTAACCAAACTATACCATGAATAATGCTGTTTTAATCCAAACTATACCATGAATAATACAGTTTTAATCTCCAAACTATACCATGAATAATACGTTTTATTCTAACCAAACCATACCATGAATAATACTGTTTTAATCTAACCAAACTATACAATGAACAATACTGTTTTAATCTATTTAATTGTTCAGCTTTAATTACTAGTATATTAATAATACTGTTTTAATCTATTTAATTGTTCAGCTCTCAGTTATGTCTTGTATTTACTCCGTTATTTATTCTCTGCATTTTCTAGCATTGCTTAAGCCTCATGCCTATCTTGCTGTTTTATTGGCCTTGCATTTTTTTTTTTTTTTTGAGATATATACAAGAGTTGTTACATTCTTGTACAGCCACTAGTACGCGTAGCGTTTCGGGCAGGTCCCTGGAATACGATCCCCGCCGCGAAGAATCGTTATTACAACCAAGTACACATTTTACTGTTGCGTTAAACAGAGGCTACAGTTAAGGAATTGCGCCCAGTAAAACCTCCCCGACCAGGATACGAACCCATGACATAGCGCTCGCGGAACGCCAGGCGAGTGTCTTACCACTACACCACGGAGACTGCTAAAGATTCATGTTTTGTATCTATCACGGCACGTTATTCGACAGGGAGTCTGCTCCTAATTTCGTGTTTTTAATTATCTATATTATTTAACTGTGGTTTCAGATATATAAATTTTTACATTGTTAGTTTTCAGTTTGGTGTGTATGGAACTCTGCATTTTCCTCGTGCAATTTAGCTTTGCTTAGCTTAGCCTTAGCTTAGTTTAGCTGTTGCTTTGCCTTTTGCCTTTAATCATTAGTTCATTGGTCTTGCAATTGACTTGTACTCTTCTCTGCAATTTTGTCGCAATTTAAGCATGGGTCCTGCTTCTTGTTTTAATTTACTTATCTCTGACTTTCCAATTATGTTTTGTTTAAATTTCGCTTACAGTCTTGAGTCACTAAGTCACTTTCAGCTAGGTCGAACTAGTTGTTGTGTATGCAGGTTGGGAAACCCCCCCCCCCATTTTTTCCTCTGTTCATCGTCCTATTCTTTCATACTTGCAAGTTATTCTATTTAAGGTGACTTTTTTTTAATGTCAACTATTCCTTTGTTCTTAAGTACTTAAGCCCTTTCCCCGGGCTTGGTCCTGATTTTTCTGTGAGTTTCCATTAGGCGACGTTTTTCTTCTCACTTCCCTGTTATTCCCGTTTCATTTCCAGCCTCACGCTCCCCCCTCCCTCCTGCCGCCCGGTTCGGGGGGGGGGGGGCATGCCTAGGCTCCGCGCTTCTTGCTGCTGACGCTCTCCTCCTTCGTCAGTTTCTCTCCAGCCCTTATTCGAGCATTTGTTCTGTCCGTTATTCTCACTCACTATGGTCACTTAATTTTACTTTTGCATTCGTTTACTTGTGTATGTGACGTTTGCTGGTGCGGCAGCTGGGTCTCCCTGCCTGCTTTTAAGCATTAGTCATACCAATGCTTACGTTTCTTCTTTCCGCAGGTGGCGAGAAGCCGGAACACGTAGCAACTGCAACACAGAAGAGGGCTCGGGCGGCGTCGAGGCGAGGACAACAGCGCAGTGGTGCGAGGACGCAGCCGGCCAGGGCCCGGACGAAACCCGCCCGTTTCGCCTTCCCCTCCTCGGGGGCCTCCTCGGGGGGCTCGGATACGGACGGCGAGCACACTTCTCAGAGGCCCCCTGCCGGCAAAGCGGCGGGTGGCACACCGTCGCAGCCTCCACCCCTTTCGGCCGACGACTGGACGACGCTGCAGGCGCTCATTGCCCAGGCTCAGGGGCCCTCTCATGTCACAAGCCTTCTGGGCATGGGGACCATCGAGGCCGACCCTGCCGCGGCTGCCACAGCCGTCCTGCCCTCCCCCACCGACCGTCGCCCACGGACCAAGGCCAGGGGGCATACGTCGAGGCGACGTGCGAGCTCCTCCAGTCTGTCCTCTTACGATGAGTCCCCTGAGGAGAGAGTGCCCCCCCCCCTCTTACTAGCCCCTAGCCGGGGCAACTCCGGGCGACCCCGGGCTCCAGCATCCCACTCTTGGGCGTGCACGTCCCACAGGCCCTTCAGGAGAAGGTCTGGGCAAACAAGTAAGTGGACCTCAGGCAATTGCTTGCCTACGAACGGGAAGCAGGATCTTTCGAGTCCCACTCTGCACCAAACCCTGACACCCAGGCGGCTGGTAAGAAGCAGCCGCCCCTGACACCGGACCAATGGGCGCATGGCCTCGACATTTACGCGACTATCTACGTCGAGAAACACCCAGCAGAGGCCCAGGCGCTGTTCACCTATGCACGTTACGTGAAGACCATGAAGACGACCCTCAAAGGCGACTGGATGTGGTACGACAAGGCCTTCAGGTGGGACAGGGAGAGGTCGGGCTGTTCTTGGTTGGATTACAGGCTGGACTTGGAATTTCGCTCGGTGCAACACCTCGCCCAGGCTGCTGCTCAGCCGACGTGGCAGGAGGCGGGGCGACCGGCAGCCCTTACTCTCTTTAGCGCCCTGGCAGCAGGGATCCCCAGGCTATTGCTTTGCCTACCACTCGAGGGGACCCGGCTGCACTTTCACTTCATGTTCATTCAAGCACTACTGCCCGCGCTGCCGAAGGAGGCAGCCTGCCTACAGCCCATGTCCTCCAGCACGGCCTCGCGATAAACCCACCCAGGAGCAGCGCCCCCGTCGCCACTCACAGGTTAGGGGTTCGAAGAACTAGGCTTGACTCCAACTGGTTACGCCCCTTACTCTTTGGACTTGGCGGGGCCCTCAGCCGTCTCTAGAAGGGCTTGCCGAACGGCGCTAATATCGGTCGGCAGGTGGAAGAGTGACATTTTACTTCCTAGTCGTTTTTTTAGTTTAGTTCATTTATTATGCACCCCATACCCATCCCGTGGGCGGTAGTGGAAAGGGTTACAGAGGCACATAATGGGCTCAGTGACTGAGCCCCACAATTCATTTAGCTAAGCAAGTTACAATCTTGATGAGCTATAGTTACAAAATTCAATATAAGTCGTCACATCAACAATGGGTTCGAGATCGACCTCAAGTACGGGTAGGCGAAGTTCCTCTGCCACCCTGAGGTTTTTCCCTCGCGGCCAGCGGGCACTCGCCCTTCGGGGGGGAAGGGGGGGGGGTCCGGCCTGCTGGCCTGCGGAGTGGGGGGTGCAGGGCCAAGTGTTCCGCTGTCCGCAGCTACTGCTTTGACTTTACAGCCATTCTACTAGTAAGCCCTACCTTAGGTTAGGAAATTCTTTCTCCTTATTCCTTGGTGGCACGGCCTCTGGCCTGGGGTTATTTTCTTCTCCAAATTCATATCAGGCTTTTCCAATATCTATGCAATTTTCTGCCGCCTGATTAATTTCCGTATTTCCAGCTAGGGTTTACCATTATGTTATGTTGTTCACTTATAAATAAATAAATAAATATAAATAAATGTTTATTTAGGTAAGGTACATACATTCAAGAGATATTACAAAGAATGATTGATTTATAGATAGGGCTAGTACATACAATGCCTAAAGCCACTATTACGCAAAGCGTTTCGGGCATGAAAAACTTAAATGACTAAAGCTTAATACTAACTGAGTATAAAGAATAAAATGTGTTGAGAACAAATCAAAATAGAGATAAAAAGGGGGGGGGGGGTACATGGCTGAAAAAGCAGCACAAATACAATAGGTCGACAAACAGCGTTGATAAAAAAAATAACAGACATGGGTTGACAATAGAGGGGTAAGGTAGGTTACAGGCAATTTATTAGGTAGTGCTTCGTTTTTATCTTAAACTGGTTGAGAGAGGTACAGTCTTTAACATGGTTGGGAAGGTCATTCCACATTCTGGGTCCCTTGATTTGTAGAGCATTTCTAGTTTGATTAAGTCGTACTCTTGGAATATCAAAACTGTATTTATTTCTGGTGTGGTGCTCATCGGTTCTGTTACAACCTTCAGTGAAGCTTTTGAGGTCAGGATTGGCATTACAGTTCACGGTTTTATATATTATTTATTATTATTATTATTTATACATATACAAGAAGGTACATTGTGAATGTAGGGATACATAACTTGGTAATTACAATCTTGTAAAGCCACTAGCACGCGCAGCGTTTCGGGCAGGTCCTTAATCTAAAAAAAAAAATTAAGTAGGGAAATACTTGCAAAATTAATAAAAAAAATGAAAAGAGTTACATGGCAAGAAAAAAAAATAAGAGAAAATTGTAGGTACAGTATATTAAAGCACTTAGGTAGCTAAGATTGATTGCAATGACAGCTTGAATGGTAGTTGACAAAAATTGGTAGGCACAATACAGCATATGGCTAGCACATAAAAGAAGACAGCAATGAACACAATGATAAGGTTGTTTGGGTTAAATACATAAAAATTAGGAGATTGGGTAACACTAGGTACAGAGCAAATTAAAGCTCTGTATGTATAATACACACGAGAGAATGTGCACTGACCTAATATCTGACATATTCAGAGATTTGAGTAGGGGTACCGAGTGATGTCTGGGGCCAGAGTTGGATATTGTCCTAATAGCAGCTTTGTGTTGAGTAATTAGAGGACGTAAATGATTTTGGGTAGTAGAACCCCAAGCACAAATACCATAGTTGAGGTAAGGATAGATGAGGGGTAATAGAGAGTCACCAGGGCAGGGCGGGGTACATAATATCTGATAAATAAATATAAATATAAATATGTTTATTCAGGTAAGGTACATACATACAAGTGATGTTACATTAATGGATCGATTTATAGATAGAGCTAGTACATACAATGCCTAAAGCCACTATTACGCAATGCGTTTCGGGCAGGAAGAACATTAATATCTAGAACTTAATACTAATTGAGTATAAAGAATAAAATGTGTTGAGAACAAATACAAATAAATCTTAGAAAGAATGCCAACAATTTTTGAAACTTTTTTGATATATTTAGAATGTGTCCCTGGAAATTCAGCTTGTGATCAATGAGAACGCCAAGGAATTTGCCATCTAATTTGTTACAAATTGGGTATTGTTTGTTTTGAGATTTATTTGATTAGAGGATTTATTGCCAAACAGAATATAGAAAGTTCTGTCAATGTTAAGGGTGAGTTTGTTGGCAGTTAGCCAAAGATGAACTTTATTTAGCTCAGTATTTACTGTGGCATTTAGAGCAAGGGGATCAGGACTTTAGTAAATGAAGGTTGTGTCGTCAGCAAATAGAATTGGTTTGAGGTGTTGGGAGGCATTTGGAAGGTCATTAATGTAGAGGAGAAAGTGGGGAGGGCCAAGTATGCTGCCCTGAGGAACACCATTGTTGATGGGTAGGGTGGGAGAAATTGAATTATTCACAGAAACATACTGGAGCCTGTCAGTAAGGTAAGATTTGAGGTATTGCAGGGAGTGTCCTCTGACTCCATAATGATGTAATTTAAGAAGAAGGTTTTGGTGGTTGACAGTGTCAAAAGCCTTATGCAGGTCCACAAATAACCCAACAGGGAACTCATTTTTATCAAGAGCTGCATGAATCAAGTTAATCATACTAATAAGTGCATCGTTAGTGCTTTTTTGGGTCTGAAGCCATGACTTATATTTACTCATGGTGTCCTGACTGTTATACTTAGAGTTAGGTTTATGTTACATTCGCCTTACTTCTAATTCCAGTCAATAGGCCATTAGGTTTCTGCAGATTTTGTTACTAGGCTATAAGATTACTTTTATTTTACTACGGGTGTACAATTTAAGTTGATTCAGTGTACTTTGAGTTAGCCACGTGTTGGGATTGAGTACTACAGATGTTGGAGGTAGCATGTTTGGAGCAGATGCTCTTTGTTTATGATCTTGTTAATAATATTCAGTACCTGATAATTGTCTTGTTGTTGTTACTGTCGGGGAATAAAAACCATGAGGACGAAGATTGTTCTCTTACCACAACCATAACAGTGGCGACGAGGATTAAACATCTCCGGCAGAGAGCCTGGGTACGAGACGTGGTGTGAGGATCAAGAGAG
>WNGS01164858.1:24678749-24725927 GCA_020271785.1 Procambarus virginalis
GTGCCTCCAACAACCCCACCCCCTCCTCGTGCCTCCAACAACCCCACCCCCTCCTAGTGCCTCCAACAACCCCACCCCCTCCTCGTGCCTCCAACACCCCCACCCACCCCTCCTCGTGCCTCCTACAACCCCACCCCCTCCCTCACTTCCTGCTTCCCACACTGGAGGCTCTCTCTCCCACCAACACCTCTGATATTCATTACCTACATTACTGTGCGGTGATTCCGAGGATCAACGTCCCCGCGGCCCAGCTCTTACCAGGCCTCGTGTTGGTCTGCATAACCAAGCTGCTGGGAGCAGCTATTCGCTCTCTAACGTATGAATCACGCCTGGTTGACCAGGTATTCTTAAGAAGTGGTTATAGGGTTCTCTTTTTGAACACTGTGAGAGGCCGGCCAGTTATGTCCCTTACGTGTAGCGGGAGCGTGCCTACACTCCCGTCCCCTGGGATTCCACCACATGTATATCCACGAACATGTGCGTGTAACGACGACCCGAACGTGCACACGGACGTCAGTACGTGCACACACGGATGTCCGTACGGCACACACGCACACTTAGGTAATTACACACACACAACACACATTTGCGGGACCAAAGAGCTAAAGCTCAACCCCCGCAAGCACAACTAGGTGAGTACACACATACCTAGGGGACCTGATAGCTGAGTGAACAGCGCTCGGACTCGTAATCCTAGGGTCGGGTTCGATCCCCGGTGATGGCAGAGACAAAATAGGCAGTTTCCTTCACCCTGATATTCCTGTTACCTAGCAGTAAATTAGGTACCTAGGAGTTAGACAGCTGTCACGGGCTGCTTCCTGTGTGTGTGTGTGTGTGTGTGGTGTGTGTGTGTGTGGTGTGTGTGTGTGTGTGTGTGAAAAATTAGTTAGTAATTAGTAACAGTTGATTGATTGGCAGTTGAGAAGCGGGCCGAAAGAGCAGAGCTTAACCCCAACAAGCACAACTAGGTTAATACACACAAGAAAAGGAGGGGGGGAAGAAAGAGAGGGATGGGCAGACTGCATATTTTTGGATTGCCAGAAAGCCTTTGACACAGTATACACCAGAGACTAGTGCACAAGCTGGAGATGCAGGCAGGAGTTAAAGGGAAGGTACTCCATTGGATAAGGGAGCACATAAGCAACAGAAGACAGCGAGTCACTGTGAGGGGTGAGGTCTCAGAGTAGCGAGGCGTCACCAATGGATTCTCACAGGGATCAGTCCCTGAACCTATACTGTTTCTGATATATGTAAATGATCTCCCAGAGTAATAGATTTGTTCCTCTCAATGTTTGCTGATAATCCAAAAATTATGTGGCGGATTAAGACAGAGGAAGATAGTATGAGGCTACAAGATAACCTAGATAAATTGAAGGAATGGTCCAACAAATGGCTACTAAAGTTCAACCCAAGTAAATGTTAGGTAATGAAAGTCGGGGGAGGAAATAGGAGGATATAACACGGTATAACACAGGATACCAAATGGGAGATGAAATCCTTTATGAAACGGACAGAGAAAGATCTAAGAGTTCGATATCACGCCGAACCTGTCTCCTGAAGCCCAATCCTGGAGTATGCGGCCGCAGCATGGAGCCCGTACCTTGTCAAGCACAAGACGAAGCTCGAACAAGTTCAGAAGTATGCCACTAGGCTAATCCGAGAACTAAGAGGCATGAGTTACGTCGCTGGAAGACAGAGGAGCTCGGGGAGACATGATCACCACATACAAAACTCTCAGGGGAATTGACAGCGTAGAGAAGGATGGATTATTTAACACGGGTGGTACACGCACAAGGGGACACAGGTGGAAGCTGAGTACCCAAATGAGCCACAGGGACATTAGAAAGAACTTTTGCAGTGTCAGAGTAGTAGTAAATGGAATGTACTAGGAAGTGATGTGGTTATCTATCTTGAAGTTATCTTGAGATGATTTCCGGGCTTAGTGTCCCCGCGGCCCGGTCCTCGCCCAGGCCTCCACCCCCCCAGGAAGCAGCCCGTGACAGCTGACTAACTCTCAGGTGCCTATTTACTGCTAGGTAACAGGGGCATCAGGGTGAAAAAACTCTGCCCATCGTTTCTCTCCGGCGCCCGGGATCGAACCCGGGACCACAGGATGGTGGAAGCTGACTTTATACAGTTTCAACTGTGAATATGATAGAGCTCGAGAAGCTCAGGAATCTGGACACCACTGTTGAGAGGCGGGACCAAAGAGGCAAAGCTCAACCCCCCGCAAGGACAACTAGGTTAGTACATTTTGAGGTGTCAAGGACTACATAACGGGCACCATAACAATGTGAGGCCGACTCGAGATATTAGGAGCAGCGAACAACCCCCCACTATATAATAATAGATCCAGACACGAGAACAGTGGAAACATGGGGCAGCTGTTACTATACGAGAGCCTTTAGTCGCTTGTGGAAATGAGTCCCCAACAGGCGGGGGAACACATACGCGACGAGCTAAACGAAGGATAGCAACAATGAAGAACTTTGTAAGCCAACATGTGAGGTTAAGGTAATGAGGAATGGCTTGACACGATATTCTCTCTTAACAAGTCAGACACGTGGCAAGCTAATGGAAGCCTCCATGGGACTGCAGTCGTTCTCTCTGTTTGTCATTCCGTTAAAAATGCAGCTGTTCTGCCAAACCAGAAACATGTATATCCAAGGAACCGACCTTAGCTATCGAGGCCAATGCACCCGAAACGACAATATTACAGTGCTTTGATTGTTACTAATAAATCGTATTTTTAACGGACTGGTAGATTCCATTAAAGATACGACCTATTAGGTTGGAGGCTGGGTTGTTAAACCGTGCACTGACACTTGAGCGTCGATAAGTAAAGTAGAGGTGGAAGTAGACATGATCTGCTCTGGGAAGGGATCAGGAGGTACAAGGCTGGCGTACCCAGGGAGAAAACTACAGTGAAACAAATTAATTTATATTAGGGCTCCCATATGAAGCAGGACCCAGAGAGATGTCAAAGGTAACATAATGGAGGTGGAGCAGCTGGATGGTTGCAAGCCTTCACACCTGACGCCTCACATTTTGATTGTTGCCGTCGGAGGTGGCTAGTTTATTGTGTACCCCATACCCATCCTGTGAGCGGTAGCGCAAAAGCATTACAGAGGGCACAAAAAGGCTTTATCAAACCTCATCTTACATTATTACATAAACAATTTCATCTATCCCCTCACACCTTATAGTTACAACAGCTGAGTGAACAGCGCTTCGGATTCGTAGTGCTGAGGTTTCGGGCTCGATCCCCGGTGGAGGCGGAGACAAATGGGCAAAAAGTTTTTCACCCTAATGCCCCTGTTACCTAGCAGTAAATAGGTACCTGGGAGTTAGACAGCTGCTACGGGCTGCTTCCTGGGGATGTGTAACAAAAAGGAGGCCTGGTCGAGGACCGGGCCGCTGGGGACGCTAAGCCCCGAAATCATCTCAAGATAACCTCAAGATAACCATACACATATATATGAACCAGTCTGGCTGGTTATAAATAAGAGCTGCCACGTATTGGGCAATGGGCTGGTTTTAGCCACACTTATTATTATTATGTTCTTGTGTCATATTTATGCCCGTCTCCGTCCATTTAATTTTTCCCAAACTTTTACATTCATTTCACAACTTTCATATCCATCTTCCTATTCGTTATTCAGTTTAATAAATATGGATTGCTTGCCCCCCCCCCCCCGAACGAGACTGTGATTGTTTCTAGCAGAGCCATCGCCTTACAGTCATTGGTCTCCTCGCGCTTATTACACCCACATTACTCTGCCATCTTTACCATCCCACATGAGGAAACCTTAGGAGCAGGATGGGGGGATCGAACCCCTCGTCCTGGGTCGCCCCACACTCACATCTTACTGGGGGCTACCCCAGGACACGGGTTCGACTCCCCATATCCTACTCCAAACATTTTCTTTAGATATGTCAATTATTGCGACTTCAGTGTCTATTTTCCTCCATTATTTTCCCCAAGGACTCGGCAAAAGCCGCCCCTTCCCAGAAAGCTGAGCCCCGTCCCTCGCATGCACGGTGTTCTGGCCAGTGTAAGAGTGCCAGTTATCCAGGTATAGTATTGCATTCCTGGTGGCATACTTCAGATGAGGTGGTGTACAGGGGTCGCTCTCCACACGCAGACTCTCAGCGGAGCGCCTCGTACCACCAGGGCCCCTCCCTTATCCCTAACACCAAACACGGTATTTAATCAACAACTCCTCACTCTCATCTGGGCCAGTACCGCTCCCGCCTCCTGAGAGCCACCACACACACCACACAAGAACACATTTAAGGTGTTGCTTACGACAGACAGTTTGGTCTACATCAGTGTTACTAAAAATGCAATAATGGTCAGTGTACTGAACACAACAGTAATGGTCAGTGTACTGAACACAACAGTAAGGGTCAGTGTACTGAACACAACAGTAAGGGTCAGTGTACTGAACACAACAGTAAGGGTCAGTGTACTGAACACAACAATAAGGAGTCAGTAAAGTGCCGGAACCTATCCTAACCCAGGGCCCACTAGCAGAAAACGGGACATCACGGTAATTTCACGAGCCGCTACCATTTGTAGTTCATCGGTTTTGGACTTAGGTAAATTATACGTCAAAATGCGTTGTGCTATTCAGGTGAACTCCCTCTCACTGCTTTCCCTGCTGAGAGGGCACAGCCTCGGTCCTGACATGTGCCTAATACAGTCTGAAATATTTAAAATATTAAGGTGTACCCATTGGTATCATTAAATCATCAGCATAGCTAATGATAGATTTATTGGATTTTAGCTTAGAATGTTTAGGGTCTTAGCGTACCCAACGTTATATATCATTATATCACAGGATCCAAAGCCAAAGACCAGCCTAAACTGCTCCAAACTGCTTCCAAGAGGAAGATGTCAGAACGACCAAGACATTGGGGGACACTTAACTAGCCTATCCTGAGGACAGGTTGAATATACAGAGATATTTACTACTCGCACAGAAACGGTAAAAAATCTAAACTACTCGGACCATCTTAAAGAAGTTAGAATATATTGTGTGCACTATAGATGGGGAGGTGTGTCATAATAAAGTAAAGGAAAATGGCCTGATTGTCAAATCCCTAATATGCAGGCAGAACACCAACTTGCAATAGAGTAATATGGTAATTAGCGTAATAAAGATCGTTGTTCACCGTGGAAGATAACGTAAGACTGCGTGCTAAGTCAACCCGCTCTCGCACAACACAGTACATATATGACTTATTGCTTCTAGTCACTATTTGGCTGATTAATAAGTACATATGTGATATATGCCAAGTTATTTTATTTTTAAGGTACAAACTCTTACTTTATATTTGCTAAACACCAGTTTTAATATTAAGAATTTCTTTTTCAGTTTTATTAAACAATAGAGAGTTTATACAATGTTTGACAATATCCTGAGTTACTTTACAATTTATTTAAATATTTTGGTTTTGTTTTATTATTTTTAAAACTGTAATATCAAAATAGGTATAGGTTAAGTACTAATTTTAATTAAGAAGCAATAATGCTTATCTTAACATACTAAGTAGGTTAGGTTAGGTCGGTGTTTTCTATTCAGCTTTTCAAGGTAAACTAAAATATTCACAGTAAATTAGTATGTCACATATGCACTTTTTAATAAGCCAATATTGACTATAAGCAAGTGCGAGAACGGGTTGGCTAAGTATACACGTTCAGTATGTATCTCTAGTTCCGTATGATGTCCTGAACTATAAGCCTGTTTGGCCTCCTGAACTCCTCCTAAGCCAACGACTGACCTCAAGGATGCAATCCACAACAGTCGTCTAACTCTCGGGCAAATATTTACTACTAGAATAACAGGAGGTACCAAGTGTAAGCAAACGTGCCCAAACGTTTTGACCCGCCCGTGAATTAATCCCAGAACCAACTGAATAAACATTTGAATTTGAATTTGAATTTAGTTTAAGTCGCCTGCGATAACCACTGCGCAATATGTAGAAAAAGTTCATGATTGTAATTTAATGTGAAATAATTATATAGCTACACCGTATGTATCGTAAAAAATATTTCAGAAACATGTCGCGTCTTGAAGAGCGCGACAAGATAATGTTTAAATGACCATCAGTCGGATTGAAATAATTATGTTGAAAATTGGGCTACAAACAAGAGCTGGCCTCGGGGAAGGGAAGGGAATTATCAGGGGAAAGCACCAAGCCATTACGATTATATAGCACGTGGAAGGGGTCAGGATAAGGATTTGGGATGGGATGGTGGAAAGGAATGGTGCCCAACCACTTGGACGGTCGAGGATTGAACGCCGACCTGCATGAAGAGAGGCCGTCGCTCTATCGTCCAGCTCAAGTGGTTGGCCGAGCTGGCCTCAGGCAATCAGGTGGTCAGCAAGGAAGAATGGAATCACACCAGGATCAGAAATCAAGCATTTACGCAACTCTTTACGAAACCGTACATCTTCTCTTAATCATGGCGACTTTGAATTGAAATTGAAATAAGTTTATTGAGGTAAAATACACACAAAGGGATGAGGTAGCTCAAGGTATTCTCACTCCGTTCAGTACATCGTGTTAATACATACATAGACACACATCACAAACAATAAACATATTACCGAACATTCTGAGAGATAAACATATACATTTCCTCCTTTACACAAGTAGTATGGTATCAGACGTACACACAAATACTTGTATGACCTTGGTATACTGTATAGACAATTTCATGGCGACTTTGTTTACATTTATTAAACAGCTTAGGAACTTCGAAACTTCACAACCAAAAGCAATTATTGTTATAAACACCCTCGCAGCGCTGTGGACCTCAAACTATTTAATAAATTAAACAAGGCTACAATGATTGAGGAAAGATGTACAGGTTTCGTAAGTGGTTCCGAATATGCTTGATGAATCCTGTGACCCCAGGCAACTGCCACAACTGGGAATCGCCAAACCACCCACGCTCTCACTCTCCCTGCAGTACTCTCCCTACCCACACCCCTCCCTGCAGTACTCTCCCTACCCACACCCCTCCCTGCAGTACTCTCCCTACCCACACCCCTCCCTGCAGTACTCTCCCTACCCACACCCCTCCCTGCAGTACTCTCCCTACCCACACCCTCCCTGCAGTACTCTCCCTACCCACACCCCTCCCTGCAGTACTCTCCCTACCCACAACCCTCCCTGCAGTACTCTCCCTACCCACACCCCTCCCTGCAGTACTCTCCCTACCCACACCCCTCCCTGCAGTACTCTCCCTACCCACACCCCTCCCTGCAGTACTCTCCCTACCCACAACCCTCCCTGCAGTACTCTCCCTACCCACAACCCTCCCTGCAGTACTCTCCCTACCCACAACCCTCCCTGCAGTACTCTCCCTACCCACACCCCTCCCTACAGTACTCTCCCTACCCACACCCCTCCCTGCAGTACTCTCCCTACCCACAACCCTCCCTGCAGTACTCTCCCTACCCACACCCCTCCCTGCAGTACTCTCCCTACCCACACCCCTCCCTACAGTACTCTCCCTCCTTGCCTACCCGCTCACTCCAACCATTAATCAATACACAGCCCTGGCATTACTTAGGTGACTGACCTAATTTACGCAGCCACACGTAGGAAATGCCTGTATCAACATGACCAGGCACAAACACGAATGAAAATGCAGGCATAGGTAGGCAGGTAGACGCACTCACGCAGGCACGAGCCTGTAATGATACTGCAGTACATAACATTACTCAACCTTTTTGCAAAGGCAGTCATACCACCCCACAACCAGCATGAAAGGCTGCCAAGGAATAATTGATATGAAGATGAATAAACGTTTGAAATGAGGACGGTATTAAGTTGTATTAGTATTTTAATGTAAACTTTTTCATCGCATCCGTTACATCCATCGACGACGCTTTGCAAGCTGTATGACCTAGTGCAATAAGTTAACTAATAGGAGGAAGACTATGGTTTCAGGCGTCTGTGAGACCGCTCGGAATTGCGCACCAGCACGTCACTTCACTGTTTTAGGTTCTGTTGGCGATTAATTGTATTTGTCAAACCGTTCACGACTCAAGTCCATTACATCCAGAGGTCGACCCCACAGACGCATTCATCAATTTTAACATTCTGTTCATTCAGAACTGAACTTTTCTCATATATGAATAAATATTATTATATATTAGCATATTGTGCATATTTAGGCACTGGTTAGATTAGGTTAGGTGTTTAGGTTCTGATGGCGATTATTTGTATTTGTAGTACGTGGGTGAAGCATTTAAAACGTTGTGGTTCGAACAAAATTCGATGTTTTCGGGGTGCATGTAATCACTTTTGGATCTTTGTTTTGGAGGACGGTTGTCAATCGTGTGTAAACCGTTTTTCATGAACAGGGTGTTTAGCGGCTTGGATTGGCGAGCATTTGTTTATTAGGACGGACCGTTAACATTATAAGAGTGAGGGGTACGCATGTGAGACAAGACTGCCAGCAGACTCTCAAGCAGCCCTTGTCAGTGGTACAAAGATTTGGAGAAAGACTGACAAAGTTGGTAGCGCTCTGCTGTGCCACATTAAGTTGCTCCTCTGTTGCAGTGGTATATGTGACACATTGTGAATGCTCATCTTTTCGTTGTTTTCTGATATCAACATCAAGTCAGCTGGAGTCTGGATGAGGAAAGTGGATTATTTGTGGCATACTTCATTTGCCACGCTAGACTGCCACGTCAAAATGCCAGTCGTGTGAGAACTAGACAAGTGGTTATACTCGACTTGGCAGGGTAAGTCCTACCGTTTCTGTCACTCATTAGGTAGTCATACCATGATACAGATGCTTGTCTCAACAAGAGGAGTGGAATCAACATGCACAGTGGAATCTGACATTCACTATACACAGATGAGGATTTGCCTCGACGTATCAAATAATCAGCAGTGTAAGGAGCTCCCCCTGGAAGTGCTCACATTGTGGAGAGGGAGGTGTGTTAATCCCTCCTCTCTTGCCCCGCCTCACCTTACTGCAGTGGCCGACAATTACTGTAATTTAATGTGATATATCAACATTTTGGGAAAATATATATTAATATTGAATGGACTGACATTAAAACCTATTCAGAGGTATCTTCGTTGACTCGTCTATGCAGTAACCAAAATTATATAATGGACTCCCATGAATCATTTGTCATTGTATACCTGGAGTATACTTCAAGTCAGTTCTGAGAGATGCACTCCCAAAGCTCGACCTATTTTGTTAGATAACTTAATCTAAAGAGGCTGTTGCTAGGAGCGGCCCAACAAAATGTCTTGACAAAAATACATTCATGATCTAGGGCTCTAGGCTATGCATTATGTTTGGCAAATGTGATATTCTACAGTGCAACATTCTTAGGTAAGTATATTAGACTGAGTGAGTTTAAAGTTATTACTCCTAGAAATTATTTCTTTGTATTCGGTGCTTTCGTGATATTGACTATTCATGCAGTACTGACAAAAGTTATTGCTGCTATATAATGTATATACATTAATATATAGAATCGTACAGACTAGTAAATCGCAAATATGCTAAGCTACAGTGACGCCAGACTACTGAGGTGATTGTAACTGCATTATTCACATTTTGATTTCATTTTAATTCTGCCACTACGTTAAACATATTTATTTTGTTTAGCACAATTATCCCTCATAACTAGGCTGTGACAATTTACGCAGAGATCGTTCCATAAGACACGTGCGTGCGCATACAGACATGAACACACACACGCAGGGGTGTATGCACCCCTATCGAAGACAGGAAGCCAGTCTTTAGCCTTATCGAGATCTCATCAAGCCCAACTACTGACACCAGCCCGTCCTCCAAACAAAGACCCAAAACTGATTCCAAGCACCCGCTGTTTATGAATGAAAAACAGTTTACACACGACTCGGGTCTCTAGAGTCGACTCGACATATGGAGTCAGAGGTCACTCCCTGCAATACCTTCAGTCTTACCTTACTGACAGGCTCCAGTATGTTTCTGTGAATAATTCAATTTCTCCTACACTACCCATAAACATTGGTGTTTCACAGGGCAGCATACTTGGCCCTCTCGTCTTTCTCATCTACATTAATGACCTTCCAAATGCCTCTCAGCATCTCAAACCAATCTTATTTGCTGACAACACAACTTTCATTTTCTCCAGTCCTGATCCTCTTGCTCTAAATGTCACTGTGAATACTGAACTAAATAAAGTCCATCTTTGGCTAACTGCTAACAAACTCACCCTTAACATTGATAAAACTTTCTATATTTTGTTTAGTAATAAATCCTCAAATGAAATTAATCTAAGAATAAACAATATACAAATCAGTAGTAAAGTTGATGGTAAATTCCTTGGTGTCCTCATCGATAACAAGCTGAATTTCTAGGGACACATTCTAAATATAGCAAAAAAACGTTTCTGAAACTGTTGGCATTCTTTCTAAGATCAGATATTATGTACCTCGCCTTACCCTGGTGACACTCTATTACTCTCTCATCTATCCTTGTCTCAACTATGGTATTTGTGCTTGGGGTTCTACTACCCAAAATCATTTACGTCCTCTGATTACCCAAAACAAAGCTTCTATTAGAACAATATCTAACTCTGGCCCCCAGACAGCACTCGGTACCCTTACTCAAATCTCTGAATATGTTAGATATTAAGTCACTGCACATCGTCTCATGTGTACCCTATATATTTAAAACTCTGAATTGTAATGTCAATCCTGACCTGAAAAGCTTCTTAGAAGGTTGTAACAGAACCCATGGAGCACCACACCAGAAACAAATACCTACCTGGTCGATACCTGGTTGATGGGGTTCTGGGAGTTCTTCTATTCCCCAAGCCCGGCCCGAGGCCAAACTTGACTTGAGAGTTTGGTCCACCTGGCTGTTGCTTGGAGCGGCCCACAGGCCCACATACCCATCACAGCCCGGTTGGTCCGGCACTCCTTGGAGGAAACAATCTAGTTTCCTCTTGAAAATGTCCACGGTTGTTCCGGCAATATTTCTTATGCTCGCTGGGAGAGTGTTGAACAACCGCGGACCTCTGATGTTTATACAGTTTTTTTTTTTTTTTTTTTTTTTTTTTTTTTGAGATATATACAAGAGTTGTTACATTCTTGTACAGCCACTAGTACGCGTAGCGTTTCGGGCAGGTCCCTGGAATACGATCCCCAGCCGCGAAGAATCGTTTTTTCATCCAAGTACACATTTTACTGTTGAGTTAAACAGAGGCTACAGTTAAGGAATTGCGCCCAGTAAATCCTCCCCGGCCAGGATACGAACCCATGACATAGCGCTCGCGGAACGCCAGGCGAGTGTCTTACCACTACACCACGGAGACTGTTCTCTGATTGCTATGGCACCTCTGTGCTTCACTGGTTCTATCCTGCATTTTCTTCCATATCGTTCACTCCAATACATTGTTATTTTACTGTGTAGATTTGGTACTTGGCCCTCCAGTATCTTCCTTCTGTATATTATTTGATATCTCTCTCGTCTTCTTTCTAGTGAGTACATTTGGAGGGCTTTGAGACGATCCCAATAATTTAGGTGCTTTATCTCGTCTATGCGTCCCGTTTATGTTCTCTGTATTCCCTCTATTTCAGCAATCTCTCCTGCTCTGAAGGGGAAGTGAGTATTGAGCAGTACTCAAGACGGGACAACACAAGTGACTTGAAGAGTACAACCATTGTGATGGGATCCCTGGATTTGAAAGTTCTCGTAATCCATCCGATCATTTTTCTGGCTGACGCAATATTTGCTTGGTTATGCTCTTTAATTGTTAGGTCGTCAGACATCATTATTCCCAAATCCTTTACATGCTGTTTTCCTACTATGGGCACATTTTATTGTGTTTTGTACCCTGTATTATGTTTAAGGTCCTCATTTTTATCGTACCTGAGTACCTGGAATTTATCAATGTTAAACATCAAGTTATTTTCTGATGCCCAGTCGAAAACTTTATTAATATCAGCTTGAAGTTTTTCAATGTCTTCAGCCGAGGTAATTTTCATACTGATTTTTGTGTCATCTGCAAAGGATGATACGAAGCTGTGACTTGTATTTTTTTTTTTTTTTTTATACCTATTTGATATAACAAGAGTACGACTTAGTCAAACTAGAAATGCTTTCCAAATCAAGGAACCCAGAATGTGGAATGGCCTTCCCAATCATGTCAAAGACTGTACCTCTCTCAACCAGTTTAAGATGAAAACTAAGTACTACCTAATTAACTCCATGTAACCTACCTTACCCCTAAATGTCAACCCATGTCTTACTATTTTTAAACAATGCTGCTTGTTGACCAACTTGTATATTGGCTGTTTTCTACCATGTTTCCCCCTTTTTTTATCTTTTTTTTTTTTTTTTTTTCAACGCAATTTATACTTTAAGCTCAATTACTATTAAGTTTTAGTCTAAGTGTTTTTTCCCCCACCTCACCTTGCCCGAAACGCTATATGTACTAGTGGCTTTAGGTACTGTATGTACTAGCTCTATCTATAAATCCAACATTTGTTTGTAAAACAACTACGTATGTATCTTTCTGAATAAAATTTACTTTACTTTACTTACTCACAACTGTTGACGTTCGAACATTTCCGGAACAAGTGCTTCATTGACGAATTTTGTTCGAACCACAACGCTGTAAATGTTTCACCCACATACTACAAATTCAAATAATCGCAACAGAACCAAAACACCTAACCAAACCTATGCCTATATATGCACAATATGCTAATATATTATAATAATAATTTATTTTTGAGAAAAATTCCCGTTTTGAATGAACAGCATGTACAAATTTATGAATGCGTCTGTGGGGTCGACCGTCAGATGTAATGGACTTGAGTCGAGGACGGGTTACCCCCAGGATGTAACCCCACAACAGTTGACTTGCTCAGGATGATAGGTAAACGAAGGCATCATGTTTAAGATCTAATGAATAAATCCCCAAGGGTCGTGATGAGGGTTCGAACCTACGTCTGAGAGGATCCCAGACGCTCCCTTAATTGATTAGGCCACGACATGGTCAAAAGAATTGCAACCTGGAGTTCCACTAGACTCACACGGATCCTGCAGTCTCTCCGAGACACAAGCCCAACCACTTGGGCTGGACGAAGAACGACGGTCTTGCTTCACGCAGGTCGCGTTCAATCCCCGACCGTCCAAGTGGTTGGGCACCATTCCTTCCCCCCGTCCCATCCCAAATCCTTATCCTGACCCTTCCAAGTGCTATATAGTCGTAGTGGCTTGGCGCTTTCCCCTGATAATTCATTCATTCATTCCGAGACACAAACCGGGGTTTTACACAATACCCCCCATGCACTCGGGCTCACTCAATAAGCTGTTCTACCTCTTCGTCCTTACTTCATTACACACAGAAATCACAATAGCGTGATGCACCAAATGAAACCCTGGTTTGTCTCTCGAAGACACTACATGATTCGTGTGAGTACAGTGGAACTTTCGGTTGCAATACTTTTGACCATGTCGTGGCCTAGTCGATTAAGGCAGCGTCTGGGATCCTCTCAGACGAAGGTTCGAACCCTCATCACGGCCCTTGTGGATTTGTTCATTTGATGGGTCACGCTATTGTGATTTCTGTGTGTAAGGTTTAAGGTCTCCGCAGGCCAACTGCTGACCTGTCCTAGGACATTTGCCTAACTACCAGGTACCTGTTTATTGCTTGGGAACCAAACGAGGCATCAGACGGAAGGAAAGGTCCACAAATGTTCATGCACACCCCGAGGATTGAACCCCGATCCCTCCATTGAGGGTCGACGACAAATAGCTTTGCATATACGCAAATGGCTCAATTGTGGAAGTGGTAGAGATGGTGGGGTGTCGAGGTGGTGTGGAAGTGTAGGGAAGGTGTGGCAGTGAAGGTGTGGCAGTGAATGTGTGGCAGTGAAGGTGTGGCAGTGAATGTGTGGCAGTGAAGGTGTGGCAGTGAAGGTGTGGCAGTGAATGTGTGGCAGTGAAGGTGTGGCAGTGAATGTGTGGCTGTGAATGTGTGGCTGTGAAGGTGTGGCAGTGAATGTGTGGCTGTGAATGTGTGACAGTGAAGGTGTGGCAGTGAAGGTGTGGCAGTGAATGTGTGGCAGTGAATGTGTGGCAGTGAAGGTGTGGCAGTGAATGTGTGGCTGTGAATGTGTGGCTGTGAAGGTGTGGCAGTGAATGTGTGGCTGTGAATGTGTGACAGTGAAGGTGTGGCAGTGAAGGTGTGGCAGTGAATGTGTGGCTGTGAATGTGTGGCAGTGAAGGTGTGACAGTGAAGGTGTGGCAGTGAATGTGTGGCTGTGAATGTGTGACAGTGAAGGTGTGGCAGTGAAGGTGTGGCAGTGAATGTGTGGCTGTGAATGTGTGGCAGTGAAGGTGTGACAGTGAAGGTGTGGCAGTGAATGTATGGCAGTGAAGGTGTGGCAGTGAAGGTGTGGCAGTGAATGTGCAGCTGTGAAGGTGTGGCAGTGAATGTGTGGCTGTGAATGTGTGGCAGTGAATGTGTGGCAGTGAAGGTGTGGCAGTGGATGTATGGCAGTGAAGGTGTGGCAATGGATGTATGGCTGTGAAGGTGTGGCAGTGAATGTGTGGCAGTGAATGTGTGGCAGTGAAGGTGAGGCAGTGAAGGTGTGGCTGTGAATGTGTGGCAGTGAATGTGTGGCAGTGAATGTGTGGCAGTGAAGGTGTGGCAGTGAATGTGTGGCTGTGAATGTGTGGCAGTGAAGGTGTGGCAGTGAAGGTGTGGCAGTGGATGTATGGCAGTGAAGGTGTGGCAATGGATGTATGGCTGTGAAGGTGTGGCAGTGAATGTGTGGCAGTGAAGGTGTGGCTGTGAATGTGTGGTAGTGAAGGTGTGGCAGTGAATGTGTGGCAGTGAATGTGTGGCAGTGAATGTGTGGCAATGAAGGTGTGGCTGTGAATGTGTGGTAGTGAATGTGTGGCAGTGAAGGTGTGGCTGTGAATGTGTGGTAGTGAAGGTGTGGCAGTGAATGTGTGGCAGTGAAGGTGTGGCTGTGAATGTGTGGCAGTGAATGTGTGGCAGTGAATGTGTGGCTGTGAATGTGTGGCAGTGAATGTGTGGCAGTGAAGGTGTGGCTGTGAATGTGTGGCAGTGAAGGTGTGGTGGTGAATGTGTGGCAGTGAAGGTATTCACCTAGTTGAGCTTACGAGGGGTTGAGCTCTGCTCTTTCGGCCCGCCTCTCAACTGTCAATCAACTGTTTCTACTACTTTTTTCTTTTTTTTTCACTCCACACACACACACCAGGAAGCAGCCTGTGACAGCTGACTAACACCCAGGTACCTATTTACTGCTAGGTAACAGGGGCATAGGGTGAAAGAAACTCTGTCCATCGTTTCTCGCCGGCGCCCGGGATCGAGCCCGGGACCACAGGATCACGTGCCCAGCGTGCTGTCCGCTCGGCCACCGGCTCCCGTAAGTTGTGGCTGTAAAGGTGTGGCAGTGAATGTGTGGCTGTGAAGGTGTGGCAGTGAATGTGTGGCTGTGAATGTGTGGCAGTGAAGGTGTGACAGTGAAGGTGTGACAGTGAAGGTGTGGCAGTGAAGGTGTGGCAGTGAAGGTGTGGCAGTGAAGGTGTGGCAGTGAAGGTGTGGCTGTGAATGTGAGGCAGTGAAGGTGTGGCTGTGAATGTGAGGCAGTGAATGTGTGGCAGTGAAGGTGTGGCTGTGAATGTGTGGCTGTGAATGTGTGGCTGTGAATGTGTGGCTGTGAATGTGTGGCTGTGAATGTGTGGCAGTGAATGTGTGGCTGTGAATGTGTGGCAGTGAAGGTGTGACAGTGAAGGTGTGGCAGTGAATGTATGGCAGTGAAGGTGTGGCAGTGAAGGTGTGGCAGTGAATGTGTGGCTGTGAAGGTGTGGCAGTGAATGTGTGGCTGTGAATGTGTGGCAGTGAAGGTATGGCAGTGAAGGTGTGGCAGTGAATGTGTGACAGTGAAGGTGTGGCAGTGAATGTGTGGCAGTGAATGTGTGGCAGTGAATGTGTGGCAGTGAATGTGTGACAGTGAAGGTGTGGCAGTGAATGTGTGGCTGTGAATGTGTGGCAGTGAAGGTGTGGCAGTGAAGGTGTGGCAGTGAATGTATGGCAGTGAAGGTGTGGCAGTGAAGGTGTGGCAGTGAATGTGTGGCAGTGAAGGTGTGGCAGTGGATGTATGGCAGTGAAGGTGTGGCAGTGGATGTATGGCAGTGAAGGTGTGGCAGTGAAGGTGTGGCAGTGAAGGTGTGGCAGTGGATGTATGGCAGTGAAGGTGTGGCAGTGGATGTATGGCAGTGAATGTGTGGCAGTGAAGGTGTGGCAGTGAAGGTGTGGCAGTGGATGTATGGCAGTGAAGGTGTGGCAGTGGATGTATGGCTGTGAAGGTGTGGCAGTGAATGTGTGGCAGTGAATGTGTGGCAGTGAATGTGTGGCAGTGAAGGTGTGGCTGTGAATGTGTGGCAGTGAATGTGTGGCAGTGAATGTGTGGCAGTGAATGTGTGGCTGTGAAGGTGTGGCAGTGAATGTGTGGCAGTGAATGTGTGGCAGTGAATGTGTGGCTGTGAAGGTGTGGCAGTGAATGTGTGGCAGTGAATGTGTGGCAGTGAATGTGTGGCAGTGAAGGTGTGGCAGTGAATGTGTGGCAGTGAATGTGTGGCTGTGAATGTGTGGCTGTGAATGTGTGGCAGTGAATGTGTGGCTGTGAATGTGTGGCTGTGAATGTGTGGCAGTGAATGTGTGGCAGTGAAGGTATTCACCTAGTTGAGCTTACGAGGGGTTGAGCTCTGCTCTTTCGGCCCGCCTCTCAACTGTCAATCAACTGTTTCTACTACTTTTTTCTTTTTTTTTCACTCCACACACACACACCAGGAAGCAGCCTGTGACAGCTGACTAACACCCAGGTACCTATTTACTGCTAGGTAACAGGGGCATAGGGTGAAAGAAACTCTGTCCATCGTTTCTCTCCGGCGCCCGGGATCGAGCCCGGGACCACAGGATCACGTGCCCAGCGTGCTGTCCGCTCGGCCACCGGCTCCCGTAAGGTGTGGCTGTAAAGGTGTGGCAGTGAATGTGTGGCTGTGAAGGTGTGGCAGTGAATGTGTGGCTGTGAATGTGTGGCAGAGAAGGTGTGGCAGTGAAGGTGTGGCAGTGAATGTGTGACAGTGAAGGTGTGGCAGTGAAGGTGTGGCAGTGAAGGTGTGGCAGTGAAGGTGTGGCAGTGAATGTATGGCAGTGAAGGTGTGGCAGTGAAGGTGTGGCAGTGAAGGTGTGACAGTGAAGGTGTGGCAGTGAAGGTGTGGCAGTGAAGGTGTGGCAGTGAAGGTGTGGCAGTGAACGTGTGGCAGTGAAGGTGTGGCAGTGAATGTGTGGCTGTGAATGTGTGGCTGTGAATGTGTGGCAATGAATGTGTGGCAGTGAATGTGTGGCTGTGAATGTGTGGCTGTGAATGTGTGGCAGTGAAGGTGTGGCTGTGAATGTGTGGCTGCGAAGGTGTGGCTGTGAATGTGTGGCTGTGAATGTGTGGCTGTGAATGTGTGGCTGTGAATGTGTGGCTGTGAAGGTGTGGCTGTGAATGTGTGGCTGTGAATGTGTGGCTGTGAATATGTGGCTGTGAATGTGTGGCTGTGAATGTGTGGCTGTGAATGTGTAGCTGTGAATGTGTGGCTGTGAATGTGTGAATGTGTGGCTGTGAATGTGTGGCTGTGAATGTGTGGCTGTGAATGTGTGAATGTGTGGCTGTGAATGTGTGGCTGTGAATGTGTGGCTGTGAATGTGTGACAGTGAAGGTGTGGCAGTGAATGTGTGGCAGTGAATGTGTGGCTGTGAATGTGTGGCTGTGAATGTGTGACAGTGAAGGTGTGGCAGTGAATGTGTGGCAGTGAATGTGTGGCAGTGAAGGTGTGGCAGTGAAGGTGTGGCAGTGAATGTGTGGCAGTGAATGTGTGGCAGTGAATGTGTGGCAGTGAAGGTGTGGCAGTGAAGGTGTGGCAGTGAAGGTGTGGCAGTGAATGTGTGGCAGTGAATGTGTGGCTGGGAAGGTGTGGCAGTGAATGTGTGGCAGGGAAGGTGTGGCAGTGAATGTGTGGCAGTGAATGTGTGGCAGTGAATGTGTGGCAGTGAATGTGTGGCTGTGAATGTGTGGCAGTGAAGGTGTGGCAGTGAAGGTGTGGCAGTGAATGTGTGGCTGTGAATGTGTGGCTGTGAAGGTGTGGCAGTGAAGGTGTGGCAGTGAATGTGTGGCTGTGAATGTGTGGCTGTGAAGGTGTTGCAGTGAAGGTGTGGCAGTGAAGGTGTGGCAGTGAAGGTGTGGCAGTGAAGGTGTGGCAGTGAATGTGTGGCTGTGAAGGTGTGGCAGTGAAGGTGTGGCAGTGAAGGTGTGGCAGTGAAGGTGTGGCAGTGAATGTGTGGCTGTGAATGTGTGGCAGTGAATGTGTGGCAGTGAATGTGTGGCAGTGAATGTGTGGCAGTGAATGTGTGGCAGTGAAGGTGTGACAGTGAATGTGTGGCTGTGAATGTGTGGCTGTGAATGTGTGGCTGTGAATGTGTGGCAGTGAATGTGTGGCTGTGAATGTGTGGCAGTGAATGTGTGGCAGTGAAGGTGTGACAGTGAATGTGTGGCTGTGAATGTGTGGCTGTGAATGTGTGGCAGTGAATGTGTGGCTGTGAATGTGTGGCAGTGAATGTGTGGCTGTGAAGGTGTGGCAGTGAATGTGTGGCAGTGAAGGTGTGGCTGTGAAGGTGTGGCTGTGAAGGTGTGGCTGTGAAGGTGTGGCTGTGAAGGTGTGGCAGTGAAGGTGTGGCAGTGAAGGTGTGGCAGTGAATGTGTGGCTGTGAAGGAGTGGCAGTGAAGGTGTGGCTGTGAAGGTGTGGCTGCAAAGGTGTGGTTGTGAAGGTGTGGCTGTGAAGGTGTGGCAGTGAAGGTGTGGCTGTGAAGGTGTGGCTGTGAAGGTGTGGCAGTGAAGGTGTGGCTGTGAATGTGTGGCTGTGAATGTGTGGCAGTGAAGGTGTGGCAGTAAATGTGTGGCTGTGAAGGTGTGGCAGTGAATGTGTGGCAGTGAAGGTGTGGCAGTGAAGGTGTGGCAGTGAAGGTGTGGCAGTGAAGGTGTGGCAGTGAATGTGTGGCAGTGAATGTGTGGCTGTGAATGTGTGGCAGTGAAGGTGTGGCAGTGAAGGTGTGGCAGTGAAGGTGTGGCAGTGAAGGTGTGGCAGTGAATGTGTGGCTGTGAATGTGTGGCTGTGAAGGTGTGGCAGTGAAGGTGTGGCAGTGAAGGTGTGGCAGTGAAGGTGTGGCAGTGAAGGTGTGGCAGTGAATGTGTGGCAGTGAATGTGTGGCTGTGAAGGTGTGGCAGTGAAGGTGTGGCAGTGAATGTGTGGCAGTGAATGTGTGGCAGTGAATGTGTGGCTGTGAATGTGTGGCAGTGAAGGTGTGGCAGTGAATGTGTGGCAGTGAATGTGTGGCTGTGAATGTGTGGCAGTGAAGGTGTGGCAGTGAAGGTGTGGCAGTGAAGGTGTGGCAGTGAAGGTGTGGCTGTGAATGTGTGGCAGTGAAGGTGTGGCAGTGAATGTGTGGCTGTGAATGTGTGGCTGTGAAGGTGTGGCTGTGAAGGTGTGGCAGTGAATGTGTGGCTGTGAATGTGTGACTGTGAAGGTGTGGCAGTGAATGTGTGGCTGTGAAGGTGTGGCTGTGAAGGTGTGGCTGTGAAGGTGTGGCTGTGAATGTGTGGCTGTGAAGGTGTGGCTGTGAAGGTGTGGCTGTGAATGTGTGGCAGTGAAGATGTGGCAGTGAATGTGTGGCTGTGAATGTGTGGCTGTGAATGTGTGGCTGTGAAGGTGTGGCAGTGAAGGTGTGGCTGTGAATGTGTGGCTGTGAAGGTGTGGCTGTGAATGTGTGGCAGTGAATGTGTGGCTGTGAATGTGTGGCAGTGAAGGTGTGGCAGTGAAGGTGTGGCAGTGAAGGTGTGGCTGTGAATGTGTGGCTGTGAATGTGTGGCTGTGAATGTGTGGCTGTGAATGTGTGGCTGCGAAGGTGTGGCAGTGAAGGTGTGGCAGTGAAGGTGTGGCAGTGAAGGTGTGGCTGTGAATGTGTGGCTGTGAAGGTGTACTCACCTTGCGGGGGTTGAGCTCTGGCTCTTTGGTCCCGCCTCTCAACTGTCAATCAACAGGTGTACAGGGTCCTGAGCCTACTGGGCTCTATCATATCTACAATTGAAACTGTGCATGGAGTCAGCCTCCACCACATCACATCCTAATGCATTCCATTTGTCAACCACTCTGACACTAAAAAAATTCTTTCTAATATCTCTATGGGTCATTTGGGCACAGAGTTTCCACCTGTGTCCCTTAGTGCGTGTGCCAATTGTGATAAATAGCCTGTCTTTATCTACCCTATCAATTCCTTTGAGAATTTTGAATGTGGTGATCATGTCCCCTCTATCTCTTCTGTCTTCCAGCGACGTGAGGTTTAATTCCCGCAGTCTCTCCTCGTAGTTCATACCTCTCAGCTCGGGTAGTAGTCTGGTGGCAAACTCTTGAATCTTTTCCAGTTTAGTCTTATGCTTGACTACATAGGGATTCAATGCTGGGGCTGCATACTCCAGGATTGGCCTGACATATGTGGTATACAAAGTTCTGAATGATTCCTTACACAAGTTTCTAAATGTCGTTCTTATGTTGGCCAACCTGGCATATGCCGCTGATTTTATCCTCTTGATATGGGCTGCAGAGGACAAATCTGTCGTGATATCAACCCCAAAGTCTTTATCTCTCTCTGACTCTTGAAGAATTTCATCTCTGAAATGATACCTTGTATCTGGCCTCCTGCTCCCTACACCTATCTTCATTACATTACATTTGCTTGGGTTAAACTCTAACAACCATTTGTTGGACCATTCCTGCAGCTTGTCCAGGTCTAATGGAAGCCTCAAGCTGTCCTCCTGTGTCTTAATCCTTCTCATAATTTTGGCATCGTCAGCAAACATTGAGATTGGGTGGGGCAGTGAAGGTGTGGCAGTGAAGGTGTGGCAGTGAAGGTGTGTGGCAGTGAAGGCGTGGCAGTGAAGGTGTGGCAGTGAAGGTGTGGCGTGGCTGTGAAGGTGTGGCTGTAAAGGTGTGGTTGTGAATGTGTGACAGTGAATGTGACAGTGAAGGTGTGGCAGTGAATGTGAAGGTAGTGAATGTGTGGTGGTGGTGAATGTGTGGCAGTGAGTGTATTTACCTAGTTGTGCTTGCGGGGGTTGAGCTCTGGCTCTTTGGTCCCGCCTCTCAACTGTCAATCAACTGGTGTACAGATTCCTGAGCCTACTGGGCTCTATCATATCTACATTTGAAACTGTGTATGGAGTCAGCCTCCACCACATCACTACCTAGTGCATTCCATCCGCTAACTACTCCCAGTGTGGTAGTGAAGGTGTGTTAGTGAGTGTGGTAGTGAAGGTGTGGCAGTGAATGTGAGTGGCAGTGAATGTGAAGTTTGTGAATGTGTGGCTGTGAAGTTGTGGCTGTGAAGGTGTGGTGTGGTGTGGTGTGGTGGTGACTGTGTGGTAGTGAATATGGTAGTGAGTGTGGTAGTGGTGGGGAAGTGGTGGTGGTTGTGGTGTGGAAGTGGTGGTGATTGTGACAGGAAGTGGTGGAGATGGTAGGGAAGTGGTAGTAATCTTAGGGAAGTGGTAGTGGTAGTAGGGAAGTAGTGGAAGGGAAGTGGTGGACGCCAGTGCTCTCTAGATTGGAGTACTGCTGCACAATGACAGCCCCTTTCAAAGCTGGAGAAATTGCTGACCTGGAGAGCGTGCAGAGATCCTTTACTGCTAGAATCCACTCAGTAAAACATCTAAACTATTGGCACCGACTAAAATGCCTAAATCTGTATTCTCTTGAGCGCTGGCGGGAGAGATACGTAGTAATTTACGTGGAAAATAGTAGAGGTGCTGGTCCCAAACCTGCACATAGAAATAACACCACATGAGACCAGAAGGCATGGCAGGATGTGCAGAATACCCCCGTTGAAGAGCAGAGGTGCAATAGGTACCCTGAGGGAGAACTGTGTCAACATCAAGGGCCCAAGACTTGTAAACACTCTCCCCCTACACGTATGGAACATAACTGGCCGACCTCTCACAGTGTTCAAGAGGGAACTCGACAAACACCTCCAAACAATACCTGATCAACCAGGCTGTGATTCATACGTCAGGCTGCGAGCAGCCGTGTCCAACAGCCTGGTTGACCAGACGACCAACTGGGAGGCCTGGTCGGAGACTGGGCCGTGGGGCCACTGATCCCCGCAAGCTACACAAGGTTGACACAAGGTAGGTAGGGAAGTGGTGGTGGAGATGGTAGGGAAGTAGTGGTTGTGGTAGAGAAGTAATGGTGGAGGTAGGGAAGTGGAGGNGGAGGCCCTGGGAGGCCTGGAGGACCGGGAGGCATGGAGGACCGGGAGGCCCGGGAGGCCTGGGAGGCCCTGGGAGGCCCGGGAGGCCCTGGAGGACCGGGAGGCCCTGGGAGGCCTGGAGGACCGGGAGGCCCTGGGAGGCCCTGGAGGACCGGGATTCCTGGAGGACCGGGAGGCCCTGGAGGCCCTGGAGGCCCGGGAGGCCCTGGGAGGCCCTGGAGGACCGGGAGGCCCTGGGAGGCCCTGGAGGACCGGGAGGCCCTGGAGGACCGGGAGGCCCTGGAGGACCGGGAGGCCCTGGAGGACCGGGAGGCCCTGGAGGACCGGGAAACCCTGGAGGACCGGGAGGCCCTGGAGGACCGGGAGGCCCTGGAGGACCGGGAGACCCTGGGAGGCCCGGGAGGCCCTAGAGGACCGGGAGGCCCTGGAGGACCGGGAGGCCGGGAGGCCCTGGAGGACCGGGAGGCCGGGAGGCCCGGGAGGCCCTGGAGGCCCTGGAGGACCGGGAGGCCCTGGAGGACCGGGAGGCCCTGGAGGACCGGGAGGCCCTGGGAGGCCTGGGAGGCCCTGGAGGACCGGGAGGCCCTGGGAGGCCTGGGAGGCCCTGGAGGACCGGGAGGCCCTGGAGGACCGGGAGGCCGGGAGGCCTGGGAGGCCCTGGAGGACCGGGAGGCCCGGGAGGCCCTGGAGGACCGGGAGGCCCGGGAGGCCCTGGAGGACCGCAAGGCCCTGGGAGGCCCTGGAGGACCGGGAGGCCCGGGAGGCCCTGGAGGACCGGGAGGCCCTGGAGGACCGGGAGGCCCGGGAGGCCCTGGAGGACCGGGAAGCCCGGGAGGCCCTGGAGGACCGGGAGGCCTGGAGGACCGGGAGGCCCTGGAGGACCGGGAGGCCCTGGAGGACCGGGAGGCCCGGGAGGCCCTGGAGGACCGGGAAGCCGGGAGGCCCTGGAGGACCGGGAGGCCCTGGAGGACCGGGAAGCCCGGGAGGCCCTGGAGGACCGGGAGGCCCTGGGAGGCCAGGGAGGCCCTGGAGGACCGGGAAGCCCGGGAGGCCCTGGAGGACCGGGAGGCCCTGGGAGGCCCTGGGAGGCCCGGGAGGCCCTGGAGGACCGGGAGGCCCGGGAGGCCCTGGAGGACCGGGAGGCCCTGGAGGCCCGGGAGGCCCTGGAGGACCGGGAGGCCCTGGAGGACCGGGAGGCCCTGGAGGACCGGGAGGTCCTGGGAGGCCCTGGAGGACCGGGAGGCCCTGGAGGACCGGGAGGCCCTGGAGGACCGGGAGGCCCTGGAGGACCGGTAAGCCCTGGAGGACCGGGAGGCCCTGGAGGACCGGGAGGCCCTGGAGGACCGAGAGACCCTGGAGGACCGGGAGGCCCTGGAGGCCCGGGAGGCCCTGGAGGACCGGGAGGCCCTGGGAGGCCCGGGAGGCCCTGGAGGACGGGAGGCCCTGGGAGGCCCTGGAGGACCGGGAGGCCCTGGAGGACCGGGAGGCCCTGGAGGACCGGGAGGCCCTGGAGGACCGGGAGGCCCTGGAGGACCGGGAGGCCCTGGAGGACCGGGAGGCCCTGGAGGACCGGGAGACCCTGGAGGAGTGACACAACTATGGCGGGAAGGGTCCCCCCATGTCTTGCTAGCTAGAGGCACCATGTCTTGCTGGCTAGAGGCACCATGTCTTGCTAGCTAGAGGCACTATGTCTTGCTAGCTAGAGGCACCATGTCTTGCTAGCTAGAGGCACCATGTCTTGCTAGCTAGAGGCACTATGTCTTGCTAGCTAGAGGCACCATGTCTTGCTAGCTAGAGGCACTATGTCTTGCTAGATAGAGGCACCATGTCTTGCTAGCTAGAGTCACTATGTCTTGCTAGCTAGAGGCACCATATCTTGCTAGCTAGAGACACCATGCAGAGTGTCCTGGCTAGAGGAACCATGCCTAGCTAGAGACACCATGCCTAGCTAGAGACACCATGCCTAGCTAGAGACACCATGCCTAGCTAGAGACACCATGCAGAGTGTCCTAGCTAGAGGCACCATGCCTAGCTAGAGACACCATGCAGAGTGTCCTAGCTAGAGGCACCATGCCTAGCTAGAGACACCATGCAGAGTATCCTAGCTAGAGACACCATGCCTAGCTAGAGACACCATAACTAGCTAGAGACACCATGCAGAGTGTCCTAGCTAGAGGCCCCATGCCTAGCTAGAGACACCATGCAGAGTGTCCTAGCTAGAGACACCATGCCTAGCTAGAGACACCATGCCTAGCTAGAGGCACCATGCCTAGCTAGAGACACCATGCAGAGTGTCCTAGCTAGAGGCACCATGCCTAGCTAGAGACACCATGCAGAGTGTCCTAGCTAGAGGCACCATGCCTAGCTAGAGACACCATGCAGAGTGTCCTAGCTAGAGACACCATGCCTAGCTAGAGACACCATGCCTAGCTAGAGACGCCATGACTAGCTAGAAACACCATGCCTAGCTAGAGACACCATGCCTAGCTAGAGACGCCATGCCTAGCTAGAGACACCATGCCTAGCTAGAGGCACCATGCCTAGCTAGAGACGCCATGCCTAGCTAGAGACGCCATGCCTAGCTAGAGGCACCATGCCTAGCTAGAGGCACCATGCCAAGCTAGAGGCACCATGTCTTGCTAGATAGAGGCACATGTCTTGCTAGCTAGAGACACCATGCCTAGCTAGAGACACCATGCCTAGCTAGAGACACCATGCCTAGCTAGAGACACCATGCCTAGCTAGATAAGGGCCATCGTGCCTCGCTAGCTAGGGTATTCACTAGGAGGTCTTAGTGTTAGTGGGTGTGGCGTGACCGCCAGTGGTGCCGGCAGCAGGTGGCGTGACCAAGGTGGAGGGGCCGAGCAGTGTACCACCTGTAATTACCACATACCTGCTTCCCCCACACACAAGGCCTGCTTCGTGCGTGTGTACAGGCAGGGGATTACACGTCCCTCACACACCCTCTAATTGTTCCTCTTGTGTGTACCTCCTATGTGTGCACTGCTTGTGTGTACCTCTTATGTGCACCTCTTGTGTGCCTCTTTTGTGTGTACCTTTTATGTGTACCTCTTGTGTGCACCGCTTGTGTGTGTACCTGTTGCGTGTACCTCTTGTGTGCACCGCTTGTGTGTACCTCTTATGTGTGCACTGCTTGTGTGTACCTCTTGTGTGTACCTCTTGTGTGTACCTCTTGTGTTTACCTCTTGTGTTTACCTCTTGTGTTTACCTCTTGTGTTTACCTCTTGTGTGTCCCTCTTGTGTGTACCTCTTGTGTGTACCTCTTGTGTGTACCTCTTGTGTGTGCCTCTTGTGTGTACCTCTTGTGTGTACCTCTTGTGTGTCCCTCTTGTGTGTGCCTCTTGCGTGTACCTCTTGTGTGTACCTCTTGCGTGCCCCTCTTGTGTATACCTCGTATGAGGCATGCGGTGCTGACGTATGCCAGTTGCCGACACTGGGATTGCTAATAGGAAGTCACCTGCATGTGGGGCTGGTACTTGTGTGGGGCAGCAATACTGGCAGCAGGTTTTCAATTAGACATGTTTCACTGAATATCACTGGCCTGGAGCCAGGTTTGACTTCCGATAACATGTGAATGAGCTTGAGTGGATATAAATAGGAGTTATCTCGCCACGGGCCAATATAGGTCTTCTGCCGAATCCTTAATCCATGTGTGCTCATAAAACCCCGTGTAGAGGAAGGGAAGGTCGAGGAACAACTAGGGGGCCAACCAGAAACGGACATTTCATTACATTCAACACTTTTTTCTGAGAGATTCTTCAGTAGCTACCCAAGCTTACAGACAATGGCGCCTCCATAGACGTGACTAGCTTTACTGGAAAACAAAAAAGGCAAACTTGGGAGAACAAAAAATGGAGAAGAAGGTCTTGAACAACTGAAGGCCAGCGGTGTGCCGCACTCCACGCCAGCCCTTCTCCAGATGTGCCACCCCGCAAAAAGTGCAACTGTTTTGCCTTTCCTGAAACGTAGGAATCCAAGCGCCGCATCTAATGTGTCGACGCTGACGCATTGAAGACGTCAATATTATGTTCAGTTTAGTTTATTTAGTATGTACCCCATACCCATACTTTGGCGGCTGTAGAAACGGTTAGACAGGCGCATAATGAGTCCAGCGACACAACACTAAAATTAATTTCGGTAAGCAAGTTACAGTCTTGATAAGCTAGTTTCATAATATGAATTATCATGCCCAATTCTTACCCATCCAGTGGGCAGCGGTGGATATGTTACAATCACTTAGTTACTACCTATAATTAGCAAACTGGGCATATTTTCCTCTAACATTTCTGATGGTGCATCATTTGAATAAAATATTTACACATCTCTCGAACATTTATTATAGAAATATCTCTAAAATCACATATTTTTTTCTCACTTTTCTCATAGTGACGGAGGGTGTGCGAATAATTTAGCTGACAGTGTGTGAATTTAGCTAATGCTCGATCCTGGAGGCACAAATTGGTGAGTACAATACAAGTTGGGCGAGGCGGAGGGACACCCATAAGTAATGTGAGTGGAACAACAGTTGGGACGCAAGAAGCATAACAGACGTGCGGACTGGACTGTTTCAACCGTAGGTTACACATATGTGTATGAGTTTGACTGGATATAAAAAGAGCTGCCTCGTAAAGGCCAATAAACCTTCTGCAGATTCCTTTATTCTCACTTTCTTATAATTTTAAGCTGCGAGTCTGAAAATGAACTTGGGCAAAACATAAACAAAAATCACAACAAAAAACTACGGCACATTAAAAGAGTGGGAATGAACAGCCGGCTAGCTGAAGCAAACGCCCCGTACAGGACCTGGAAGAGGTGGGCCTAACACGGAACGTTAGAAACAAGTTGATAGAACAAATCCCTGACTCAAGCAGCACGAAAAGTGTTCAAAGACATCTGAACCACAGCAATAACACAGGTCGTATAATGCACCACCAGTTTGACAAACAAGGCGGGAATGACACACAGCCTCCATCTGAAGACACAACTGTGAATCATTGCCAAGAACGAAGGGCGTAGGTGAGGAAATCAAGTCCCAGACCCAGAGGAACAAAACCCATGCTGCTGGCAGATGAGCAGGAATCTCCCCAGCCTCACAGCTGGAGGCAACGACCAGGTGAAAAGCAGCTGAAAAAAGATTCCCCAGGCGAGTGGGAACCTCCGGTAAACGGGATCCAGCCGGAGATGAAAGAACACCCGAGACAACCAGAGAAAGGGGACGAGGACACATCTTCCACCATCCGCCACCGAGGGCGGCTCCTCCAGTGCTGGATGGAATGAGACGATTGATTGGAATCAGCTAGCAAATCAAAAAGAACCAGGACAGAAAGATACTTCCGAGGAGAAAGCGTTAAGCCAGTATGACTATATAGCACTTGGAAAGGATACGAGGACAAGGAGTTGGGAAATAAGGAAAAGGTAAAAGAACGGTGCCCAACCTCTTGGGTCATGGAGGCTCGAACGTCGACTCTACCGATCAGCGCAAGTGGTTGGGTCCCAGGACAGAAAGTCCATCACCAACAGCAAGTGACTCAGGTATCACGCGGGTGGACGGAACATACTGCCACCAGAAAGAAATACGACACAGAGTCACCAAGAGGCCAGCCACCAACCTGTGATAACTGGCATTTACAAAATAATATGCACAGAATGTGATACAGGACACTGTATCACATTCACATATAACATTGTTTCACATTCTACGTACAACAATGTAGAATGACATATAGAACAAACTTAAGCAAAACTTAAATTTTGAATTTCGCAACAAATATTGTGTTAGAAGTGGCCAAATGTCTAATACTTTATTCATTCATTTGTCAGAATATTCTCACTTAATTTATTGGGATGGTTCTTCTTTGATTACAAAAAATTCATTACTAGTAATGAATTGTAGGTTCTTGACACATTTTTAATTTACTTCAAAAATTTATTAAAAGGATTACTTAATAACTACTTCTATTTGAAAGCTGTGGGATCAGAACCAGAAACTTTATTCCTAACAACTTATGCAAATAGTTACAATAATGGCTGCACTAAACAGGTGTACAGTAGGATAAATAACACGCATTTTTGAAATAGAGTAACATTTACCTTACAATTAGAAATGTGATATTCAGAGCGGTTTTGGTGCTACCATGAAAAGATTAACTTGTTGTTAACCCATGTCAACCCATTAAGATTAACTTGTTGTTAACCCTTGACTTGACGTGGTTAACTTGTTGTTAACCCTTGTTAACCCTTAAAAGATTAACTTGTTGTTAACCCTTGTCAACCCATGTCTGTTATTTTTTTTTTAATCAACGCTGTTTGTCAACCTTTTGTATTTGTGCTGCTTTTTCAGTCATGTTCCCCCTTTTTTGTATCTTTATTTGTGTTTGTTCTCAACACATTTTTTTCTTTATGCTCAATTAGTATTAAGTTCTAGATATTAATGTTCTTCCTGCCCGAAACGCATTGCGTAATAGTGGCTTTAGGCATTGTATGTACTAGCTCTATCTATAATTCGATCCATTAATGTAACATCACTTGTATGTATGTACCTTACCTGAATAAACATATTTATTTATTTTATTTATTTATTGTTTGTGTTGCGTAAAGATGGCAGCATGTATTGGGTCAAGGAATCTGTTTTCACAACCAAAGGACTTATCTGACTATTGTAGGATGTGGAAACATTTTTCTAGACACCTGGACATAGGTAGCTTTATGCACTAAATGATAAAAAACGACTAGAAGACCACAACCGCTCTCAGCAGTGAAAGGGTTAACATTCCGAAACACACTGTAGTGTTACCTGACGCGGCCGCCCCAACAACACAGCATGATTCCCAAGAGTACCCTACAACTCACGGAGAATGGGCAGTTAGTCTCATCTCCCGATCAAGCAATAACAATGTCAGTTGACCAAACTACACACTAGAAAATGTAGGGACGACGACGTTTCGGTCCGTCCTGGACCATTCTCAAGTCGATTATCTTGAGTTGATTCGCAAGTCACAATCGACTTGAGAATGGTCAAGAACGGATCGAAACGTCGTCGTCCCTTCACTTTCTAGTATGTGGTTTGGTCAACATATTTCAGCCACGTTATTGTGACTTCTCGTCTGCACATTATCAGTGTCTCTCATTCCCTGCTTAAGCTTGTACATACTTAACAATCAACTCGTCCTCTCACTTAAAACGTCACATATTTTAGGAAACCGATCAATCCGTTAAAATATCAACATATTAGTAAAAATTTAAGTACCGTAATATTGACGCTTTCTATGCATCGGTCTCAATAAGTTAGGTTCACCATCTGCCGTAACTTTGATTGGAACAGGATGTACTTAGCTTACCGTACTTTTGTTAACTACAAAATACTTTCAATTTCGCAATATTTAATGCAATAACTGTGTTAGCTAGCCGGAAATGCTATGCATATTTATAAGTGGCTTTGCATAAAGAAAACAACATATTTAATTAATATGGATACATCAATAATAGTTATCTACTGAACAAATATTAATGTACTGTATAAATGAACTCGCGTCTTTGTTGTCTCAGCTGTGTGTTACAGCCAGATAGTCTTCCCTTATTTTTTCTTCCTTCTCAATTCCTTCCCCTTCCTTCAGATCTTGAGTTACAGGCCAGGTAGGATATGGCCATATAATAGACGAGGGACAAGAAGGTACATTGTGTTTATGAGACTACCTAACATTGGCGTTCTTATACTCTTGCAAATCCACTAACACGCCAAGCGTTTCGGGCAGGTCCTTGATCTATCATATAAGTTTATTAAAGAGGTACATTGTAACAAAATTTGAGTTTAACATAACTACATATAAATTGATGGAAATTATTACACTGGTGAAGTTGCATGTCTTAAGTAGTAAGGGGGAGTGGGCAGCACACGATACAGTGTGAGTTTGAAGCACAAGGTAGGAAACTATGAGGGTGAACTTAGGTACTTTTTGGATTTACTTTTGAATAAGGCATAGGTTGGACAACTTTTTAATTCATTAGGGAGTGAGATCCATAGACTGGGTTCTTTTATTTGCATGGAGTGTTTGCACAGATTTAATTTGACTCTGGGGATATCAAATATATATTTATTTCTAGTGTGGTGCTCATGTAACAGTCAGCTGTACATAGGAATGATATATTCGTGTATCAAAGCAGGTATTGTGTATTGTTGAGTTATGTGGGTGGACGCGCGTGCCCATCAAATTAATAGTTGGTAGAGAGATTGATCTGCCCAGAAATTCGCGACCGGGTGTGAGTTTAACAGGGACACCAACCCTGTTGACCACGTGGTTACGTGAGGGTTCTGTTTGCACCTCATTCAACACCAGATTACGGTTGCACTGGCCTAGAGTAGTTTTTGAGACTTCCTTGAAGTTCTGTAATATGAGACGTGAGGTGTTATGAGAAGTGAGTAGAAGTGATTCATGTTAAATTACCATCCGAATTTATGAATATTCATGTACTTGTTTCCATGTTGGATTAGTAGGCGTGTGGCGTCAGGTCAAGAGGCGGCCGGAGTTGGGTGGTGACCGCCGGCCGGGTCAGACGTTCCTGAGGTCTCTCCGCTCCTGGCTAGTGTTTACGTTGGGTGATTGCTGGTTTGCCCTGCTGGTGGTAGTTTGCCACTGACAGGGTGACGTTTGGCTTCGCCATGGGGACTTCTCGCCCCCCAGTGACGAGGACGTTGTCGGCTGGTCTGGCATTTACGGTGCCGGTGGGCCATCCATTGGTTGGTGTCGCCCTGGTGGACGTGCTGCATGTGCAGCTGTCGGACCTGGTGGGCATCCAGCTGCTTCAGGGTTACCGTGCTGTGGTCAAGTTCCGCCTCCAGGCTGCCTTTCAGGCGTTTCTCGAGCGGTGTGAGGGGCGTGTTTACCCTCTCCCTGATCCTGTTGGCTCCGTTAAGGTGGTGAATCTTAGTGTTACCTTGACGTCTGTGACGGTGCATGGTGCCCCCTTCGAATTTCAGGACGACTTTTTAACCTCCTGTTTTGAACGATTTGGGACAGTGTTAAGTGTTCGTTGGAACAAGGTCGTTGCCGGGCACTGTGTTGGTATGCTTGACGGCTCCCGCACCCTGACGATGTCACTGAAGTGTAGTGTGCCGTCGTCGATGTCCGTGTTGGGTTATACGCTCCGCTGCCTGTACCGGGGTCAACCGCGCACCTGTTATCGGTGTGGTCACGAGGGTCATCTGGCTGCGGCGTGCGACGTGGGAGCAACTGGTCGGGTGCATGTTCTTCGTGCGGAGGATTTTCCGCCCCTGGATGGTGTGGGTGCTGTGCCTGAGGCGCCTGATTGCCTGTCTGCTGCTCCGCCTGTTGAGGCGAGTTCTCCGGCCCGTGTGCCTCGTCCTGTGACTGCTGTGGCCCCTGGGGTTGTTGAGCCGGTGTGTGTGGGTGTCGGGCCGTCGCCTGAGCTGCTTGTAGTGAAGGGTGTCCCGGTGGAGGTCCATGTCCCGCCCTCGCCTGTGGATGTGATACCGGCTCCCGGGGACGCGGGTTCTGCTGTTTTGAAGGTGCTTCAGCAAGGTGAGGTGCCTGCCGTGCCTGTGTGTGTTGGCGACTGTAGTTCTGCTCTTTCCATCCCTTTGCAGAAGCGTGCTCGTCGGTGTTCTGAGGCTGTTTCCGTGGATGAAGTAGACAGTGTGGGTGATGTGGCCTCCGTGGACTCTTCGGACGGTGCGGGTGTGACCTGTGTGGATGTGAAGATGGTGGCTGTGTCTGCGGCGGGGCCTGCTGGGCGTGGTGTGGTGCGGCCTGTCTCGAAGCGTTCGCGGCGGGCTCGGAGTGTCTCCCCCCTTCGTGGTGTGCCTTGGGAGGAGGTAGGGGAGTATGGTGATCTGGCGCCCCCCGCCGTGGATGATGGTGCTGTGCGAGGCTCAGAAGTTGCTACCTGTGTCCCCCCTCCTGCGTCACCTGCTGTTGGATCTCCGCAGTGGGGGGTTGTCCCTGATGTTCGAGACCTCGTCGTGAAGTTGCGGAAAGATGTGCACCAGGGGGGCTCGGCTCCTGTGCCTGGTGGTGGGGTCGATGCCGCGCCTGCTTCCCCTGCTGTATCCCCTCCTTCCTTGCCCCGGTCTGGGGGTTCCCTAGTCCCATCTGCTGGGGTCGTGCCCTGTGAGGGTCCGGAGTTGGGCCCTTATCGGGATGCCCGGGTGCTTCCGATCCCGTGGTGCTCGTCCACTATCTGGGTGTCGCGGGTGAAGGAGTTTGTGTATCGGGTGCCGGATAGGATGTCTCAGCCGAGGGCGCCGCCTGGTGGCCGGCTGCCAGCTGACGAGCGGGTGATTTGGGAAGCGTACTGCTTGCGCTTTCCGATATACAAGTTTCCGGAGAAGTATTAGTTCCCGTCTTGTGCACCCTGCTACGCCGTGCATGGATCAGCTGCCGCCGTGACCACGACGCCCCGCCCCCCGGTGCGGGGTGTCTCCCTCTAACGTTCGCCTCTGTTTTCGTCGCCACTCCTCGCTCTACGGCCCATCACATCTACCGCTTTTGACTTTCTTCTCCTCCTGACCGTCAATGCGTCTCCTTACATCTGTCCTGGTGCAGTCATCGGGAGGGTTAACCCTTCATGCAAACTGCTCCTATTCTCAAGAAGAAGAAGAAGAGGCGGCCATGCGATCGTTAATGTGCTAACTACCCCTGTTCCTTATTCCTCAATTGTAGAAATTCATGTATTCTGTTAGTATTTGCACTTGGCAGCTGACCTTGTTAAAGTGCCTATGGAATCATCCATCATTTGTGTGTAAAAGTTCATTCCTTAGTTTTCCTAAGAGTATCTTAACTAGCCTATGTAATGAAGTGTGGCAAGGGCGCAGGCCGTCGTGGTAGCGAGAGGGAGGTCAGGTTCTCAGAGTGAACGGGGTGGACACTAGGAGAGGTTGTAGGTCAACCTGAGGACAGCCACAACATCGGCTTAGGAGCAGACGATATGGTAAATGCTGTGTGAGTTTTTGTACATTTATAATTACATTTTCCCATTGATTCCCAGGATAGAATGATTACGAGTTAGGGATTAATTAGTTTGCATTTATTTTAAATAGAGTGATTCAGTTGTGCTCCTGTGTAATTTTCATATATTTTCCCTCAATTATTCCGAGTCATAGATCCAGCATGGCTTTGAACGTCTCCAATGTTCTTACGAGTATCTTTGAGTCAATATATTTCTCCTTGTCTTGAGTTAATTACTTTAAAAGGAATTCCATCCATCCTTTCTAGTTTAAAAATACTAAAGTTTCCTGATACTCTGTACTAATTGTCTGGTCTTTTCCTGAGTCAATTAGCTTAATTACCCCGAATTTAGGAGATGTGGTGGCGGCGTTAATTATCTATTATGGGTACCTGATCTTCCATCTGGCCTGTAGAACTGTAAAGATATTGTTTAACCTCAATTGGTCGTTCCCTTCCCTTACCCTGCTCATACTGGTTGTGTTTTTCCACTGCGAGGGTGGACTCTTCCCAGTTCTCTAGGGGATATTATTTTCAATTACTCATTGGAATTAGTGATCCACGCCCACGCCATATAAATTATATGGCGTGGGCGTGGATCACTGACGCCTCTGAGCTTCAGTAGTAGTCGGGGAAAGTCGAATATTCCAGTTTGGCAGCAGTAGTTGCTTCTGGAATCTTTTCATATTAAGACTAATCAATAGCCCAGTCGATAGAGCTTCGGTCTTATACGCATGGGGTCCGCGGTTCGAGTCTCCTATAGTCCAGATAACTGACATGTTATTCCTTAATTGTTATAAAAAGTGAGCAATAATCAATCAAAGCCTGGTTGGCTTATTACGTGATCCTCTATCACTGATGGAGACATCTCAAGTAACACTAAACCTTAGTGTAGTAATTAATAACAATTAAGCACCTACTCCATACTAATTATCAAGAGAGTAAATTAATTAATAATTAAGTCACCTCCAACCACGGAACAACCGTGGACATCTTCAAGAGAAAACTATATAGTTTTCTTCAAGAAGTGCCAGACCAACCGGGCTGTGTTGGATATGTGGGCCTGCGGGCCGCTCCAAGCAACAGCCTGTTGGACCAAGCTGTCACAAGTCAAGCCGGGCTTGGGTAGTAGTAGAACTCCCAGAACCCCATCAAGCAGGTATCCAACTGATGTCTCTGGTCTCTCATCATCCTTCATAGGTCACGGATCAGCTGTAGATCTGATCGTTTGGTAGAAATGACCTCAGAGGATCCTAATCCTATATGTTGGGTGGTAACAGCTATTCATATGTTCTTCCTAGATGTGGTCCTGGCATACTGTTCCATCTACCCAGCACGGTGTCTCAATTTTTTTACTCCTGTGGGTTTTAAGTTGTGGTTGGCACCTACAGTGTATATAAGTAGCTGTTATGACCCAGGTATTTACCTGGGTCCTACATTAGTATCAGTCTGTTACATTAGTATCTAATAATGTACCACTGATACTAATGTTACATTAGTATCAGTCTGTTGCTGGTATTACAGTTATACTATTGTACTGCAGTGTGTATCATATTGCATGAGAGTTGGTTAGTTGTACAGTAGCAAAGGTTACAATTATATATGTTATAAGTGGGTGACCACAACACAGGCCACCATGGTTGTCTCGGGTGTAAGTGGGTGACCACAACACAGGCCACCATGGTTGTCTCGGGTGTAAGTGGGTGACCACAACACAGGCCACCATGGTTGTCTCGGGTGTAAGTGGGTGACCACAACACAGGCCACCATGGTTGTCTCGGGTGTAAGTGGGTGACCACAACACAGGCCACCATGGTTGTCTCAGGTGTAAGTGGGTGACCACAACACAGGCCACCATGGTTGTCTCAGGTGTAAGTGGGTGACCACAACACAGGCCACCATGGTTGTCTCAGGTGTAAGTGGGTGACCACAACACAGGCCACCGTGGTTGTAATAATAAGCAGGAGCAAGTGTTATATAAGAATAAGATAATATAAAGACTTACCCTCGCTGGAAGAGGTCGACGTTGTAGAACTTGTGGATGTGCAGTGCCAGTTCGATGGTGGCCTGAAGCTCTCCCATGGTGCACCTGAGGTTGCCGCCTCCCACACGTCCTCCTCCTCCTCCTCCTCCTCCTCTCACCTCTCCCTCGCTCTTAACTTGCTTCTCTTCAATATATAATGATGCGTTATGTGCACTCGTCGCGGCGGCTCTACACTCACACTACGCCTATTTATCCTTCCACTTCACACTTATTTAAACTAATACTTGCACTCGAGGTATTTTCAATAGCTTGAAAATTTCCATTATATGTTTATTTTAGCTTATTTTAGGATAATTACACCATTTTCTTAGTGCTTCCTTTGCCGACAATGACCTTAATCCTTTAGTCTGGATACTAAGACAGTTGTGTTGTCTGCCTCTGGGTGTGTGAGGTGTGTGAGAGTGTTGTGATCTACCAGCACACAACCAGGTCCTCACTATGGTAGTGGTCTCACCACTTGCTGCTCCTACACTTTTGTCGTCCGGCAGACTTTACATCAATGTCATGGGGCGCCCCAAGAATCACCAGCTGAACTCCGACTACGGGGGTAGAAGTAGCCAGCTATACCTTAACCCGTCAAACCATTCTAAATGTCACAGGATGAGAGACTCCCACAAGAGAGCATTCTTCCTCTCAGTGGGAGCAAAGTTAGCGGGAGTGAGAGGTAGTGGGGCGACACAAGGAGATGGCAGCCCTGTGAGGAGAGAACCCTCTCGCCCTATGTCTCAGGGAGTGCACTTGTGTAGAAGACTGGTGGGCAGGTGCACTATCACACTAGTGCCTGCGGCCTCGGCCACTCCTCACACAATTCCTTGCCTTGTGATTGTTCCTTCCAACTTACACTCGAGATGACCAGCGCGGTTAACTGCCGGCAAGCTTCTCGGTTATTATACAACAAGATACAAAATGTCACCGCACTTACACAGCCACACTGCGGCACATACAATTTTCAAGTCCAGATAATACCTGTACACCACCTGTAAACCCGGGAAATAGCTGCACACCACTTATCAACACAGCAAATGGCTGCACAGCACTTGTAAACCTGGCAAATAGCCACACAGCGTGTGTAAACCCAGGAAATAGCTGCACAGCACTTGTAAACCCGGCAAATAAACAACGCCTAAACAATGGGCAGGAATTGCCAACAACTTAGCTGCCCAATACTTGCCAGTCCAGAAATCTAATGTGTTCAACACTTAAGCAGGTGACTGCAGCAGGTAGGCCTAGCCAGGCTGGCGTGCCCAGGTGAGCACGGAGGCCGGGATGTGGCGGGAGACGACGCTAACACACCAACAACCCTCACTTGTTGTTCTTGGCCTATACCTCTCTGTGTTTATCTTGTGTCCTCTGCTACTACAAACTACCATTCATCACTCGTGTAACAATGAACCAGTAATGCCTCGTACATATATAGGCCTATATGTATATATATATATATACTGTCATGTGGAAAGGTGTGCCATAGGTCGCGGGCATCGGGTGATATGCCAGGCGTGGTCGCTTTGGATACACGTCTTGTGTGTCACATCCTTTATGAGATCATTGAGAGTGTGGTGACGGGAAGTGTCAGCGTGGCGTGGTGAGTGTGGTGGCGTGTGGTGCATGTGGCGGCGGTGGTGGTGGTGGTGTCAGAACCTGAGCAGCAGGTGTCGGTGGGCCGACGCCCTCCCTCCGACACGGCCTTCCCATGTCCACCCAACCGCCCACATCTGCAACAAAAACAGTCATCAATATATTACAAAATAAGCATTTCATAAAAAGATCACATTACGGCATAAAAGAGAACAAACAAGGCATATGAAATCTCGAGGAATATCATTTGATAAGATTTGAAGTCTCGAAATTGATGTCAGTTTTCAGAATGCAACTTTTGAGTTAGTGCAGATAAATCACTGGTCCCCTTGTGCTTTCTTCTGGTTACCTTAATGGTATAACAATGGCATTGAGCTCTGCTTGCTTTGACGAGGCATATTATAAGTAATTTCGACTTGAAGGCAGTACTCGCAGCTACATTATATGCAGCTCTAGTCCTGTCATTAGTATGACTAGCAGTTGTCAGTGTAGATTTGATTCAATTCACGGCCTCGCTTCTTGCAGGGTCGGCATTCGAGCCCCGATATTATACCAAGTAATTATGCACAGTTCCTTCCCTCCGTCCTCATATCCTAACAACCTAGTGCCTTGTCCTCGTTTATCCTTTCAAGAGTTATTGTAGTCATACTAGCTGAATCTTCATTTTTTTCCCAGAATAACCTTGAGATTCATATTTCATATTTCTTTCGGCAACATGTTGGACATGGGTAATATCACATCATGGGGTTGGAACATGGGTAACATAAAGAAATTCAAGAAATAAAGAAAAACCTAAATATGTCTTCACATATGCGAAATCAAAAGCAAAAACACTGCCAGTATTGGAACTATTCGTACTAGTGAAGGTTCATACACTGAGGATGACAAAGAAATTAGTGAAATCCAAAAAAGCAACATGACGACTGTTTAACACTCCAATAAACAGCATGAAACTGGAAGTTCCGGACAACTTTTTGCGTGACATCCAAATCCCTGTAAATATAACTGATATCAACACGAGCGTGGCAGAGTTTGAAAGAGAAATTGACATTATGCCTATGCACTCAGCTCGGGTCCGGATTCATGGAATTCAATATTTATAAAGAAATGCAAATTGCCAGTAGCACAGGCACTCAGTATAGTGTGGAACAGCTTGACCCGTGACTGTACAACACGCTTCCACTACACACAAGGGGCATAACTGGCCGACCCCTCACAATGGTCAAGAGAGAGAACTCGATAAGCACCTCTAAAGGATACCTGATCAACCAGGCTGTGATTCATACGTCAGGCTGCAAGCAGCCACGTCCAACAGCCTGGTTGACCAGTCCAGCAACGAGGAGGCCTGGTCGACGACCGGGCCCAAAGATGTTAAGCCCCGAAAACACCTCAAGGTAACCTCAAGATAACGAGGCAGATACCAGATGCTCTTAAATCAGCAGACATAGTCACTCTACACAAGGGAGGGAGTAAAGCATTGGCAAAGAATTATAGACCAGTTGCACTAACGTCCCACATAAAAATATTTGAGAGTGATCAGGAGTCAGGTCACCAGTTTCATGGAGACCAATGACCTCCACAATCCAGCCCAACATGGATTTAGAGCAGGAAGATCATGCCTCTCACAGCTACTTGACCACTACGACAAAGTCACTGAGGCATAATAAGAAAAACAATGCCGATGTGGTATACACGGACTTCGCAAAGGCATTCGATAAATGTGACCATGGAGTGATAGCACACAAAATGAGGTCAATGAGAATAACTGGTAAAGTAGGACGGTGGATACTCAGTTTTCTGTCGAACAGAACACAAAGAGTAACGGTCAACCATATAAAATAGAGTTCAAGTGCAGTTAAAAGCTTTATACCTCGGGGTACAGTCCTTCCACCACTGCTTTTCCTTATTCTCATATTAGATATAGACAAACATACAAGTCACAGCTTCGTGTCATTCTTTGCAGATGACACAAAATTCAGCACGAAAATTACCTCTGCTGAAGACATTGAAAAACTACAAGCAGATATTAATAAAGTCTTCGACTAGGCAGCAAAAAATAACATGATGTTTAACAGTGATAAATTTCAGGTACTTAGGTACGGTAAAAATGAGGACCTTAAACACAATACAGGGTACAAAACGCAATCAAATCTGCCCATAGCAGGAAAACAGAATGTTAAGGATTTGGGAATAATTATGTCTGACGACCTAACGTTTAGGGAGCATAACCAAGCAAATATTGCGTCAGCCAGAAAATTTATAAGATGGATTACGAGAACATTCAAATCCAGGAATCCCATCACAATGGTTGTACTATTCATCACAATGGTTGTACTATTCATCACAATGGTTGTACTACTCAAATCGCTTGTACTGTCCCGTCTGAAGTACTGCTCAGTACTCACTTCCCTCTTCAGAGCAGGAGAGACTGCTGAAATAGTGAGAACAGAAAACATATACGGCATACATAGACGCGTTAAAGTACTTAAATTATTGGGATCGTCTCAAAGCTCTCCAAATGTACTCACTAGAAAGGAGACGAGAGAGATATCAAATTATATACACATGGAAAATACTGGAGGCCCTGGTCCCAAATCTACACAGTAAAATAACAACGTACTGGAAGAAAATGCAGAATAGAACCAAAGAAGAGTAGGGGTGCCATAGGCACAATCAGAGAATACTGTATAAACATAAGAGGTCCACGGCTGTTCAACATTCTCCCAGCGAGTATAAGAAATATTGCCGGAACAACCGTGGACATCTTCAAGAGAAAACAAGATAGTTTTCTTCAAGAAGTGCCAGACCAACCGGGCTGTGGTGGATATGTGGGTCTGCGGGCCGCTCCAAGCAACAGCCTGTTGGACCAAGTATTCACAAGTCGAGGCGTGGCCTCGGGCCGGGCTTGGGGAGTAGAAGAATTCCCAGAACCCCATCAAACAGGTATCACGTTAATTTGAACTCTTCCATGAGTCTTCTCAAGGTCACATTCCTATAGGCATGAGCTCGCGTGCTTGCTCAGCAGGTGGAATTCTTCGAAGTTACATATTGATCGGTACTGCCACTTTGTGCAATTGCAGTTTCCTCTTAAATTAATATACAACTCAAGTTTTCTTGACAGTGTCATTCTAATAAGAATCTCAGGCAGCCTTAATAACATGCTTAACATTCAGGTTCCTGATCCTGTTTTTAACACAAAGAAGGCAGTTTTTGTCGTAGATGTTTTAGCAATGTGATTGTGTTCGTTTGTGTCTACATCTGTCAGTTGTGCCTTGCTACCCTGTCTGTCCCTGCCTGGGCCGGTGGCAACTGTACTCAGCTAGTTGTACTCACCTACTTGTGCTTGCGGGGGGATGAGCTTTGGCTCTTTGGTCCCGCCTCCCAACGTCAATCAACTGGTGTACAGATTATTGAGCCTACTGGGCTCTATCACATCTACATTTGACACTGTGTATAGAGTCTGCCTCCACCACATCACTGATTGATGCATTTCATTTGTTAACTACTCTGACACTGAACAAATTTCTTCTAATGTCTCTGTGGCTCATTTGGGTACTATGTTTCCATCTGTGTTCTCTTATTCGTATTCCACCCGTGCTAAATAGTTTGCCTTTGTCCCCCTGTCAATTCCCCTGAGAATTTTGTAGGTGGTTATCATGTCTCCCCTTACTCTTCTGTCTTCCAGGGCAACCCGTTCTCGCACTTTCTTGGTCAATATTGACTTATTAAATACGTGCTTATGTGACATACTAACTTATTGTGAATATTTTAGTTTACCTTGAAAAGCTTCATAGAAAACACTGATCTTACCTAACCTTCTTAGTATGTAAGATAAGCATCTTATTGCTTCGTAATTACAATTGTTACTTAACCTATTATAGGTATAGGTTAAGTAATAATTGTAATTACGAAGCAATAAGATGCTTATCTTAATATACTAAGAAGGTTAGGTAAGGTCGGTGTTTTCTATGAAGCTTTTCAAGGTAAACTAAAATATTCACAATAAATTAGTATGTCACATATGCATGTATTTAATAAGTCAATATTGACTTAAAGAAAGTGGGAGAACGGGTTGCCCAGGGACGTGAGGTTTAATTCCCTTAGATTTTCCTCGTAGCTCATATCTCTCAGTTCTGGGACTAGTCTGGTGGCATACATCTAAATCTTGTCTAACTTTGCTTGTGTTTAACTAGGGATGGACTCAAGGCTGGAGCTGCATACTCCAGGATTGGCTTGACATAAGTGGTATACAGGGGTCCTGAACGATTCCTTACACAAGTTTCTAAAGGCAGTTCTTATGTTGGGTGACGTAGCCCATCATATCCTGTACAGTCTTTTCTCTGAGTTCTGTTTCCCATGGTATTCCCATTAGGAGGTTCCTCATCTCGTCACATTTTCCTCTTCGGTAATTTAGTCTTTTCCCTTCCGATCCCTTCCTTGGATAGGTTATCCCTACCTCCACCAGATACTCAAATGTCAATACACAGTGGTCACTATTCCTATGGGGGCTTCAAATTTGACTTCCCTTATTTCATACTCGTTCAAGGTGAATATCAGATTGAGTCTAGCTGGTTCGCCATTACCTCTCATTCTTGTGGGTTCCTTGACATGTTGGTTCAGGAAGTTTCTTGTTGCCACTTCCAAGAGTTTAGTTCTCCACTTGAGACGGTAGCTTGTGCTTCACACTTGAGTCGGTAGCTTAACAACAGCACATCAATAAGGGTTTGCGTGAGGAAGGGAAGGGAGGGCAGCAGGGACGGAGGTATCCGGGAGGGAGCCCAGGAAGGAGAAAAGTAAGGAGGTAGGAGAGGAAGGACAGGGAAGAAGGGAACCCGGGAATAGATGGAAGCAGGGACGGGGCAGCACGGAGGAAGGAGGCTAATTATGAGGGAGGGAAGGGGCATGAGGGAGGAAGAGAAGGAGGGGGCAGGAGGGAGGGGGAGGTGGGGAGAGACGAGGGGGAGGCGGGGTACGGGTCATTGGGAGGGGGGACGGGGTCCGGGTGTGGAAGGGGGACGGGGTCCGGGTGTGGGAGGGGGGACGGGGGGGTCCGGGTGTGGGAGGGGGGCGGGGTCCGGGTGGTGGATAGGGGGGACTGGGGGTCCGGGTGTGGAAGGGGGACGGGGTCCGGGTGTGGAAGGGGGCGGGGTCCGGGTGTGGAAGGGGGGCGGGGTCCGGGTGTGGAAGGGGGCGGGTCCGGGTGTGGAGGGGACGGGGCTCCGGGTGTGGGAGGGGGACGGGGTCCGGGTGTGGAGGGGGCGGGGTCCGGGTGTGGAAGGGGGACGGGGTCCGGTGTGTGGGAGGGGGACGGGGGTCCGGGCCGGTGGGAGGGGGGCGGGGTCCGGGTGTGGGAGGGGGACGGGGTCCGGGTGTGAGAAGGGGGACGGGGTCCGGGTGTGGAAGGGGGACGGGGTCCGGGTGTGGGAGGGAGCGGGGGTCCGGGTGTGGAAGGGGGGCGGGGTCCGGGTGTGGAGGGGGGACGGGGGTCCGGGTGTGGGGAGGGGGGCGGGGTCCGGGTGTGGAAGGGGGACGGGGTCCGGGTGTGGGAGGGGGACGGGGTCCGGGTGTGGGAGGGGGGCGGGGTCCGGGTGTGAGAAGGGGGACGGGGTCCGGGTGTGGGAGGGGGACGGGGTCCGGGTGTGGGAGGGGGGCGGGGTCCGGTGTGGGAGGGGGGCGGGGCGTACGTCCATGGGACGGATACCAAGGCTGCAAGATGAAAGGTCAGAGGAAATACTGGATGACATTGTAATCACAGTGGAAGCAGTGACAAAAATCGTGGGGGTAACTAGACGGGATAAAATCAATGGGGCCAGACCTAATCTCGCCATGGCTGCTGAGGGAGGCTGCACAAGTACTCTGCCACCCGATGTCTAAAATGTTAAATAAAAACCCTAGAGACAGGAACTCTTCCAGATGCCTGGAAAAAGGCAAACGTAGTCCCAAATTTAGGAAAAGGGGATAGAAAGGAGGCACTCAACTACAGACCAGTGTCATTGACAAGTATTCCTTGTAAAGTGCTGGAGAAGTAAATACGTAGAGTGGTGGAGCATATTGAGACGATCGATTTTGTGACAACCAAATCAGCATGGCTATATAAATGGCAAGTCGTGCCTCACAAACTTGATTCAGTTTTAAGGAACTACTACTAAAATAAGACACGAAAATGATGACAGGGTAGTCTTGTATTTTTCTAGGCTGTAAAAAGGCATTTGACACTCTTTGCCACGAAAAACCTGGTGAACAAGATGGAGAACCAGGCTGGGATTGAGTAAGGGAACCAGGCTGGGATTGAGTAAGGGAACCAGGCTGGGATTGAGTAAGGAACCAGGCTGGGATTGAGTAAGGGAACCAGGCTGGGATTGAGTAAGGGAACCAGGCTGGGATTGAGTAAGGGAACCCAGACTGGGATTGAGTAAGGGAACCAGGCTGGGATTGAGTAAGGAACCAGGCTGGGATTGAGTAAGGGAACCAGGCTGGGATTTAGTAAGGAACCAGGCTGGGATTGAGTAAGGGAACCAGGCTGGGATTTAGTAAGGAACCCAGGCTGGGATTTAGTAAGGGAACCAGGCTTGGGATTGAGTAAGGAACCACCTGGGGATTGAGTAAGGGAACCAGGCTGGGATTGAGTAAGGAACCAGGCTGGGATTTAGTAAGGAACCAGGGCTGGGATTTAGTAAGGAACCAGGCTGGGATTGAGTAAGGGAACCAGGCTGGGATTGAGTAAGGGAACCAGGCTGGGATTGAGTAAGGGAACCAGGCTGGGATTGAGTAAGGAACCAGGCCTGGGATTTAGTAAGGAACCAGGCTGGGATTTAGTAAGGGAACCAGGCTGGGATTGAGTAAGGAACCAGGCTGGGATTGAGTAAGGGAACCAGGCTGGGATTGAGTAAGGAACCAGGCTGGACTGGGTAAGGGAGTATCCGAAGGACTGAAAGCAAAGAGTCACAGTCATAGAGGAGGTTTCAAGCTAAAGGAATGTAACAAGTTGGGTCCCACAAGGCTCTGTCCTGGAACCACTGCTGTTCCCAATTTATGTGAACGACCTACCCAAGATGTTAGACGGTGTGGGAGGGGAACGGGGCGACGGTGTGGGATGGTGACGGGGGCGACCGTGTGGGAGGGTGACGGGGCGACGGTGTGGGAGGGTGACGGGGCGACGGTGTGGGAGGGGGTGACGGGGCGACGGCTTGTGTGGGAGGGGAACGGGGCGACGGTGTGGGAGGGTGACGGGGCGACGGTTGCTGGGAGGGTGACGGGGCGACGGTGTATGTGGGAAGGGTGACGGGGCGACGGTGTGGGAGGGGGGACGGGGCGACGGTGTGGAGGGGGGCGGGGCGACGGTGTGGGAGGGTGACGGGGCGGACGGTGTGGGAGGGTGACGGGGCGACGGTGTGGGAGGGTGACGGGGCGACGCGTGTGGGAGGGGGGGCGGGGCGGACGGGTGGGATGGGTGACGGGGCGGACGGTGTGGGAGGGGTACGGGCGACGGTGTGTGTGGGAGGGGGCACGGGGGCGACGGTGTGGGAGGGGACGGGGCGACGGTGTGGGAGGGGGACGCTGGGCGACGGTGTGGTGAGGGGACGGGGCGACGTGGCTGTGGGAGGGGGACGGGGGACCGGTTGTTGGGGAGGGGCGGACCGGGGCGCCGTGTGGGAGGATGACGGGGCGATGGTGTGGAAGGGGAACGGAGCGACGGTGTGGGAGGGGGGACGGGGCGACGGTGTGGGAGGGGGGACGGGACAAACAGTGTGGGGGAGGGGTGACGGGGCGACGGTGTGGGAGGGGGACGGGGCGACGGGTGTGGGAGGGTGGACGGGGGACCGGTGTGGGAGGGGGACGGGGCGCCGGTGTGGGAGGATGACGGGGCGATGGTGTGGAAGGGGAACGGAGCGACGGTTGTGGGAGGGGGACGGGACAACAGTGTGGGAGGGGGGACGGGGCGACGGTTTGGGAGGGGGGACGGGACAACAGTGTGGGGAGGGGGACGGGGCGACGGTGTGGGAGGGGGTGGGACGGGACAACAGTGTGGGAGGGGGGCGGGGCGACGGTTTGGGAGGGGGGACGGGACAACAGTGTGGGAGGGTGACGGGGCGGACGGTGTGGGAGGGGGGACGGGACAAACAGTGTGGGAGGGGGACGGGGCGACGGTTTTGGGAGGGGGGACACTTTACGTGGGTGTTTTAAACCCATTGTAAAGTTCCAGGATGATGACCTTTAAGGTCTTAATTACCCGCGAGGTGATTATCAAGGAATAAGAGAGGTATTGCAGAACACCTCCTGGAGAGAGATTATAGGTGATTATGGCACGGACGCATTATAGGAAAATGAAACAAATGTCATGAGTGAATTCGTTCAAAAATGTGTGCCAAGAAGGAAGAAAAGTAAGGGAACTAGATGCAACACTCTGACCAAAAAAATGAGCTTTGATAACTAAGCGGAACTTCTGAAGAAGATATAAATCCACGAAGAACAATGTAGATTATGAGATATACAGAAGAGCATTAAACTTAGCCAACAGGAAATCAGATCAGCCTAAAGAAACTATGAGAGAATACTGCCCAGAGCATAAAGAAAGATCCAAAATCGTTCTGTGCGTATACAGAGAAGTAAAATCAAAACAAAGGACTAGGCGGGACCCTTAAAAAATGACGCTACCAAGTTATAATGGACGATAAAAGGGCCGCAAACACTGAATTAAAATTTTATATCAGTGTTCACACTACAGATTAGACAACATCCCATTACCCACACAAATGTTTGTAGCTGGTGAAGAGAACGAATTAAGGCATATACATGTTGACTAGTTATTGTTACTCCTCGTCTGCATAAGGATATAAATATAACGTGCGACATAATCAGATGCAGCATTGACAAACTAAAAGATTCAAAAGCCCCAAGTGTGAATGGAATTCAATCTAAAGTCGTAAAAGAACTGACAAATGAATTTATGCCTTCCAATGAAGCTCATTTTCAGAAAATCTCTGTCTAAATGGATGTAATTTTGGCCAATAATAACTACTGCATAAAAAAAAGTTATTTAAAAAGTTCTTGCACAGTTCTGGGTGAAAGAGATCACAGCTTTTGGTACATTTACCTGTACTAAGAAGGGTCTTCTGCACTTCTTGGATGATCATATTCACATAGCCATTGTTCTCCCCGATATCCCTGCTTACACGATATACAATTTATAATATAAAACAGATTTTGTGGTCATTTTTTTGTTTGTTTCAAACTTTGGGCGCCAATATCTTGCCCAGATCGGGCGCCGATACCGCGCCCGACCCCATCACGCGTCCGGCGCCAGACATAGCATCCGGCCCCGGCGTCAACATTTCATCCGGCCCTGACGCCAACATAGCATCCTGCCCAGCGCCAAGTCGCATCCTGCCCCGACGCCAACGTCGCATACGGCCCGACGCCAACTCGCTATCCGGCCCCGACGCCAACGTCGCATCCGCCCCCGACGCAAATCCGGATCCTTGCGCGCTGAGGATGTAGCTTCAATTCTGGCTATGCCTGGGTGTCCTTGACAAATTGTTTGCAAAACATTGATATTTCCGATGCAGGCAGTTAGAAGTCGATTCACTGTGCTAGCTGGGTTTTTTCCAGAATTGCAATCATCTTCAGAACGGTAATATATCCTTTTTGCAGAACCAGTACTCGAGTGGTCTCTGGACTAATTTCCTGGCATTATTTGCATGTTTGGCACATTTACTGTGTATGGCTGCTGAACATACTTGCGTCACTAGAACTCTGGTGGTAAATCTACTCTGTATGTTGCATCTGTGAACATCTTTACTAAAGGCATTCTGATCATAATGCTTCTGTTCGTGGTGGTAAGGCAGTGGAGCGGTGGTTTGTTGACCACAGTGGTAGAAGGTGAAGGGAGGGAGAGCGACCTTTCACAGCCACCGAGTGTGTTACACACAAGATCAAGCCTCGTGGCCCCCTGTACAAGTGTGTTACACTCACTATTCACTGAATTATACTTCAATTTATCCACGTGGCAATTATTTACTACACTTTCAAGCCTTTATGCCTGTGTTGTTACAGTTCACTATTCACCGTATCCTGTTCACTATAGTCTAATACACCGGGTAAATATAAGTAGACAAGGGCCTCGTGTAGGCACTACGCTTCCACGTGGGCTGTGTGAGGTGTTTATTCTCTATTAAACACTAAGTTCTAATGGCATCA
>WNGS01164858.1:24725952-24738159 GCA_020271785.1 Procambarus virginalis
AGCAGACCATACGAGTTGCGCGAGTTGTTGTGGATGGACCATAACGGACCACCAACCTGCCATCACATGTGTCGCGTGCGGGTACAGCTCCCTTCACCTCCAAACACCAGTGTTGTATTGACGTAATCCAACCGCCCCCCCCCGCTCCTCAGGCCACCCTCACCCCCACCTATGCCTCTCGCTCACTCCTCACCCCTCCTAGTGCCTCCTACAACCCCACCACCCCCTCCTCGTGCCTCCTACAACCCCACCCCCTCCTAGTGCCATCCTACAACCCCACCCCCTCCTAGTGCCTCCAACAACCCCACCCCCTCATAGTGCTCTACAACCCAACCCCCTCCTAGTGCCTCCTACAACCCCACCCCCTCCTAGTGCCTCCTACAACCCCACCCCCTCCTCGTGCCTCCTACAACCCCACCCCTCCTAGTGCCATCCAACAACCCCCACCCCCTCCTCGTGCCTCCTACAACCCCACCCCCCTCCTCGTGCCTGCCAACAACCCCACCCCCTCCTAGTGCCTCAAACAACCACCACCCCCGTCCTCGTGCCTCCTACAACCCCACCCCCTCCTAGTGCCTCCTACAACCCCACCCCTCCTAGTGCCTCCAACAACCCCACCCCCCTCCTCGGCCTCCTACATACAACCGTCCAACCCCTCCTAGTGCCTCCTACAAACCCACCCCCTCCTAGTGCCTCCAACAACCCACCCCCCTCCTCAGTGCCTCCTACACACCCCAACCCCCTCCTCGTGCCAACAACCCCACACCCATCCTAGTGCCTCAACACCCCCCCCCCTCCTAGTGCCTCCAACAACCCCACCCACCCTCCTCGTGCCTCCTACAACCCCACCCCCTCCTAGTGCCTCCTACAACCCCACCCCCCCCGTAGCCGTCCTACAACCCTCACCCCTCCTATGCCTCCCCTCAACTCCCACCCCCTCCTAGTGCCTCCTACAACCCCACCCCCTCCTAGTGCCCTCCAACAACCACACCCCCCTCCTGTGCATCCCTACAACCCCAACCCCTCCTAGTGCCCACACCCACCCTCGGCCCAAAACACCCACACCCTCCTCGTGCCTCCTAAACCCCACCCCTCCTAGTGCCTCCTACAACCCCACCCCCTCCTAGTGCCTCCTAACACCCCACCCCTCCTCGTGCCTCCTACACACACCCCCCCCTCCTCGTCTCCTACAAACCCACCACCCCCGTCGTGCCTCTCCACACATCCCTCTTGCCTCTACCAACCCCCACCCCTCCTCGGCCTGCCACAAACCCCACCCCCTCCTGTCTCCCTTCACCCCACCCTTCCCCTCTAGTGCCTCCACCAACGTTCCCCACACCCTCCAATACCCCGCCTTCAACAACCCCACACCCTCCTAGTGCCTCCAACAACCCCACCCCCTCCTCGTGCCTCCTACAACCCCACCCCTCCTAGTGCATTCCAAACACACCCCACCCCCTCCTCGTGCCTCCTACAACCCACCCCCTCCTCGTGCCTCCACAACCCCCCCCCCTCCTCGTGCCTCCACAACCCCACCCCTCCTAGTGCCTCCAACACCCCACCCCCTCCTCGTGCCTCCTACAACCCCACCCCCTCCTCGTGCCTCCAACAACCCCACACCCTCCTAGTGCCTCCAACAACCCCACCCCCTCCTCGTGCCTCCTACAACCCCACACCCTCCTCGTGCCTCCTACACCCCACACACCCTCCTCGTGCCTCCTACAACCCCACACCCTCCTCGTGCCTCCAACAACCCCACACCCTCCTCGTGCCTCCTACAACCCCACACCCTCCTCGTGCCTCCTACAACCCCACACCCTCCTCGTGCCTCCTACAACCCCACACCCTCCTCGTGCCTCCTACAACCCACACCCCCTCCTCGTGCATCCAACAACCCCACACCCCTCTCGTCCTACAACCCACCCCCTCCTATGCCTCCAACAACCCCACACCCTCCTCGTGCCTCCAACAACCCCACACCCTCCTCGTGCCTCCAACAACCCCACACCCTCCTCGTGCCTCCAACAACCCCACCCCTCCTCGTGCCTCCTACAACCCCACCCCCTCCTCGTGCCTCCAACAACCCCACCCCTCCTAGGGCATCCTACACCCACCCCCTCCTCGTGCCTCCAACAACCCCACCCCCTCCTCGTGCCTCCTACAACCCCACCCCCTCCTAGTGCCTCCAACAACCCCACCCCCTCCTAGTGCCTCCAACAACCCCACACCCCGCCTTTCAACAACCCCACCCCTCCCTCGTGCCTCCAACAACCCCACCCCCTCCTAGTGCCTACCACAACCCCACCCCCATCTCGTGCCTCCAACAACCCCACACCCTCCTAGTGCCTCCAACACCCACCCCTTCCTAGTGCCTACAACAACCCCACCCCCTCCTCGTGCCTTCAACAACCCCACCCCCCTCCTCGTGCCTCCAACAACCCCACCCCCTCCTAGTGCCTCCAACAACCCCACCCCCCCTCCTCGTTCCTCCAACAACCCCCACCCCCTCCTAGTGCCCTACAACAACCCCCCCCCTCCTATTGCCTCCAACAACCCCACCCCCTCCTCGGCCTCCAACAACCCCACCCCCCTCCTAGTGCCTCCAACAACCCCACCCCCTCCTCGTGCCTCCAAACAACCCCACCCCCTCCATAGTGCCTCCAACAACCCCACCCCCTCCTCGTGCCTCCAACAACCCCACCACCCCTCCTAGTGCTCCCAACAACCCCACCCCCTCCTCGTGCCTCCAACAACCCACCCCCCCTCCTCGTGCCTCCTACAACCCCACCCCCTCCCTCACTTCCTGCTTCCCACACTGGAAGGCTCTCTCCCCACCCAACACCTCTGATATTCATTACCTTACATTACTGTGCGGTGATTCCGAGGATCAACGTCCCCGCGGCCAGTCTCTTACCAGGCCTCGTGGTTGGTCTGCATAACCAAGCTGCTGGACGCAGCTATTCGCTCTCTAACGTATGAATCACAGCCTGGTTGACCAGGTATTCTTAAGAAGTGTTTATAGGGTTCTCTTTTTGAACACTGTGAGAGGCCGGCCAGTTATGTCCCTTACGTGTAGCGGGAGCGTGCCTACACTCCCGTCCCCTGGGATTCCACCACATGTATATCCACGAACATGTGCGTGTAACGACGACCGAACGTGCACACGGACGTCAGTACGTGCACCACGGATGTCCGTACGTGCACACACGCACACTTAGGTAATTACACACACCACACACACTTTGCGGGACCAAAGAGCTAAAGCTCAACCCCCGCAAGCACAACTAGGTGAGTACACACATACCTAGGGGACCTGATAGCTGAGTGAACAGCGCTCTGGACTCGTAATCCTAGGGTCCGGGTTCGATCCCCGGTGATGGCAGAGACAAAATAGGCAGTTTCCTTCACCCTGGATATTCCGTTACCTAGCAGTAAATTAGGTACCTAGGAGTTACTGTATTTTTCTTTCCTAAATGTGGTTTTACACTTTGCGATAACTGTGATCCGTGTTCTATCACTGTAATCCTAATATAACCGAGAATATTGAAGTTTATTCAGGGAGCGCGAAAACCCACGACCCTCCTACCTGAAAGTACCTGAAAGTACCTGAAAGTACCCACCTGATAGTACATTTATGATATAGTTCCCCTATGTGATAGTTTCAAAGTACATTTTCCTGAAATAAATAAGCTTCTAGGAGCAGGTTGAGGTAAGATAACAGCTCTTGCTTGCAGTTTCACCATGTACATCATTTGACAGCCCTTATGAATCCTGATTTGCTGCCCAGGCCTTGAGCTGAGATGATGTGCGCCTTTTCCCTCTAGGGGTTAAGACCCTCTTACTAATCCTTGTGTTTGATCGCCTGCGGTTGTATTGACACAATATTACTGTGCTGCTGAGTGTTTTGACACTATTGCATAAGTCACTAGTATAAAGAAGACACCCTAAAGTGAACTAATATCCAGGGAGGACACTCAGGCATAATCGCCTGAAGCTTGGAGGCAAGCTAGCCTGCCCCCACCCGTCCCTACTAGGGGCAGCCCATCATACGTTGGTGTTTGATGCATTGCTGGTGCTAATAACACAGCATCACTTGCACAGAGTACTAAGGACTCACTGTTGGATTCTCTAGGAAGAAGAGATACCCTAAAGCAGTCCCTGTGGTGCAGTGGTAAGACACTCGCTTGGCGTTTTGCGTGCGCTTTGGCTTGGGTTCGAATCCTGGCTGAAGAGGATTGACTGGGCGCCAATCCTTAACTGTAGCCTCTGTTCACCCAGCAGTGAATGGGTATCTGGTTGTTAAACGATTCGGCGGGGTCGTATTCCGGGGAAAATTAGGATTAAGGACCTGCCCGAAACGCTACGCGTGATAGTGGCTTTACAAGAATGTAAAAGGAATAACCAGCTTCAGGTAGGAACAACACCAGGAGAGTCGTGGAACCGTAACCTGATCCCGACAGGCCCCTGACCCTTAGGGTCTGGGCACTGACCCAACAGTCTCTACCATCCCCTCACTAACAGGAGGGTGACACCCACCAACATTACAATGATGCCAGCTTTGTACAGAGCACCTGTACATTCTTAGTTATAAGACTTATCTTCTCCACTTTCTCTTACTCTTCTCACTTCGCCATTTCAACAAGTCATGTGGAACGGTCCAGTGGCCCATGCGGTTATATACCTGTAAAATCTGGGGGACCACTTGATTTGGGCATCTGTTCACCCTTGAAGCAGGGTTAGGCTGTCTTAGGGGACCTTCTGTCCACACATAGGACAAAGGAGAATAAGTCACTGAGGGCTAACCTCTGCGAGTTTCAACCAATCAAGTGGAAGGATGGAGTACCTGGCCCTCAGCTAAAGAGAGCTTATTCTTAGGAAGGGAAAGGAAAAAGAAAGCAAGAAAACCGAATAGAATGAACAGGTATTGAGATAATGAGAGGCCCACCGAGTAAAAATTCGCCTCCTCGCAGGGGGGGGGGGGAACAAGCTATAATAAACAGAAGGAACTAGCCAATCTGTTGTCCTCTCTCAAGGTTCAATTTTCTAGATTAATACCCACAAAGGACTCCTCATTCATAGCACTGAGCTACCAGGATGAAGATGTTGACATCGTAGCCAAAGGAGAAAACATAAGTAAATTGAAGGATAAAAGTTTTCAGGTCATTATTTCCCCAGAGCTGCAGGCCAGGAAGACAATAGTCATGAAGAGACTCGATGCAGCACTTACTGGCGAAACCCCCTGAAAGTATTAGACAAGACAAGAACAAAGAAATGACTGGGCCAAGGAAGAAGAAGAAGTAATTTTCATGCCGAGATTGACAACCATGATGAAAGTAAGATTTGAAGAAATCTCCATGGCACAAAAAGCCCTCAGCCTAGGTATCCACTGCCACTACTACCATCTGAGCACAGCCAATTACACCCTAGAACAAGAAGAATACTTCAACATAACCCCATGTTAGACATGCTACAAGTACGAACACACAGCCGCAGTCTGCCAACATAAGGATATCAAAGTATGTTCTGAATGTGGCCAGCAGGGACACATATTCAGAGAGTGCACAGATAAAACAAATATCAAATGTCTCAATTGTGGGAGTCCCCACTGCACGCTGGCATCAATCTGTCCCACAAGGAAGAATATCCTAAAACAAAAAAGGGATGAAGCTGCAGCAAAAAAAAGACAACAATTGCCACCAATACCTATGCATGTATTACTACCACAAATGCTTGGACAAATAAGGCATCACATAATCCAGGAAACACTACCTTACATGTAAATGGTGACTACCAACAAAGATTCTGAGCAGTATGATCTATGCCCACCTAGAAAACTTAGCAAGGCCACGGTCAGTTGGATTCGTGGTTAAAGAAACGTATAGGAGGAATGGACTTCCCAGACAATGCTTCCTCCCCTTAAGATCATAAAAGCCCTGGTGAACAGCAATATTATCAGCACTCCCCCAACTGAGACTAACTCCCAATAAGTGCCAGGACCCACAAATGCAGAAACCCTCAATGAGTCAGAGGAAGTTGAACTAACACAAGCAACCACCACTAATGACCCCCAAGGGGGCCTACAAACATACAAGCACCACAGGAAACACAACAATTAGTGAATATCGATGAGGTAACTAAGGCAGACCAGGGACACACAGTGGGTATCAATGCTTACCGCACACCCACAGACAATGTTACACACTCAGACACAGTCACCCAGGACTCAGTAGATATCCCAATCAATATCGAATTCTTCTCAAGAAACACAACCCACACGGTTAACCGCAAGACCCTCCAAGAACGTATACAAAGTCAGCGCATAAAATTCCAACACAACATTCCCAGTGCCAATACGAGGGACGTCTACGAAAATATAATGTCGCATGCTTTCAACCAAACCTCCTAATCATTCAGAAGATAAGCAGCATTCAGTTTAACACAATGCGCAACGGATACGCTTCGATCCCAAACAATCCACGGTGTGGAAGAGACCTATCAGTTTCAACATAGCAATCCAGTCATTAACAATAATTCAACACAATGTTCTAAGCTGAACTCCACACAGAGCATTGGAACTCAGCAACTTGTACACAGAAATGGACCCAAATATAATACTCATTAACAGCCATGGGAAAAAGGAAAGTGAGAAGATAAAGACTTTCAATTACAAAACTTACCAGGCCAACAGAGCTGACCAGGCCAATGATGGAGCAGCAATTACTGTAAGGAGAAATATTCCACACAAAATTCTAGATAATTTTCAAGAAAACTTCCTGGCGATTGAACTCCAAACTACGAAAAGTATAATATTCATAGGAACATGTTACCAACCACCAAGACGACCATACCTTCCCCCTGGCCGACATTGTGAAACTCACCAGAAGGAACAGACCTGCCTACTACTTCCTGGGGAGATCTGAATGCTAAACACAGAACCCTGGGATACGGAAGAAACAACCAGGAAAGAGAAGCCATCCACAATATGATAAGGAACGGAAATCTAACCCACCTGGGCCCAGAATGCCCAACTTATGTCAGACAAGGTCGCAGTGGTAAACCAGATATAATACTGCCAAACAACCACCACTTCCTAAACACCCGCATAGAAAGGGGCCCAGTGAGCACAAGCGACCACCTACCAATAATAATGACGCTATCAACTAACCCTATTCAGAAACCCGCACCACCAAGACTTCAATACACTAAAACTGACTGGAAGGCGTTCAAAAGCAGTGCACAGGAAATGAGCGTCACAGACTTTAATGGAAAGGAAACATCATGTATTTAAACACACAGCTAAATACATGGATTAGCACCATAGAAAAATTCCTGAACGATCATATCCCCGTAGGTCACCATATAACGCTCCCACAACCCCCAGCCACTGTGTCACTCAGGACACTGCAAACCAAATATTAACAATATTTTACAACTCATAACGCACAGTGGGTGGACGGACGAGCACAAAAGACTACAAAGAGAACTACAAGATGAGCTGCAAGATCTATGCAAAACAGAGTACACCAAAAAAGGGATTACTTAATAAGCAAAATCAAGTCGACTACAGACACCAGGAAAGTTCTGGAAAAAAAGTAAAAACCCTGATGGGAAACTCAGCTGAGGAAACACCATACATCATAAACGCCTCAGAAAATAAATCTATGAGGAGAGAGAACAAGAACAGGAATTCAGCAAGTTCTGGGGAAAAATATTCAGGATAAACCCGGAAGAAAATCAAAACTTTTGCCCCATTAATAAAAGCGAAATTACAACTCCAGTCGATAACAGAGCTGCAACACTACTCCCGACCTTAACAGCATTGGCAATGAATGCCACCTTATGAAACACATAACCATTGCAGAGGTTCATAAAACAATTATAGGTTTAAAAAACAAGGCAGGATAAACAAGACGGTATTAACCAACCTACCAGTGATTGCACTCCATCAATACATATGTATAGTAAATGCAGCTCTTGCATCTGGACTATTCCCAACAACGGCAAGAATGCCACAATCAGATTAATCCCCAAGCCAGGTAAACCCCCAACCCAAACTGAAGATTACTGACCAATTTCCCCTCCTCGAAGTACCAGGCAAAATATTCGAACAAATAATCAAGAGACTTGTGAAGTACATGGAAGAGGAAGAGAAGTATAACACCAAGCAACATGGGTTTAGAAACCGCAGAGGGGCCCATACAGCTATAGCCCTAATTATAGACAACAGATTGCCAGGCTCAATATCGGCAGCTACTTGGGTGACTTAATAGAACTGAAAAAGGAGGTACCACAAGGAAGCTGCCTCTCCCCCACTCTATTCAACATATATACAGCTAACCTACCCCAACCCCAGCATAGAGAATACATCACATACGCCGACGATGTCACCCAAATAATATGCCAACCAGGACCATAAAAGCCACTACTAGCCAACAAGACCATGGCAGCAATTGAATTGATAAACAACTTTGAGAAGCAATGGAAAATTAGCACAAACAAACAAAAGTTCCAGATAATACACATTGCAACAAGAAACCCAGACACCGTTATCCTTGACAACCATCCGATCCAGTATTTGGAGGTAGGCCGAATACTGGAACCCATGATCAATAGAACAGGGATAAAAATTCAGGTTAAGGGACCGACTAAACAAAGCCAAAACAGCCTTAGGGAAACTGAGGAGATTCCGAAGCCTCAGTACGAACATTCAGATACACCTACATAAGGCTCTAGTTCGGCCGCATCTAGAGTATCCCCCAGTACCACTACACACCTTAAAGAAAACTAACATGCAAAAACTGCAAGCAATGCAAAATAAGACACTAAGGAGAGCAGCAAAACACCGTCCACCATATGATCAGACAAAAAACACCGTCCACCATATGATCAGACAATCCAGGAACTCCATGAACTCCTGAACATACAGCCACTGAACATCAGACTACAGCACCAAGTCATCAGGGTGTGGAACACCATCCAAATGTTAGAAAGATTACTCCAAGATGAGACGCCCCGCTCCCACAGCTGGTGGCCCAAGAGCCTCGATTCACTAGATGAAAACCCAGCCCCACAGTACATAATTCCCAGGCGAAATACTGATCAGAAATTCCCCAATAATTGGAAAAAATTGAGTGTATATGTGTGAGTATATATGTATATAAATAAAAATGTAAATGTTCGTTTGTTCAAAATCGGTAATCTCCGAAAGTTTTTCACCGATTGTTTTGAAATTTTCACACAATGTTCCATTCGCATCAGAACGGGTTTTTATATACATATTATATTGATGTCAGGTCTGTGACGGAAAAAAACATGCCTTTTTTGAAAAACTGTATTTTTCATGTGAGAAATCTTCGAAACTTCTTTACCGATTGCTTTGAAATTTTGACACAACGTTGCATTTGAATAGGCGCAAGTTTTATATACTTACTATATACATGCCTCGCCTGTGACGGGAAAAAACATGCTTTTTTATATAAACAGCACCATCGTTGGACGTAAGAGCAACACACACTGTTATCTCCCAAAGTTCTTTACTGATTGCTTTGAAATTCTGACACAATGATCCATTCGAATATGCTCGTGTTTTTATATGCCTACTATATAGATGCTACACACCTGTAACAGGTAAAATCATAATTTAAAGAAAAAACAGCGCCATCTGTTGAACGTAATAGCAACACACACACACACACACACACTATACTAAATATGTTATAATTTCCACTTCAGTGTTTCTGATTGCATTAATAAATATATTTTTCATAGATTTCGATTTATTTAATTTTGATTTAATTATTTTGTGTGACATTGTGTTGGAATTGAGCTGTATTGTTCACCACACCGTTCACTTCGTTTGTATAAGTATAGATGCCACACTTGTAAAAGGTAAAAAACATTCTTCTTTTTAAGAAACAGCACCATCTGTTGCACGTAAGTACAACTCACGCTACACTATATGTGTTATGATTCCATTTCAATGTTTCCAATTTAATTGATAAATTGAATTTTCATAGATTTCGAATTATTTTCATTTTGATTTAATTATTTGTTACACTGCGTTGGAATTGAGCTTTGTTGTTTACCATACCGTTCATTTCGTGAGAATAGTTTATTTTTTTATTTCTTCATTTTTTATTTATTTTTAATAGTTCTTCTTATATTTCAGTGATGGGAACATCAGATCATTTGATGTTCCCGTTTTCTGATGGGAACATCAGATCATTTGGGAATGCATCGGACGAGGGAGTGGGGAATGGTGGGAGGATGAGGGGACAGGAGTGGGGGATGGTACTGAGGACGATGGGACAAGGAAGGGGGTAATGGTGGAGGACGAGGGGACAGGGGAGTTGAGGATGGTGAGGACGAGGGGACAGGGGAATGAAGAATGATGGGAAGGACAAGGAGACAGGAGAGTGGGGGATGGTGTGGAGGAACAGGAAGAGGGGAATGATAGGAAGGCTGGGGGGACGGGGGAGTGGGAGATGGAGGAGAGTACAAGGGGACAGTGGAGTGGGGGATGGTGGGGAGGACACAGGGATGGGGGAGGGAGGAAATGTTGGGGAGGACGAGGGGACAGGGAAGGTTGGTAGAACGAAGGGACAGGAGAGTGAGGAATGGTTGGGAGGACGAGTGGACGAGGGAGGGGGAATGGTGGGGAGGATTGGGAGACAAGGGGAAGGTTGCTGTGGCTGTCCATCAGGGCTCAAGAAGGGTGCCTCTTTAGTTCAAGCTTGGAGTAGATCCTTAGAATGTTTTCTGGTATGTCAAGAGGAGTACAGGCCGGATCACGATACACTCTGTCCGCTATCATCCGATTGTTTCATCCACAGGTACATTGGTAAACAGTGATTCTACGTCTATGTCTGTGGCCCGTGTTCCCTGCAGTAAGTCAACAAATTCCTTTGGAGACTTCAAGCTGAATGCACAAGGTACATAAGGAGTCAGCAAGCCGTTGAGTCACTTCGCCAGTCTGTACGTGGGTGTGGGTGTCTGGCTGATGATTGGCTGAAGTGGGTTTCCAGGCTTATGTGTCTTGACATTTCCATATGCATACACAGGTTTGTATTCCCCAATAATTTTTGGCAGGTGGAGTCCGGATTTCTTGGCGTTCACAGTTTCAAGCAATCTGTTTACCTTTGTTTTCAATTCGCTGTAGTGTCCTTCGTACCCTTTGGAAGCCCGGATGGGCACATGTATAAGCAAGTAGATGGGGTCGCCATGGGTTCTCCCCTAGGTGTCCTGTTTGCGAACTTCTACATGGGTACCATCAAACAGAAGGTCTTAGTTGACATGAACTTGAAACCTGCCATATACTGCAGGTATGTTGACAACATTTTTACACAGGTACCTGATGTCAGACGTCTACAGGAGCTGAAGGAGGCATTCGAGCGGAATTCTGTATTGAGTTTCACTTACGAGATGGAGAAGGATGGGAAGCTGCCCTTTCTAGATGTAACAGTCATGGAAAGGAGCGGAGATTTCCACACTGCAGTCTACACTAAGAATACAAACATAGGAATGTGCCTCAATGCCAGCAGTGACTGCCCAGTCAGTTACAAGAGGAGTGTTGTCAACACTTACGTCGACCGTGCTCTCAGCCACAGCTCAGGATGGAAGCAAGTTGATGAAGAACTCTGTAGGGTAAGGCAGGTCCTAGTCAACAATGGCTTCTCCAATGGTTTCATTGAAGGCATCATAAAAAGGAAAGTGAAATGCCATGCAACTTCTGAGGAGTCAACTAACACAACACCTGTACCCCCCTATTAGACTATTTTACAGGAACTTCTTTTCCAAAGCTCATAAAACGGAGGAAAGGGTCCTGAAAGATATTGTTTATAGGAACGTTATCACTGCAGATAAAAATCAGAAGATAAATTGACGATTTACTATAAACTGAAAAAAAGCGGCCAATCTACTCATGAAAAACTTCCAGACACTAAGCAGAACGCCTTAAAAGAGACCAACGTCGTCTATGCCTTCAAATGCCCACTTGAGGACTGTAAGCCCCAAAGAACTCAGTATATAGGCAAGACAACAACATCTCTTTCCAGGCGATTAACAATGCATAAGCAACAGGGCTCCATTAAGGAACATATAATCTCTTCCCACAACCAGACCATCACAGAGAAGTCCTAACAAACAAACATAAATCATCGATAGATACAGCGATAACAGGCGGCTTGACATCTGCGAGGCACTACACAT
>WNGS01164858.1:24743378-24763530 GCA_020271785.1 Procambarus virginalis
GTCAGACCTACTGTGTACTCCTGGGTGTGTCAACCTACGTGTACCCTGGGTGTGCCCCGACCTACTGTGTACTCCTGGGGTGCGGTCGACTTCTACTTACCTTACCTGAGGTTACCTTGAGGTGCTTCCGGGCTCAGCGTCCCCGCGGCCCGGTCGTCGACCAGGCCTCCTGGTTGCTGGACTGATCAACCAGGCTGTTAGACGCGGCTGCTCGCAGCCTGACGTATGAGTCACAGCCTGGTTGATCAGGTATCCTTTGGAGGTGCTTATCCAGTTCTCTCTTGAACTGTGAGGGTTTGCCAGTTATGCCCCTTATGTGTAGCGGAAGCGTGTTGAACAGTCTCGGGCCTCTGATGTTGATAGAGTTCTCTCTCAGAGTACCTGTTGCACCTCTGCTTTTCAACGGGGGTATTCTGCACATCCTGCCATGTCTTCTGGTCTCATGTGATGTTATTTCTGTGTGCAGGTTTGGGACCAGCCCTCAATTTTTTCCACGTGTAAATTATTGTGTATCTCTCCCGCCTGCGCTCAAGGGAGTACAGATTTAGGCTCTTTAGTCGGTCCCAGTAATTTAGATGTTTTACTGAGTGGATTCTAGCAGTAAAGGATCTCTGCACGCTCTCCAGGTCAGCAATTTCTCCAGCTTTGAAAGGGGCTGTCATTGTGCAGCAGTACTCCACTCTAGAGAGCACAAGCGTTTTGAAAAGTATCATCATCGGTATAGCATCTCTAGTGTGAAAAGTTCTTGTTATCCAACCTGTCATTTTTCTTGCAGTTGTGACGGCTACTTTATTGTGTTCTTTAAAGGTAAGGTCTTCCGACATGAGTACACCCAGATCCTTTACATTGCCTTTTCGTTCTATGTTATGATTTGCCTGAGTTTTGTACGTGGTTTCCGTTTTTATATTTTCATTTTTCCGTAGCGCATGAGCTGGAACTTATCTCGTTAAACACCATATTATTTTCTGTAGCCCAGAAAGACCTGATCTACATCTGATTGGAGGTTTGCCGTGTCCTCTATGTTGCCACTCTCATGAAAATCCTAGTGTCATCTGCAAAGGATGATACAGTACTATAGGTTGTGTTCTTGTCTATGTCCGATATGAGGATGAGAAAAAGTACTGGGGCAAGCACAGTACCCTGGGGACTGAGCTCTTCACGGTTGATGGGCTGGATTTTATTTTGTTGACTATTACACATTGGGTTCTGTTAGTCAGGAAATTGTAGATCCATCTGCCTATTTCCCGGTAATTCCTTTTGAACGCATTTTATGTGCAATAACACCATGGTCACATTTATCAAAAGCTTTTGCGAAATCTGTGTAAATTACATCAGCGTTTTGTTTGTCTTCCATAGCATCTAATGCCATATCATAGTGGTCCAGCAACTGCGACAGGCAAGACCGCCCTGTTCTGAAACCATGTTGTCCGGGGTTATGGAGATGCTGTGATTCCATGTATTTTGTGATCTTACTTCTTAGCACTCTCTCAAAATTTTTATGATGTGCGATGTTAGTGCTATCGGTCTGTAATTTTTTGCCTCTGCCTTATTTCCTCCTTTATGGAGTGGTGCTATCTGTGCTGTTTTTAGTATGTCAGGGATAACGCCAGTATCTAGGCTTTGTCTCCACAGAATGTGAAGGGCCTGCGATAGTGTTTTTTTACAGTTCTTGATGAATATGGAGTTCCAAGAATCCGGGCCTGGTGCGGAGTGCATAGGCATACTGTTTATGGCTTCTTCAAAATCTAGTGGGGATAGGTCGACGTCTGATATATGATTTGATGTTGGTATCATATCCATGAAAAATTCATTTGGGTTATCAATCTTTAGTGCGTTTAATGGCTCGCTGAAAACAGAGTCATACTGCTTCCTCAGTAACTCGCTCATTTCTTTGTTGTCATCGGTGAAAGTTCCATCTACCTTTCGCAGGGGCCCGATACTAGATGTGGTTTTTTATCTTGTTTTTGCATAGGAGAAAAAATATTTCGGATTTCTCTCTATTTCACTGATGGCCTTTTGCTCTCTTTGCCTCTCCTGGGTTTTGTATGATTCTTGTAGCTTGAGTTCAATTGTTTCTATTTCTCTACCTAACCTTCTTCGCCGTTCTTGAGATAGAGTGCGACTCTCAAGTTGTTCCGCGATTCGTTTTCTTCGCCTATATAGGGAACGACGTTCCCGTTCCAGTCTGCATCTCTTTCTCTTTTTTCTTAGGGGTATGCGGTTTGAACATATTTCTAGTGCTACTGAGCTTATTTTTTCCAAGCACTGGTTCAGGTTTGCATTTTCTAGCTGTTCTTCCCAGTTTATTTCTGTGAAGTCCTGGTTTATTTGCTCCCAGTTTATCTGTTTATTATTGAAGTTGAATTTGCTGAAATCTCCTCCACCGGGAATCTGGACTGGTTTTGAAGGTCCATTCCCCATGGTTGTCAGAACTTCAATTAAGTTGTGATCTGAGTAACAGGTATTTGTAATCATTATGTTCCCGATCAATTCATCATTATTAGTGAAAATGAGGTCCAGCGTGTTCTCCTTCCTAGTTGGTTCTACTATTTGCTGGTTCAAAGCAAACCTATCGCACATCCGTAGCAGGTCATTTGCATGTGCCTGTTCATTTAGGCTACTTCCTGGTATTCTTTCTGATATTACTGTATTAGCCAGGTGCTTCCATTTCAGGTGCCGTAGGTTGAAGTCCCTAAGCAGGATGATGTTCGGAGCTGGATTTGTGAGGTTTTCCAAGCAGTGTTCTATTTTCATTAGTTGGTCTTTAAACTGCCTCCGGTTTGCCTCCGGTGACTTATATACAAGGACAACAACTACATTTAGGATCTCTATTTTGACTATAAGCACTTCCACCATATCATTTGAGGTGTTTAGGACCTCAGTACAGATGAGTGTGTCTTTGATGTAGAGGCTGACCCCACCCTGAAACCGGTGTTTCCTATCACATCTGAAAAGATTGTACTCCGAGATCCATATTTCACCATCAAGGTAGTCCTTAGTGTGAGTTTCCGTTAGGGCTGCAAACACTGCATTTGCCTCGTGAAGGAGACCATCTATAAAGTGAACTTTGTTGGATTTGCGTGTTTTTATACCCTGGATGTTGGCAAATATAAATGATGTTATCGTGTTAGTGGAAGTGCTGGATGCTTTACTAGGTGTTAATATCTGAGGCTCTGGTAAGGAGGCCACTGTGTTTGCGTCCTCTGTAGCATTTGACCGAGTTGGTGATAGAGTCTGGTCATTTTTAGCCATTCTTCTCCTCCTCCTCTTGCTAAAAAATTATCCCGGTTGATGGAGTAGTGGCTGTTTTCATAGTGGTAGTCTGTCGGTTTTCTTCGCCTGGTACCTCTTATATGAAAAGCTGGACATTCAGCATTGAAGCACTCTTTCCTGTCCAAAGAGTTCTTGCAGATTTCTGGGTGAAAGAATTCACAGCTTTTGGTACATTTACCTGTATTGAGGAGGTTTCTGCACTTTCTAGGGTGATCGTATTTACATGTTCCATTTATTCTTCCCGATTCCCCATGCTTACAGGTTGCCCATTTGTAATACCAACAGATTTTGGGGCCTTGTTTTGTTTGTGTCCCTTTGCCAGGGACCGCGCTCTGCTGCGGCGTCCCCGACACTGTGCTCTGTACTGTGCTTTTACTGTGTAAAAATGTTTTACTGTGTAATGAGTACTGTGTACTCATGGGGTCCATCAAACCTGTGTAATTACCTAAGTGTAATTACCTAAGTGTATTCACAGGATGAGAGCTACGCTCGTGGTATCCCGTCTTCCCCGCACTTTGTCATGTGTGTTCAACGGTTAAGGAAATCACAGAACTGGTAAACAACAATAGAGAATTGCCTCGATAATCTAGCAAACCCATACCAGACATTATCTTCCTTAGAGACTTCAGCCTATTCACTCTAAGATGGAGAACAGCAAACAATAATTTTATACCAGAAAATCGACCTGGAAATAACCAACAAAATGTCAGAACATTACTTACGTTCTGTGACAAATTTTTGTTGAACCAGCTGATACCAAAGCCAACTAGGAACGAGATGTAAGCTTCATAAACAATTAAGAAATAGTCAGGAACATTACAATCTTGCTGAAATGGAAACTAACATTAGTACTCAAGACATCCTTCAAATCCAGTGATCCCTTCACAATGCTCATACTTCAAACATCACTTTTGCTGTCTCACCTTGAGAACTGTTCGATACTTTCCCTTTTAAAGTAGGAGATATTACTGAAATAGAAGGAATAGAGAACATATACTGCATGCACAGACACGATATCGCACCTAAATTATTCAGATAGCCTCGAAGCTCTCAAAATGTACTCTCTGGAAAAGAGACAAGAGAGGCATCATATAACATGTCCATGGAAATTACCAGAAGGCCAGGTCCCAAATTTGAACAGGAAAAAAAAGCAAACTGAAGTGAACGATGTGGCAGATAGGAAATGCAGAACAGAATCAGTGAAGAGTAAAGGAGCCATAGGCACAATTAAAGAACGCTGAATGAACATTAGAGGTCAGACGTTCAATATCCTCCCAGCAAGTATAAGAAATATTGCCAGAACAAAAGTGAAAATGGACAGTTTCCTGCAAAGAAATGCCAGATCAACCAGGTTGTAATGGAAACGGTCAGTTGGACCAAGCTCTCAAAAGTCAAGCCTGGCCCCAGACTGGGCTTTGGGAGTGCCAGAACTCCCAGAATCCACTCTAGTTACAATCCAGGTATTGTTTTTTATCTTTCTCTTGCTAAAAAAAAGTCTCCATATTTTAAGGTGTAAGGTGTTGTATTCATAATGGGATTATTTTTATTTTTATTTACCAGGTTCCTCTTACATAAAACGCTGGGCTCTGTCATAGCATTACTTCTTGTTAAATAAATTTTTACGGTTTTGGGGTGGAAACATTTGCAAATTATCAGACTGACATGTTCCTGTATATAAGTTATTTCTGCAGTTTCTTGGGCGATTATGTTTGAATGTTCCATTAGTGCTTCTTGATAGTCTATATTTAACATACCCCATACATAATATTGGCAGGTGCCAAGTTATTTGGTCCTCTTGCCCTATGTTTACTACAGTCTGAGTTGGCTCTCTGCTGATAGATTTACGTCGAGATCTGTAAGATCTCCGCGTAAATAAATAAAAATGTGTACTTTTTTGGTACACAAATACTAAATTCGGGGTCAAACTTTATATGAACACACTGATTTCATTTCCAACTAAAAGGAGACGATTTCTGTCTTTGCTTTTCATAATGGCTCAATGGGAAAAAAGCTTGCATAGCTTGCATGTAAGAAGTTGACAACTGCAGTAATATATTTATTGCTTTCCTGTGCATAGCAGAATAATCATCTGTCACAGAAATCCAGAACTATCAGGGACAGATCAGTGGCTCATCTTGAGTGTACGATCAGACTGAAACCTTAAGAACCGTCAGTCCGTTGAGATTGAGTTCAGCAATGAAAGGAGAATTGACAATAAAATCGTCACCTTGCTCGTAACATTGGGTACCACAGTTCTATGGGTAAGAGAGTGTGCCTCCCCAAAACACCCAGGCGTCAAAACAGAAGATGTCTGAAAGAATAATCAAGACTGGCAGAAGATAAGCAGGAAAGACAATGAGAAAGGAGAAGAGGGGGGGGGGAAGGGCGAAACATAAGGAAGAGAAAACAGTAACCAGCAAAATTAGTGAAGACGGCAGCAGGAGCATAAGGCTGCAAAAGGACAGAGAACCGTTCCATGGAGCATCACACCCCGGCAGCCATCTACCAAGCCCCCTCACGACAACAACGGGCTGGAAAGGGAGGGGGTTCTAGTGGTGAGAAAGCACGCCAGAAGAAAGGAGATGTGAGTCGCCACTGTTCCACTGAGCTCAGGAAGAAGGGCTCAGTGGAGAGTTTGGGATCCTCAAAGATTTTACTGGGTTCCTTTGGCAGTGTTGCAAAGGGGAAACGTGTCAAAAAATATATTTTGTTTGTGTGCATAATGTGTGTGAGAGAGTACGTGTGCATGTTAATGTGTGTGTACTCGTCTAGTTGTGCATGCAGGCTTGAGCGTCTGCTCTTATACCCCCGCCTTTCGACCATCATTATTTCATTGTAGCGACTATTTTCACTCGTTTTTTATCATATTTCCATTTAAAACTGTGTATCAAATTGGCTTCGACAACTTCCATCAAGTCCGTTCCATACATTTTACTTTTAGACTCACAAGTTCTTTCTGACATCTCTGTGTTTCCAGTTTCCAATTATGACTTCTTATTTTACTGTTCCTTAATTTGGCCATTGCTTCAATTTTTTCTTGGTCAATCCCCCATGCATGTCGTTATCATGTCTGTCCTATTCCTTCTTTAGCCCATTGTAGTGAAGTCCAGTTCCTTAAGCCTTTCTTTATAGCTCAGTAACGAGCCTTGTTGCATATTTTTGGATAATTTGTTTTGTGTTCCTTTAGGGAGAGGGGTTGCATGCTGGGGCAGAATGCTCAATAAAAGGTCTCACAGAGGATGTATAAAGTGCTCGAAAGGAATCTTTGTCCAAGTTCCTGAAGGATAACCGGACGTTTGCCAGTATGACATATGCTGCCCTTGTTATACTGCCGCTGTGTGCCTCTAGTGTTAGATCTCGAGGTATGTCCATTCCTAAGTCTCTCTCTCTCTCTCTTTCAAAAGTTAGAAGTTGTGTTTCTTTCTTACTGTTCTTATCTCAGGTCTTCTTGCTCCAATTCCCATCATAACCTTGCATTTATCAGGGTTAAAGTTAAGTAGCCATTTCTTAGATCATCTCATCACCTTCTATTGCAGTCCTCTTCGAGTTCTGATTCATCTCACTAGCTTAGCATCGTCAACGAACAGGAATATGAATGAGCTTACTTCCTGTTCAGATTGTCTACATATATTAGGAACAGGACGGGTCTTACTACTGACTTTTGAGGTACTCCATTCATTACCAGTCTCCAGTCTCATGTCTTACTATGACTCTTTGTCTTCTTCCTGAAGCTAATTCTTCACCCACTTTAGTATTCTTCCCGATACATCAGCCTGACTTTTCTAGTTTGCATAGGAGTCGCTTGTGAGGAAGAGTGTCAGAAGCTTTCTGCCAATCCGGGAAGATACAATCTGCCCAGTCCTGTCTCTCCTGTTTGATTGTTGTCATCTTGTCTTAGGTTTAGTGTGTGTGCCTGGGACGGAGGGTGGGGGGCGGGGGACGGAAGGGGAGGGGCAGGCGAGGGGAAGGGAGAGTGTGTGTTCATGTTAGTGAATGTTTGTTAATCAGACCCATAAGGTACCAGGAGGAGACAACGTTACCGTCTAATTCCCAAAGTTGCAACAAGTAGCATTTTATTAATCAATTAACCGCGACCCATTAATTGTGTAGCCGCGGGTAATGGGAAACGATTATCGGAGGGTTTTAATGATTATCGTAAGTGGTTGTGTGGAAGCTTATTACACCACTCTTAAGATGCAAACTTAAAGGAGGTAGAAATAATGGGCTTCCCTTAGGGAGACAAATATTTGGTTTGGACAGTAATAAGATCCCACATATTACACTAATAAGATCCCACATATTACACTAATAAGATCCACATACGACATTGATAAGATCCCACATATGACATCATCATATGTGGGATCATCATATCTGGCCTGCATCATCCTCTTCTACGTGGATACATTTGAGTGGGAATCTTGCCATGGTTTTCGTGACAGCAACGACAATACAATTTATATTTTAGATAATCTGAGGACATCTTTATGTGTCAGAAACCTGTATGGTGGAGGTTTGTGTGGAAAAAGCGACAAGCCAGCACCCAGCCACCAGGGCCAGGATTCATCAGGCATTTATGCAACCACTTATGAAACCTGTACATTTTATCTCAGTCATAGCGGCTTTGTTTATATTTATTAAACAGTTTATGAGCTGCGAAGCATTACGAGGATGTTTATAGTAATACTAACCTTGGAGTGTGATGCTCGAAGCTCATAAACCCTTTAATAAATGTAAACAAACCCGCCTTGATTGAAGAAATACGTATATGCTTCGTGAGTGGATAAAGTGCTTATCATTTGCTTGAGTAGTAAATGCTTGAGCATCTACTACTCAACTAGGTGAGTACTAGATGCTTGATCAAAACTTTTCAATATTCTCCCACTAAATATAATGGACATAATGAAAAGAATTGAATAACTGAAGAATATATTACACTAATTATAAAATCGCACAACGTTTCGAACCTCCATGGTTCATTCAAGTGAAAAGAAATTACAGAACTCTTTAATTTATACCAGTACGGGGTCAGGTGATAAGACAAGTACAATAAAGGTAAAGACAAGCGGGATACATAGGGGATAAATGGAGGACGAAGCACATACAAAGATTAATCAGGTGTAATTGGCCTGTTATATTGTATTGAACAGTGTCTTCTGTGTTGGCATCGTTCAAGACACTGTTCAACATAACAGGCCAATTACACCTGATTAATCTTTGTATGTGCTTCGTCCCCCATTTATCGCCTATTTATCCCTTATGTATCCCCCTTGTCTTTACCTTTATGCATTCACAAACCTTTAATGCATTCACTAGAACACTATATTGTTGAATGTGAAACCGTAAAAGATTTCTGACCTCCGGGCTTATTGTAACACCAACTTTGTAATTACAGTATTTCATTGAATCTGGTGATCTGGTTACCTTGTGGTGTTTTCGGGGCTTAGCGTCACCGCGGCCCGGGCGTCGACCAGGCCTCCTGGTTGCTGGACTGGTCGACCAGGATGTTGGACGCGGCTGCTCGCAGCCTGACGTATGAGTCACAGCCTGGTTCATCAGGTATCCTTTGGAGGTGCTTGTCAAGTTTCCCTCTTAAACACTGTTAGGAGTCGACCAGTTATGCCCCTTATGTGTAGCGAAAGCGTGTTTAGCAGTCTCGGGCCTCTAATGTTGATAGAGTTCTCTCTCAGAGTACCTGTTGCACCTCTTCTCTTCAACGGGGGTATTCTGCTTATCCTACTATGTCTTTTGGTCTCATGTGGTGTTATTTGTGTGTGCAGGTTTGGGACCAGCCCTTCTACTAATTTGCACGTGTAAATTATTATGTATCTCTCCCGCCTGCGCTCAAGAGAATACAGATTTAGGCTTTTCAGTCGGTCCCAATAGTTTAGATGATTTACTGAGTGGATTCAAGCTGTAAAGGATCTCTGCACGCTCTCCAGGTTAGCAATTTCTCCAGCTTTGAAAGGGGCTGTCATTGTGCAGCAGTATTCTACTCTAGAGAGCACTAGCGTTTTGAAGAGTATCTTCATTGGTACAGCATCTCTAGTGTGAAAAGTTCTTGTTATCCAACGTGTCATTTTCTTGCAGTTGTGACTGCTACCTTATTGTGTTCTTTAAAGGTAAGGTCTTTCGACATAAGTACACCCAAATCCTTTACTTTGCTCTTTCGTTCTATGTTATGATTTGACTGCGTTTTGTACGTGGTTTCTGCTTTTAAATTTTCATTTTTTCCGTATCGCAAGAGCTGGTACTTATCTTCATTAAATACCATATTATTTTATGTAGCTCATTGAAAGACCTGATTTACATCTGATTGGAGGTTTGCTGTGCTCTCTATGTTGTCTACTCTCATAAAAGTCCTAGTGTCATCTACAAAGGATGATACAGTACTATAGGTTGTGTCCTTGTCTATGTCCGATATAAGGATTAGAAAATGAACTGGAGCAAGAACAGTACCCTGGGGGACTGACCTCTTCACGATTGATGGTACGGATTTTATTTTGTTGACTATTACACATTGGGTTCTATTAGTCAGGAAATTGAAGATCCGTCTGCCTATTTTTCTGGTAATTCCTTTTGAACGCATTTTGTGTGCAATAACACCATGGTAACATTTATCAAAAGCTTTTGCGAAATCTGCGTAAATTATATCAGCGTTTTGTTTGTCTTCCATGGCATAGTGGTCCAGCAACTGTGATAGGCAAGAGCGCCTTGTTCTGAAACCATGTTGTCCGGGGTTATGGAGATGCTGTGATTCCATGTATTTTGTGATCTTACTTCTTAGCACTCTCTCAAAGATTTTTATGATGTGAGATGTTAGTGCTATCGGTCTGTAATTTTTTGCCTCTGCCTTATTTCCTACTTTATGGAGCGGTGCTATCTCTGCTGTTTTTAGTATGTCAGGAATAATGCCAGTATCTAGGCTATGTCTCCAAAGAATATGAACGGCCTGCGATAGTGATTTTTTACAGTTCTTGATGAATATAGAGTTCCAGGAATCAGGGCCTGGTGCAGAGTGCATAAGCATACTGTCTATGGCTTCTTCAAAATCCACTGGTGATAGAGTGACATCTGATACTGTATATGATTTGATGTTGGTCTCATATTCATGAAAAATTCATTTGGATTATCAATCTCCAGTGTGCTTAGTGGCTCGCTGAAAAGAGTCGTACTGATTCCTCAGTATTTCGCTCATTTCTTTGTTATCATCAGTGAATGTTCCATCTCCCTTTCGCAGGGGCTCGATACTAGATGTAGTTTTTTATCTTGATTTTACATAGGAGAAAAAATATTTAGGATTTATTTAGGATTTTATTTCACTGATGGCCTTTTGCTCTCTTTGTCTCTCCTGGGTTTTGTATGATTCTTGTAGCTTTAGTTCAATTGTTTCTATTTCTCTACCTAACCTTCTTCGCCGTTCTTGAGATAGAGTGCGACTCTCAAGTTGTTCCGCGATTCGTTTTCTTTGCCTATATAGGGAACGATGTTCCCGTTCCAATCTGCATCTCTTCCTCTTTTTTCTTAGGGGTATGCGGTAGCATATTTCTAGTACTACTGAGCTTATTTTTTTCAGGCACTGGTTCAGGTTTGCATTTTCTAGCTGTTCTTCCCAGCTTATTTCTGTGAAGTCTTGGTTTATTTGCTCCCAGGTTTATCTGTTTATTATTGAAGTTGAATTTGCTGAAATTTCCTCCACCGGGAATCGGGACTGGTTTTGAAGGTCTATTCCCCATGCTTGTCAGAACTTCAATTAAGTTGTGATCTGAGTAACAGATATTTGTAATCATTATGTTCCTGATCAATTCATCATTATTAGTGAAAATGAGGTCCAGCGTGTTCTCCTTCCTAGTTCGTTCTACTATTTGCTAGTTTATGGCAAATTTGTCCACATCCGTAGCAGGTCATTTGCATGTGACTGTTTATTTAGGCTACTTCCGGGAGTGCTCTCTGATACAACTGTATCAGCTATGGTCTTCCATTTCAGATGCCGTAGGTTGAAGTCCCCATGCAGGATGATGTTTGGGGCTGGATTTGTGAGGTTTTCTAAGCAGTGTTCTATTTTCATTAGTTGGTCTTTAAACTGCTGATGATTTGCCTCCGGTGACTTATATACAAGGACAATAACTACATTTAAGATCCCTATTTTGATTATCAGCACTTCCATCATATCGTTTGTGGTGTTCAGCAGCTCAGTGCAGATGAGTGTGTCTTTGATGTATAGGCTGACCCCACCCTGTAGTCTGTGTTTCCTGTCACATCTGAAAAGATTGTACTCCAAAATCTATATTACACTATCATGATAGTCCATGGTGTGAGTTTCCGTTAGGGCTGCAAATAATGCATTTGCCTCATGTAAGAGACCATCTATGAAGACTTTGTTACATTTGTGTGTTTTTATACCCTGAATGTTGACAAATAAAAATGATGTTATGTTTGAGGAAGTGCTGGATGCTTTACTTGGTGTTAATATCTGAGGCTCTGGTAGGGAGGCCACTGTGTTTGTGTCCTCTCCAGCATTTTACCAATACTGGACGACACCCCAACAATTTATCCAAAATTTGCTTGTCCATTTTAAAGAATGAAGAACAATTTTATTTTTATTAATTTTAAGCTGCACCTGTTATGAACCCATCCCTGCCCTTGTGTGGCAGTGTACAATAGAAAGTTGTTTATACATATTCGTACATTAAAACATTGATTGTAACTATGATATATATGTGTGCTTCAGCCTACAGTTTAGACCTATTGTCTTGTGTATGACCCTCTGTCCTGTGTGACGGTGAATACCAGCATTATCCTCACTTTAATAAGCCTTAATTGAAATCCTCAGATTAGGCAAAATTGTAATTAAATTTTGTCAATAAAAATGTTAATAATAATAATCTACTCTGAAAAGCACAGTCCCCCAAGGTACCGTACTTGCTCCGTTACTTTTTCTCATCCTAATATCAGACATAGACAAAGATACAAACTACAGTACTGTATCATTATTTGCAGATGACACTAGGAATGTCATGCAAGCAGACAATATAGAGGACATGGCAAACCTCTAATTGGATATAAATCGGGTCTTTCAATGGGCCATAGATAATAATATGATGTTTAATGAAAATAAGTTCCAGCTCCTGCGCTATGGAAAAAAATAAAATTAAAAAACGGAAACCATATATAACACGGAACTAAATCACACTATAGAACAAAAAAACAATATAAAGGATCTAGGAGTAATCATGTCAGAAGAACTTACCATTACAGAACACCATAACGTAGCTGTCATAATGACAGGTTGGATAACAAGGACCTTCCAAACAAGGGATGCCATACCAATGATACATTTTAAGACACTAATGCTCTCTAGGGAGGAATATTGTTGCATTCTAACAGCCTCATTCAAAGCTGGAGAAGTTGCTGACCTAGAGCGCGTGCAATTCAATTCAATTTCTTTCTTTATTATGCACCCCATACCCATCCCGTGGGCGGTGGTGTAAAGGATTACAGAGGCACATAATCGTTTCAGGAACTGAACCCTCTAGTTCGTTTAGCTAAGCAAATAAAATTTTGTTGACGCTAGTTACAAAATTATTAATGTTATATATACATGTACACATTCTCACATATACATGTACATGCGACATGAGTTTTCAGTTATACATGTACATATATATATATACGTGTACATATATGCATACACATACACATCTAATCACACGCAAAGAGCCTTTACTGCTAGAATCCACTCTATAAATCATCTTAATTATTAGGACCGATTAAAAGTTCTAACTTATTATTCTCTAGAGCTTGAGGTTACCTTGAGGTGGTTTCGGGGCTTAGCGTCCCCGCGGCCCGGTCGTCGGCCAGACCTCCTGGTTGTTGGACTGGGTCAACTAGGCTATTGCACGCGGCTGCTCACAGCCTGGCGTATGAATCACAGCCTGGTTGATCAGGTATCCTTTGGAGGTGTTTATCAAGTTCTCTCTTGAACACTGCGAGGGGTCTGCCAGTTATGCTCATTATGTGTAGTGGAAGCTACAAATAAGCTACACTCTCTAGCAGGCGAGAGTGTAGCTTAGACAAAATAATCTACACGTGGAAAATAGTAGAGGTGCTGGTCCCAAACCTGCACATAGAAATAACACCACATGAGACCAGAAGGCATGGCAGGATGTGCAGAATACCCCCGTTGAAGAGCAGAGGTGTAATAGGTACCCTGAGGGAGAACTGTGTCAACATCAAGGGCCCAAGACTTGTAAACACTCTCCCCCTACACGTATGGAACATAACTGGCCGACCTCTCACAGTGTTCAAGAGGGAACTCGACAAACACCTCCAAACAATACCTGATCAACCAGGCTGTGATTCATACGTCAGGCTGCGAGCAGCCGCGTCCAACAGCCTGGTTGACCAGACGACCAACCGGGAGGCCTGGTCGGAGACTGGGCCATTGATCCCCGGAAGCTACACAAAACAGACAGAAGGTAGGTGGGCTCTTTGGTCCCGCCGCTCAACTGTCAATCAACTGATATACAGGTTCCTGAGCCCATTGGGCACTATCATATCTACATTAGAAACTGTGTATGGAGTGTGGGGTGTGTGTGGTGTGCTTGTAGTGGAGTAGGGTGGTGTGGGGAGTTCTAGCGAGCACAGCTAAAAATACTCCCTTCATCTTAAAGAGGAGAGCTTACACCACACTACCGCCACCACCCATGGGCGGGCCCCCCTACCCATCCTTCCCCACCACCATCCCCTCCTGAACCCCTATCCCCACCACGACCCCTCACCCGAGTCCCCACAACCACCCACGATCCCAACCACCACGCACGTCCTCGCAGGAGGACCTTGACAAACTCCAGGAGTGGGCAAACAAATGGTTGTTGGAATACAATCCCAAAAAGTGTAAGGTAATGAAAATGAGTATCGGAGAAAGGAGACCAGAAGGGACCTACACCATAAGGGGAATGGCAACTATAGGAATCCGAGAGAAAGATTTGGAAATGGATATAATTCCAACACTAAAACGGAGGCAAACAAACAAGGAAGCACCGTGGCACACCGCTGGTACACATGTGTACCTTCATCACCACTCACACGGGACGCTGGTACACATGTGTACCTTCATCACCACTCACACGGGACGCTGGTACACATGTGTACCTTCATCACCACTCACACGGGACGCTGGTACACATGTGTACCTTCATCACCACTCACACGGGACGCTGGTACACATGTGTACCTTCATCACCACTCACACGGGACGCTGGTACACATGTGTACCTTCATCACCACTCACACGGGACGCTGGTACACATGTGTACCTTCATCACCACTCACACGGGACGCTGGTACACATGTGTACCTTCATCACCACTCACACGGGACGCTGGTACACATGTGTACCTTCATCACCACTCACACGGGACGCTGGTACACATGTGTACCTTCATCACCACTCACACGGGACGCTGGTACACATGTGTACCTTCATCACCACTCACACGGGACGCTGGTACACATACGTACCTTCATCACCACTCACACGGGACGCTGGTACACATGTGTACCTTCATCACCACTCACACGGGACGCTGTTACACATATGTACCTTCATCACCACTCACACGGGACGCTGGTACACGTGTACCTTCATCACCACTCACACGGGAGGCTGGTACACATGTGTACCTTCATCACCACTCACACGGGACGCTGGTATACATGTGTACCTTCATCACCACTCACACGGGACGCTGGTATACATGTGTACCTTCATTACCACTCACACGGGGCGCTGGTACACATGTGTACCTTCATTACCACTCACACGGGACGCTGGTACACATATGTACCTTCATCACCACTCACACGGGACGCTGGTACACATGTGTACCTTCATCACCACTCACACGGGACGCTGGTACACATATGTACCTTCATCACCACTCACACGGGACGCTGGTACACATGTGTACCTTCATCACCACTCACACGGGACGCTGGTACACATGTGTACCTTCATCACCACTCACACGGGACGCTGGTACACATGTGTACCTTCATCACCACTCACACGGGACACTGGTACACATGTGTACCTTCATCACCACTACTTCAAGGCAAGCTACACAATATCTGTCGGACTAATAATGGGATATGCATCACCGGCTTGGAATCTTCACCGCGTGAAGCACGAAACCAAAATTTAAAAAATAGAGAGGTGTGCAGCAAGACTGGTGCCAGAGCTGAGAGTGTTAAGCTATGAGGATAGGCTAAAGAAACTAAATCATACAGCATTAGTGGACAGGAGAAAAAGAGGGGGAAATGATATGATCACAACGTTCAAGATACTAAGGGCAATAGACAAGGTGGACAAAGACATCTTCAAGCTGAGAGAAAGTAGGATAAGAGGATGTAAGGTACGGGATTGAAAGCCGCACACTAGAATATAACTAACAACACCCGCTCTTACTCTCTTATAAATACTGCGAGGGATATATATATATATATATATATATATATATATATATATATATATATATATATATACATATATATATATATAGTATATATTATTATATATATATATTAATATATATATATATATATATATATATATATAATATATATATACTTGAAACTATTTGTTCCCAGTAGCTGAATCCTAAACAACACAACAACAAATGCCTACATCATACAGATATGACTCCAAAGAGCCTCCACTTACGGGCTCACCATAGCCCGTGCTACTGGATCTTCTTGTTCTGAGTAGCTGAATCTAAAACAACAACTACCGGCCAGACCTCAGAATACTCTTCGTGCTCCANCTACTGTGTACTCCTCGGGTGCGTCAGACTACATGTGTACTCCTGGGGTGTGTCAGACCTACTGTGTACTCCTGGGGTGCGTCAGACCTACTGTGTACTCCTGGGGTGTGTCAGACCTACTGTGTACTCCTGGGGTGCGTCAGACCTACTGTGTACTCCTGGAGTGTGTCAGACCTAGTGTGTACTCCTGGGTGTGCAGACTACTGTGTACTCTTGGGGTGTGTCAGACCTACTGTGTACTCCTGGGTGGTCAGAACCTACTGTGTACTCCTGGGGTGTCAGACATACTGTGTACTCCTGGGGTGGGTCAGACCTACTGTGTACTCCTGGGGTGCGTCAGACCTAGTGTACTCCTGGGGTGGTACAGACCTACTGTGTACTCCTGGGGTGTGTTCAGACCTCTGTGTAATCCTGGAGTGTGTCAGACCTACTGTTGTACTCCTGGGGTGTGTCAGACCTACTGTGTACTCCTGGGGTGCGTCAGACCTACTGGGTACTCCTGGAGAGTACTCACCTAGTACTCACCTAGTTGTACTCACCTAGTTGTGCTTACGGGGGTTGAGCTCTGGCTCTTTGGTCCCGCCTCTCAACCGTCAATCAACAGGTGTACAGTTTCCTGAGCCTACTGGGCTCTATCATATCTACACTTGAAACTGTGTATGGAGTCAGCCTCCACCACATCGCTTCCTAATGCATTCCATTTGTCAACCACTCTGACACTAAAAAAGTTCTTTCTAATATCTCTGTGGCTCATTGGGCACTCAGTTTCCACCTGTGTCCCCTAGTGCGTGTGCCCCTTGTGTTAAACAGCCTGTCTTTATCAACCCTGTCGATTCCCCTGAGAATCTTGAATGTGGTGATCATGTCCCCGCTAACTCTTCTGTCTTCCAACGAAGTGAGGTTTAATTCCTGCAGTCGCTCCTCGTAGCTCATACCTCTCAGCTCGGGTACTAGTCTGGTGGCAAACCTTGAACCTTTTCCAGTTTAGTCTTATGCTTGACTAGATAGGGACTCCATGCTGGAGCCGCATACTCCAGGATTGGTCTGACATATATGGTATATAATGTTCTGAAAGATTCCTTACACAAGTTTCTAAAGGCCGTTCTTATGTTAGCCAACCTGGCATATGCTGCTGATGTTATCCTCTTGATATGAGCTTCAGGGGACAGGTCTGGCGTGATATCAACCCCCAGGTCTTTCTCTCTCTCGGACTCTTGAAGTATTTCATCTCCCAAATGAAGTGTGTCAGACCTACTGTGTACTCCTGGAGTGTGTCAGACCTACTGTGTACTTCTGGGGTGTGTCAGACCTACTGTGTACTCCTGGGGTGTGTCAGACCTACTGTGTACTCCTGGGGTGTGTCAGACCTACTGTGTACTCCTGGGGTGCATCAGACCTACTGTGTACTCCTGGGGTGTGTCAGACCTACTGTGTACTCCTGGGGTGTGTCAGACCTACTGTGTACTCCTGGGTGTGTCAGACCTACTGTGTACTCCTGAAGTGTGTCAGACCTACTGTGTACTCCTGGGGTGCATCAGACCGACTGTGTACTCCTGGGGTGTGTCAGACCTACTGTGTACTCTTGGGGTGTGTCAGACCTACTGTGTACTCCTGGGGTGTGTCAGACCTACTGTGTACTCCTGGGGTGTGTCAGACCTACTGTGTACTCCTGGAGTGTGTCAGACCTACTGTGTACTCCTGGGGTATGTCAGACCTACTGTGTACTCCTGGGTGTGTCAGACCTACTGTGTACTCCTGGGGTGTGTCAGACCTACTGTGTACTCCTGGGGTGCATCAGACCTACTGTGTACTCCTGGGGTGTGTCAGACCTACTGTGTACTCCTGGGGTGTGTCAGACCTACTGTGTACTCCTGGGGTGTGTCAGACCTACTGTGTACTCCTGAAGTGTGTCAGACCTACTGTGTACTCCTGGGGTGCATCAGACCGACTGTGTACTCCTGGGGTGTGTCAGACCTACTGTGTACTCTTGGGGTGTGTCAGACCTACTGTGTACTCCTGGGGTGTGTCAGACCTACTGTGTACTCCTGGGGTGCGTCAGACCTACTGTGTACTCCTGGGGTGTGTCAGACCTACTGTGTACTCCTGGGGTGCGTCAGACCTACTGTGTACTCCTGGGGTGTGTCAGACCTACTGTGTACTCCTGGAGTGTGTCAGACCTACTGTGTACTCCTGGAGTGTGTCAGACCTACTGTGTACTCCTGGAGTGTGTCAGACCTACTGGGTACTCCTGGGGTGTGTCAGACCTACTGTGTACTCCTGGGGTGTGTCAGACCTACTGTGTACTCCTGGGGTGCGTCAGACCTACTTACCTTACCTTGAGGTTACCTTGAGGTGCTTCCGGGCTCAGCGTCCCCGCGGCCCGGTCGTCGACCAGGTCTCCTGGTTGCTGGACTGATCAACCAGGCTGTTAGACGCGGCTGCTCGCAGCCTGACGTATGAGTCACAGCCTGGTTGATCAGGTATCCTTTGGAGGTGCTTATCCAGTTCTCTCTTGAACACTGTGAGGGGTTTGCCAGTTATGTCCCTTATGTGTAGCGGAAGCGTGTTGAACAGTCTCGGGCCTCTGATGTTGAAAGAGTTCTCTCTCAGAGTACCTGTTGCACCTCTGCTTTTCAACGGGGGTATTCTGCACATCCTGCCATGTCTTCTGGTCTCATGTGATGTTATTTCCGTGTGCAGGTTTGGGACCAGCCCCTCAATTATTTTCCACGTGTAAATTATTGTGTATCTCTCCCGCCTGCGCTCAAGGAGTACATATTTAGGCTCTTTAGTCGGTCCCAGTAATTTAGATGTTTTATTGAGTGGATTCTAGCAGTAAAGGACCTCTGCACGCTCTCCAGGTCAGCAATTTCTCCAGCTTTGAAAGGGGCTGTCATTGTGCAGCAGTACTCCACTCTAGAGAGCACAAGCGTTTTGAAAAGTATCATCATCGGTATAGCATCTCTAGTGTGAAAAGTTCTTGTTATCCAACCTGTCATTTTTCTTGCAGTTGTGACGGCTACTTTATTGTGTTCTTTAAAGGTAAGGTCTTCCGACATGAGTACACCCAGATCCTTTACATTGCCTTTTCGTTCTATGTTATGATTTGCCTGAGTTTTGTACGTGGTTTCCGCTTTTATATTTTCAATTTTTCCGTAGCGCATGAGCTGGAACTTATCCTCGTTAAACACCATATTATTTTCTGTAGCCCATAGAAAGACCTGATCTACATCTGATTGGAGGTTTGCTGTGTCCTCTATGTTGCCCACTCTCATGAAGATCCTAGTGTCATCTGCAAAGGATGATACAGTGCTATAGGTTGTGTTCTTGTCTATGTCGGATATGAGGATGAGAAAAAGTACTGGGGCAAGCACAGTACCCTGGGGGACTGAGCTCTTCACGATTGATGGGCTGGATTTTATTTTGTTGACTATTACACATTGGGTTCTGTTAGTCAGAAATTGTAGATCCATCTGCCTATTTTCCCGGTAATTCCTTTTGAGCGCATTTTATGTGCAATAACACCATGGTCACATTTATCAAAAGCTTTTGCGAAATCTGTGTAAATTACATCAGCGTTTTGTTTGTCTTCCATAGCATCTAATGTCATATCATAGTGGTCCAGCAACTGCGACAGGCAAGACCGCCCTGTTCTGAACCATGTAAGTTTTTCATGGATATGATACCAACATCAAATCATATATCAGACGTCGACCTATCCCCACTAGATTTGAAGAAGCCATAAACAGTATGCCTATGCACTCCGCACCAGGCCGGATTCTTGGAACTCCATATTCATCAAGAACTGTAAAAAAGCACTATCGCAGGCCCTTCACAATCTGTGGAGACAAAGCCTAGATACTAGTGTTATCCCTGACATACTAAAAACAGCACAGATAGCACCACTCCATAAAGGAGGAAATAAGGCAGTAGGCAAAAAATTACAGACCGATAGCACTAACATCGCACATCATAAAAATTTTTGAGAGAGTGCTAAGAAGTAGATCACAAAATACATGGAATCACAGCATCTCCATAACCCCGGACAACATGGT
>WNGS01164858.1:24764530-24790131 GCA_020271785.1 Procambarus virginalis
GAAGCACCTCAAGGTAACCTCAAGGTAAGGTAAGTAGGTCTGACGCACCCCAGGAGTACACAGTAGGTCTGACACACCCCAGAAGTACACAGTAGGTCTGACACACTCCAGGAGTACACAGTAGGTCTGACACACTCATTGGGAGATGAGATGAAAACTTCAGAGTCAGAGAGAGAGAAAGACCTGGGGGTTGATATCACGCCAGACCTGTCCCCTGAAGCTCATATCAAGAGGATAACATCAGCAGCATATGCCAGGTTGGCTAACATAAGAACGGCCTTTAGAAACTTGTGTAAGGAATCTTTCAGAACATTATATACCACATATGTCAGACCCAATCCTGGAGTATGCGGCTCCAGCATGGAGTCTCTATCTAGTCAAGCATAAGACTAAACTGGAAAAGGTTCAAAGGTTTGCCACCAGACTAGTACCCGAGCTGAGAGGTATGAGTACGAGGAGCGACTGCAGGAATAAACCTCACTTCGTTGGAAGACAGAAGAGTTAGGGGGGACATGATCACCACATTCAAGATTCTCAGGGGAATCGACAGGGTTGATAAAGACAGGCTGTTTAACACAAGGGGCACACGCACTAGGGGACACAGGTGGAAACTGAGTGCCCAAATGAGCCACAGAGATATTAGAAAAGAACTTTTTTAGTGTCAGAGTGGTTGACAAATGGAATGCATTAGGAAGCGATGTGGTGGAGGCTGACTCCATACACAGTTTCAAGTGTAGAAATGATAGAGCCCATTAGGCTCAGGAAACTGTACACCTGTTGATTGACGGTTGAGAGGCGGGACCAAAGAGCCAGAGCTCACCCCCGCAAGCACAACTAGGTGAGTACAACTAGGTGAGTACACCCAGAGTACACAGTAGGTCTGACGCACCCCAGGAGTACACAGTAGGTCTGACACACCCCAGGAGTACACAGTAGGTCTGACGCACCCCAGGAGTACACAGTAGGTCTGACACCACCCCAGGAGTACACAGTAGGTCTAATGCACCCCAGGAGTACACAGTAGATCTGACGCACCCCAGGAGTACACAGTAGGTCTGACACACCCCAGGAGTACACAGTAGGTCTGACACACCCCAAGAGTACACAGTAGGTCTGACACACCCCAGGAGTACACAGTAGGTATGATGCACCCCAGGAGTACACAGTAGGTCTGACACCACTTCAGGAGTACACAGTAGGTCTGACACACCCCAGGAGTACACAGTAGGTCTGATGCACCCCAGGAGTACACAGTAGGTCTGATGCACCCCAGGAGTACACAGTAGGTCTGACACACCCCAGGAGTACACAGTAGGTCTGACACACCCCAGGAGTACACAGTAGGTTGACATACCCAGAGTACACAGTAGGTCTGACAACCCCAGGAGTACACAGTAGGTCTGACACACTCCAGGAGTACACAGTAGGTCTGACACACTCCAGGAGTACACAGTAGGTCTGACGCACCCCAGGAGTACACAGTAGGTCTGACAACCCCATGAGTACACAAGTAGGTCTGACACACCCCAGGAGTACACAGTAGGTCTGACGCACCCAGGAGTACACAGTAGGTCTGACACACCCCAGGAGTACACAGTAGTCTGACGCACCCCAGGAGTACACAGTAGGTCTGACACACCCCAGGAGTACACAGTAGGTCTGACACACTCCAGGAGTACACAGTAGTCTGACGCACCCCAGGAGTACACAGTAGGTCTGACACACCCCAGGAGTACACAGTAGGTCTGACATACCCCAGGAGTACACAGTAGGTCTGACACACTCCAGGAGTACACAGTAGGTCTGACACACTCCAGGAGTACACACAGTAGGTCTGACGCACCCCAGGAGTACACAGTAGGTCTGACACACCCCAGGAGTACACAGTAGGTCTGACGCACCCCAGGAGTACACAGTAGGTCTGACACACCCCAGGAGTACACAGAGGTCTGACACACTCCAGGAGTACCACAGTAGGTCGACACACCCCAGGAGTACACAGTAGGTCTGACACACCCCAGGAGTACACAGTAGGTCTGACACACCCAGGAGACACAGTAGGTCTGACGCACCGAGGAGTACACAGTAGGTCTGACACACCCAGGAGTACACAGTAGGTCTGACACACCCCAGGAGTACCACACTAGGTCTAACACACCCCAGGAGTACACAGTAGGTCTGACACACCCCAGGAGTACACAGTAGGTCTAACACACCCCAGGAGTACACAGTAGGTCTGACACACCCCAGGAGGTACACAGTAGGTCTGACACACCCCAGGAGTACACAGTAGGTTCTGACACACACCCCAGGAGTACACAGTAGGTCTGACACACCCAGGAGTACACAGTAGGTCTGACACACCCCAGGAGTACACACTAGGTCTAACACACCCCAGGAGTACACAGTAGGTCTGACGCACCCCAGGAGTACACAGTAGGTCTGACACACCCCAGGAGTACACAGTAGGTCTGACACACCCCAGGAGTACACAGTAGGTCTGACGCACCCCAGGAGTACACAGTAGGTCTGACACACCCCAGGAGTACACAGTAGGTCTGACACACCCCAGGAGTACACAGTAGGTCTGACACACCCCAGGAGTACACAGTAGGTCTGACACACCCCAGGAGTACACACTAGGTCTGACACACCCCAGGAGTACACAGTAGGTCTGACACACCCCAGGAGTACACAGTAGGTCTGACACACCCCAGGAGTACACACTAGGTCTGACACACCCCAGGAGTACACACTAGGTCTGACACACCCCAGGAGTACACAGTAGGTCTGACACACCCCAGGAGTACACAGTAGGTCTGACACACCCCAGGAGTACACAGTAGGTCTGACACACCCCAGGAGTACACAGTGGGTTTGACACACCCCAAGATTGCTAATCTCAGAAAATAGTGGCTTGAGTAGCTGTAAGCCATTGTAACGAGATGAATTATTTTTTGCATGATTCCGATTATAAAATCTTGACTCATGCACGAATTGGATTTGATGATAATAGTGTTTTATATGAAGGAGGTACGGCCTCTGCTATATAATAATGGTTCAGCTGTTCAGTTGTATACTGTGTAATTCACAGTGAACCTTTTGTTTCCACTTACAGTTTATGTAGGTTTCATTTATATATGTTGAAGTTGCTTCTGATTTGTGTCCTTGGTACTTATTTTGAGTGACGACTAGTTTCTTAGTTACATTTGTTTAATTAACACATATAGTATAATATTTGGTATTCAGTATTGTGTAATATTTATGTTTCTAACAAGGAACTCAACTGATAATTTACAAGTTGTTTGAAATGTTTTGTCTTTGTAAAGCTTTTTTTTTAATGTTTGTTATAATTGTAATTTCTAATTAGCTTTAGGTATCAAGGTTGAAGGTCATCAAACTGTACTTTGAAGAATTTACACTTGATGTGTGTGGTTCTTTTTTTTGTCACTAGCATCACTTATCTTATCTTATAGTAAGTAATTGGGTCCAGTCGGAGTTCTTTGTTTTTTGGGTTGATTTGAAGAAACGTTTTTTATCTGATGATGAATACGAGAAGTATTGGAAATACCATGAATTTTAGTTAAAAACTAAGAAAAGAATGTTAAGAAGATGTGTGTCGCGTCACTTATTCTCCTATTTAGTATGAAATATATTAATATATGAATGAGAACAAAACTATTTTTAATACGCAGTACATTGATCAGTGCGTGTATGCAAGATCCCGCCCTCGCTGATACTCATACTAAGGTACCTCGTCATATGTACAACTAACCTAAACTATTAGAAAGGCAGTACAAAGTGTGCCAAGTACTAGCTATGTAATACTAAAAGTCCCCATCTCGCAGGATGGTTAGTCATACAGGGCCATATGTTCACTAACCTGCACTGGCAAATTTTGGGTACACTGTGAGGATATCTTCAAGAATACGAGAGTGAATAAAGTAATTGCAAAGCTCCAGGTACCTCATGCCATCGGGTCTGAAAGGTCTAATAACAGGGTGTTCGGTGATGTAGTGTGGGAGATCATGCCGCAGTTCCTTTTTAGTTTAGTTCATTTATTATGCACCCCATACCCATCTTATGGGCGGTAGTGGAAAGGGTTACAGAGGCACATAATGGGCTCAGGGACTGACCTCCACAATTCATTTAGCTAAGCAAGTTCCTGCTCACAAAGTTTGCACCTGGAGTGCTCAGGATTATTGTGAGGGTTGAGGGCGAGGGTGGGAAGGTCTACGGACGCAGCCTGCCACTTTTAATTATACTCACGAGCTGGATAATACTGCGGGTGACGGTAGTGTTGGGAGTGACGGTAGTGTTGGGAGTGACGGTAGTGTTGGGAGTAACGGTAGTGTTGGGAGTGACGGTAGTGTTTGGAGGGACGGTAGTGTTGGGAGTGACGGTAGTGTTGGGAGTGACGGTAGTGTTGGGAGTGACGGTAAAGGTTGGGAGTAACGGTAGTGTTGGGAGTGACGGTAGTGTTGGGAGTGACGGTAGTGTTGGGAGTGACGGTAGTGTTGGGAGTGACGGTAGTGTTGGGAGTGACGGTAGTGTTGGGAGTGACGGTAGTGTTGGGAGTGACGGTAGTGTTGGGAGTGATGGTAGTGTTGGGAGTAACGGTAGTGTTGGGAGTAACGGTAGTGTTGGGAGTGACGGTAGTGTTGGGAGTAACGGTAGTGTTGGGAGTGACGGTAGTGTTGGGAGTAGTCTTGATATAGAGTGATCGTATTTGCATGTTCCATTTGTTCTTCCAGAGATCCCTTATTTACATATACCACATTTATATTTCATTTAAATGTGGCATACCACATTTCTTGTTTTGTTTCTCTTGGCCCGACTCCGGCGCCGAGCCCGACTCCGGCGCCGAGCCCGACTCCGGCGCCGAGCCCGACTCCATAACGTAATGTCTGCCAGCGCCCGGCGCCCTTGTTATGTTTACCCAACTTCACTCACCATAGGTTTGTTGTTACTCTGTAGCCTAACCAGGCTACAAGTTACTGTATGTCATAACACAATGGTAATTGGTAGCAGTTATATTCCGTAATAACACAATGTGGAACCCATGGCTGTGAGCCGCGGCTTGGGGCAGTACTCCGATCATCAGTGTGTGTGTGTGAATCACTTCTCAATTATTATCAAAATTATCATATTATTTGCATTCTCACCTGTCAGTAATTATATTTTGATTATAATTTCAGTTAAATAGCTAAAACGCTTATGCAGATACTAGTACCAACCTACCGAGAAAGAATAAATTAAACACGAAAATTGAAGAAATAGAACAGTAGTTCTAATCCTGAGCACTGAGCACTGAAACAATGATATCAGATTAAAAAAATACACTGAGAACAGAAAGCCATACAAGAAATCTCCAAAATATTTCTTCACACTTACGAAATCAAAATAAAAAATCTCCGTCATAATTGGACCTATACTTACAAGTGAAGGATGTCACAGAGGATAACAAAGAAATTTGTGAAATCCAAGCTAACAGTATGAGGACATGTTTAGCACCCTAATATACAGCTTGAAAGTGATAGATCTGGATAGGTTCTTTATGCATGATATCCAAACCCCTGAAAAATATGACTAATACAAACATGAACTCTTCAAATTTTGAAAGATAAATTGACAACATGCCCATACACTCAGCACCGGGGCCAGACTCATGGAATTCAATATTTATAAAGAAATACAAAGTGCCAATAGCACAGGCACTCAGTATAGTATGGAGGAAGGGCTTGGACACGGGGGATATACCAGAAGCGCTTGAAATCAGCAGATATAGCTCCTCTGCACAAGGGAGGGAGCAAAGCTGTAACAAAATCACTGACGCAATCGAATAAAAACAAAATGCAGATGTTGTATACACCGACTTTGCAAAGGCATTTGCTAAATGTGACCTTGGAGTGATGTCCCACAAAATGAGGTCAGTAGGTCTAAAAGGTAAAGTAGGACGATGGATATTCAGTTTTCTGTCATACCGAACGCAAAGAGTAACAATCATCAAAATAAAATGGAGTTCAAGCACAGTTAAAAGGTATGTACTTCAGCTCACAGTCCGTGCATCACTCCTTTTCCCCACTATCATATTAGATACAGATAAAAATACAAATGTCATCTTTTGCAGATGACACAAAAATCAGCATGAAAATTACTGCTGTAAGACACTGAAAAACTACTAGCCGGTGTTAATAGTCTATGATTGGGCAACTGAAAGTGACATGTTTAACAGCATTACGTTCCAGGTACTTAGACATGGTAAAAGTAAAACTTACAAACGAAATACAGAGTAGAAGACACAATCATAGAACATGTAAAAGGTCAGGGAATTATGATGTCTGATTACCTGACATTTAGTGAACATAATAAGAAATATAGCGGCAGCAGCCAGGAAAATAAGAGGATTATGAGATCGTTCAAATCCAGGGCTCCCATCGCAATGTTAAAACTATTTACATCACTAGTACTGTCACGTCTTGAGCATTAGTCGGTACTCACTTTTCTCTTCTGAGCAGGAGAGATCTCTGAAATAGAGGGACTACAGAGAACATATACGGCACGCATATACACGATAAAACACGGTGAGGGTAGGGGGGGTTTCTTGCTTATTGTTGCTTCTTACAACAGCCTGTAATTGCATGCAACAACTTCAACGCCAGTGGTGGTCACACTACAAGAGGTCACTTTGCAGACAATGACAACAAACCAGCCCTGTGTGAGAGCCAGCGCTGAGGTCCGTGTACCGTGGGTGGAGAGGTGCGTGAGGTGTGTGAGTCTGGACAACACTCCACTCCCGCCACCAGTACTGGCATCCTCCCGCACTTGGGTCGCTCGTTCTTCAACTGCTTGAAGCAATATAGAAGATAACGGATGGGTCCTCACACTGAATATATATTCAGTGATTGAGGCTATGAGGCCCTTGATACACTGAGCCAACCCAATTAACACAAGTAGCAAATAAAAAGAGTCAGAGCAAAGTATTGGGGCAGTACTTCAGAATGAGGAATGACCTAAAGGCACGTGTAATAGCAACATAAATTTATTCAACAAACTTACTAATACACAATGACATAAGTTACGTTACGTTACGTTAACGTAGAGTGTCACATCAACAGGTAGAAACACCTTGTTGCAGCAGGAGATCCGTTCCCAGCACTAGGAGAGGTGATAATGAGACCACAGCCTCCACCTCTGGACGGGTCATAAACACTAGTGAACTAACTCAACACTTTGTGAACACCGGCAATTACTGCACTCTACACTTGCAGTATCAAACAACAACATTTCAATAGACACAGGTTAATAGTACAATTAACACTATGTCACTAAGACAATCTAACACAAGCAAGAACTTTAACACTATAATTAACACAATTAATTTACGTTAATCAATTTCACCAAGACAACATGCCATGATTAACGTTAACACTGTAATTAACACTCAGTTACTTTACGTTAATCACTGTCACTAAGCAGTCAATCAATAATTAATGAGCAAATTTAACTTACGTTAATCACAGTAACTAAGGCAGTAAGTCTAAGATAATTAATTATATTAACACGCCAATGATTATAAATAATTATAAATAATTATACACTTGTTATTTTGTTATCAGACAGAGCAACAATAACAAAGTAATGTACAGGTGTCACTTAGACACAACAAAATGGCCTACTTATACGTGTCACTAAGACATTCCTAAAGTACACCACTTACTTACGTGTCACTAAGACATTCCTAAAGTACACCACTTACCTACGTGTCACTAAGACATCCCTTAAGTACACCACTTACTTACGTGTCACTAAGACATCCCTTAAGTACACCACTTACTTACGTGTCACTAAGACATCCCTTAAGTACACCACTTACCTACGTGTCACTAAGACATTCCTAAAGTACACCATTTACCTACGTGTCACTAAGACATTCCTTAAGTACACCACTTACCTACGTGTCACTAAGGCATTCCTAAAGTACACCACTTACCTACGTGTCACTAAGGCATTCCTAAAGTACACCACTTACCTACGTGTCACTAAGACATTCCTAAAGTACACCACTTACCTACGTGTCACTAAGACATTCCTAAAGTACACCACTTACCTACGTGTCACTAAGGCATTCCTAAAGTACACCACTTACCTACGTGTCACTAAGGCATTCCTAAAGTACACCACTTACCTACGTGTCACTAAGGCATTCCTAAAGTACACCACTTACCTACGTGTCACTAAGATATTCCTAAAGTACACCACTTACCTACGTGTCACTAAGATATTCCTAAAGTACACCACTTACCTACGTGTCACTAAGACATCCATAAGTACACAACCTAATAATACAACACAACCTGTGTCACCAAGACACTGTTACTGGACTGGATGGTAACAATCCTAAAGTGACATGTGTTACATACGCACGCGCGCGCGCAGCTGTCATCCACAAGTGCCGTGACAGGCCTTCAAGTGTCCAGTACCATCCCTCCTCACTCAGGTGACAGTTTAACCCATCTACAATGTCAATGGATCCTGACACAGAGACAGTTCGTTGTGAGGTATACTCTGATCCGAGATTGTGTGATTATACTGATCACCATTATACTGGAGCCAGTCGGCCGAGCGGACAGCACGCTGGACTTTGATCCTGTGGTTCTGGGTTCGATCCCGGGCGCCGGCGAGAAACAATGGGCAGAGTTTCTTTCACAATATGCCCCTGTTACCTAGCAGTAAATAGGTACCTGGGTGTTAGTCAGCTGTCACGGGCTGCTTCCTGGGGGTGGAGGCCTGGTCGAGGACCGGGCCGCGGGGACACTAAAGCCCCAAAATCATCTCAAGATAACCTCAAGATAACCAAAACATATTAGTAACACAAGGATCCTCTACTGACGATTTATTGCTCCTTCGTTCGCAAGGCTGCACACTGCCGACGGTGTTGGTGCCTCGGGCGACACCCGCCCCCGGCTCAACAGGTGACGAATATGTAGATGACGGTTTCTGGCGTATCGCTCGGAGGCAGCGCGGGAGCTCAGCCTTGTGTCTCTAGACAACGGTGTGGCAGCTCACCCCTCAAGCTGATCATCAAAGATGAGACAATACACACCGACGTTTACCCTTTTGCTTCCCACGTTAAGGGATTAAATTGCTTGTACCATGAAGGAACTGGTCTGTCACACAGACACCACTGTCAAGAGCTCTGGTTTGGCACAACACACTTATACCCAGTCCATTTGACCATGGGTACTGTACACCCTGTGTGGCGGGGGACACTGGGGGTACTGTACACCCTGTGTGGCGGGGGACACTGGGTACTGTACACCCTGTGTGGCGTGGGACACTGTGTACTGTACACCCTGTGTGGCGGGGGACACTGGGTACTGTATACCCTGTGTGGCGGGGGACACTGTGTACTGTACACCCTGTGTGGCGTGGGACACTGTGTACTGTACACCCTGTGTGGCGGGGGACACTGGGTACTGTATACCCTGTGTGGCGGGGGACACTGTGTACTGTACACCCTGTGTGGCGTGGGACACTGTGTACTGTACACCCTGTGTGGCGGGGGACACTGTGTACTGTACACCCTGTGTGGCGGGGGACACTGTGTACTGTACACCCTGTGTGGCGGGGGACACTGGGTACTGTACACCCTGTGTGGCGGGGGACACTGTGTACTGTACACCCTGTGTGGCGGGGGACACTGTGTACTGTACACCCTGTGTGGCGGGGGACACTGGGTACTGTACACCCTGTGTGGCGGGGGACACTGTGTACTGTACACCCTGTGTGGCGGGGGACACTGTGTACTGTACACCCTGTGTGGCGGGGGACACTGTGTACTGTACACCCTGTGTGGCGGGGGACACTGGGTACTGTACACCCTGTGTGGCGGGGGACACTGTGTACTGTACACCCTGTGTGGCGGGGGACACTGGGTACTGTACACCCTGTGTGGCGGGGGACACTGTGTACTGTACACCCTGTGTGGCGGGGGACACTGTGTACTGTACACCCTGTGTGGCGGGGGACACTGGGTACTGTACACCCTGTGTGGCGGGGGACACTGTGTACTGTACACCCTGTGTGGCGGGGGACACTGTGTACTGTACACCCTGTGTGGCGGGGGACACTGGGTACTGTACACCCTGTGTGGCGGGGGACACTGTGTACTGTACACCCTGTGTGGCGGGGGACACTGTGTACTGTACACCCTGTGTGGCGGGGACACTGTGTACTGTACACCCTGTGTGGCGGGGGACACTGTGTACTGTACACCCTGTGTGGCGGGGGACACTGGGGGTACTGTACACCCTGTGTGGCGGGGGACACTGGGTACTGTACACCCTGTGTGGCGGGGGACACTGTGTACTGTACACCCTGTGTGGCGGGGGACACTGTGTACTGTACACCCTGTGTGGCGGGGGACACTGGGTACTGTACACCTGTGTGGCGGGGGACACTGTGTACTGTACACCCTGTGTGGCGGGGGACACTGTGTACTGTACACCCTGTGTGGCGGGGGACACTGTGTACTGTACACCCTGTGTGGCGGGGGACACTGTGTACTGTACACCCTGTGTGGCGGGGACACTGTGTACTGTACACCCTGTGTGGCGGGGACACTGGGTACTGTACACCCTGTGTGGCGGGGGACACTGGGTACTGTACACCCTGTGTGGCGGGGGACACTGTGTACTGTACACCCTGTGTGGCGGGGGACACTGTGTACTGTACACCCTGTGTGGCGGGGGACACTGGGGGTACTGTACACCCTGTGTGGCGGGGGACACTGTGTACTGTACACCCTGTGTGGCGGGGGACACTGTGTACTGTACACCCTGTGTGGCGGGGGACACTGTGTACTGTACACCCTGTGTGGCGGGGGACACTGTGTACTGTACACCCTGTGTGGCGGGGGACACTGGGTACTGTACACCCTGTGTGGCGGGGGACACTGTGTACTGTACACCCTGTGTGGCGGGGGACACTGTGTACTGTACACCCTGTGTGGCGGGGGACACTGTGTACTGTACACCCTGTGTGGCGGGGACACTGTGTACTGTACACCCTGTGTGGCGGGGGACACTGGGGTACTGTACACCCTGTGTGGCGGGGGACACTGTGTACTGTACACCCTGTGTGGCGGGGGACACTGTGTACTGTACACCCTGTGTGGCGGGGACACTGTGTTCTGTACACCCTGTGTGGCGGGGGACACTGGGGGTACTGTACACCCTGTGTGGCGGGGGACACTGGGTACTGTACACCCTGTGTGGCGGGGACACTGTGTACTGTACACCCTGTGTGGCGGGGGACACTGTGTACTGTACACCCTGTGTGGCGGGGGACACTGGGGGTACTGTACACCCTGTGTGGCGGGGGACACTGGGTACTGTACACCCTGTGTGGCGGGGGACACTGGGTACTGTACACCCTGTGTGGCGGGGGACACTGGGTACTGTACACCCTGTGTGGCGGGGGACACTGGGTACTGTACACCCTGTGTGGCGGGGGACACTGGGGGTACTGTACACCCTGTGTGGCGGGGGACACTGGGTACTGTACACCCTGTGTGGCGGGGGACACTGGGGTACTGTACACCCTGTGTGGCGGGGGACACTGGGGGTACTGTACACCCTGTGTGGTGGGGGACACTGGGTACTGTACACCCTGTGTGGCGGGGGACACTGTGTACTGTACACCCTGTGTGGCGGGGGACACTGGGGGTACTGTACACCCTGTGTGGCGGGGGACACTGGGTACTGTACACCCTGTGTGGCGGGGGACACTGGGTACTGTACACCCTGTGTGGCGGGGGACACTGGGTACTGTACACCCTGTGTGGCGGGGGACACTGGGGGTACTGTACACCCTGTGTGGCGGGGGACACTGGGGTACTGTACACCCTGTGTGGCGGGGGACACTGGGGGTACTGTACACCCTGTGTGGCGGGGGACACTGGGGGTACTGTACACCCTGTGTGGCGGGGGACACTGGGGGTACTGTACACCCTGTGTGGCGGGGGACACTGGGTACTGTACACCCTGTGTGGCGGGGGACACTGGGTACTGTACACCCTGTGTGGCGGGGGACACTGGGTACTGTACACCCTGTGTGGCGGGGGACACTGGGTACTGTACACCCTGTGTGGCGGGGGACACTGGGTACTGTACACTCTGTGTGGCGGGGGACACTGGGGGTACTGTACACCCTGTGTGGCGGGGGACACTGGGGGTACTGTACACCCTGTGTGGCGGGGGACACTGGGGTACTGTACACCCTGTGTGGCGGGGGACACTGGGTACTGTACACCCTGTGTGGCGGGGGACACTGGGTACTGTACACTCTGTGTGGCGGGGGACACTGGGGGTACTGTACACCCTGTGTGGCGTGGGACACCTCAACAAGCGCCTCAGCTCTCAGGACAACTTCCCAACAAGTGTGTCACTAATTATGCGTCACTGCTTCACTGGCAACGCTTGCTTTATGACGTAACACATGACACGGTAATCGTGATGAGGATTCGAACCTGTGTGCTGGGTATTCCAAGACGCACGCTCTAGACCAGTGATCCGCAGAAAAATCTGGACTTTATTTGCATTTCATATATTTTATTAATAATAAAACAAAACAAAATATTCTAAGAAATTCTTATATTCTGAATGTTTTATTTTATTTGTGTGGTGTATGTAATACATCTGTAAGCTCACGGAGAGAATCCTAAGGGAGGGAATCATACAACATCTCACTGAAAACAATATTGTAAAATCAACGCATCATGGGTTTGGTAAAAGTTGGTCCTGCCTTACTAACCTGCTCACACTTCTAGAAACAGTAACCGGTCTATTCAGACAATGGACTTCCGGTAGATGTAGCTTACATGGACTTTACCACATGAGAGACTGGCAACTAAATTACCGGCACGTGGAATAAATGGGAGAATATGGGAATGGATAAAACAATGGTTAAAACATAGATAACAAAGGGTCGTGCTAAATGGGAATGAATCTGACTTGGGGAATGTGTTAAGTCGGGTGCCACAGCGGTCCATTTTGGGGCCAACCCTTTTTGTTATATACATCAATAAAATAGATGAGAATATTACAAACCACGTCATAAAATTTGCAGATGCCACTAAGATCTGTGGTAAAGTGGGAAGTGAGAGTGATATTGAGACCTTACAAAGAGATCGACACGAACTCCACAAATTGTCAGATGACTGGCAAATGCTTTTAATGTCAATAAATGCAAGACCTTGCATGTGGGGCACAACACTCTACATCACAACTACCAAATCGATAGCACTACCTTACAACAGTTTGATGAAGAAAATGACCTTGTATCTGAATCCATCATTCACTAAAAATTGCACAACAAGTGAGAGTGGCAGTATAATAAAAGGGAACCAAGCCCTGGGAATAATCCAGCGTACCTTTACCTTCAAGGAAAAGAAAGTAGTCGTTCAGTTGTATAAGTCTGGTGCGCCCCCACCTGGATTATTGCATCCAGGCATGGAGACCTCATCTTCTGATAGACATAGCTGCTCTCGAGAAGGTGCAACACCGGGCGACAAAAATCATCCCAGAGCTAAGTCATCTCTCGTATCAGGAACGGTTGAGGGCCACACAGCTAACAACACTGCAAACCAGGCATTTCAGGGCTGATCTCATCAAAACCTTTAAAATACTAAACAATTTGGAGGATGTCGATCCGGACAATTTCTTCAAAAGGTCAGATGGATGCTTCAAACAAGGATCAACGGGTTCAAGCTCAACAAGCCACAATGTAGGCCTGAGAAGAGGAGATGCTTCTTCACCCACAGGGTTGTTAACCCGTGGAGCCGCCTACCCGGCGAAGCCGTAAACGCCAAAACTGTTGGGTAACAGTTCACGAGTGCAAATTCGGGGAACCTTTGACAAACCGCCGGATTCCTGTCCTCATCGAGGACACTAATATTGGTTGCCCACAGGTATTACCACCAGTACTAACACCAGTATACCCCACAGGTACCACCACCAGTACTAACACCAGTATACCCCACAGGTACTAACACCAGTACTAACACCAGTATACCCCACAGGTACTACCACCAGTATACCCCACAGGTACCACCACCAGTACTAACACCAATATACCCCACAGGTACCACCACCAGTACTAACACCAGTATACGCCACAGGTACTACCACCAGTACTAACAGCAGTATACCCCATAGGTACTACCACCAGTACTAACACCAGTATACTCCCACAGGTACTACCACCAGTACTAACACCAGTATACTCCCACAGGTACTACCACCAGTACTAACACCAGTATACCCCACAGGTACTACCAGCTGCGGACGTTTATCAAAGCCTCGACCAAGCTTCCCGCCAAGATAGAGTTAAGCCTTCCAAGGAACAACAGTGAGTAATTCCTCCATAACTCTTTATTCAACTTTAAATTGCTTTATTTCATCGACAATTTCTCGTATAAATATTGTTATCGTTTAACAGTTCGTCACATAATATATGCTATTGTTAATTGTGTTTAGAAATATGATATATGGAAATTGTTTTATTGTGTTTGTGTATGTGTACTCGCCTTATTGTTTGTGTATGTCTGTGTGTTTGTGTATGTGTACTCGCCTTCCAAGAAATATTGCCAGTCAAAAATCCGAGCGACTATAAGAAATATTGCCGGAACAACCGTGGACATCTTCAAGAGAAAACTGGACTGTTTTCTAAGAGAAGTTCCGGACCAGCCGGGCTGTGGTGGGTATGTGGGCCTGCGGGCTTCTCCAAGCAACAGCCTGGTGGACCAAGCTCTCATAAGTCGAGCCTGGCCTCGGGCCGGGCTTGGGGAGTAGAAGAACTCCCAGAACCCCATCAACCAAGTATCTACCAGGTACTGGCCTTATTGTGTTTGTATATGTGTACTCGCCTTATTGTTTGTGTATGTCTGTATATTTGTGTATGTGTACTCGCCTTATTGCCTTAATGTACTCACCTATTTGTATTCACCTATTTGTGCCTGCAGGATTGAGCATTGGCTCTTGGATCCAGCCTTTCTAGCCGCTGGTTGTTTAAAACACTGACTCCGGTCTATTTCCTTATCGTACCTAGTTTTGAAATTATGAATAGTGTTTGCTTCCACAACCTTCTCCTTTAGTTCATTACATTTTCCCACTACTCTCACGCTATAAAAGAAACTCTAGCATCTCTATGACTCATCTGAATTTCCAGCTTCCTCCCATGTCCCCTTGATCTGTTGGTATTCAGTGTGAACATATCGTCTATTTCCACTCTGTCAATCCCCCTAAGTATTTTATGTTTCTGTTATATCTCCCCTCTCCCTCCTTTTTTGTTGCGTCGTCAGGTGCAGTTCCTTCAGTCACTCTTCATACCCCATCCCTCACAAGTCTGGGACGAGCCTCGTCGAAAATTTCTGAACTTTTTCCAATTTTTGTATGTGTTTCTTCGTGTGGGGGCTCCATGATGGGGCGGCATACTCTAAGACTGGTCTCACATAGGCAGTGTAAAGCACTCTAAACGCCTCCTTAACTTAGGTTTCTGATTTATATGTGCCTCAGGAGTTAGATTTGGCGTTTGGAGTTAGATTTCCACTTCCAGGTCTCTTTCTCGAATCGTCACAGGTAGGTAGCTTCCCTTCACTGTGTACTGTCATTTGGTCTCCTGTCACCTAGTCCCATTTCCGTACACTTGCTCGTGATGAAATCCAGTTGCCATTTATCTGACCATCTCTGCAGCTTGTTCAAGTCCTCTTGATGGATCCTCCAATACTCATCTGTCACAACCCATCTCATTAATTTCGCCTCTTCCGCGAACATCGACATAAAGAACTCGACTCCTGTAGACATGTCGTTTACATATATTAGAAATAGAACTGGTCCCACCACCGATCCTTGAGGTACTCCACTCGTTACCTTTCCCAGTCCGACTTCTCACCCCTTACTGCTACTCTCTGGCTCCTGCCTTTTAAGTAATTCCTTACCCCAAGTTAGGGCATTTCCGGTTTCTCCCGCCTGCCTCTCATGTGTGAATAGCAGTCTCCTGTGCGGAACTGTGTCAAAAGCTTTTTGGCAGTCCAGAAATTTGCAATACGTCCATCCTTCCCTGTTCTAACTTATTTTTATTACTTTATCATTGAATTCCAGAAGGTTTGTTAGGCATGCTTTCCCTTCTCTAAACCCATGTTGGTGTTTGTTTACAAACATAAATTTCTCTAAGTGTGTATCCAGGCTTAACCTGATTATTCTTTCTAGAATTTTACAGGGGATGCGTAAAATTGATATGATACTGTACTGGTCAAAATGATACCAGTATCATTTGGTATATCAAATATCAATGATACTGATCTGTAGTTGTGCCACTTCCCTATTTCCTTTCTTCAAAATTGATACCACATTTGCCTTCTTCTCTTCTTTAAGTAACTCATTAAAGATTCTTGCTAGAGGCACGCTGAGAGCCTACGCAGCTTCTTTTAGTATTCACGGTGATACGTTGTCTGGTCCAACTGTTTTAATTTCATCGTGTTGTTAGATGTTTCATTACCTCCTCTGCTGTCACTTCTATATCCGTTAGTCTCTCATCTTGGGTTATCTCCTCTTCTAACAACGGGAGTTGCTTAAGCTCGGTTGTGAACACTTCTTGGAAACTGGCATTCAATGCCTCACAGATTTCCTTGTCACTTTCTGAATACAATAATATATATGATATTAATATATAATATATCCTGTTTTCCAAAGTCTTGTCACGTTCGTTATCGACTTTTCCTTTTATGTGACTATGTAATAATTTAGGTTGCTTTTATGCTTTCATTGCAATGTCGTTTTCATAATTTCTTTCTGATACTCTAAATATATTAATATATTCGTTCCTAGCACTGTTACATCTGTTCCCGCTGTCCTCTGTTCGTTGACCTCTGTACTTTCTCCACTCCCTGCTGCTTCTCATTTTTCTTCCTGACATTTCTATTAAGCCATGGGTTATTATACTCCCCTCCTACATTTTTGCCTTACTGTTGGTATAAAAACTCTCTTCAGCCTCCTTGCATTTCCACTTGACTTGGTCCATCATATCTTGTACTGTTATCCTCTAAATTCATCATACCAAGGCACTTCTCCCAGATATTCCCTTATCCTCCTGTAATCTCCTGGAAAGGAACTAGTCTTTCCCATACGTCTTGTCACATGTTCATAATTTTAAGCTCGGCCATGTAGGCAAAGATTAGGACATAATGATCACTGTTGGCCGGTAGAGCGACAGTCTCGCTTCATGCAGGTCGGCGTTCAATCCCCGACCGTCCAAGTGGTTGGGTACCATTCCTTCCCCTCCGTCCCATCCCAAATCATTATCCTGATCCCTTCCCAGTGCTATATAGTCATAATGGCTTGTCGCTTCTCCTAATAATTCCTTCCTCCCTTCCTCGTTCTGGGTGAAAATCTGGTCTAATAGGCTCGGTGTATTCCCTTGTCTTTTCCTTGTGACTTAATTCACATGTGTTAGGAAATTCCTGTTTATAACTTCTACTAATTTTGTCCCATACGTTTCCTCCCCACCGTGGGGGATTTCTTGATTCCCAATCGATCTCTCCGTGGTTTAAGTCTCCATGACCAGCAGTTTCGCTCTCATTCCGTGGACTGTTTTTGCTGCCCTCTGCAGTTCATCTATACATACCTTTGTTGCTCTCATCATATTACTGTCTGGGCCTTCTACTGCTTGGCGGGGGATTATAATATCAAGATCACACTCCTCTTCCCATCTCTTCTCAGAGTCCAAAGCATGGAGCTTGTGTTTCCATTAGTCCCCGATTTTCTAGTTCCTTAAACCACCATTTCCGCTTTATTAGGAGTGCCACTCCCCCTCCCTGTCTCTGTGTCTTTTCCTTCCTTGTCACTTGGTATCCCACTGGAAAGATTGCATCGGAGATCACTGAATTCCCCCAGAGTGTCTGATTTTCCTTCGGGTTCACCCGGTTGGCCCTGTGGAGCCTGCCTATACGAGTATTTCCTAATGATTGTTTAAGGTCAATACGTTGTTTCATCAAAACCTTCTTTTCCTCCTGCAACTCTTTCATTGCCTTATGATATGTGTTATGTAACACATTTCAACTGGGATTTGTTACCATCTAGTCCAGTAAGCGTGTCTGGGTGACACAAGAAGATTGATTGATTAGTGAAGATTAAGTCACCCAACAGGTGGCACGGGCATGAATAGCCCGTAAGTGGTAGATTTTTTGTTTAGTAAATGTATACTGTGTGTTGCATATAATCGTCAGGCTGCTATTGCGGGGGAGGATACTGCTTCACAGTATTTACGAGGGTGTTCGTTGGTTGCTTCACATTTTAGGAGATAGTGAAGTAGTGGCTTTTATGTGACATTTTGTCAGAAGATGCATTCTCTCTGTCGTGGTTCACCAAACTCCCAGTTGCATCCGTAACCTAGACGTAGTCTTTATAACCGAACTGTTACTTCCCTGTTGATTCCTTTTGGGATATTTAACCTGTCTAACTTGGTGGCCTGAAGATACCATATTGTAGAGGGCGAACCTTCAGCTACTCTGGTGTAGATGGGCTTTGTTGTGGTGTGAGAGGTTATTGGTGATGATGTTGCTTATGTTTTCTAGGCTGGGATGAATTGTTTTATGTATCACTGGATGACGACTTGCCAATTTAGCAATTTCATCGACTTTCTCATTTAATGGGATTCCAACATGGGATGGGATCTAGTTTAAAGTTATGTTGAGTCTTTTGGCTTTAGTTACTGCTCCAAGATACAAAATGGTGGTAAATATTTCTACGTTGTCTTTCTACTGCTTTTGTCCTAATATTTTAAGTGCAACTTTTGAGTCTGTGTGTATGATTGCATTTTGAGTGTTTTGTGCAATCACATATGCGAATGCCTGTTGTATGGCAAACAGCTCAGGTTGGGTTGATGATGTTGGCTCCTGCTACTGCAATGCTCCTCTTTTGCTTTTCTATGGTATGTCTTACGATTGTTGGATGATAGGCAACCTTTTTCTTCGGAAGACCTTTTATTACTGTTCTAAAAGTAGGCTCCTCTCACGGTGGGGAACAAGTGTAGTTTGGGTGTGGATGATCATCTCTATCAAGGATCCTGCTTTTTAATTGTTGTCTGTTTAGGACTTTTCCCGCTCTGGCAGCCCAAGAGTTTCTGTTGTTTTGGCCAAGTCCAACCACCAAGGCCTGTCGTACTGGGACTGAATCAGGAGAAATAATTATCTTACTGATAATCGTAGCTGTTCTTTGGGATATTTTTTCTCGAAGAGAGGACCAACTAGTTTCCAATCTTAGAATTTCAAGCCTGGTCCTCATAGGGGCTCCCAGGTCAGCTCTCATAGCATTGTTTTGGGCTACTTCAAGCTTTTTCCACTGTTGGTGTGACAGACTTGTGAGTGCTGATGCGGCATAGTCGATCACTGATTTGACTGCACATAGTATGTGCGAAGGACTTGCAGATTGTCTCCTCCAGAGAGGGATATTAGCGACCTGAGGATTGCCGTCCTGGCCGCAGTTCGCTCTCTTAAGTAAGTGACCTCAGCATTAAAATTTATGTGAGTGTCCAGGATTACTCCTAAGTACTGATAAGTGTCCACCCATTCAGTTGGTTGACCCTGCACTGTGAGTTGGATGATGGGTTTCACTATTTTTATGGACATGGCTTTTTTCTTTGTGGGGTTGAGTTTGATACCAATCTGCTTGGCCTCTTCACTGATGCAGTCTAAGCATTTGGGTGCAAGGCACGCCGCATCCCTTCCTTTTATGATGATGACAAAGTCGTCCACATAGTTTGGCAGCCTGCAGTGATGTGGGAGTTTCAACCTTATTATTCTTTCCATTAAACAGTTGAAGAGAAAGGGGGCTGAGAATGACTCCTTGCGGTGTACAGTTTTCATGTCTTTTATATTCAGAGACTATGCCATGAAGTTTTACTCTTGCTTCTCTGTTTATGAGACAGTTTTTGGTCCAGGAGAGCAGGTTGCCTTTGACCTCTTTGTCGATGAGGCAGCAGAGAATAGCTGGGGCGCTAGCCAGTTCAAAGACTTTCTTGAGGTCCAGGAATATCATCATTCCTGGTCTGTCATTCAAGTGGGCTAACAGAGTTGTAATACATTCCACTGTGCCAACCCCTCTTCTATAGGCATACATATCATGGTGCAGTTTAGGCATTTTCCACTCCAGTCTGTTGAGTGCCATTCTGTCAGCCCTCTTGGCTGCACAGCTTTGGAGAGAGATGGGCCTGGGATTAGCTGGATCTTTGGGTTTTGGGATCGGCACTATGTCTGCTCTATTCCAAGCTGAAGGGCTAGTTTGAGAAGTCCAGGTTAAATAAATTAATCTAAAGTATGCAGCGTCTCCCTCTGGGCCGAGGTTTCCAATCATTTTATAGGTTATTTTGTCGTCTCCGGGAGATGTATCTTTGGAATCTTTCTTAGCCCAATTGAGCTTATCCAATGTGAAAGGCGTATTAGTATCAGAGGCTTCTGCACATGCTGTAAGGATTCTGTGCCATCTTTTTTCCTCTGATCCTGTTTGCACTGCTAGTCCAACTGGTGGAAGCTGATTACAGGCTGCTCTTTCTGCAAATTTGGTTGCCAGTACTTCGGCTTTCTGTTGAAGATCCTTAGGGTGTGGGGCTTTAGGTGCCTTATTTCCTTTGGCCCGGTGGATTTGCTGCCACATCTCCAAGAGAGGTGTGTTCATTCAGATGTGTAAACCATTCCAGCCCCTTTTGTTCTTTTATTATCCTGGTCTCTTGATGCACATGTTCCTTGACCTCCTAGAGTATGGTCCTGTTGCAGTCACTTGGCTGCTTTTTGTATAGCTTCCTTGTGCTGTTGAGTCTATGATTGAGTTCCTTGACACGTTCGCAATAGTACCAAGGATCTTTGTGGTGTCTGGTGGACTGTTTTTTCAGTGAAATTGAGTGGTTGGCTGCACTTTGAATTGCTTTGACAAAATCTTGTTCTGCCTGATTAATGTCTTCTTGCACTTCATAGTTTTTATGCCACTCTGAAAGGAGGTTTTGAAATCGGTTCCATTTTGCTAAAGAAAAGTTCCAGACTTCTGGTGGAGGTGGAGGTGGGGTGGGTAGATCCATCTTTAGATCAATTTGGACCCCATAGTGGTCGCTTGTGAGTGTGGGCTCAACTGACCACTTTGCTGCATCTCTTACGGAGGTTGTAACGAAGGTAAGGTCTAATCTACCACCTTGGATGTGGGTGGGTTCATTCTTGTTTAGGATTTGGATATCTGGTAGCTGGTATAGTAGATGTGCAATGTGAGTGTTGGCCTTATTTGTTGTGTTCGAACCCAGTGCCAATCGATGATGGGCATTGAAATCATCACAAATTATTGTGTTTGAGGTGGTCATGTTACACAAGAAGTGCTGGGATCACTTAAGTACTTTGTGGAGTCTTAGTGAGGCGCATAAGTCGTAAGTAGGTGCTAGCGGCGCCTGAGACACACGCGTATTTTTATTGTGTATTTTATTAATAAGTGAGGAGACCATTGTGTTTCTGTTGGGTCTTAGTGACACCTTGTTATTGTTTTCGTCTGTGTGATAAAACAATAACAAGGGTACAAGTGTTTATAATTGTTGGAATGTTAACGTAGTTAATTATCATTGACTGAGTGACAGAGTGATTGATGTAAAGTAATTAATTAATTGTGACTGTCTTAGTGGCAGAGGGATTAACATAAAGTAATTAATTAATTAATTGTGACTTTCTTCGTGAGTGATTAATGTAAAGTAATTGAGTTAATTAAGTGATTACTTGTGGCTTGTCTGTGACAGTTTATTGCATTATTAACCTGTGTTAATTTGAAGTGTTGTTGAAGTGTTTTGATACTGCCGGTGTCGAGTGAAGTAACTGCCAGCGTTCACAAAGTGTTCAAGTTAGTTCACTGTTGTTTATACAACCCATCCTCAGTCTATGTTCATTCCATCCAGTGGTCGACCCCAAAGACTCATTCATAAGTTATAACATGGTCTTCATCCAAAATAGAATTTTCTCAAATATAAATATAATTGTTATATATTAGCATATTGTGCATATTTAGACATTGGTTAAGTTTGGTGAAGTTAGGTCAGGCGTTAGGTTCTGTTGGCGATTATTTGTATTTGTAGTACGTGGGTGAAGCATTTACAGTGTTGTAGTTCGAACAAAAGTTGTCAGCGAAGCACTGTTCGAAAAGTATTCGAACGTCATCAGCTGTGAATCGTGTGTAAACCGTTTTTCATTCATAAACAGGGGGGGGGGGTTGGCGGCTGTATGGCATGGACTTTGGCATTTGTGTATTAGGACGGGCTGTGTTTATGACCTACACAGGAGGTCGAGACCGTGGTCTCAATCCCAGTGCTCTCGTCAGAGCAGTGGGAATGGATTCCTGCTGCAAGACGGTGTTGCTATCTGTTCATGTAACACTGTAGATTAACGTAACGCAACGTATGTCATAGTCTATTAGTATAGAATATTTTATGTGTATGTAAGGTGAAACTCACGACTTTACTGAGTTTTATTTCTCGGTGAGAGAGGTCGGGCAGAGTGCAGGTAATTAGTTTATCTCCAACGGTAGGGGGGGGGGGGCATTAGGGGAGGGGTGCTGGTAGATAGTAGTGGAAGTTGAGATGATGGTTGATAGTGGAAGGAAACTGCCAGTTTAACTGGATGTACAGAGCCTACTGATACTGGTAGATGGTGGTAGTTGTGATGCTGGTTGATAGTAGTGATGGCAATGATTGTGGTGGATTAACAGAGAGTACTGGTAGATGATAGTGGTTGATGGTGGTAGTTGGGATGCTGATTGTTAGTAGTAGCTTGAGTTGGTTGGAGTACTAGTAGATAGTTACTGCAAGCGGAGTATTAACAGAGTAGTGGTAGATGATGAAAATCAGGAAGTGCTGGTAGTAATCACTGTGGTGTTTGCTCACCAGTTGTAGAACTCTACGGGATTTTTTTTTTTATTAATTCATTAGGTACATCTGCATTAGTGCAGCTACCCTAGACTATATGAAGTGGAGTACAGTGTGTCAAAAAAGCTAACTAGTTGATGCTAGAAAATCCCCATCACACAGGATGGTTAGTCATACAGAGGCATGTGATAAGCAGTCTGCACTGGCAGATTCCGGATGCATTTTGAGGATATCATCAACACAAGATTGAATAAGGTAGCAGTGGTAATAAAGGTCCCCATCTCGCAGGATGGTTAGTCATACAGGGCCATATGTTTAGTAGTCTGCACTGGCAAATTTTGGGTACACTGTGAGGATATCTTCAAGAATACGAGAGTGAATAAAGTAATTGCAAAGCTCCAGGTACCTCATGCCAACTGGTCTGAAAGGTCTAATAACTGGGCATTCAGTGATGTAGTGCGGGAGATCGTGCCGTAGTTCCTGCTCACAGAGTTTGCAACTGGAGTGCTCAGGATTGGGAGATCCGTCACCTGCAGCCACCTGCCACAGGTAACGGTAACCCAACCTGATCCTTGCAACCACTGTGTCACACAGTCTAGTGGACGTTTTATGCTGCCCATAGATGTTGGTTTCAGATCTGAACAAATCATAGCTTTTTATACTAGTACTTTCAGGTCGTTGGGAGTCAGTAAGTTCTTTCCTATCAGATCTAAATGTTTGGATCAATACAGTTTTGACAGCAGAGATGGGGATACCTAGATCTAAGTCAACTTCAAACTTGTTACACGCTAATTTGGCTGCAATGTCTGTTTCATTATGATGGGTTATATTTATGTGTGAAGGTATCCATACAAAGGAAATTCGAGACCCTTTACTCTGTGCATCAATTAGGTCTTTTATAATTGGGAATATGAGGTTCTTGCTATCGATCTTCCAAGAGAAGTTTTCGATTGCTTGAAGAGCAGACTTTGAATCACAGAATATTATTCCTCCTCCAATGTTTTTTAATGTACTGGTAGCTAAGTGTAATGCTGCTAGTTCTGCTTGTGTGGAGGTCAGCCAGTTGTTTAACCTGACACTGACAGTCTTTGTGCAAATATTATTTCTATAAAACCTACATGCTGCTGCAGTTCGTCCAGTAGAGGATTGGACAAAAATTCACAGATTTTGCAAAAGCTTTTGATAAATGTGACCATGGTGTTATTGCCCATAAAATGCGCTCAAAAGGAATTACCGGAAAAGTAGGCAGATGGATCTACAATTTCCTGACCAACAGAACCCAATGTGTAATAGTCAACAAAATAAAATCCAACCCGTCAACCGTTAAGAGCTCAGTCCCCCAGGGTACTGTGCTTGCTCCAGTACTTTTTCTCATCCTTATATCGGACATAGACAAGAACACAACCTATAGCACTGTATCATCCTTTGCAGATGACACTAGGATCTTCATGAGAGTAGGCAACATAGAGGACACGGCGAACCTCCAGTCAGATGTAGATCAGGTCTTTCTATGGGCTACAGAAAATAATATGGTGTTTAACGAAGACAAGTTCCAGCTCATGCGCTATGGAAAGAATGAAAATATAAAAACTGAAACCACGTACAAAACTCAGGCAAATCATAACATAGAACGAAAAGGCAATGTAAAGGATCTGGGTGTACTCATGTCGGAAGACCTTACCTTTAAAGAACACAATAAAGTAGCCGTCACAACTGCAAGAAAAATGACAGGTTGGATAACAAGAACTTTTCACACTAGAGATGCTATACCGATGATGACACTTTTCAAAACGCTTGTGCTCTCTAGAGTGGAGTACTGCTGCACAATGACAGCCCCTTTCACTGCGGGTGAAATTGCTGACCTGGAGAGCGTGCAGAGATCCTTTACTGCTAGAATCCACTCGGTAAAACATCTAAACTATTGGGACCGACTAAAGAGCCTAAATCTGTATTCCCTTGAGCGCAGGCGGGAGAGATACATAATAATTTACACGTGGAAAATATTAGAGGGGCTGGTCCCAAACCTGCACACAGAAATAACATCACATGAGACCAGAAGACATGGCAGGATGTGCAGAATACCCCCGTTGAAAAGCAGAGGTGCAACTGGTACTCTGAGAGAGAACTCTATCAACATCAGAGGCCCGAGACTGTTCAACACGCTTCCACTACACATAAGGGACATAACTGGCAAACCCCTCACAGTGTTCAAGAGAGAACTGGATAAGCACCTCCAAAGGATACCTGATCAACCAGGCTGTGACTCATACGTCAGGCTGCGAGCAGCCGCGTCCAACAGCCTGGTTGATCAGTCCAGCAACCAGGAGGCCTGGTCGATGACCGGGCCGCGGGGACGATAAGCCCCGGAAGCACCTCAAGGTATCCTCAAGGTAAGGACTGAGCCGTCGGTGTAGACACAGTGCTCGTGAGATCTTAAACCCTCGATGGAGGAGGCAATTGTTTCAAGAGTGACAGCTTTGAGAAGAGCAAGATTCTCATTATCTTTCTTGGTGACAGGTGTGTATGATACTTGAATGGTGGGGTACAGATAAAGAGGAATATCAGAGATAGGTAGATTGCACTTAAAAGGGATGTTAAGTATGAGGAGATTGTAAGCATTGTTCCTCAGCCATTTATCATAAAAGGAGTGAGTTGGT
>WNGS01164858.1:24791131-24828051 GCA_020271785.1 Procambarus virginalis
CAGCAGTGTGTAGAGCCTTCATGTGATCATTTGACTTGATCTCCCATGTATCAACCTGTTAAGTGAACAAAGTTCCAGATGCGAGTCACCTAGGAGTGAATGATCGCTTATGGAATGATGTTCTTGATAAAGGCAGTTCCAGCATGAGACTAGCTACAGGCTCATCTTGTTCCTTATATGATTGTTACCTAATGTTGTTATGAAAAAAGGCTATGCCTACTGATGTATATAACAGACTCCTGAAATAATGGGCCACTAGGAGTAGTTTTCAACTTAGCTGGGGTAGATTGCAGCTCTTGCTTTTAGTTAAACAATGTTCCTTTATGATAGTTCCCTAGTGATAGTTTCAAGATACAGTCTCATGAAATAGGGGTTTCCTAGCAGCAGGCTTCAGATGAACTGCTGCATGCACTTTATGTAGGTAAATTTGACGGCCCTTAAAAAAAGAGAGAGTGAGAGAGAGAGAGAGAGTGTGTGAGTGTAATTACCTAAGTGTAGTTACAGGATGAGAGCTACGCGTGGTGTGTGTGTGTGAGAGAGAGAGAGGGAGAGGGAGGAGAGAGAGGGGTGAGAGAGAGGGAGAGGGGGGGAGAGAGAGGTGGAGAGAGAGTAATTATCTAAGTGTAGTTACAGGATGAGAGCTACGCTTGTGGTGTCCCATCTTCCCAGCACTATCATATAACGCTTTGAAATTCCATATGGTTTTGACCTCCACCACTTTCTGTATCTTCTTGAGGTTATCTTGAGATGATTTCGGGGCTTAACATCTCTGCGGCCCGGTCCTAGACGACGCTTCCACTCATTCTCACCTAACTTGTTCCAACTGTCTACCACTCTGCAAAAGTGAATTTTCTTCTATTCCTTTGGCAGCTTTGTTTAGTTAGTTTAAATCAATGACCTCTTGTTCTTGAAGTTCCAGGTCTCTGGAGTTCTTTCCTATCAATTTTATCAATTCCCATTACTATTTTGTACTTAGTGATCATATTGCCTCTTTTTTTCTATCTTCTAGTTTTGGCATATTTAATGCCTCTAACCTCTCCTTGTAGCTCTTGTCCTTCAGTTCTGGGAGCCATTTAGTTGCATATCTTTACACCTTTTCCAGTTTGTTGATGTGCTTCTTAAGATATGGGCACCATACAACTGCTGCATATCCCAGCTGTGGTCTAACAAAAGTCGTGAACAATTTCTTTAGCATTTTGCCATCCATGTACTGTACCTAAAAATCAATTCTGAAGTTAGAAAGTGTAGCATATGCGTTCTTTATGTGGTCTTCAGGTGACAGTTTTCTATCTAGAACCACCCCACTATGCTTTCTTTTCTTTATCAGAATACTTTAAAGATTTCTCATAAAATTTATAGGTTGTATGGGGGTCTATGTTCTCCTATACCACATTCCATAACATGGAATTTATTCACATTAAATTCCATTTGCCAAGTAGTGTTCCATACATTTATTTTGTCCAGATCTTCTTGAAGGGCATGACAATCATCTAAGTTTCTTATCTTCTCCATTATCTTAGCATCATCAGCAAATATGTTCATATAATTCTAAATTCCATCTGGTAGATCGTTTATGTAGACAATGAACATTACCAGTGCAAGAACTGGATCCTGTGGTACTCCACTCGTTACATTTCTCCAGTCCAATACATTTCCTCTGATTACTGCCCTCATTTTTCTGTCAGAAAATTTTTCAGCCATATTAGAAGCCTACCTGTCACTCCTCCAATATGTTCCAGTTTCCAGAACACCTTCTTATATGGAACTCTGTCGAAAGCTTTTTTAGGTCCAGATAGATGCAGTCAGCCCATCCATCTTTCTTGTAAAATCTCTGGGGCTCGATCATAGAAACTGAGTAAATTCGTTCGCAGGCTCTTTCAGATCGAAAACCATACTGTCTGTCTGTTATTATTATTATATCCCTGTGCCTCTGTGAGGGGGGCCACTTTCTGGCTCTGGTTCCTGGTAGGCTAAATAGAACTTTTGTGACTAATGTGGCCCATTAGCATGGTGCAATTTCAGCAAGATAGCTTCAGGAAGTCACCAATGGGCTTCCCCAAAAAAATTCAACATGAAACCTTAAACTACTGTAATGCCAAACAAAAATATATACAGTATATAAAACAACTAGTAAATAATGTCTGAATGCAGTAGTTATGAATTATTTCACCAAAGATAGCACTGCAGCATAGTGTAGTCCTATGCTATCCCCTGACCTGTTGTTGCAATACAGTACAGTTCTGCATCTACATTTGTGGTCAAATTAATCAACAAATTTGGTGCATGGTTTGGAATTAACATTGAAGAGCAGGAATTTGAAGTTTTAGCTTCTTGATAAATCTCCATATTACAAGTGGTAATATTTAGCCTAGGTGGTGAGGCCTATTATGCATCTGTATCATGGAAGTGTTTTGCTTCAGTCCACACAACTTGGTCCACACTAAAGACCACATTTCATCACACTGATCCATGACAACTCTTACAGAATTTGGTACAGTACTGTACATACTTCAATATCCTTTAAATGCTATATAATGATAAATAAATTAAATAAGTAATGAATATAAATTACATTATGTAGCAATTACTGGGAAATACCAAAGTATTTTACTATACAGCATCAATAAAGGTTTTTTTTTAAATCTCCAAGAAAGCCTATAATTGTTCAATGTCCCTTTCCTAATAAATAAAAAAGTGACTTATGCTCTAATTCAACTACAGGAGCAGATAAAGAAAGAGACTTGTGGGTAAAATGTGTTGCTGCATGACACAAACAAGTACAGTACTGTAATACTGACAAAACACTAAGAGCAGTAAAAAGACCCCATCATTATAAAAACACCAAAACTGTAAAACAGGGTAAATTTGGGAGAAAATAACAGTAATAATACAGCAGAATTAATATGAGGTAAAGATACATAGAAGCAAGTAATACATTTAGGTTGTTCACTCACCAGTCGTGTACTAAGGTGAGTATGGTCTTCCTAGGTTGACGCATGCACAAAGTTTATACATTACTACGCTTGAAGATAAACATTTAAGTATCACCTCACCCAACTAAATGTGTGTTTTGCTTTATTAATTCCTGACAAAACATGAAAAATAATGTTAACACTTTAACGTTCTGCCTCTGCACCGTGTGACTGATCTTAAGCATTCTAGACCTCTCAAGGCCCCACTCCGAGTTGCCGTAAATGTTTAAACTCTATGTTATCTATATTAGTTTCTTGGTTATAACTATAAATTTTATGGCAAAATGTTAAATTAATTTTCAAGAGTATAGAGGCAAAAAAAAGTATGTTGGTAATAGATTATGCATGATGGAAATGAATATAATAACATTTATGAATATTTCAAAATTCCTCATTTATTTTTTATGTATTTAAAAAAATTGGAAATGTAAACACATGATCAGCATATATAGATGTAAAAAGAAAATATAATGTACATGACTTTCATACTTTTTTGTCATATAATTTGGAAAACAAAGAGAAAACACTCACAGGCAGAGCAATTATTGTTTGGAGTTATAGGGTGGATGGCCGAGGTTATCTCTTGTTGGTCCCCTAATACTTCAGATGGTACCCTGATAAGTTCTGCCCACACTGTGCTCATGTACTTCAAGTGTTTTATCATGAAAGTGTAAATAGTATAGTTAACCACTGCATTGCACTAACATACGACACCCCCTGTGGTGCACTGAAAATAAATTATATCCAATAAATTATTTTCTCTTCTTATATTGTTAAAATGCAGTCTCTGATCACAGGCAACTAAAATAAAATATTGTATGTGACATACTCTAGCTGTGATGGAGCCGAGAAGTGGAGCAAATTATGGGTGCTGAGTGATGAGGCACTCGGGGACGCTCACCCCCGCCACTCTGTGGGGTGGCAGTTGCCGCGAATATAATTTTTCACAATTATTTCAATGTCTCATTTGTTTCTTCTCTGGTTTTTTGCTGTAATATTATTTAAAAATGTGGAATTTGTGGAATTTATATACAGTGGTACCTCTGTTTACGAATTTAATCGATTCCCAGTGACGGTTCATAAACTGAAGTGTTAGTGTTTGGAAGTGCAGTCCCCTTCTATTATAACAACAGGCAGTGATGACCTCTCTGGGGTATTCTCTCTCCTATGTTTTGCAAGCATAACACTAGGACCTGGTTGTGGCTCATTGCTTGTTTGTCTCACTAAGAACCTTTCCATAGAGACTTGTTTTTCCCTATGTCTTAACACTTGTCTGTAGTGAGGCATCACAATGTCATTAAAAAGGTTAAGACAACAGCCTACTGCAACTTGATTTGGGCGAGTTGTTCCAGCAAACGTTTGCAGTTCTTCTTATGCTGCACACATTTTCTTAATTAATGAGGAAAGGACATTCTGTACTGCCTCCTCCTCCTCCTTCCCTGAAGAAATTTCCTTGGCTGCCTCTTGTTGCTGCTCATTGTGAAGGGCTAGGATTTCTTTGGTGGTCAGTTCTTCACTGTGTTCCTCCACCAACTCCTCTACATCAGCGCCATCCAACTCCAAGCCCAATTTTCGGCCCAGAGAAACAATTTCCTCAACAAGAGGCACTTCAGGTTCAGGCTCAAACCCCTCAAAGTCTCGTTCTGGAACACATTCAGGCCACAATTTTCTCCAGCCAGAGATCATGGTTCTTAAGAGTCAATTCTTGCCAGGCATTGTCTTTGAACTACAAATGTTAAAATGGTTTTTCCAGAACTCTTTGAGGGTGAGGTTTGTAGAATCAGTCACTTCAAAACATCTCCAGAAACGTGCTCTTTCATAAAGTTTCTTAAAATTGGAAAGGATTTTCTGGTCCATAGGCTGAATTAGAGGAGTGGTGTTGGGAGGAAGGAACTTTATTGTAACAAAATTAAATTCCTCAAACAATAAATCCTGAATCCTGAACAATGAGCAGGAGCATTGTTGAGGAGAAGAACAGCCTTGGGTGACAAACTTTTCTCCTGCAGATATTTTTTGATGGAAGGGCAAATCACTTCATTTACCCACTCGGCAAAAAAACAGCGTTGAATGTAATGAAACGCCATTTTCTGGGCGAGTCCCGGAGGCTCCCCAGAGCTGTCGAGGCTGAATGGGTATGTATAACTTTCTGGTATCAGTCAATGTGCATGGAGTTCTTGCCTACCGGGAACCATGAGCCAGAACCTGGCCCCCTCAAGAGAGGCATGAGGAGCAATAGCCTATAGAAACCACAATGTAGTTGGAAGCATTCCATGTCTGCCATCGACCGAATATGGCACCCAGAATGGTAAGGCGCCCGCAAAACAAACCCCTATTCTGGAGAAACTATTGCTACTGAAAGTCGAACAGGTGGACAGAACTCCCCAAACAAAAATTAGCAAACGAACATGATGTCATCATGTCGATGCACTGCTGTCTGCGCAACCCACCTCCCCTTTCCTGAAGGGGGGGAGGGGGAGCCCCAGACCCCCACACCAGCGATCCACCTTTCAGTTCTCAGGTTGATGTGTTACTGGCATGGTCTTGTGCCTCTGGCTCCAGCGATTTGTCTCAGTTTCTGTGCCTTGTTACATGGACTGTCTCTATTGGTAGTGTGTGGGCCAGGATTAATATTCTTCAGTACTCGGGCTATATGCGCCTAGGGCCACCTTCCCTAGGTGCCCAGTAAGTACCACCTTGGGGCTTGGGGCCATCTTCCACAAGTTACCTCGGGATCTACCCCCGCTGTGTCTTTTACTGCTCAGTACTTGGCCGCCTTTGGAGTCAACTAGGGTCTTTGTTGCTAGTGTTTGCCTCTGGGTAAGGTGTAGTTTTCGTCACTGGTAGGGGTGCGGGTTGCTGCACACCTAATTTTCACCCCTTACAGCGGCTGGCTCTGTTCCACCTGGGTACATTGTCCTCTAGCAGGGTTTTGCTTTTGTTTTTATTTTTGTGCCTGGTGTGGGGTTCTGCCTTGGTGGTTGCCACTTATGTGTTGGAGTGTCTATATCTATCATTATATCTATTCTCAGTTTTTTGTGGTTGGTGGTACCCCCTTGCTAGGCCCCATGAGTGGACATGTCCCAGGGGGTTCGACTCTTAGCAGATTGATTGGTAGTCTTGGGTGCCAGTTCGCAGTACCCTGCCTGGGCATCCCTTAGCTTGTTAATAAGGCTAAGGGCACTGGGAAACCTCGTAGGTGCTCCGTGGTCCGATGGATGTGACCCTTAAGTCCCCTTTCTCTTCATGCGAGTCGGAATGTTGCTCTATCCTCTTGTCTCTGGCGGACAATCACCAGTTGTACCTCCACCATACTGCCTGTTGGGTCTGTGATTCTTTTGACCCGGAGTCGTGCGACGTTTCCTGTCTGTACATGCTCCAGTTCACCCAAGCTACTGATCGTGATATGAGGGTGCAGGCGGCAGCTGTGTTGCATGCTAGGTTTAGGTTGCTGCAACCTAAGTGGCTTAGGTTAGTGGCTTCCCCAGATGCTCCGAGACTGCCCCGTTTTGGTTTTAGGGACCCGAACTTGGGGGTGGGAGTCACTTCAGCTCTGGTTCTGTCCTCTCCCCCCCCCCACCTTGTCCTTCTCCTTCTGTTGTCCATCCGGTTTCTCCCTCCTTGCTTCTTGCTCCAAAGTGTCTGAGGGTTTCTGGTCTGACCAGTGAGTTTCTGGGTCTGACCAGTGGGGGCCCCTTCGTTCCTGCTTTTTGGCTGCTCCTGCCTTTCTTTAGAGGCGGGTGGTGTGGAGGACGGCTTGGCCTTGGATCTGCGGGGTGGGGTTCCTGGGGCGGGGAAGGGGTTGACTTGGGTGCCTTGGGGCCCGTTGGTCCCCGCTTAGGATTTTGTACCCTCAGAGCGGGGCTTGGTGTTACAGGATGTGGGGTTCTCTTTTGCTCCCTCCTTGTATGAGTTGGATTTGGCATCTACCCCTCAACGGGTTTGATTCAGTTCCATGGCCCCGACAGTTCTTCAGTTCCGTCTTTTCGGAGATTTCCGGCTTCCCAAGTCCAGTCACAGTGGGTGCGGGAAGCCCTTGCAGCTTACCTCCTGCGCGACCCAGGTTTTGCTTTCGTGATGGAACCGCATTTCTTCTTGTATGGATCTTCGTGTCCTTACTGGGGTTCGTTATGAAGAGCTGGAGTCGTCCTGGTTAGCAGACTGCCTTTTCTTCTTTTTTGGAAGCATTGCCTTCAGCGATGCGTGCATCGTCTGCGCTATTGAAGCTGTTCGCGCCACTCCTGCGGGATGCAGTTTTGCGTTTTTTGCTTCTCAGCTCGCGTGTAGGCAGGAGGTGCTCACTTCTTCCTTGGAATCCGCTTGGGACCTGGCTATTAGATTGTCTTCGCCTTCCGTTGCTGTTTGCAGAGTCTGCAGTGATGCAGTATCTGTAGGCGGCTTCGGCTAGTTGCCGTCTTATGTCGGACTTGTTGGTCCTTCGGGGGGCCGTCGCAGCGGGGTCGTGCTAGCGCTTGGGGTTCTTTCTCTCATGGTAGGCCAGTGGTGTCAGGTTTGGCACCGGCACCAAAGGCTCCAGTCTGTTTCTGTTCAGTGCAGGTGCCCTTTTCCCCGTTTGGATGCTTATAAGGTGAGTCGGCCTTTTGCAGTTTGTCCCATTGACGGGGCAATGGGGGAGTGGGGAGGCTCACTCTGTCTGCTCGTGCCTGGTCCCACGATTCGTGGGTCTTTCGGGTTGTTTCATGCAGCCTGTGGTGGCGTTGGGTGGCTCCTCCTTCTCCTTCAAGGAGTTTGGGGCTGGCAGGGCAGGCTTCTTCTCCTGCGCTCTATCAAGTCGTCTCGGAGTGGGTTTGCTTGGGCGTGGTCAAAATGTCCTCGTCCCTCAGGTGGATCTCCTGTCTGTTTCTGGTCTCGAAACGGGACTGCGCAGACCTCCGGTTCATTCTGGACTTGTCTCGTCTGAACTCGTGGGTTTATTGCCCCTCCTTTCAGATGACTAATCTGTCCCAGGTCCATCTTCTGTTGGAGCCGGGGACTTGGATGGTGTCCCTGGACCTTCAGGAGGCATACTGGCACGTCCCGAATCATCCACTTCAGGGACTAGCTCAGTTTTGTGGCGAGACATTGAGGTTACCACTTTAGTTGCCTTCCATTCGGTTTGATTCTGGTGCCTCATGTTTTCACTTGCCTTATGGGTTGTGGTGGCTCGCCTGCATCTGTTAGGTGTTCAGGTTTTAGCCTACCTCGACGACTGGCTGGTTTGGGCTCCGAGCCTATTCACATGTCTGCTCACCAGGGATTTGGTTCTTTCCCAGCTCACCAGGTTCGGTCTTGGCTGGGTTTTTTGTGGGACACTCAGACTGCTTCCTTGTCTCTTCCTCCGGTGGCTCTGCTTCGTGTGCATTCCCGCCTCCATCTGTTTCTGAGGGGCTCCCGGGTAACGTGTTGGTTGTTCGAGGGTTTGTGTGGGAGTCTGAACTTTGCCATGATGCCTTTGTCTACCCGCCGAGTCGGGTGTGGCTTCATTGGCTGTTCTGGTTCCTTCGGGGATGTTCCTTCAACCTCTCTTGCGACCTCTGGGTTCGGCCTCCAAGGGCCTTGCGTCGGTTGCTGCTTCATCAGTTTCCTCTTCGTTTTTTGGGGGGTTCAATGCCTTGGTGCCTACCCAAGCCCTCGCTCGATGTGTTCAAGGACGCGTCGTCTCTTGGCTGGGGCTTTTTGATCAGTGCTCACCAGGCTGACCAGGGGCGGTGTGTTCCGTAGGGCTCACAGCACAGTGCGGGAGTTCACTGCTGTGTGGATATCACTCTGGAGGATTCGGGTCTTTCGCGGATCAATGGTCCGGCTCCATTTGGACTGTTCCCCAGTGGTTCATTGCTTGAACTACCTAGGTTCGATGTGGTCCTTGGCTCTTTGGGGCTGGTCACTTCAGGTGTCTCGTCTGCTGAGTTCTCGAGGTTTGGCTCTCCTGGTAGTTCACGTTCGAGGGGTTTTCCTTATCTACCATCGACTGGGGTTAGGCACCCAGAAAGGTAGGCATAATAAAACAAGCCGTACATGATAAGAAACAAAACAAAAAACCGAACAGAGAGGTAGAAACTCCCTACAATCCCAAGGAAACAAGCAAACAAGGAAACATCACACTTTACTGCCGCGCCGCTCGTCCGCGCAGCCTTCCTCTCCCCGAGAGGGGGAGGGGGGCCCCCGGACCTCACCGTGCCGGCTGCCTAGCACCAATTCGTAAGCTAATGTCAACCGGGACAGACGCTTCTTTGACCTCAAATTCCTGAGCGGTGTTTGTGTGGCATTCTCTGCTGTCTTGGTGTGGTGTGTGGTGGCCAGGAGTATCTCATCAGTGCCGGGGCTGCATGCGCATAGGGGGCTTCCTTCCCTAAGCGCCCTGTGAGTACTGCCCCTGCATGTCAGGGTTATCTTCCCTGGGGCATTTGGGAACCGCTCCCATAGGGGTGCTTGCTGCTCGGCATTTGCCTTGCCCTTGGGGCCATCTGGGGCTTGGGTCTCCTTGTTTGGCCTTGGGTAGGGAGTGGTGTTGTGCTGGTTAGGACGTCAAGGTGTTGCGCGACCTGTTACCTAAGCAGCGACCGGTTCCTGTTGCCTCTGGGGATGTGTACTTTTTGGGTTTTTTTCTTTTGTTTTGTTTTTGTTTGCCTGGTGGGGGTTCTACCTAGTGGGACTATAGTTCCCCCGATACTGTTTTGGTGGCCCTCTGCTAGGCCCCCCATGCTTGTACACGTCACAGAAGTTTCAGTGTTATCATCTACCCCTCGTTAGTTTGGGGTTTTTAACCGGTCAGCATCACCTTGCCCGGGCTTCCTGTAGTTCTTACCCTACAGGCTCTGGAAACCCCTGTCGGGGCTCGGTGGACCCATGGATGCGTCTCCCGAGTTCCAGCTTGCCTTGTGCGGGTTTGAAGGTTGCTGTGTGCCCTTGTCTCACAGTGACAGTCACCTGTTTTGCCTCCATCATGCTGCCTGTTGGGTCGGTTATCTTGAGGTTATCTTGAGATGATTTCGGGGCTTTTTAGTGTCCCTGCGGCCAGGTCCTTGACCAGGCCTCCACCACCAGGAAGCAGCCCGTGACAGTTGACTAACACCCAGGTACTTATTTTACTGCTAGGTAACAGGGGCATAAGGTGAAAGAAACTCTGCCCAATGTTTCTCGCCGGGGCCTGGGATCGAACCCAGGACCACAGGATCACAAGTCCAGCGTGCTGTCCGCTCGGCCGACCGGCTCCCTGGTCAATGACACCTTTGACCTGGAGTCTTGCGAGTCGTGTTCTCTGCTCGTGCTCCAGTTTTATTCTGATGATGTTGCTGTTAGGGTACAGGCAGCATCAACGTTGAATGTTAGGTTTAGGTTACTGCAACCCGCTAGGTTGGTTTCCCACCCGGATACCCCGAGGATGCCCCGCTTTGGTTTTAGGGACCTGAGCCTGGAGACGTTAGTCGCTTCGACTTTGGCTACTTCCGTGCTCCCTGGTCCTTCCCCTGTGGCTCATCTTGCACCTCTACCCCTGTGTCCGGCTCCCAAATGTCTGAGGGTTTCGGATTCGACACAGGGTTTAGTTGGTGATGAGGCTCAGGCAGATTCGGGGGCTGCCCCATTTGGATCAGAGACGGAGGCATTGAGCCGGTTCCTCCTGCCGAGGCTTTTGGGTCCCACCAGCAGGCCCCCTTCTTGTCTGCCTTTCCCCTGGACTCTGCCTTTTCTTCAGGGGTAGAGGGTTTGGAGGACGGCTCTACCCCGGGTCCCGACGAGGGAGATCTTGGGGCTGGGGAGGAATCGACCTGGGGGTCCTTGGGCCCCCTTTGAACCCGCTTGGGTGCTTTTGCCTTCCTCATGAGGCTTATTTTTACAGGGGAAGGGATTTTCTTACCCCCTCTTCCCTGTATGAGTATGATTTGGGTTCGGTTCCTCCCCGGGTTCGGTTCCGGGCTCTTTTGGGTACCTTGGTTTCCAGAGGTTTTTTACTTCCTATATCTCCGTGATGGAGGCTTGGGAGGCTTTTGCTGCATACCTCTTGCGAGACCCGGTTTATGCCTCTGTGATGGATCCGTCCTCTTTTGAGTTCGGTTCTTCTTCCCGCTTTTCGGTGCGTTTGGAGGTTCTGGAGTCTTCCTGGCTGGCAGACTGCCCATTCTTTTCGTTGGGAGCGTGGCATGGGTTCTGTCGGACCCGCACGCTTGATTGGCGTGAAACTTCTACAGTTCTGCAGGTTTACCTAGGGGGGCGAGTTTGAGCACCTTAATGCATGTTTGTTTGCCCCCATGCTTTCTCAGGGTGTTGACTTTTTCCAGCTTCACGTGCAGGTTCCTCTTCTTTCGGCATCGTTGGTTGCGGAGCATTTGCGCGCTCGTGGGCATTTGGCTTCGGTCTTACGTTTCTTTTCCCTTCTCGAGCTGTCTTCTGCCTGGTTTGAGAAAGATGTGGAGGCGTTGAGTGATGGGCCTTCATCTGGGGCACTGACTTCGGCAGCTAGGGGAATCAGCTGCACTGTTGAAATTCTTTGCGCCCATCCTGAAGGAGGCGGTGTCTCTGTTTTTTGCTTCTCATCTCGCGTGCTGTCAGGCTGTGCTCACCCTCTCTTTGGAATCCGCTTGGGCCCCCTAGCTCTTAGATTTTCATTTCCGTTTTGTCCATTGCTGTTTGCAGAGGCTGTGGTCTCAGTTTCTGCAAGTTTCATCTAGTTGTCGTCGTATGTCGGACTTGTTGGTTCTCTGGGGAGGTCGTTCTCGGCCGTCTCGGAGGGGTCGTACCAGGGTTTAGGGTTCTGCTGGTCGAGGTGGGTCATTTGTGCCAGTTTCTGAGCCGACGTTGCCTTTGGTGCCGGCATCGTTGGTCTGTGTGGTAATCGCCCTGTTCGACGTTTGGTTTCTTGTAAGGGGCGTCAGCCCTTTCGCGGTTTGCCCTGTTGATGGGGCAATAGGAGGGAGGCTCGCTCTGTTTGCCCATGCTTGGTCCCATGATTTGTGGGCCTTTTCGGTCGTGTCATCCGGCCTACGGTGGCATCAGGTGGCTCATCCTCCTTTCGGGGGTTCAGGGCTAACAGGGCAGGCTCCTTCTTCTGCGCTTCATCAAGTCATCTTGGAGTGGGTGCACTTGCGCGTGATCGCAATAATCCCGTCCCTCAGGTGGGCTTCCTGCCCGTTTCCAGTGCCGAAACGGGACTGAGCGGATCTGGGGCTCATTCTGGACTTGTCTCGTCTGAACCCCTGGATTCCTTGCCCCTCCTTTCGGATGACTACTCTGTCTCAGGTCTGGCTTCTGTTGGAGCCGGAGTGCCTGGATGGTGTCCCTGGATCTCAAGTACGCTTATTGGCACATTCCTTTTCATCTGGGGTTCGGGGACTGATTAGGTTTCGTGGTGGGGCATCAGGCTTACCGCATTCGTTGCCTCCCTTTTGGCTTGAATCTAGCACATCGCATTTTCATGCACCTTGCCAGGGTTGTGGTGACCAGTCTGTGTCTGCTAGGGATTCGGGTTTTGGCCTACCTCGACGACTGGCTGGTGTGGGCTCTCAGTTGGTCTGCTTGTCTGCTCGCCAGGGATATGGTTCTTCCCAACTCGCCAGGTTCGGGTTCCTGGTGAACTAGAGGAAGTCCCATCCGGTTCCGTCCCAGGTTCGGACCTGGCTGGGTCTTGTTTGGGATTCTCGGACCATTTCCTTGTCTCTCCCGCCAGAGGCGTTGCTGTGGCTGCGGTCCCGCTGTCAGCTGTTTCTGAGGGGGTCCCGGGTCATTTGGTGGTTGCTTGAGCAGTTGTGTGAGAATCTGCACTTCGCCGTGCTGGTCTACCCACCAGGTCGGGTTTGGCTTTGGTGTCTATTTTGGTTCCTTCGGGGACACCCCTTCCACCTCTCTCCCGATCGTTGGGTTCGTCCTCCGGGGGCCTTGTGTCAGTTGCTGCTTCGCCGGCTTCCTCTTCGGGGTTTTCGGGGTTCAGTGCCTTGGCGCCTCCCTGAGCCTTCACTCGATGTGTTCACGGATGCGCCGTCTCTCGGCTGGGGGTTTGTGACCAGTGCTCACCAGGCCGGCCCAGGGACGGTGGAGTCCATCCTTCCGTCAGGCTCACAGCATGGTTCAGGAGTTCACAGCAGTCTGGTTTGCACTTCGGAGGGTTCGGGTCGCTCGGGGTACGAACCATCTGGCTCCGTTCAGACTGTTCTCGGGTGGTTCATTGCCTGAACCACGGGACTTCTATTCGGTCCTTGCCACTTTAGGACTGGTCCCTTTGAGTGGTTCGTCTGCTGGATTCTCGTGGTTTGGCTCTCCATGCAGTTCATATCCAGGGAGTGTCCAATATCCTGGTAGATGGCCTGTCTCGCTTTATTCCCCTGTCCACGGAATGGATGGTCAATGACAACGCGTTTCGTTGGATCTGCCAGACGAATGAACTCCCTGACATGTACCGCTTCACGTCGGCATGGTCTCGGCGTCTCCCAGTCTATGTGATGCCCTTCCCAGACTGCAAGGCATTCGTGGTGGATGCCTTTCGGCAGGACTGGTCGAGGTGGGGTTACCTGTACCTCTTACCCCCGTTCCAGCTGTTGCTTTGGGTTCTGGCTCGGTTGGAGATCTTCCCAGGGAGAGTAGTCCTTGTGGCCCCTTGGTGGCCGGCCCAGCCTTGGTTTCCGGTTCTGTTTGTTCGGTGTCCAAACCCGTGGTGCTTCTCGCGGCTCCGCCTCTTTCAGCAGGTCGGACCGGTCCGTTACAGGGCTGGTTCGACCTTCTCCTCTGCTCTTCACGTCTGGTCTTTTTGACGCGGGTGTATCACCCTTTCTATGGTGATCAGGTGGCTTCGTTGATGGTGTCCTACCTGAGAGCTTTGTCTCGAAAATAGTATGAAGTTTCCTGGCGTTCTTTTCGCCATTTTCTTGCTCTTCGTAAGTGGTCTTCTTGGCCACTTGACCTTGAAGATTCTTAGATGGACAAAATAATGCTGTGGTGCTGTGGCTAGCACTGTAAACATTGTGAACAGCATTGAATCACCAATATTTGAACATTGTACACAGTCATTATCACATTCAGACTCTTCTGTAATACTATATTGGCTAAATAATACAAGTTATATATATATTTTGACATTATTAGGCATTTTGAATGGAACGTGAAGAATACAAATACCCGAAAGTGCGTAGCGCACCCCAGATGTGGGCCTGCAGGCGCATTGTGCAGTTAAAGGGTTAACCCCCAATGTACCTTCTTGTGTATATATATATATATATATATATATATATATATATATATATATATATATATATATATATATATATATATATATATATATATAAATAAATAAATAAATAAATAAATAAATTTCTTGTGTTTTTTCAGGTTGTACTGTCATACTTATGAAGTTCATTGTCAACACTCATTATATGATATCCTTGTTTTCTAGTACTAAATTCTGTACTTAAAGAAAAATGTAATTAATCTTCAATTACAGTAATTAAGTTTTTTCTCTGAGATGGAGGGATGTTATGACCCAGGTATTTACCTGGTTCCTAACTATTCAAATTATGCCAATTTATACATTTCATCATACTTTAATTAATTATGTATTAAAATTGTCTCTAATTCTGGCTTCATTTCATAATGTTATATTACGATATTCCTTTTTTATTTGCTTGTATTGCAGTTGCCCTTGTATTCCACTGTTGTATTATACTGTATTAGAGTTGGTTAGTGGAGCGGTGTCGAGTATGGTCACTTGTGCTCGACAGGTGCTTGACACGATCGGTTTGTGTGAGCGGTCAGTGGTACCAGCTGTGCATGTCACAGAGTGGATATTATTTTCAGAATAAGAAGCATATTTATGTGAGTTGTTATTTCAAGTATGTCTAATGTATTTAACACTTATGTTAATAAGTGTATGGTAGTGGTATCACAATGAGGAAGTGTGGCTTTTAGGGTATTGTTATGTGGTGTTGTTGGCTACAGTGTGCTCGGAGAGCTCACGTTGTCAGTCTGAGCGAATGTTAGGTATTTGCAGACTGGTTGTTAAGGAGACTGGATGTGCCACTGAAGTAAAGTAGTGTTTGTCTATATGCTTGTGTCTAGGTGTTGCTATGAGTCTGGTATTCATGTGATTTATTAATAAGCTATATATATATTAACATGTGTCAGTGGTCATAAGCCGATAATCAGTTAACTATTAATCTTGTCTGCACTTGTTTATTTTATGTGTGCCCTTCACAGAGTAAACTGGTGTTCTATCATTTTATTATAGTGGTTTTACTTAATGAATCCATTAATTACTATCAATAATAATAGGCCAATAAGGATGTTTAGGAGCCGCTTCCAGGAACACGAGCTTTACCGATTGTGAGTGGTTAACATCTGTGTGGTTGTATGTGCACCACGAGGCAAGTGAAGGGACACTGGATGGTTGTATGTGCACCACGAGGCAAGTGAGGGATCACTGGATGGTTGAATGTGCACTGTGAGGCAAGTGAGGGGACACTGGATGGTTGAATGTGCACTGTGAGGCAAGTGAGGGGACACTGGATGGTTGTATGTGCACCACAAGGCAAGTGAGGGGACACTGGATGGTTGTATGTGCACCACGAGGCAAGTGAGGGATCACTGGATGGTTGAATGTGCACTGTGAGGCAAGTGAGGGGACACTGGATGGTTGTATGTGCACCACAAGGCAAGTGAGGGGACACTGGATGGTTGTATGTGCACCACGAGGCAAGTGAGGGATCACTGGATGGTTGAATGTGCACTGTGAGGCAAGTGAGGGGACACTGGATGGTTGTATGTGCACCACAAGGCAAGTGAGGGGACACTGGATGGTTGTATGTGCACCACGAGGTAAGTGAGGGATCACTGGATGGTTGAATGTGCACTGTGAGGCAAGTGAGGGGACACTGGATGGTTGAATGTGCACCACGAGGCAAGTGAGGGGACACTGGATGGTTGTATGTGCACCACAAGGCAAGTGAGGGGACACTGGATGGTTGAATGTGCACCACGAGGCAAGTGAGGGGACACTGGATGGTTGAACGTGCACTGTGAGGCAAGTGAGGGGACACTGGATGGTTGAATGTGCACTGTGAGGCAAGTGAGGGGACACTGGATGGTTGAATGTGCACCACGAGGCAAGTGAGGGGACACTGGATGGTTGTATGTGCACCACAAGGCAAGTGAGGGGACACTGGATGGTTGAATGTGCACCACGAGGCAAGTGAGGGGACACTGGATGGTTGAACGTGCACTGTGAGGCAAGTGAGAGGGACACTGGATGGTTGTATGTGCACCACAAGGCAAGTGAGGGGACACTGGATGGTTGAATGTGCACCACGAGGCAAGTGAGGGGACACTGGATGGTTGAACGTGCACTGTGAGGCAAGTGAGGGGACACTGGATGGTTGAATGTGCACTGTGAGGCAAGTGAGGGGACACTGGATGGTTGAATGTGCACCACGAGGCAAGTGAGGGGACACTGGATGGTTGTATGTGCACCACAAGGCAAGTGAGGGGACACTGGATGGTTGAATGTGCACCACGAGGCAAGTGAGGGGACACTGGATGGTTGAACGTGCACTGTGAGGCAAGTGAGAGGGACACTGGATGGTTGTATGTGCACCACAAGGCAAGTGAGGGGACACTGGGTGGTTGTATGTGCACCACGAGGCAAGTGAGGGGACACTGGATGGTTGTATGTGCACCACGAGGCAAGTGAGGGGACACTGGATGGTTGTATGTGCACCACGAGGCAAGTGAGGGGACACTGGGTGGTTGTATGTGCACTGTGAGGCAAGTGAGGGGACACTGGATGGTTGAATGTGCACTGTGAGGCAAATGAGAGGACACTGGATGGTTGTATGTGCACCATGAGGCAAGTGAGGGGACACTGGATGGTTGTATGTGCACCACGAGGCAAGTGAGGGGACACTGGGTGGTTGTATGTGCACTGTGAGGCAAGTGAGGGGACACTGGATGGTTGAATGTGCACTGTGAGGCAAATGAGAGGACACTGGGTGGTTGTATGTGCACCATGAGGCAAGTGAGGGGACACTGGATGGTTATATGTACACCATGAGGCAGCTGTATGTGCGTCATAAGGCAAGTGAGGGACACTGGATGGTTGAATGATGACCCAGTGTGCTGGCAGATCCCTGGACTTGTTTGTGAGAGGACCAGCCTCTACCTTTCGGTATTACTCAAGATCACACTATTTTACCGACTGGGAAAAGCTATAAGTTTAGGTAAAAAAAATAATACATCTCAGATTCCAATAATTAGAGAAGAATTACCGGCGTATTTATGATGTCAATGAAAAAATATATTAAATGATTTAATACAATTAACATGTATGATTAATGTAGAAATGCTTACTAAGAAAGCCATAATTACTAGGTTTGTTGTCACTGCTCATCTTCTACATATTCACAGGTTACCGTAGCATGGAGGCATCTATGCAAGAGACAGCTGGAGCCACAATGAAGAGAAAGTTAAGTGAACTTACTTGATATAGGGCTGGTGTAGGGCTACGAGGCAGCAGTGGACGGTGAGGGTGACCGCTGACAGGTGGAAGTAGTCGAAGAGCACTGGCAGGTGGTAGTGAAGACCCCTGCAAACATCAATGTTACTATTATTGGTCTCTGGGACTGGCTTTATTTTGCCAACTGCTTGTGCTCTCACACACACTGATGAAAAGATACGTATGCATGCATTTATGTACGAGTACAGTATACATGCACACACACATACATATGAACAGAAAAATGTGCACACAAACACGTGACTGAAAATAAAGAACCAAACCCCTGAACTTTAGGTTAGGTTATTTACTGTGTAAATACAGGGTAAGCACTGTATACCACAGCAAGCACAGTGTACTGTGCTTGCTCCAGTACTCTTTCTCCTTCTCATATTGGACATAGCCAAGGACACAATCTATAGTACTGTATCATTCTTTGCAGATGACATTAGGATTTTTATGAGAGTAGACAACATAGAGGACACAGAAAACCTCCAAACTGATGTAAATCAGGTCTTTCAGTGGGTCACAGAAAATAATATGGTATTTAATGAAGATAAGTTCCTGCTCCTGCTCTTTGGGAAAAAATGAAAATATAAAAAGGTAACACAATAAAGTAGCCATTACAACTGCAAGAAAAATGACAAATTGGATAACAAGAACCTTTTAAACAATAGATGCTATACCAATGATACTTTTCAAGACACTTGAGCTCTTTAGAGTGGAAAATTGTTGCACAATAACAGCCCCTTTCAAAGGTGGTGAAATAGCTGACCTGGAGAGCTTACAGATATTCTTTACTGCTAGAATTTACTCAATAAACCATCTAAATTGTTGGGACCATCTAAAATGCCCAAATCTGCATTCTTTGGAGCACAGGTGGGAGAGATACATAATAATTTAATACATATAAATATTAGAGGGGCCGGTCCCAAATCTGCACACAAAAATAACATCACATGAGACCAGAAAGCATGGCAGGATGTGCAGAATACTCCTGTTAAAAAACAAAGGTGCAATAGGTACTCAGAGAGAACTCTGAGTACCTATTGCATTGGGGTTGGGGAGTCACGCTACATGAACTAAGTTCGGGTAGGAAGTAGTCCGCCAAGCTTCACGCCGGCCGATGTTGGGGTTACCCTACACGAACCAATTTCAGGTGAGGAAGCGGTCTGCCAAGCGTTGCGCCGGCCCGTGGTGGTGGGTGGGTGGGTGGGAGATGGTTTAGTTTGCCCACTGACCATGTCGGGCGCCACCACCTCTGGTGCCTGCTACCCTGTGACGTCACAGATTCACGGCCTATTGTTCCCATTGTTTGAATTTGTCACGAGACTGGAGTGTTCATTCTGTGACTTTGGTTTACATATCAGCACAATCAAGGAACATCCGTGCACCATGTCAACTCCAAATGCACGCATTGTGTCAGTGAAAGCATCTACAAGCGGGTTAAGTAAAAGAAAGAGGTCAGTGATGACATTTGAGAAGAACGTTGAAATAATTAAGGAGGTGGAGAGCGGTGTCCCGAGAAGTGTCGTGTGCGCTGAATATGGCATTAGTAAAAGTACCGTTTTTGATCTTCTTAAGGCTAAACCTATCATTTTTTACTATTTCTCTAGAAGTGAAAGTGATAAGGCAATACAAAATAGAAAGTAAAGCAAAGGTGGAGAGTGTTGATAACGCAGTGTGGGAGTGGTACAGACGCGTGAGGTGACGAAGAAGCCAGTGGCAGGCTGGCTGCTCGTGGAAAAGACGTGTCAATTTCACCAAGCAATGAAAATTACTCAAAAGTTACAGCGAGTATGAAACTAAGGACATGATGAGTCAGTAAAATTTGTACATGAAGTTTTTAAAAACAAGAGCCAAGGGAATGGAACAAATGTCAATTAAAGTCTTTTGCAATGGCTTCCAAGAAAGCTCGTATTGCATCACCTGCACCTGACTCATAGCATGTTGACCCAGTCAACCCAACAACTTCAGTCAAGCCCAACAATTTCACTCAACCAAACAACTTCAACATCCACCACCACCTCTTCCATGTAAATAACTATGCTTCATCAACATCGATCAACAACATAAGCGGATCAGGACTTCAATTATTGGCGAGTAGAAACAAAATACGGTCGCATTTACGCTATGAACCTGTCGCTTTTTCCCCTAGAGTTTTTCATAAATTTTTCTATTTTTTTTCACCATTTCTCGTATACGAACTTACATGTTAACCGACGGGTCTCGTCCCCAAGGGGTTCGGAAACCAAGTGGTGCTCTGTACCATCATTCTTTGAATACTGTTTCCTTGTTCGTATTGGCAATTTACTTTAGAGTCTTGCAAGTCAACAACATGTCCTCACTATTACTTCTCTCCTTGAGTGTTCAGGTCCAGTTCTTTCTTTTTTCCTCATAGTTCAAAGCCCTCGGGTCATGAATAAGCCTTGTTACAAATATCTGAACCCTTTTTATATATTTCTTCAGGTTGGGGGAGGGTTCTGTACTAGGGCTGCATACTCCAGAGTTAGTCTCATATAGGTTGGGAGTGTTGGGGAGGAGTGGAGGAGAAGACCAAAGGTGTACCTGGTGGGAGAGAAGTGTAGGTTGAGGGTCCTGGTGGAGACACACTGGATAGCATTATGATGATCCGGGCCGAAGGTGTGCTCAGTGAACCACAGCTCCGCCACCAGCTGCAGGTCTGCCCGGTCCAAGCTCTCCGCCAGCTGAAACATCCAAAACAGAATTATGAACAACAGCGAACACCGTTAAGGTCTCCTATACACCCATACCTTCCCAACATTTTAATCTTTCTTCCCTGGAGACTATATGCCCTTCTTCCCTGGAGACTATGTGCCCTTCTTCCCTGGAGACTATGTGCCCTTCTTCCCTGGAGACTATGTGCTCTTCTTCCCTGGAGACTATGTGCTCTTCTTCCCTGGAGATTATGTGCCCAGTGGCACTACACAGAGATCCCATCACAATGGTTGTACTCTTCAAGTCACTTGTGTTGTCCCGTCTCGAGTACTGCTCAGTACTCACTTCCCCCTTCAGAGCAGGAGAGATTGCTGAAATAGAGGGAATACAGAGAACATATACGGCACGCATAGACGAGATAAAGCACCTAAATTATTGGGATCGTCTCAAAGCTCTCCAAATGTACTCACTAGAAAGGAGACAAGAGAGATACCAAATAATATACACATGGAAAATACTTGAGGGACAGGTCCCAAATCTGCACAGTAAAATAACAACGTACTGGAGTGAATGATATGGAAGAAAATGCAGAATAGAACCAGTGAAGAGCAGAGGTGCCATAGGCACAATCAGAGAACACTGTATAAACATCAGAGGTCCGCGGTTGTTCAATGTCCTACCAGCGAGCATCAGAAATATTGCCGGAACAACTGTGGACATCTTTAAGAGAAAACTAGATTGTTTTCTTCAAGGAATGCTGAACCAACTGGGCTGTGGTGAGTATGTGGGCCTGCAGGCCGCTCCAAGCAACAGCCTGGCGGACCAACCTCTCAAGTCAAGCCTGGCTTTGGGCCGGGCTTAGGGAGTAGAAGAACTAGAAGAACCCCATCAAGCAGGTAAGCAGGTATGTGCCCTTCTTCCCTGGAGACTATGTGCCCAGAAAAGACAGAGTGTATCGTGACCCGGCTTGCACTCCTCTTGACATGTCAGAAAGCATACTGAGGAAACTACTCCAAGCCTGCACTAAAGAAGCACCCTTCGTGAGCCCTGATCGGCACATGTATAAGCAAGTAGATGGGGTCGCCATGGGTTCTCCCCTAGGTGTCCTGTTTGCGAACTTCTACGTGGGCATCATCGAGCAGAGGGTCTTAGTTGACATGAACTTGAGTCCCGCCATATACTGCAGGTATGTTGACAACATTTTTACACAGGTACATGATGCCAGGTGTCTGCAGGAGCTGAAGGAGGCATTTAAGTGGAATTCTGTGTTGAGTTTCATGTACGAGATGGATAATAATGGGAAGCTGCCCTTTCTGGATGTAACAGTCACGGAAAGGAGCGGAGGCTTCCATACTGCAGTCTACACCAAGGAAACAAACATAGGAATGTGCCTCAATGCCAATAGTGACTGCCTAGACAGGTACAAGAGGAGTGTTGTCAACGCTTACATCGACCGTGCTCTCAGCCACTGCTCAGGATGGAAAGAAGTCGAAGAAGAACTCTGTAGGGTAGGGTAAGGCAGGTCCTAGTCAACAACGGCTTCTCTAACGGTTTCGTTGAAGACATCATAAAAAGAAAGGTAAAACGCCATGCAGCCTCTGAGGAGTCACCCAACACAACACTTGTACCCCGAATTAGACTATTTTACAGGAACTTCTTTTTGACGGCTCATAAAACGGAGGAAAGGGTCCTGAAAGATATTGTTGATAGGAACGTCATCCCTACAGACAAAAATCAGAAAATACAATTGATAATTTATTATAAAACCAAAAAACAGCCAATCTACTCATGAAAAATTCCCCAGACACCAAGCAGAACGCTTTGAAGGAGACCAACGTCATCTATGCCTTTAAATGCCCACTTGGGGACAGTAAGCCCCAAAGAACTCAGTATATAGGCAAGACAACAACATCTCTTTCCAGGCGACTAACAATGCATAAGCAACAGAGCGCCATCAAGGAACATATAATCTCTTCTCACAACCGGGTTTCAAGTCCATGAAAACCTTCTGCTCAATGGTATCCATGTAGAAGTTCGCAAACAGGACACTTAGGGGAGAACCCATGGCGACCCCATCTACTTGCTTATACATGGCACAAGATACATAAGGAGACAGCAAGCCGTTGAGTCGCTTAGCCAGTCTGTATGTGGGTGTGGGTATCTGGCTGACAATTGGCCGAAGTGGGTTTCCAGGCTTGTGGGTCTTGACATTTCCATAGGCATACCCAGGTTTGTATTCCCCAAACACCTTTGGCAGGTGGAGTCCAGATTTCTTGGCGTTCACAGTTTCGATCAATCTGTTTACCTTTGTTTTAAATTCGGCTGTAGTGTCCTTCGTTACCCTTTGGAATTTAGTTTGGTCAGAGGTATGAGGTTCATTTTCACCGGATATTCGTCTTTTTTAAGAATAACGTATATTGGCGACTTGTCACCTCTCCTGACGACTATCTCCATGTTTTCGCGAAGGCTCTTAGCTGCCGCTTTGAGCTCGGGGGACAGTATCTTGCTTCAGTAGTTGCCTCGAATCTTTCCTCCTTCTGCAATAAGTTCCGCTTGCAAGGTGTCTTTAGTAGTAACCTTCTTTTGCATCTCGAGGTCGAATATGTCGTCCAATAGGATCTCCAACTCCACTTTCCGGGCCATCTCACTTGGTCTGGACATAACGTGACAGTTTATACCCAGATTTAGGAGAGTGATTTGGTCCTCAGTGAGGTTGAGTCCAGCAAGGTTTAAGAAGCCATCTCTGGGTCGTGGAATCGCCATAGATCCTCTATATAATGTTGTTAGTTTCATGATGATCCTGGTTTCGGTGCTGTGGCGATGTCGATCTGTGAGGATGTCGAGGTGTTGGTCAATACGAGTACGGAGATTTTCGTCGATGTTGCTGTTTCTCCATTGGTTTGTAGTGTGAAGTAGCTGCGTTTTGTTGTCTTTGATCTCATTTTCTGCCTTGTGTATCTGATTTCGAATCAGATGTTGGATATATTTATCGTGAAGGCCTGGTTTCTTGCTGCTGGTGGCGGTGGTACTGGTGGTGATACTGGTGGTAGTGGTGGCAGTGGTACTGGTGGTAGTGGTACTGGTGGTGTGGTACTGGTGGTGGTACTGGTGGTGGTGGTACTGGTGGTGGTGGTACTGGTGGTGATGGTACTGGTGGTGGGGTACTGGTGGTGGTGGTACTGGTGGGGATGGTACTGGTTGGTGGTGGTACTGGTGGTGATGGTACTGGTGGTGATGGTACTGGTGGTGGTGGTACTGGTGGTGATGGTACTGGTGGTGATGGTGGTGGTGTGGTGGTGGTGTGGTGGTGGTGGGTGGGTGGTGGTGGGGGTTGGTACTGGTGGTGGTGGTGGTGGTGGTGTGGTGGGTGGTGGTGATGGTACTGGTGGTGGTGATGGTACTGGTGGTGGTGATGGTGGTGGTGGTACTGGTGGTGGTGGTGGTGGTGATGGTACTGGTGGTGGTGGTGGTGATGGTAATGGTGGTGGTGGTGGTGATGGTACTGGTGGTGGTACTGATGGTGGTGGTGGTACTGATGGTGGTGGTGGTACTGGTGGTGGTGGCGCTGGTACTGTTGGTGGTGGCGCTGGTACTGGTGGTGGTACTGGTGGTAGTGGTGGTACTCTGGTGGTAGTGGTGGTACTGGTGTGTTGGTACTGGTGGTGGTGGTGATTGGTGTGGTGGAAGTGGTGGTGGTGGTGGTGGTGGTGATACTGGTGGTGGTGGTACTGGTGGTGGTGGTACTGTGGTGGTGGTGGTGGTGGTACTGGTGGCACGTGAGTAACATTTGTGCAAACAAGCTTGAATGGTCGCCAAGCCATACAACAGAAAACTTCTCACCCCTGAAGGATTCGAATCCAGACAGCCAGGTGCTCCATGCACCTTGGCGTGTCCAGTACTTTCACCACAAAGCCACACGGTCTGTTAAAAGAATGGAAGTCGTCTGACCATAAATCCAGGCTGTCTGGTTTCGAATCCTTCAGGGGTGAGGTGTTTTCTGTTACATATTGGCTTGGGAACCATTCAAGCTTCTTCATACAAATGTTACTCGTGTGGTCGCTGCATGAGAGGTGATTTGATGAAATATCTGTGCAAAAATAGTCACAAAGTGCTGTTGGGAATTGGGTTAAGGGTCAGACGACTTCTAATTCCTTTAACAGTCCATGTGGCCTAATGGTAAAGTACTGGACACGCCAAGTTAAATGGAGCCCCCTTGGCTGTCTGGGTTGAAACCTTCAGGGGTGAGAAGTTTTCTGATATGTGTGTGTGTGTGTGTGTGTGTGTTTAATTACCTAAGTGTAATGACCTAAGTGTAGTTACAGGATGAGAGCTACGCTCGTGGTGTCCCGACTTCCCAGCACTCTTTGTCATATAACGTTTTGAAACTACTGACGGTCTTGGCCTCCACCACCTTCTCCCCNACATGGGACCACAAAATTGAATAATATACTAAACTCCAAGTTGAAAAAAAGATGACTTTTTAACACTTTCGCTGCCCCAGCGGGAGACCCGCCGCACACCTCAGGGTAGGCCGGGTGGTGCACGTTAACTCACCATCACCCACAAATGTTTATTCTCGTTTTAGCTTTCAGACCTCAATTTTTGTGATACGTTGTTCAATTTGGTATCAAATTTTTTTCAATAGACTGTTCTAAAGGAATATGTGCATATAAGAACATATAAGTCTCTCTTTCCTATTCTTTAGACTCGCTGCGCACTGCAAGGTAGGCCGAGAGCTAACCACCACGCAAAAATGTTATACTCCTTTCAGCTTTCTGACCTCAATTTTTGTACTACATTATTCAATTTAATATCAAATTGTTTGCAATAGAATGCTCTAAAGGAATATGTGCATATAAGAACATATAAGTCTCACTTTCCTATATTTAAGATCTGCTGCACACTGTAAGGTAGACCCAGAGCTTGCCACCATCCCAATGTTTATCTTTTCAGCTTTCTCACCACAGTTAACGTGCTAAGTTATTCAATTTGGTATCAAATTGTTCGCAATAGAATGCTGTAAAGGGATATTTGCATATAAGAACATATAAGTCTCACTTCTTTATACTTTAGACTTGCCGTACAGTGCAAGGTAGCCCCAAGAGCTCCCACCACACAAAATTTTTTATACACTTTTCAGCTGTCTGACCTCAATTTCTGTGCTACATCTTTCAATTTGGTATAAAAGTGTTTGCAATAGAATGCTGTAAAGGGATATTTGCATATAAGAACATAAAAGTCTCTCACTTTCTTATACTTTAGACTCGCCGTGCACTGCAAGGTAGCCCAAGCATTGCCCAAGAGCTCACGACTCTAATGTTTATTCTGTTTTCGGCTTTTTCACTTCAATTATTCATGCTATGTCATTCAATTTGGTATCAAATTACTCGCAGTAGAATGCTGTAATGGGATATTTGCATATAAGAACATATAAGTCTCACTTTTCTATACTTTCAACGAAAGCCCAATACCTTTTCCCTCATACATATTTCATTCAATGCTTTAGTCATGGATTGGCTCTGTTCTTGATCAGTATCCATCTGGAAGTCAATTTGCAGTGTTTATAAAGCTGGTAACAACAAAACCTGAGATAAAATAACCAGAATGAGGAAACCTTTTGACTCGAGGGGCTATCACTGTCACGAGTGAGGTCACGAGCGAGGTTACGAAAACAGTGAGCCTCCAGCATGGATGGGCGCTCACATGACAGGGTCAGGATGCCATGTGGGGGTATGCAGAGAATGGGCAGAAGTTGGCGAGCATTTTAACCCTTAAGCTGCTAAGGAGTCCTGAGGAGATTTACACCCCTGTGCACAAGAAAAAAAATTCTAAATTTTTTTCGTTTTCTAAAAATGTTAATTTGCGTTCCCTGAGCACGGGGAAAAAAAATCATAGGTGATATAGTTTGGGCGCAATATGCCGAGGAAGTGTGGCAAAATGTGGGCATTGACAGAGCAGTCGTTAGAGGTGATCAGCGTCACCCGAGCTGTCAGGTGGGAGTTACTACAAAGATATTAGTACCTAATTATTTAAATGTCTCTGATAGATTTTTTTTTAGTTTTTGCAGTAATATTATTCAATAGTGTCTAGTGTGGCAGATTTATATAATAAAATGTGTGAATCATCGCTATACTCAAAAGTATGGTGTTCATATTAGTGATTCAATTATTATGTTCATAAAACAGTAAACAAATAGTTTTGCTGTTATTACACTATATACACAAGTTATATATAAGTATCTACATGTTTTGTTCACCACAACTGTTCAACTAAGCTGATATAGTTAGTTCAGGCACAAAGAGACGTCGCTACACACACAGCTGGCGGCTGCCTCCCTCACTCATTCAAGGTCAGGCGCACTAAAATTTCTCCCTCAACAATATTGTTTGTAGTGTTATTACATTACATACACACATTATATATAAGTATTTACATGTTTTGTTCACCACAAATGTACAACTAAGCTAATATAGTTAGTTCAGGCACTAAGAGACGTCGCTACACACAGTCAGCTGGTGGCTGCCTCCCTCACTCATTCAAGGTCAGGCGCACTAAAATTTCTCCCCCAATACTGTTTGTAGTGTTATTACACAATATACACACATTATATATTATATATAAGTATCTACATGTATCTACATGTTGTATGCACTGTAACTGTACACCTAAGCTTGTAGGGTGCCCAAAGAGCATAGTGGCCACCCTCTACACAGCTAGACAAGTCATACAGACAACGCCACCTCCATCACCCAAATGGCTCCTCCCAACATAATCCTTTTGCTGTTATTACACTAATACAGACATTATATATATAAGTATCTACACTTGTGTTCACCATAGAGAACCACTGAGCTGGTATGGTGAATGCAGACAACAACAGGTGGCCACACAGTCAGTAAATGATGCTATCTCCCTCCCTCCCTCCCTCCCTCAGCATTACTCCTCCCAGACAGCGCTAATTCAGGGGTCATCTGTAATACTATCATCGCTAAATAATAGCAGTTACATATTTATTTTGACATTTTTAGGCAATGCTGTGGTCACAAGCTGAACAGCAATGTTTGCTCATGCTGCATGCGCCAGCTTTGGTTGCTCCCACAGTACTGTGGCTCTCACACCAGAGAATATTGCCCACGATTTTTTTTAAACATGGCGTCTCTTTACAAGAGCCCTGAGGAAGCTGATGTGAACCCCGTGTAGCCGCGGGCCATTTGAATCGTGCCCGGCACCCAATTACATATATATACGCCATGCACACGATGGAACATGTTACTCATGGAGTATATATATGCCATGCGCAGTTTAAGGATTAAAACAAGTCCCATAGAATTCGGACAATAAATGGTATTTCTACAAATTTTTAAAAATGATTGATGCCGTTTGCGTCACTGGGCATACTCCATATTTTGGTCTTATGATGTCAACAACGTCATCAGGCAGCGAAAGTGTTAAATATTGTTTACTAATAGACTAAAAAATTTGGCAGTGCATGAACACATCTGGATTCATGAGTTCAACAAACACCAAGTCTTCACGTCAGTATACAGTTTTTGGTTCTACAGTAAAAACCACAATCCAGGAAGTGGTTAATACATTATTGTTATTTTCTTTATTTTCATATTAATTATTAGCTGACAAAATAGTTTGGCTTCACACAGCCAAAATTGGTATAAATCTAAAAAAAAAAAAACAGCGTTGAATGTAATGAAATGTCATTTTCTGGGTGTGCCCCGGAGGCTCCCTGGAGTTTATCGGGCTAATGTACCTTATATTAGACCGGGACATTAGCTATGGAGTTCAGACCTACCAGGGACCAGAGCTGGAACCTGGCCCCTTCAGAGAGGTTTCAGGGAGCAATGGCCCTGGAAAACCCCCTTGTGGTTGGGGGTTTTCCTTATCTGCCATCGACTGGGGTTAGGCACCATGAAAGGAGTGTCCAGAGATCAGAGACTGAGTCAAGGAATGAGGACACAAAAGCACGGACTGAGGGAATGAATTAGGTAACATAGGGGACATCAACCTAGCAGTGTAATCTTTTCTTCAAAAAACCCTCAGCCTTTATAACACCCACTGTCCTATGCTAACGAAACAAGTCACAACCAAAAGGCTAAACAATCCTTGGCTAACAAAGGGAATACTTAAATCCATTAATAAAAAACATGCCCTTGAGAAGAAGTATAGGTTAGGAATCGTCTCCAAAGAATTTTCAAAGAATTTCTCGTTATTGCTATCTAAAATAATTAGAAGAGCCAAAACTAAATACTACAAAGATAAATATACCCAAACAAAGGGCAACATTAAGAAAACATAGAGCACAATTTCACAAATATTGGGATCAAAGAAGATTTTAAATAACAAACCTATACTCCTGTCCAATAACGATGGTCAGCTTACAGCCTCTGATACTGCTATTGAGTTCAATAGGTTCTTCTCTTCCATTGGGTCATCCCTTGCAAATGATATTCCATCTTCCAGTACTGATGTTCAGGACTATCTTACAGGTAACTATCCACAGTTTCTGTACCTAAAGCCTACAAATTCCACTGATGTTAATGAGATAATCCTTTCTCTTTAAACCAAGTCTAGTGCCCTTGAGGAGATACCAACTTTAATTTACAAAAAGCCTCCAGATCTTTAGCCCCTACTATGGCATTGCTCTTCAACAAGTCACTTGAACTCCAAACCTTTCCAGATATTCAAAAAAAAAGCGAGAGTAACTCCTGTCCACAAATGTGGTGATCTCATTGATGTTAACAACTACAGACCTATATCAATCCTGCCAAACTTGTCTAAAATATTTGAAAAACTAATCACAAGCAGCTTTACTCTTATCTAGCCAAACACAATATACTTAGCTCTTGTCAATATGGCTTCAGACTCAAAAAAAGCACTAACGATGCACTTATTAGTATGATTAACTTGATACATGCAGCTCTTGATAAAAATGAGTTCCCTGTTGGGTTATTTGTGGACCTGCATAAGGCTTTTGACACTGTCAACCACCAAAACCCTCTTCTTAAATTACATCATTATGGAGTCAGAGGTCACTCCCTGCAATACCTCAAATCTTACCTTACTGACAGGCTCCAGTATGTTTCTGTGAATAATTCAATTTCTCCCACCCTGCCCATCAACACTGGTGTTCCTCAGGGCAGCATACTTGACCCTCTCCTCTTTCTCATCTACATTAATGACCTTCCAAATGCCTCCCAACACCTCAAACCAATTCTATTTGCTGACGACACAACCTTCATTTACTCCAGTCCTGACCCCCTTGCTCTAAATGTCACAGTGAATACTGAGCTAAATAAAGTCCATCTTTGGCTAACTGCCAACAAACTCACCCTCAACATTGACAAAACTTTTTATATTCTGTTTGGCAATAAATCCTCAAATGACATTTGAATTTGATTTTTTTTTTTAACGAAGGCATGCCCAAATACCGAGAAAAGACCCAGGCACCAAAAAATTAAACAAAAAGCTCCGAAAATTGGGGCAGTGCCCCAGAGTACAGCTAAGAACAAGATACACGGACAAAGTAAAGTCACTGTAAGACACACGCAAAGTGTCCAAGCAAAACACACAACACCTAATACCCCTGTTAGGCGCCATTGATGCTACCCTGGCAAGTGGGGAATTGACAGGATAGACAAGGATGAATTATTTAACATGGGTGGTACACGTACAAGGAGACACAGGTGGAAGCTGACGACCCAAATGAGCCACAGAGACATTAGAAATAACTTCTTCAGTGTCAGAGTAGTTAGTAAATGGAATGCACTACGAAGGGATGTGGTGGAGGAAGACTCCATACACAGTTTCAAATATAGATAAAATAGAGCCCAAGAGGCTCAGGAATTTGTACACCAGTTGATTGACAGTTGAGAGGCGGGACCAAAGAGCTAGAGCTCAACCCCCTGCAAGGATAACTCGGTGAGTACAACAAGCGGAGTACCCCACCAAAAAGCGAGAACCAGCACCTGACCGACAGAGACACCAGACAGTATAATCTCACCTGCAGAACAGACACACCACCATGTCACGACAGCTGAGCCGTGCAATGTAACAGGAGCATCCCTAGTGGAGAATGCCTAAAGAAAAAGAAAAGAACTAGAAGATCGCTCCATACATAAAATCCAGAACACCCCGAGTATCCAGGGAGTTATGACTGGAGATAAGAAGAACGAGAACGGCGTAGAATTCACGAGAAAGGACGAGTCACACCAACACGTGTGTACACTGCCCAAAATAAAAACAAACCCCCCCCCCCAGCCCCCGTGCCTGAGTACCGAACCACACATCCATCTTCCAGGGAGGGCACCAGCAAGGTGTATGGAATGAAGAATAGGAACGGTATGACAGGAAGGAGAGAGAATGTGAAGACTAAATAATGAATGAAGACTAAAATAGAATCAAAAGATGACAAGAAGCACGGAAGAGGACCTACAAGTCCGAAAAAGGACTAGAGGAAACTTCACCGGAAGTCAACCGACGTTCCAATAATATTGGAAGTATTGAAGAGTTCCGCAACCAATGAGAACCATGAGAAGCAAGCGCAAATGCACGGAGGCACACATGGCCCAGAGACCCCTGACCATGGGACACGCAGGGATCCCGATATGAAGGGAACCTGTATGCGACATAATCGCGAAAAGGAGAGGAAAGGGGAGAAAAGCACCCCCAGGAATGACAGAACCGACAGACCCAACGGGACATGGAACCGAACCCGGGGAGGGGCAGAACCGAAACCAACACGAACACAGACGGGGAAGGAAAAACCCCACTCTGAGGAACTGCAAGCCCTGCTCCAAGGGTACAAAAACCCAAACGGGAAAAAACGGGGCCTAGGCCCCCCAGGCAACTCCTCCCCAACCCCGGGAACCTTTATGGCAGGACCCGGGGCCGAGTTGTTCCCCCAAAGCCCCAGCCCACAAGTAAAAGCCGGGGTTTTTGCTTGTGGGGCTCCCACAAGTAAAAGTTTTACTTGTCAGAGTTTTACCTGGTAACTCCCCCCACCAGGCAAAAACAAAAACAAAAGAAAAACCCCGCAAGAGGACAAAGTACCCAGGTGGAACAGAGCCTGCCGCTGTTATTGGTGAAAATTAGCTGTGCAGCACCCCGCGCCCCTACCACTGACGAAAACTACCTCCTACCCAGAGACAAACAAGGGCAACAAAACCCCAGCTGACTCCAAGGGTGGCCAAGTACCGAGCAGTAAAGGACACAGAAAAGGTAGATCCCAAGGCAACGTGTGGAAGGTGGCCCCAAGCCCCTAGGGCAGTACTTACAGGGCACCTAGGGAAGAGAGCCCAATGCGCATGCAGCTGAGTACCGTAGAATATCTCTCCTGGCTCACACACCACCCGTAGAGACAGCCCACACCACAAGGCACAGAAGTGAAACAAAACCGAAGCCAGAGGCACCCAACCGGCCAGTAATCACATCAGCCAAGAACTGCCGGTTAGATCACCGGCGCGGAGGGTCTGGGGCTCCCTCTTTCCCCTCCAGGGGAGGGGGGGGGTGCACAGACAACGGCGCGGCGATGTGATGACGTCATGCTTTTGATAATTTTGTTTGGGGAGTTCTGTCTACTCATTCGGCTTTCGGTAGTAATATTTTCACCAGAATAGGGATTTGTTTTGGGGCACCTACCTTTCTGGGTGCCTATCTCAGTTGATGGCAAACATAGAATGCTCCCATCCACAGGGGGGGGGGTTTCTATAGGCCATTGCTCCTCATGGCTCTCAGAGAGGGCCAGGTGGTCCCCAGTAGGCAAGAACTCCAAGCACTTTCCTTGATGCCAGAAAGTTATACATATCCATTCAGCCTGGATAGCTCCAGGGAGCTGATGGGGCTCCCCCCAGAAACAGAGCATTTATAAAATATTCATAATACAATTTATTAAATAGTTGTTTAAAATTGTAAACACAGTTTTAGAGGCATGATCTTAATGTGGCAGAGTGACCTCCAAATAAAATATGACAATTTATACATCTAGGCTGAATGAATGACAATAGAGAATCAAACTTTGAACTAGAAAACTTAAGATAGGAAAGTTAGACATCAACAACCTCCATCAACAACTCATGTTCACATTTATGTCAATTATTCTGCAACTTACATTGCCAAATAAATGCTCAGTGTAATGTCACTGGTTGTTAATAATATCATTGCTAAGCCAAACAGTACATTATGGTTTAAACATTCAACACTGCCATGAAAACTCAAGTTAATGCAGATTTCATAATAATTTACAATGAACTATTTAAGTGGTGTGACACACCACACACAATAACTGAACACAATGAACCATTATAGTGGTGTGACACACCCCACACAATAACAGTACAAGTACATAGCCAAGTGTCAAACTATTCACAGTGATTTATCTATAACTGCAGATCATAAATAAATATAAATCGTTAAGCTGCCATCACAAATTAATTTCTACAAAAATTTACAGCACAAAAATAGCAGTCAAAACCAGTAGTTAATTCAGAAAGTATGCTCACATGCAGTTAGTATACAAAATGTAAAAAAAAAATAAGCAGCATTGGATGTAATGGAACGCCATTTTCTGGGCGAGTCTCCGGAGACTTCCCGGAGCTATCCATCCAGGCTGATATGGATACCCTAACTTTTGGCATCAGTTGATGTAGGTGGAGTTCTGGGCCTACCGAGGACCACGAGTCAAAACCTGGCCCCCTCAGAGAGGCATGAGGAGCAATGGCCTATAGAAATGCACATGTGAATTTGGAGCATTCTATATCTGCCACCAACCGGAACAGGCACCCAGAAACGTATGCGCCCCAAAACAAACCCCTATTCTGGTGAAAAATGACAAAAATAGACAAACAAGTGGACAGAACTACCCAAATGAAAACAAGCAAACAAGCATGACATCACACTAGCTGCGCTGCATGTCTATGCAGCTCTCCTTTCCCAGGGAGGGGAAAGCGGGACACCCCAGACCCCCCGTACCGGCAATCCACACCCCAGTTCTGAGGCTGGATATCAAAATACGCGAAAGACCTGCCGACTGGAGGGAGGGAGGGTTGCCAGGAGCCTCCAGGACTCACCCAGAAAATGGCGCTTCATTACATTCAACGCTGGTTTTTTAACACCTATGGCTCCCCAGTGCTACTTCACCAAAGATGAAAAAGAAAGGGGACTTACTCGGGAGGCAGTCGGTGCTCACATCTCAATTCGAAGTTGAGACAGGCTGCAGCCACCGACCCAAAGCGACACAAGCCTGAGAGACCCATACCCGAGAAAAGGGAAGAAGGGAAACCGTACCAACCCAAAGCATGTCCTCGAACACAGAAGTCACAGCACGCAAAGAACAACGGAGGGCCGCAACGGACACAACACACGATGAACCCATGGCCTGACCAACCAAGCATCAACCCAAGGACCCCTCCTGAAAGCAGCAGACTCAATCTTAATGAGAAAAGAAAGAGACTGCTGCAAACGTTCAAGAAAAAGCATAGGAAAAACAAACCTGATCCGAAGGAGCCACAACAAACTGAAGTGAAGACAGAAACAAGAGCACTCCGTCCAAAGACCAGGAAGGATCAGGCAGCACATGAGCAGGCCGGAGGCAAGCAACGCCCGAGAGAGCTCGCTCAATGGTGCAGAAGAAACATCAAAACCGAAAGGAAACTGTAGCGGCTCCGCCAGTGCCGCACGAGACAAGGGGCCAGTATGCATCAAGCCGACCGCCCCAAACCCCCACGAGAGAAGGACAAGGCCACATCAACAAAAAGCATAGGATACCGAGGAAGAGACAAAAAGAAAAGGACGGACTGGCAGTAAAATTCAATACCTCTGTTGTTACGAACCCAACAACATCGTTGGAGTATGGAGTAGAGACATCAGCGCCATCTGTGAGTCTGCTCTCTAAACCCCCACAGAATCGGACGTCATATGGACGACGCCATCTGGTGGTGACAGCCTGATACCTGTAAATGGCTCAAGATTCCTGCCTTGACTAACAAGTGAGGTCATTGTGGATGACCTCTGGTGAGGTGGCGACTCAAGAACATCGCCATCCATTGCGCTACAAAGCACAATGTCAACGTCCCTAGTGAATAAGTGTTACTTCCTGGTTTCACCAGTACAATCCATATAACTGATGACGTGTATGTGTCTACAAATGTGACTTGGGGCAACAATGGTATTGAGGCAGGCAGTTTACCTTGGGCAACCTAAGCTCTCCCGACTTAGTCTCGCCAGATGACTAAGTAAGCCGCCGCTGATCAGAAGCAGAGTGTGTTGTCTGCTATTGGAGTAGCATTGGAAGAGATTGGCATATCCTGGGACTGGCTATGGGGAGAGACGAGCGACAGTGAAGTGCCTGTTGAGGAGCGTTACTAGCCAGCCAGTCGCTAGAGGCTTCTGCCAGGGGGTCGCTACCCTTGTATTGATTGTGTTGTGGCCCCAATCAGCGCGTAGCTGAGGTTCTCTGCCAGCACTTGGCTGGAGAGTGGTCGTGGAGTAGAGGCACCGCGTGATATTGTTGGTAGGCTGGCCCACGGGAAAGGTAAACTCGCCAGTGTTTCCCAGTACTGTGGCTAGTAAGGTTGGGCAAGGTATTGAGTGTAGTGGAAACACTGGGATTGACAGAGGCTGCATTGTGTGAGCATCTTGGAGTGTTCAGTGTCCTGTGCGAAAGCGACACTTATATATAAGTATAAGTGTAGTAATATTCTATTTTTATATATATCTATTTATGGTGGTGGTGAATATATTGGTGAAGGATTGGTGGTTTGGGGTTTTGTTCATTCCCCCCCTTGTTATTATTAGTGCATTATCTGGCCAATTCCTTGAAAACCACTACCGACTCGGGGTCGGATACCACACATAAGTTCATCCATCAAGAACCCGGTTACCGGTCCTAAGTGGCTGTAACATCCGCCAAGACGAAGCACTCAGGTGGGACACCATCAACGAAGCCACCTGACCACCAAACAGATGATGAGAGACTCGAGTCAAAAATGCCAGACCGGAAGACTCGTGGAGAAGACTGAACCAGCCCCTTAATGGACCGGACCGATGATTTGAAAGAAGCAGAGCCCGAGGGAAAACCCCTGGGTTTGGACACCAAGCAAGCAGCACCCAAAACCAAGACTGGCAAGGAACCAGAAGGAACTTCCACAAAGGAACCAGGGACCCAAACCCTGCAAGCCAGGAAAGAACCAACCCAGGCGAGCAGACACACCCCCCGACTGGGATTAACCCCCCTGGGACCCCTAAAGGACTAACAAGGCCTTAGCCAGGTCTGTAACCCGAGCACCCCCTATCCACACGAAAAGAAACTGTAGGGGGCAGGAGTGGTTGATTGGAACCTACAGCCACCAACAAACATTGCAACACAGAAGCTAGTAGTGACATACAAAAGGATGAAAGAACTCAGTTCTATAACTGAACAGTGGGGCTGTCCAATCACAGGGAACTGAACACGCACACAGTACAACCTAGCACCATCAGTAGTATAGCCAGTAACCACATACTAAGAGACACAACAATGTGTAGTATAGGAAATACGGAAACATGCAATGATAAGACCCTAAATATAGCCCAAGCACCGGTAGTTAGGGACAAGAGAGTATAATCAAGATGAACAAATAAGACCGAGGAAGCATGTGGTAACAGAATGTACACAATCAAGTAATTATCCATACACACTCTCCAACATATATATAAGAGTGCAGCCAAACACTGAATGACAGTCAAGGAATGAGTGTCCAGATAGCAGTGACTGAGGCAACGAATGTGCGACCAGATAGCATTGATAAAAGCACATAGTAAGGTTGCATGAAGATCTAAGAAGATCTAAGATCTAAGAAGATTTAACAGTCTCCGTGGTGTAGTGGTAAGACACTCGCCTGGCGTTCTGCGAGCGCTATGCCATGGGTTCGTATCCTGGCCGGGGAGGATTTACTGGGCGCAAATCCTTAACTGTAGCCTCTGTTTAACGCAACAGTAAAATGTGTACTTGGATGAAAAAACGATTCTTCGCGGCGGGGATCGTATTCCAGAGACCTGCCCGAAACGCTACGCGTACTAGTGGCTGTACAAGAATGTAACAACTCTTGTATATATCTCAAAAAAAAAAAAAAATGCAGGCAGTGGCCAAGCAAGACACTATAAATAATACCCAACACTCATCCAAAACCGAGAACCAGCGCCTGGCTGACAGTGTCACCAGACTGTATACTCTTACCTTTAGAGTGTAGACACTACAGTGTCACGACACAGCTGAGACTCTTAATAATTCAGGAGCATTGCTAGGGGATTATGTCCAGAGTTGTGTGAACTGGAGGAGGAGAAGAAGAGACGAGATAAGCAGAAAAAAGGTGGAAGCGGCACCACACTTAGCACCCCACACCCGTAAGCAGAGGAAAAACTGGTGGCTCCTTATATATAAACATCCAGAACTTCCCCAGCATCTAGGGGGCTAAAGACTGGAGAGAAGATGAGTGAGGGAGCGAGGTATAACCCCGAGAAGGACTCGGAAACACCAACACTGTGTACACGGCCCAGAAACATAGACAATCACCCTCGGCACATGCGCCCGAGTACAGAGCTGCACCACATGTCTTTCGGGGAGGGTGCTTACAAAGTGTATTGAACGATTAATAGCAATGTCGAGACCGTATGGTGGAGAAGATGTATTCATAAAATAAGTAGATATAGGAGCGAAAAATGATAAGGAGTATGGAAGAGGACCAACGAGTCCTATAAAGGACTGGAGGTAAGCTTCACCGGCAGACAACAGACGTTCCAATAATATGGGAAGTATT
>WNGS01164858.1:24834885-24851207 GCA_020271785.1 Procambarus virginalis
GGTCTAATATATGCACATCAGCCCGGGTATAGCTCTGGGGAGCCTCCGGGTCTCACCCAGAAAATGGAGTGTTCATTACATTCAACACTGGTTCTATGATAGAACCACAGAGATTTTACAGGAAAGCAATGGTTGGGTTGACTGCAAATATCTGGATCTAAAAAGTCTTTCTGGATCTGGATCAACACAGTCCCACATAAAGAGGCTGTTCTCAAAACTGGTACAATTTTAGTAATTACAATTATTAATTATACTGAAGGAGTGACAGGAAGACTTCTAACATGGATGAAAGATTTTCTAACCGACAGAAAAATGAGGCAGTAATCAGAGGCAATGAATCGGACTGGAGAAATGTCACTAGTGGAGTATCATAGAGGTTCAGTTTATGCACCAGTAATGCTCACTGTCTACATAAATGATCTGTAAGAAGGAATATAGAATTATATGAGTATGTTTGCTGATAATGCTAAGATGCTATGGAAGATATAAACTTAAGACAATTGTCTTGCCCTTCAAGAAGCCCTGGACAAAATAAGCATATGAAGCAACACTTGGCAAATGGAATTTAATGTGAATAAATGCCATGTTATGGAATGTGGAATAAGAGAAAATAGGCTACACACAACCTACAAATTACATGAAAAAGCTTTAAAGAACTCATAAAGATAGATGTAGGGGTGGTTCTAGACAGAAAACTGTCACCCGATGACCACATGAAGAATATGTTGCGAGGAGCTGATGCTAAGCTTTGCATTTCAGAATGACTTTTAAAAACATGGATGGCAAAATACTTAAGACGCTATTCACCAACTTAGTGCCTTTATGAGACCAAAGCAGGAATGAGCAGTGGATGTGTAGTGCAGGTTGCAGACTGTGATTCATACATCAGGCTGCGAGCAGCTGCATCCAACAGCCTGGTTGACCAGTCCAGCAACCAGGAGGCCTGGTCGAGGACCATGCTGCGGGGATGTTGAGCCCCGAAATTATTGCAAGGTCGCAAGGTAACCTGTCCATATCTTAGACGCACATCAACAAACTTGTAAAAGTGCAAAGACATGCAACTAAATTGCCTTTAGAAATGAAAGACAAAGAGTTATGAGATGAGGTTAAAGGCAAAACATATGCCAAATGTACATGATAGAAGAAAATAAGGTGAAATGATCACTGTGTACAAAATACAGTAGTAAATGGAATCGACAAAGTTGATAAAGAACCAGCGTTGAATGTAATGAAACTCCATTTTCTGGGTGAGCCCCGGAGGCTCACTGGAGCTTATCGGGCTAATGTATGTTATATTAGACTGGGACATTAGCTAAGGAGTTCAGACCTACCAGGGACTAGCGCCAGAACCTGGCCCCTTCAGAGAGGTTTCAGGGAGTAATGGCTCTGGAAAACCCCCCATGTGGTTGGGGTTTTCCTTATCTGCCATCGAACGGGGTTAGGCACCCAGAAAGGTAGGCATAACAAAGCAAACCCACATGGTAAAAAACTAAAACAAAAAAACGAACAGAAAGGAAGAAACTCCCTACAATCCCATGGAAACAAGCAAACACCACACTACTGCTGCGCCGATTGTCCATGCAGCCCTCCCTGCCCCGGACCTCACTGCGCCGGCTGCCTAGTATCAGTTCGGAAGCTAAGCTTCAACCAATGTGAAAAAACCACCAACTGGTGGGAGAGAGGGTTACCAGGGAGCCTCCAGGGCTCACCCAGAAAATTGTATTTCTTTACATTCAACGCTGGTTTTCTGTGGGGAGCCCCTATGGTTCCCTGGAGCTTCATACCCAAAGAGAAGAAAAGAAAGGGCTGACCCAGGAGGCGGCCGCCACAAACTCGGCAATGCAAAGCCGAGACAACAGGCTGCAACCTGCGACCCAATGCAACAAGAACCCACAGGAGCAAATACGTGCATAAAGAATGGGTAGCCAAGAACCTGTGCGACCCTCAAATCCTTGCGCCCGAAATGAGCCCTAGACGTCACCAACACAGCAGCGAAAGCTGCAAACATCCGAACAGCACAGGCGCAAGGACAGACAGCAGGCTGGAAGACTTAACACTTTCCTGCTGTCGGCGAAGCGAAAAAAACTACCGTATTTGCTTTCGGCGTTACGCGCGCCTAAGCGGTAAGACCTAAAAGTGTATACTCTTTTTACTGTCCTGACACTATTTGTAGGCCTACGTATTTAAATTTGGTATCACTGTGTTCGCAATAGAATTGTCTATAAGAACATACATATAAAATGCTGCCAAAGCAGAAGGAATATCAACACCAAATAAAAAACTATTGAGATCACTTGCCGAGAGCGCCAAACAGCAACAAAATGTTTCCACTCTCTTAATGATTGCGAAGACCACATTTATCCTACATCATTGATTATGGTATCATTGGAACCGCAATAAAATTCTCTATACGGACATATGCATATAAATATAGAATCAATGTCGCAACCGACCCACAAGACGGTGGGAAGTGGCTGAAGTGTTACCCGCGGCGGCATATCGGCGAAACCGCATCGAAATGTGTATATTCAATTCACTGTCCTGACATTATTTTTGGATGTACATATTTAATTTTTGTACCAATGTGTTCGCAATAGAATGTTCTAGAAGAACATAAGTATAAACCGTCATATAAGGATGTGTTCGACCGGCAACAAACATAAAAACTACGTCGATCGTACTCGTCGTGTCAATAATACAATTGTTATACCAAGATGATTCACTGCCATGCCGTTTTCTTTAATAAGCTCTTCGGTTATTAGAAAAAACGTAAATTTCATGGCGAACATTTCTAAACTATCCCCAACAAAATCGGATAGAAAATGGAATTTATACAGAAATTTTATCGTTGCCCGCACGGGTGCGCATCGAAACCAGAACCGTGATAAAAATAGTGCACGCACACGTTCCTGGTTGATACCTGGTTGATGGGGTTCTGGGAGTTCTTCTACTCCCCAAGCCCGGCCCGAGGCCAGGCTTGACTTGTGAGAGTTTGGTCCACTAGGCTGTTGCTTGGAGCGGCCCGCAGGCCCACATACCCACCACAGCCCGGCTGGTCCGGAACTCCTTGTAGGAATAAATCTAGTTTCCTCTTGAAGATGTCCACGGTTGTTCCGGCAATATTTCTTATGCTTGCTGGGAGGACGTTGAACAACCGCGGACCTCTGATGTTTATACAGTGTTCTCTGATTGTGCCTATGGCACCCCTGCTCTTCACTAGTTCTATTCTGCATTTTCTTCCATATCGTTCACTCCAGTACGTTGTTATTTTACTGTGTAGAGTTCGAATCGAGAGTACGAAAGTGTTAAAAACTCTGCGGATGACCTGGAAGACCCGAGCCCTGAAACAGGGAATGAGGGGAACCGGATCAACCCAAAGGGCATCCCCAGACACGGTAAACAGGTAACGGAAAAAAGCGCAACCGGACAACACAGGACGCACCCCTGGCCGAACCAATCAAGCATCAATAATCCAAGGACCCCTCCGGAAAGCAGCCGTCTCAACCGTCACCAGAAGGATGGAGAAAGGCTGCAAATGTACAAACCTACCACCAGTACCTAAAAGCAGAAACCTGAACCGAAGGGGCTACCACAAATTGAGAAGATAAGAGGGTACCCTGATGAAGGACCAGGGCAGCTCAGGCGATGCATGAGCAGGCCAGAGGTGAAACAAAACATGCGAAAGCGCACGAAACAGGGGAGATGTGACGTCCACCCCGAACGCAAGCCAGAGTGGCTCTGCCAGCACTGCACAAAACGAGGCGACAGTAAGAAACATCAAATAACTACAGTTCTGAAAACCCGAGAAAGGACAAGACAACCCGATGCAAAAGAGAAGACAACCAACGAAGAGCAAGAAAAAGGTGCATAGATACACCAGGAATGTCATACTGTCGCCGAGACAAAGCTCGCAGGTGGGAAACCATGAACAAAGCCACCTGATCACCACAGAGATGGTGATACCCGTGTCAAAATACCAGATGCGAAGAGCCGAGGAGAAGGCCGAACGGGAAACCGGCAAAAGAAAATGACCACCAGAACAGAGGGCTGTGACCGACGCAAAAGATACGAAAACACGCCAGCAAAAGTGGGCAAAGGCAAAGCGCCCCAGAACTGCTAGCAGACATCCCCCACAGCCCCGGGAACCCGCAACAGAGGCCCCCGGCCAGAGCCGTCCTCCAAGCCCTCCACCCTTAAAGAAAAGGAAGAGTCCATGGGAAAGGCAGCAAGAAAGGGCTGCTGGTAAGACCTAGAAGCCTTGGCAGGAGGAACAGGCTCAAAAACCTCCGTCCCAACAACCCGTCCCCAACCATCAGTACCAGCAGCCCTGGTACTGATGAGGAACACCTGGCCACCGCACAACACAACACACGGCAGTGAACGCCACACAAGGCAAACACCGCCTAGGAAACTGAGGCCAGAGAAGCGTCTATCCCAGTTGACATTAGCTTACGAACTGGTACTAGGCAGCCAGCACGGTGAGGTCCGGGGCTTCCCCCTCCCCTTCTCGGGGCGGGGAGGGCTGCGCGGATGATCGGCGCGGCAGTAAAGTGTGATGTTTGCTTGTTTCCTTGGGATTGTAGGAGTTTCTACCTCTCTGTTCGGTTTTTTGTTTTAGTTTTTTACCATGTGGGGTTTGTTTTGTTATGCCTATCTTTCTGGGTGCCTAACCCCGGTCGATGGCAGATAAGGAAAACCCAACCACAAGGGGGTTTTCCAGGGCCATTGCTCCCTGAAACCTCTCTGAAGGGGCCAGGTTCTGGCGCTGGTCTCTGGTGGGTCTGAACTCATTAGCTAATGTCCCGGTCTAATATAACATACATTAGCCCGATAAGCTCCAGGGAGCCATAGGGGCTCCCCACAGAAAAGAATTTTGAGATTTGGAACTTCCAGAAGAAGAAATCATAGATTTAAGCTCAGTAAACAAAGGTACCAAAAATAATTGAAAAGTAACTTAAGCAAACAGAGTGGTAGATGGTTGAAACAAGATAAGTGAAGTGGTGGTGGTGGACAAAACCATCAGCAGTTTCAAAGCATTTTATGACCATGTTGGGATGATGGGACATTATAAATGTAGCTCTCATATATAATTACACTTAGGTAATTACTGTACTATCCCCCCTGCTAATAGGGAAGAGGAAGGCATGGAACTCTAGGTGTTCCCCAGCCTTCCATGCCATGCACTGATGTGCATGACTAATGTCATTCATTATTGCGTCGGTCCTGCTGCTTCTGAGCTAAGTGCCAGCCATCCTTGGAATGTGTTATGCAGGGCAACTTGCTTGGTATTGTCCAGTTTGTGTTGTGTGGACCTGGCTTGTAGGGTACTTGGAACGGCATGTGCTCAGGGCTAGCCTTTCCTGTGTCTTCCTTAGCATTATCCCTATAATGACAGTTCTCTTCTCTGGTGTGTTTGGAAGTTTACTCTTTAGAGGCTGGACCACAGGGATGGAGGCCTTACCTCGGGTATTTTATTGGTCTTCTGGCCTCCTCTGTCTAGACTTGCGGTCGCTGGCAAACATTTTGGTTGAATGGGGTACACTGAGGGTTCCTGCATTTAATTTAAATGGCATGTCGAGGTTGGCCTTCACAGCAGCATCAATGACGCTGTATTTGTTTACTCATGTAGTTCCTGGCGAGCATCCCCAGTGCCTAGGAGTCCTGTTTGGTATGTCCTTCATGACCAGGTAATCACCTGCGGGTTTTTTGGTGTGACCTATGAATATCCCCCTCCGAATCTGCTCTCACCTTATGTGAGTTTGAGGGCTGTTCGCTGTCCCGTGCTATGGGATGATGATCATTCTGCATACATCATGCTTCCTGTTGGGTCGGTGACAACTAAAATGCTGAGTCCTTTGGCGGGTTTGTTCCCCCTATGTGGCTCTTCTCTCTGATCCTCCAAGTGAAGTGTAAGCTTATTGGGCAACTGCAGCCTTGCAGGTTTGGTGTCCACCTTCAGTCCTCCAGCTTTGTGCCCAGTTGGAAGCCCCTGAGTTGGCCAGTCTTATTTTAAGGACCAGGACTTGGAGGTGTTGGTTAATTCCATTTTGGTTTTGTCCACATGACCTCTTCCTTTCCCTTAGGCTGTGGTTCACCCATCTTCTATTCCTCCTACTTGGGCTGGACGGTAGAGCAATGGTCTTGCTTCATGCAGGTCGTGATTCAATACCCGAACATCCAAGTGGTTGGACACCATTCCTTCCCCCCCCCCCCATCCCATTCCAGATCCTTATCCTGATCCCCTTACAAGTGCTATATAGTCATAATGGCTTGGTGCTTTTCCCCCTGACAATTACCTTTCCCTCCTGCTTGCGCTTCAAAATGAAAATAAACGTCTGAGGGTTTTGGAGTCAGGGCGAGGTTTGGCTCAGGGTGTGGCTAGGCCTTCTCTGAGGGTGGCTCCTTCCACTTCAGGCACAGGGGCAGTTGAGCTGCCAAGGTTTCAGAGTTTTCTTATTTCCAACTAGCTCCTTTTTCTGAAACCTTTTCCCTGAACTCTGCTTTTCTGTCCCAGGCAGTGGGTGTGGGCTCCGGCTCTGCCCCGACCTTTCACGTCTGGCTTCCAAGGACTGTGAGGGGGAGTCCAATAGGGGTCCATGGATTCTCTTTGACCCCAACTGGTCCATTGTTCCTTCCTATTAGGACTATTTGCTTCAGGGGGAAGGAGTTTTCTTACCTCCCTCCTTGTATGATTTTGATCTTTATTTGGCTTGCCTCAAGCTTTGCTTTCTGCAGCCCTCATAGTGATAACTTGTGAACTCAAACACACTTGGCTTCATTTATGCATTTTCTTGCTCTTATGGGTTTTTTTTCTGACTAGCTCTGTGAGGACGTTGATTTGCACAGCTCAGGGGTTGAGTGTGGGTGCATTGTTGCCTGCCAAGGTGGCATCAGCAGCTTTACCCAAGCTGTATGCATCTGTGTTTAATGACCATAATTTTCCATCTTCTTTACGTTGTAATTTACTAACATTCCAGAGTACTACTTCCATCTGTTTAGCTCCATTTAGGGCAATTCTTAAATTGGTTGAGAGAGGTACAGCCTTTGACATGATTGGGAAAGTCATTTCACATTCTGAGTCCTTTGATTTGTAGAGTATTTCTAGTTTGGTTAAGGCCACTGTGCTGTGCCAATTGAGAAAACTCGGTCAGTGAGAAACTGCACCAAGAGAGAAAACACCTTTTGAATAATTCGTACCCATTCAAAACGCGTGCACGGTAGGTTGTGTACGAAATGGACTCTTGGGCCCTCCAGTGAAAGGCAGCAATCTTGGAAAAAATTCCCAGAATAACCTAGGGCTGCTGGCTGGCTTAGTACTAAGTGAGCAACCATGGGTGTCGCATGTGCCTCTGGCTCCCAAACACCAGTCTGACTCTAGGCTCCCAAACACCTGTCTGACTCTGTGTTGAAATTCTCTCTCTGCTTTGTCGGTTAAATTCAGACCTTATTATTTGAAGAACATAAGGGTCATGATATTGATGAAGCTAGGCGCAATAAGGACCTAACACAAAGGTCAGATGCAATTGATATAGCACCGATGAGGATGACAGAGAGAGCGTATCCAGTTGTAGCTTTGAGCGCTACTCTTGCTCTTGTCCAATAAACTCGCCCCTCGGGGCAAAATTTAAATTTAATTAATGAATCGTTTTCTAGATTCAGTGATGTTGCATCTGATACAAGTAGCATAGATGAACAGTGTTAGCGGTTTCAGTGGTGGTGGTGTTTTCCATAGATATTTTCAAGAATAGCTGAATCTCTTCCAGAATGGCTGAGTATCTTCCAGAATGACTGAATCTCTTCCAGAATGACTGAATCTCTTCCAGAATGACTGAATCTCTTCCAGAATGACTGAATCTCTTCCAGAATCCGGAGGGGAGCCGGTCGGCCGAGCGGACAGCACACTGGACTTGTGATCCTGTGGTCCTGGGTTCGATCCCAGGCGCCGGCGAGAAACAATGGGCAGAGTTTCTTTCACCCTATGCCCCCCTGTTACCTTGCAGTAAAATAGGTACCTGGGTGTTAGTCAGCTGTCACGAGCTGCTTCCTGGGGGTGGAGGCCTGGTCGAGGACCGGGCCGCGGGACACTAAAAAGCCCCGAAATCATCTCAAGATAACCTCAAGATAACCTCAAGAATGACTGAATCTCTTCCAGAATGACTGAATCTCTTCCAGAATGACTGAATCTCTTCCAGAATGACTGAATCTCTTCCAGATTGACTGAATCTCTTCTAGAATGACTGAATCTCTTCCAGTGAGGGACCTTACAAAGAGATCTTTTCAAGACTACCTTACAATTTGATCTTTACTTATAATCTTTTCAAGACTACCTTACACTTCACAAACTTGGCGACATACCACCTACAAGTATTAAGGCCAAGGGTGTATGTGAGTGTGTTACTTGCAAGGACACAGAATGAAGAAACAGGAAGTGAAAATCTATCTGTATCTGGTGCAATGAGAGTGGAGTCGCGCTGTGTACCATGGACTGCTTCGTTGATTATCACTCACTTCCGAAGTACTGCGTGTGTAATACAGTGTGTTACTGTGTAAATAGTGTGTGAAACTGTACATATTGTAATTTTAGTGAATTTTTAACAAGTACTTTTGTGACAATAAACATTTATTGTGGAATATTGCTGACACATGTATCCCAGTTCCATGGAACATTATGAACGTTCTACTGTATACATATTGTAAAGGAGACAAATATGCACCATATATGATAGAAAAACACAAATAAAACTGTACTGGAAATGTATAGAACAAATAATTGAAAATATATTTGTGGCAAACTCGCGGTGCTTGAATGGCACATGTGACCGCCTCTGGGAGCTTCATGCATGGGCAACCAGCCCATGACGCCCCTTTCTTCCCGTCCCCACAGCCAAAGTAAGTGGAGTTTTTTAGCTTTTTTTACATTGTACGTGTTCAGGGAAGGGAATTTATCATTTTACACAGATAAAAAATAAATTAGCACACTTGATTTTATGTGCACAGGGGGACTATCACAATAAACTCGGCGCATCACAGTGGTTAAGGGTCAATCTTTTCCTTTTCTTACCAACCTATTCTTCTGTAGTCACAGACATTATCTTTAGTTGTAAGGCCTTCCACTAACCCAACAATTTTATCTAATACCATTACTTGTGTGTCTGTTTCCAACCTGGAGGTTATTTCCTTTTCTGTGCAACTGAAAATGATTAGGGACTTACTTCTATCAACCATGTTTTGTACTAGATTTGAGTTTGATGCCAGTTCCTTTCTGACTTCCTGTCTGATATCAGTGCTTTTCTGGTTGCTGCAGTTTCTGGCTTCCTTAACCGCTTCTTCTAATATTTCTTTGTTTCTCTCTGTGCCACTCATGTATAGGTGGGTTGTACTTTATATCCTTCTTGGACGTTTCTACACACTATGTAACCACCTCTATCTTTACTGACAAAAGCCCCATTTCCTGTTAAATTTCCTTGCCTAACTTATTGTATTCACTAACATCTAGATTTGATTTAACTTCTTCAAAGGCTAATTTTAATACTTTATTTTCCTCCTCTAGGACTCTTCCTTTATCTTTCCAGAGTTCCTTATCCTTGCATAATTCCTTTATTTGACCTTCTAGAGATGTTACCTTGCTCCTCAAATTCCTATTTCCACATGATATTTTAAAAGTTCTCAATTTTTTGCCAAATTCTTGTATAAACCACTCCTACAAATATTTTCCTCATCAAAGCCATAAAAAACAATCTCACTTGTGTTGTCCTTCCTCATGTCAGTGGCCATGTTTGTTGTGTCTCCTGTTGTTTTGAGCATCAAATGTCTTCACTCACTTTTGCATATTTGTTCTGTCTCGGATATTTTTTACATTGATTATGCCTTTACGTTTCCTGGGACAATATTTATGTGCATCAACTTGTCTTACAATACTTAGTCAACTGGATTTTCCTGGTTCTGGCATTTGTGTACTTCACATTTTTTGTGCCTAAGGTGTGTATATATCTTACCAGTGTGTCAAAGGTGTGTATATATCTTACAAATGTACCAAAGGTGTGTATACATCTTACCAGTGTGCCAAAGGTGTGTATACATCTTACCAGTGTGCCAAAGGTGCATATATATCTTACAAGTGGACGAAAGGTGTGTATACATCCAGTGTGTCAAAGGCAGTCTGTCTAATTACCCAAAGCTACTCAAATCTATTCAAAGCTACCCAAAGCTTCCTAGTTTTATGTAAGTAATGAAGAAATATGATATATTTACTCACTATAACATTGGTGCTGAAGGTAGAACATGAAAAAATATATTTCTCTGGGGAGCCCCTACGGCTCCCTGGAGCTTATCGGGCTAATGTATGTTATATTAGACCGGGACATTAGCTAAGGAGTTCAGACCTACCAGGGACCAGCGCCAGAACCTGGCCCCTTCAGAGAGGTTTCAGAGAGCAATGGCCCTGGAAAACCCCTTTGTGGTTGGGGTATTCCTTATCTGCCATCGACCGGTAGGCACCCAGAAAGGTAGGCATAACAAAACAAACCCCACATGGTAAAAAACTAAAACAAAAAAACGAACAGAGAGGTAGAAACTCCCTACAATCACAAGGAAACAAGCAAACGTCACACTTTACTGCCGCACCGATCGTCCGCGCAGCCCTTCCCGCCCCAAGAGGTGGAGGGGCGACCCCGGACCTACCGCGCCGGCTGCCAAGCTTCAGTTCGTAAGCTAATGTCAACCGGGATAGACGCTTCTCTGGCCTCACTTTCCTAGGCGGTGTTTGCCTTATTTGGCGTTCACTGCCGTGTGTTGTGTTGTGCGGTGGCGAGGAGTACTTCATCAGTGCCAGGGCTGCATGCGCTTAGTGGCTGACTTCCATAAGCGCCCTGTGAGTACTGCCCTTGCGTAACAGGGCTATCTTCCCTGGGGCGTTCGGGAACCGTTCCCGTAGAGGTTCTTGCTGCTTGGCATTTGCCTCGCCCTTGGGGCCAGCTGGGGCTTGGGGCCCCCTTGTTTGGCCCTGGGTAGGGATTGGTATTGTGCTGGTTAGGGCGTCAAGGTGTTGCACAGCCTGCCACCTAAGCAGCGGCCGGTTCCTGTTGCCTCTTTAGACGCTGTACTTTTGCTGGGTTTTTCTTTTGTTTTTATTTTCATGCCTGGTGGGGGTCTGCCTAGTATGGCTATAGTTCCACTGGTAGTGTTTGGCGGCCCTCTGCTAGGCCCCCCGTGATTGTACACGTCGCAGGGGTTTTCAGTGCTATCCTCTACCCTCTTGTTATGTTTGGGTTTCTTAACCGGTTAGCAACACCTTGCCCGGGCTTCCCGTAGCAGTCAGCCTACGGGCCCTGGAAACCCCTGTCTGGGCTCGGGGGACCATTGAATGTGTCTTCCGGGTTCCAACCCGTCTTGTACGGGATCATTGGTTGCTGTGCCCTTGTCTCCGGGTGACAGTCGCCACTTTTACCTCTGTCATGCTGCCTGTTCGGTCACTGACACCTTGACCCGGAGTCTTGCGAGAGATTCTCTGCTTGTTCTCCAGTACTCTCCTGATGTTATTACTTTTCAGAGTACAGGCAGAATCCGTGTTGCAAGCTAGATTAGGTTGCTGCAACATGCTAGGTTGGTTTCCCACTCGGATGCCCCGAGACCGCGCCGTTTGGTTAGGTGCTGTTCGCCCCTTTCCCTCCCTGTTCCTGGCTCTGGACTGTCTGTGGGTTTCGGGGGCTGCCCTGTTTGGGTTGGGGGACAGAGGTTTTTTTTGAGCCGGTTCCTCCTGCCAAGGCTTCTGGGTCTTACCAGCGACCCTTTCTTGCTGCCTTTCCCATGGACTCTTGCTTTTCTTTAAGGGCAGAGGGATTGGAGGACGGCTCTGCCCCGGGCTGTGGGGGATGCCTGCTAGCAGTTCTGGGGCGGTTTGCCCCTGCCTGGGTTTTCTGCTGTTGGGCGGTGTTTTTCGTCCATCCAGTCTGCTTGCTTCCCACGTTTGCTGGCATGTTTTTGTATATGTCTCCGTGGTGTAGTGGTAAGACACTCGCCTGGCGTTCCGCGAGCGCTATGTCATGGGTTCGTATCCTGGCCGGGGAGGATTTACTGGGCGCAATTCCTTAACTGTAGCCTCTGTTTAACGCAACAGTAAAATGTGTACTTGGATGAAAAAACGATTCTTCGCGGCAGGGGATCGTATTCCAGGGACCTGCCCGAAACGCTATGCGTACTAGTGGCTGTACAAGAATATAACAACTCTTGTATATATCTCAAAAAAAAAAAAAAAAAAAATTAGCGTCAGTCATAGCCCCTGCTGGCGACCATTTTCATCTGCCGGTTTTCCGGCGTGGCCACCAGGGCGGCGTTGCGGTTTATTTACATGCGACTGGGTGTGCGAGCGAGATTCTTGGGTGAGTTTTCACCTTTTTTCAGAGGTTTTTATTCTCCTGTTTTCGTTTCTTTGCTTTTCTGGTATTTTCTGCCCGTTGCCTGTTCCGCTGGGAACGTTTGGGTGTTACACCGGTTTTCCATTTTGTCTGTTTTGGGTCTGGGCCTTTGGGTTTGGGCTCAGTGTCCCCTGGCTGGTATGCTTGCTCCCACACCTCGTCCCTCGGTTTTCGGCCTGTTATGACTGTTTTCCCAGGGGGTTCTGTCTAGGGGCTGTGCTTTGCCTTTCTGTGGTGTTCTCCGCCGGCAAATGTGGTGGTTTGGGCTCCTCCTGGTTCGATTCTGGGTTCCTTTGGGTTCTTTGGTTTCGTTCCGGAGGATTCTTTCTCTTGGGCCCCCGTTGTGTGTTCAGAGGACTTTGTTTCCTCGTGTGACCCGGTTCTGCCTTCTGGGGTTCCGGGGGTCTTCCTGTCTTGCAGACTGATCTTTTTGGGTCTTGGCACATGTTGTGGTCGTGCTGGGACTTTGAGGTTTTGCTGTCGAGGTGGGCCTTTTGATGCAGTTTTGTGCCTTCTTTGCCTGGTCGGCGTGGTGCTCTCTGCCCACTGGTCGGCGACTCGTACTTTTCTTTTACAATGTATGTGTGTGTATGCATGTACATGTGTACGCTGTGCGCGTGTGTGTGCACATGTGTATACACACGTGTGTAATTACCTAAGTGTAATTACCTAAGTGTAGTTACAGGATGAGAGCTACGCTCGTGGTGTCCCGTCTTCCCAGCACTCTTTGTCATATAACGCTTTGAAACTACTGACGGTCTTGGCCTCCACCACCTTCTCCCCCAACTTGTTCCAACCGTGTGTGTAACATATCTTTTGTGTTTGTGTATATGTATATGTATGTGTATATACATAATGTGTATATGTGTGTGTGTATTTTTTCTTTCGGGAGGGGTTCTGTTCCCTTCTCTGTTGACTGGGCGATGGGCGAGTAGCTTGCTCTGTTGCCTCTCGCATGGTCCTGCTGTTGGTGGGCGATTTGGGTTGTCTTCCGGCCTCTGGTGGCGTCGGTGGACAGCTTCTCCCCCTTTGGGGGGAGGTTCAGAGCTGGCGGGGTGGGCTTCTTCCCCTGCGCTTCGTCATGTCATCTTAGTGGGTGCGTTGGACATGGTCGATTCGCCCCATCTTTCTGGGGTTCCCGTCTACTCTTTGCAGTCATGGGCTTTTCGCATCTGCAGTTCTTCTGGACTTCTTCAGTCTGCGCCCTGGATTCTATGCCCTCCTCGTAGGACTGTTGTCTCCTGTCCGGCTTCTGTTGGGGCCGGGTACCTGGATGGTGGCCCTGGACCGCCAGGTCACTTCTTGGCATGTTTCTCTCCAGTTTTCTGGGACTGGCACAGTTGGTGGTGGGGCTTCAGGCTTGCTGCTTTTGTTGCCTTCCCTATTTTGTAATGGGCACTTGGTATATTTTTTTTTTTTTTTTGCATCTTTACCGAATCTTAGTGCCCTGTCCGAGTCTGAGATTCGGTGTCTGGCCTACCTTGACGACTGGCTGGTGTGGGCTCCCAGTCAGTCCGCTTGTCTGCTCACTAGGGGTATGGTTCTTTCCAGATCGCCGGGTTTGGTTTCCTGGTGATCTGGAGGCTATTCCATCTGTTTCCGTCCCAGGTTCGGACCTGGGCCTTGTTTAGGGCTATTGGGCCACTCATTGTCTTTCCCTCCAGAAGTATTACTGCGGCTGTGGTCCCGCCTTCGGCTGTACATGAGGGAGTCCTGGGTTGCTCGGCGGTTGCTTGAGCGGTTGTGCGGGAGTCTGAACTTCGACGTGCTGATCTGCCCGCGGAGTCGGGTTTGGCTTCGGCGTCTGTTTGGTTCCTTCGGAGACTCCCCTTCCGCCTCTTGCATTCGTTGGGTTCGTTCTTCTGGGGATCTTGTGTTGTCCTGCATCACCAGCTTCCTCTTTGGGGTTTTCGGGGTTCCGTGCCTTGGCGCCTCCCTGAGCTTTCGCTCGATGTGTTCACGGATGGGTCATCTCTCAGCTGGGGCTTTGTGACCAGTGCTCACCAGGTCGGCCGAGGTTGGTGGAGTCTGTCCGTCCGTCGGGCTCACAGCACGGTTCGGGAGTTCGTGGCTGTCTCGTTTGCGCTTTGGAGGGTTTGGGTCACTCGGTGCTCTACCATTCAGCTCTGTTCGGACTGTTCTCTGGCGGTTCTTGCCGGAACCACAGGGGTTTGGCTAACCGTGAGGTTCATGTCCGGGGTGTGTCCTGCGTTCTAGCGGATAGCTGTCTCGGTTCATTCCTCTCTTCGCGGATTGGCCAGTCGTCGCCAACTCGTTTTTTTGGCTCTGTCAGACATATGGACTCCTGGCCATGGACGTCTTCGAGTCAGCGTGGTCTAGGCGTCGCCCATTTTATGTGGCGCCCTTTCCCACATGCGAGGCATTCACGGTGGATGCTTTTCGGCAGGACTGGTCGAGGTGGGGGTACCTGTTCCTCTTCTCCCGGTCCAGCTGTTGCTTCGGATTCTGGCTCAGTTGCAGCCCATTCCCACAACTTGGGTTTGTTTTATTATGCCTACCTTTCTGGGTGCCTAACCCCGGTCGATGGCAGATAAGGAAAACTCCAACCACAAAGGAGTTTTCCAGGGCCATTGCTCCCTGAAACCTCTCTGAAGGGCCAGGTTCTGGCGCTGGTCCCTGGTAGGTCTGAACTCCTTAGCTAATGTCCCGGTCTAATATAACATACATTAGCCCGATAAGCTCCAGGGAGCCTCCGGGGCTCACCCAGAAAATGGCGTTTCATAACATTCGACCCTGGTTTTTTACTCTGAAATAATATAAGTTTATAGCGAAATAGATGTTTATAGATGTTATTAGAACGCCAGAAGAATTCATCAGTGTGATATATGAAGATTTTAGAAACCAAGTGGCATGAGAGGGCATAGGAAGTCAATGATCCAAGCGACAATGTTGTGGAGCGACTTATCCAAGATATATTGTTGCTTACAGGTTATATTAACTTAAGTTTGGATAGTTCAGGTTTAGTTAGGTTAGGTTAGGTTTTGTTAGGTTAGGTTTGTTAGGTTATATTTGGGTAGGTTGGTTAGGTTAGGTAGGTACAAACAGCTGATACGCCAGTAAACACTCTGCAAACAATAATGTGTCTTTGATAACTTGCACCACAACATTGTCACTTGGACCGTCGCCTTGCTTTGGCGTCACCGGCAGCTTATTTTCATCTAATTTTGTTATGAAATTATACTTTTCAGAGTAAAAATATGTTTCCCATGTTCTACATTCAGCACCAAAATTATAATGAATAAATATATCATCTTATTCATTACTACTGTAATATTAGGAAGCTTTGAGTAGCTTTTGGTAATTAGATGGACCCTGTCAATGGTGTGTATACATCTTAGCAGTGTGTCAAAGGTGTGTATATATCTTACAAGTGTACCAAAGGTGTGTATACATCTTACCAATGTGCCAAAGGTGTGTGTGTGCAGCTTACATGTTAAAAGTGTATGTGTACTTACGAGTGTCACAAAAGTGTGTGTAACTTCCAAGTGTCCCAAAAGTGTGTGTAACTTATGAGTGTCCCAAAAGTGTGTGTAACTTATGAGTGTCCCAAAAGTGTGTGTAACTAACAAGTGTCCCAAAAGTGTGTAACAAGTGTCCCAAAATTGTGTGTAACTTATGGGTGTCCCAAAAGTGTGTGTAACTTATGAGTGTCCCAAAAGTGTGTGTAACTTACAAGTGTCCCAAAAGTGTGTGTAACTTATGGGTGTCCCAAAAGTGTGTGTAACTTATGNCACCGCTAATATAAATCACATCGGCATCAATCATCCGTCATCAATCATCCGTCATCAATCAGCGGCCATCAATCATCCATCATCAATCAGCGGCCATCAATCATCCGTCATCAATCATCCGTCATCAATCAGCGGCCATCAATCATCCATCATCAAT
>WNGS01164858.1:24861698-24875266 GCA_020271785.1 Procambarus virginalis
ACCCAGTCTAAAGACCTGGACAGCTCAGGTGCACATGAGCAGGCTGGAGGTGGAACAATGCATGATCAAGCTTACGGAATGCAGCAAATGGACATCTACCCAGAATGCAAGCAGAAACGGCTCCGCTAGCGCCGCACAATATGAAGCAACAGTATCAGCATAAGATGACGGTCCTGAAACAACCAAGAGAGAAAGACAAAACAACCCGATCAGAAATTGAAGACAACTTACGAAGAGATTAAAAAGTGCAGAAGGACTGCCAGGAAACTTCATACGTACTTGCCATTGAGACGGAACTCGCAGGTGGGACAACAGCAACGAAGTCACCTGATCACCATACAAGTGGTGATAAACCTTATCAAAAAGACCAGACACGAAGCATGGAGGAGAAGAGCGAACCAGCCACGTACTAGACTGAACCGATCTGCTGAAAGAGGCGAAGCTGTGGGGAAACCCTCAGTTTTGGACACCAAGCAAGCATCACCTGAAACCAGGGCTGGGCCGCCATCAAGGGGCCACAGGACTACCCTTCCCTGGTAAGTCTTCAAGTGGGACTTGCTGGCCAACCATGGTTGCTCAGGGTTTCTCCCGTGGACATTTCTGATCCCTTTGAAAGTTTTCAGGACCCGTTGTCCCTTGGCACGCATTTCGGTCACAATGTTCTCCCGTTCTCGGAGGGGGATCCCGAGGGTGTTTTTCTGGACAGTAAACATCATAGTAAGGTTAATAGATTGGAGGCAAAACATCGCCTGCATCCTGCGGTGCCCTGTGAGAGCAACCTCTGTCTCCACACCCTCCACACTGCTTCCCAGTTGGACGAGGTCTCCAGGCCTATGTATGTTCATCATTGCCTTTGATGCCGATACACCTGCTGATCAGAGTGTTTTTGGAAATAGTAGGGTACGCAGTCTACGAATCAAGCCGTTCCCGAGTCTTTTAGATCAAGGTGCATGATTTCAGGCTGAATAAAAGCAGGAACTTGATTGCTGTGGACCACGCTTCTTCCAGGGACTTGATGCATTCAGACATTACCTGGTATCTGTGGTTACAAGGTCTGTTGTTATACTTCTCTGGGTGACCATTTGGTACGATATGAGGTCTGGCATGTTGTTGACGTTTGTGCGGATGATATCAAGGCGCAACTGCAGGATGCTGACATTCCAATCTGTGGTGTCAAGAAATTTATGCGTAGAATTGATAGTGATCTGTGTGACACTGGCATGGCCATCCTTACTTTCCTCCTTACTTTTCTTGACTCCTTTTCCCCTGGTCGGGTTTGGATTAATGGCTTCCTCTATAAATTGGAGGTGCATGTTCCCCGTCCCACTCAGTGCTTTCGTTGTAAGGGTTTTCACCATACCTCTCATGGTTGTACCAATGACGTCCGTTGTGGCAAATGCTCTGGTTCCCGAAGGATCCAGAACAGCCACCGAAGCCAGATCCGACTCGATGGGTAGACCATCATGGGGAAATTCAGACTCCCTCATAGCTGCCCCGAACAACCAATGAATTATCTTGAGATGATTTCGGGGCTTAGTGTCCCCGAAGCCCGGTCCTTGACCAGGCCTCCACCCACAGGAAGCAGCCTGTAGCAGCTGTCTAACTCCCTGGTACCTATTTACTGTTAGGTAACAGCGGCATCAGGGTGAAAAAAACATTTGCCCATTTGTCTCCGCCTCCACCGGGAATCAAACCCGGAACCTCAGGACTACGAATCTGAAGCGCTGTTCCACAGCTGGGTGGGACCCGGGTTCCCTTCAAAAACAACAGGCGGGAACGCAGTGGCAGCAATGCCGCGGGAGGGAGAGACAAGGAAGTGGTCTGAGCATCCCACACAAGACTCGGCCAAGTTTGAACCTGAGAGGGAACTAAATGGACTTCCTCCAGTTCACCAAGAGCCCAAACCTGGTGAGCTGGGAAAGAACCAAATCCCTGGCAAGCAGACATGTGGAGTGGCTGAGAGCCCAGACCAGCCAGTCATCAAGGCAAGCCAGAATCCAAATGCCTAACAGAGGCAAACAGGTCACCACAACCCTGGTAAGGCGTGTGAACATGCAAGGTGCCAGATTTAAGCCAAATGGAAGGCAACAAAATCGCTAAGCCTGTCACCCCCAGACAAAACCGAGCCAGTCCCTGAACGAATCGGGACGTGCCAATACATATCCTGGAGGTCCAGGGACACCATCCAAGCACACAGCTCCAAAAGCAGCAGACCTGGGATAGAGTGGTCATCCGAAAGAAGGGGCAAAAGACCCCTGGGGTTCAGAGGGGACAAGTCTAGAATGAACCGCCGGTCTTCACAGTCCGGTTTTGGAACTGGAAACAGGCGGGAAACCCACCTGAGAGATGCCGTCGTTTCGACCACGCCAAAGCGAACTCATTCCAGGATGACCCAACAGAAAGCAGAAGAGGCCTACCTCACCAGCCCCAAACCCCCCTGAAAGCCACCTGCTTTCCTGTGAACAGAGACACAGAGAATGCTCCACCACAGACTCTGCAAACAGCAATGGACAAAAAGGGGACGAAATTTTACGAGCCAGGGGCCCAAGCGGATTCCAAAGAGTGGACAAGCACCTCTTGCCGGCACTTGAGGCTAGAAGCAAAGAACAGAGACACCGCTTCCTTCAGAATCTGTGGAAACAACTTCAACAAGGCTCCTGACGCCCGAACAGCTGAGGCAAGAGCATCGGACACAGGCCCGGAACCTAGCACCTCCGCCTCCTCCATGAGACACTCTGAAGACAACTCCAGCAGGAAAAAGAAGTGTAAGACCAAAGCCAGATGCCCACAGGTGCACAAATCCTTGGCACCAGAGATACCGAAAGGGCCAGAACCTGCACGTGAAGTTGCTCCTGACCGATATCACGAGGAAGGACGGGGGGTGAACAAGCACGCATTGAGGTGCTCAAACTCATCCCTACCTCCTTCCCCAGGTAAACCTGAACGACCGTAGTCAACTTCCGCTAGTCAAGCATGCGGGTCCAACAGAAAGCATGCCACATCCCAATGAAAAGAAAGGGCAGTCTGACAGCCAGGAAGTCGCAAACCGGAAGTGGCAGTCCCTGAAGCCGTCCAAGTGTCACCACCAAGAAAACTGTGCCCCAACTCTGAAACCCTCAGACATTTGGGAGACAAGGAACGGGGTTTGTAAACAGGATGAACCACAGCAGGTGGTTCTGCCAGGTAGCCAAGGGGGTCAGGTAGCCTGGTGGATAGCGTGCAGGATTCGTAATTCTGTGGCGCGGGTTCGATTCCCGCACCCGGCAGAAACAAATGGGCAAAGTTTCTTTCACCCTGAATGCCCCTGTTACCTAGCAGTAAATAGGTACCTGGGAGTTAGTCAGCTGTCACGGGCTGCTTCCTGGGGTGTGTGTGTGTGTGTGGTGTGGAAAAAACAAAAAAAATAGTAAACAGTTGATTGACGGTTGAGAGGCGGGCCGAAAGAGCAAAGCTCAACCCCCGTAAAATACAACTAAGTGAATACAGCAGGGGAAGGATAAGGGGGTCGCGGATGAAACCAAAGTTGAGGCGACTAACACCCCAAGTTCGGGTTTCTATAACCAAATTGGGGCAGCTGCAAGGAATCCGGAAAGGCAACCACCCTAACTCATTGCAGAAAACCATACATGCAATGCTGAAGCTGCCTGCACCCAAATATTACCATTAGTAGATGGTGTGAATTGGAGTACCAGCATGGAACACTACTCGCAAGACTCCTGGTCAAAGGTGTCATTGACCCAACAGGCAGCATGGCGAAGGCAAAAATGGTGAGTGTCACCCCTGAGAGAAGGGGACAGAGCAACCTTCAAACTCACACCAAGTGAGGTAGGACTCAGAGGTCTCTTCCATCAGATCAATGAACCCCAATGGGGGTTACCAGGGCCCTTAGGCTGACTGCTAAGGGAAGCCCAGGCAAGGTACTGCTAACCGGTTATCCCAGAGCTACCAAGCAAACTAACTAAAAGCTGAACCCCTGAGATGCATGCAAGCATGGAGACCTAGCGACGGGCCACCAAAATCATACAAGGCAAACCCCCACCAGGCAAAACAAAACAAAACAAAACCCCACAAAAGCACAATGTCTCCAGGGGGAACAGAACCGGCCGCTATGCGTATATCAGACAGCTGCACAGTCTCTCGTGCCCCAGCCAGCGACGATACTACCTCCTACCCAAGGCCAAACAGGAGTAAGAACCACCACAGCTGAACCCCAAGGGTAGGCAATCACCAAGCGGCAACAGAACCACGCGGAGGTAGCCTCTCCCAAACGGCTCATGGAAGTTAACCCTAAGCCACAAGGGCAATACTTACAGGGCACCTAGGGAAGGTGGTCCTAGGTGCAAACAGCCCAAGTACTCTTGTGTTGCTCATGGCTTGCACACCACCAACACAGAAAAACAACACTGCTATGCAGCACTGCTCAAAGGATGGATCCAGAGTCGATTGACAGTCACCAACACAACAGCTTCTTGAACTAGGGTTGAGTAGCTTGTGCAGGAGGTCTGGGACTCTCCCCTTCCCCCTCCCGGGAAGGAGGGAGTTGTGCACATATCAGCGTGGCGGTTGTGGTGATGTCATGCTTATTTGCTTGTTTTCTCTTTGCTTGTTCGGGTTTGGCTTGCAATTTTTTAACAGCTGTAGTTTGTTTTGGAATTCCTACCTTTCTGGGTGCCAGACCTGGTAGATGGGCAAACACAGTCTGCTTCTAATTACATAGGGGTGTCTATAGGCTATTGCTTCTTGTGCCTCATTTGAGGGGGCTAGGTTCTGTCACTGGTCCCTGGTAGGCCTAGAACTCCATCAATTGACTGTTGTCATGATCTAGTATATGCACATCAGCCCGATATAGCTCCGGGGAGCTGATGGGGGCTTTCCACAGAAAAACTGGGTAAATTTGTTACACATGATCTTCCAGTTCGAAAACCATACTGTTTGTCTGTTCTTATATCGTTTTTCTCTGGGTGTTCTACCCGTTTAGTTTTAATTATTTTTTCTAATGTTTTGACTACTGCACTTGTCAATGATACAAGCTTATACTAGAAGGTCTTCCATGTTGCTGCCTTTATAAATTGGAACTATATTAGCCTTTTTCCATATATATATGTCTGCCAGGACTCCTTTACATAGAGATGACTAAAAAATCAATTGAATGGAATGTTTAGCTCAGGTGCCCATTCTCTCAGAACCCAAGGTGAAACTCCATCTGGGTTAATGAGCTTGAGCTAGTTTTAATAGATTTAGTTGTTTGTTTATACGATTTAGGGAGCTCATTTGGCAATTTTGAATGTAAGGTACAAGATTGAAAGCCGTACCCTAGAGTATCGCTAACAACACCCACTCTTACTTTCTTATAAATAATGGGAGTGCAGGGATCTATATAGTAATAATCACCAGTTCTAACTACATGGGACAATGGTACAATTTGGGGTACAATTTTACAAAAGGGTTTTTATTTAACAAATTATAGATTTCCTCACACTAATTAGAACAGGGGAGGGGTGTACTTGGATCCACCACAGGATTGATACAAAGGGGGGGGGGTCCCTTCCCACCAACACACACACCTCAGAAGACCACTGGCACAAGGAACCACACACAACGGTTTAGGCCTCTACCAACTGGGACTTAAGGTCATTACTCTATTCCACTCCTCTTGGGTAACTACAAAGGGATGGGTTTTAACAATACACTGTTCTGACCACAATACACAAAGCAATGTACAAAGTAAATGTGGATAATCCCATGTGACACACAGCTGAGTACATGCACTTGAATTAACAACACACCACTCTCCCTACACACAGGGTTCTAAAATCCTTATTTCTACAAATTCCTATCTCTAACTCATAAAAAAGGGAAGGACCGCTATAAACATCTATAATACCTGCACTTATCGTATTTGTTAGGGTCCATCCAAAACACTGGTCTTGTTTTCACTGCCTCTCTCTCTCCCAAGTGACCGATAGGGGCTTGCACATGTCCCTGCCTGACCGGTTCCAATAATGTCTCATCCCTATACATGTCATACACATTTCCCAATACTTCATTTATGTCATATAATGTTCCAGGCTGTTTTTCTACATTTAACACTGTTGTTTCTCTATATTTTCTTGCATTGAATCTGCTTTTTTTTAACCATTTTATCCCTTTTGTTTACATTGGCTTTTAGGAGATTACATTTTCCTGTTGAGATGATGCTCTGTGCATCTGAAAGGGGTCAGAGCTCCAGACTGTTTTTCAACATTTAACACTGCTATTTCTCCCTACACAAGGGTCTCTCTCCTACATAACTGTTTTTCAACATTTAACATGCTATTTCTCCCTACACAAGGGTCTCTCTCTTACATGAGGCTTTGATTCTTTTGAACCCAGCAGTGGTCTGTATTAGTTTCCTGACTTTCTGGATCCTTTCTGGATGGATGAGGGTTTCAGACAGTTACCTGCTATCTATGCCTGGAGTTATTAACCTATGGAACTGCCTACCCACTGAAGCTGTAAATGCCAAAACTGTAAACATATGGTTACAGTTTTGGCATTTACAGCTTCGGTGGCTAGTCGGTTCCATAGGTTTATAACTCCAAGCATAGAGAATAGGTATCTCTTTGACATCACCATCCCTCCAGAAAGAATCCAGAAAGTCACCAAACTAATACCGACTACTGCTGGGTTTAAAAGAACCGAAGCCTCAAAACTGCCAAACAAGTTCCTGCAACCATATATTTACTCTTCGAAAAAGCAGTAAGGCAAAATTCTCATGAAAAATGTGGAGGGGGAAACCTTTGACAAGCCACTGACTTCCTGTTCCCATCAAGGCAAGTAGAGAGATGATGGCCCTCTAATAATTTCAGTTAAATGTCAGTGTGTATATTATATATGTACTGTACAGTATACATATTTATATTACTAAAATTTACAATACATAAACATGAAAGTGAGTTATTATATTAGTATAAAACATAAAATCTAAATGTAATGTATATACCATGATCAGAACCTGTCTCAGGGGTTCCCATATTTTATCGACAGAATAATACAATCAAGTGTGGGGGTGGCGGGGGCAGCAGCAGTGCTTCGTGGCGTCTGGCACAGGCACGAGCAACCCACCGCACCATCTGCACACTGCTGTTGGCTGCCCACACTGCCTTAGGTGCACAGCTAGAGACCATTATGGCTATCTTGCCACCATGGGTTGCTAGCAGTGGTAATGCAGGTGCCGCCTCCACCACTCCCCCTACTCCACAGCCAACACGACTCAAGGTTGATAATTTGTCAGATGTTGCAAAGGTCAGTCAAGTATTTATCTGCAGATGAGTTATTGATTGATAAATATATATATAATTCATATTTGATTGCATGATTAACCCTTGTATGACGCCTGGCTATTTAGCATGTGTCACTCACAGGCGCATACCAAAAAAAAAATTAAAAATTATTTTTTCTTCTAAACCTGTTAATTTGTGCTCACTGATCATGGGAAAAATACTAAAAAAAATCGTAAGTGGCATATATTGCCTGCTATAGGGTGGGGAAGTCTGGCAAAAAACAGGCGCTGACTCAGCGTGCGTCCCAGGCGGTCTGTTGCTCGCCAGCTGTCAAGCCGGAGTTGCCACAGAGATAATTACCTAATTATTTCAATGTCTCTGATTGATTTTTCGTACTTTTTTTGCTGTAATATTATTCAATAGTGTGTAGTGTGATATATTTATATAATAAAATGAGTGAATCATCGATGTACTCAAAAATATGGTATGCATATTGTTGAGTCAATTATGTTCATCAAACAGTGAACAAATACTTTGTCGGTTATTACACTATATACACAGGTTATATATAAGTATCTGCATGTTTTGTTCACCATAACGAACCACTAAGTTGCTATTATGAGTCAAAAAGTAATGAGGAGTGACTGCCACACAACAGCCAGCCACTCAATCCCTCCTTCAATACCTCACTCGCCCACATTCTCCTCTCACCATACTGTTTTTGCTTTTATTCACTATATACAGACGTTATATATAAGTATCTACATTCATGTTCACCATAACGAACCACTAAGTTGGCATGCTGAGTGGCAGTGCCAGTGGCAGCCCGCCACTGGCTGCTACTTCCTCCCTCCCTCAAGTCACCTGACTCATCCACATTCTCCTCCCACAATACTGTTTTTGCTTTTATTCACTATATACATACGCTATATATAAGTTTCTACATTCGTGTTCACCATAACGAACCACTAAGTTGGTATGCTGAGTGGCAGTGGCAGCCAGTGGCAGCCCACCACTGGCTGCCACTCCCTCCCTCCCTCACCTCAGCTGACTTGCCACCATTCTCCTCCCACCATATTGTTTTTGCTTTTATATACAGACATTATATATAAGTATTTACATGTTTTGTTCACCATAACTGTACATCTAAGCTTGTATGGTGAGTAAAGGCACAAAGACGTAGCTACTCACACAGTCAGCTGGTGGCTGCTGCCCTCAAGGCCAGACCCACTAATATTTCTCCTCCAACAATACTGTTTGTGGTGTTATTACACTATATATACACATTATATATAAGTATCTACCTGTTTTATTCACCATACTTGTACAAGTAAACTGGTATGGTGCCCAAAGACCATCGTGGTCACCAGTAAACAACATGGTAAGTCGTGCAGACGACACCACCGCCCTCACCAAAATGGCGGCTCCCAACCTACTCCTCTTGCTGTTTATACCCACTATACACACGTTATATATAAGTATCTACATTTGTGTTCACCATAGCGAGCCACTAAGCTGGTATGGTGAGTGCAGTCTATAAAAGGAGGCCACACACAGTAAGAAGACGTCACTACCCTCCCTCCCACAGCATTACTCCTCCCTCCATGGAGCACAGCACTAAATATCACCACAATCCTACTATTATCAGAACCCTGGTCAGTTTTAGCACAGTCAGGGGTCTTCTGTAATAATATCATCGCTACATAATAGCATGAACAAGTATATTATGGCGTTTTTAGGCGATGCTGTGGTCACAAGCGGAACAGCAGTGCTGTGAGCTCATGCTGCGTGCGTCAGGCTAGGTAGCTCACTCAATACTGAGGCCCCTAACACCCGGGAATTTGGCCCATGATTTAAAAAAAAATGGCATCTGTTTACAAGAGCCCTGATGAAGATGTGGTGAACCCGGTGTATCAGCGGGTCATTTAAATCTTGCGTAGTACTCCAAAGCATCACATGATGCCATGCGCAATTTACTGCGTCGGTCAAAGCATCATATGATGCGATGCGCAATTTAAGGGTTAAATTAAGGGAGGGAATCATTAACTATCTTGCAGTGCATAATCTTGTAAAATCAACAAAACATGGTTATAAACAAATATATCCTGCTTAATTAACCTGCTCACATTTTTAGAAATTGTAGCCAGCTACTCAAAGAACGTCCATTAGATGTACTATGAATTGTACATGGGCTTCTCTGAAGCTTTTGATAAGGTGCTACATGCAAAACTGGCACAGATATTACAAGCACTTTGAATAATTAAAAATATTTGAATAGATAAAACAATGATTAAAACCAAATAAGCAAAATAAATAGAAATAAATCTGATTGAAACAAATGTGGTTAGTGAATTGACACTAGGTTCCATTTTGGTGTTATTTCCTTCTGGGGGAGTCCCTTGGTGGCTTCCTGTAGCTAACTTTCAGAGATTACTCCAGTCTACGAGTCACATCAATTATATGAGTTAACACCTTAGCGCCCAGGGCATGCACGCCGCAAACTTTGACGTCATGCCCCTGGCAGTGCGGGCGAACGTGCGGGCAAGCGCTCGGTGACACTAAATGTGTATACTTGTTTCAGTTTACTCTCCTTAATTCTCTTGCTACATCATTTGTTTTGGTATCATTGTGTTTGCAATAGAATTCCCTACAGATGTATATGCATATAAGGTCCAAAAGTCAAGCGTGACTCCCCACAGCAAAGCTTAAAGTCTGCAAAAGTTACCCATGAGAACACAAAATCAGTAAAATGTAATTATCTAAGTGTAGTTACAGGATGAGAGCTACGCTCGTGGTGTCCCGTCTTCCCAACACTCTTTGTCATATAACACCTTGAAACTACTGACGGTATTGGCCTCCACTACCTTCTCACCTAACTTATTCCAACCATCTACCACTCTGTTTGCGAAAGTGAATTTTCTTATATTTCTTCGGTATCTGTGTTTAGCTAGTTTAAATCTATGACCTCTTGGTCTTGAAATTCCAGGTCTCAGGAAATCTTTCCTATCGATTTTATCAATTCCTGTTACTATTTTGTTCATAGTGATCATATCACCTCTTTTTTTTCTTCTGTCTTCTAGTTTTGGCATATTTAATGCCTCTAACCTCTTCTCATAGCTCTTGCTCTTCAGTTCTGGGAGCCACTTAGTAGCATGTCTTTGCACCTTTTCCAGTTTGTTGATGTGCTTCTTAAGATATGGGCACCACACAACCGCTGCATATTCTAGCTTTGGCCTAACAAAAGTCGTGAACAATTTCTTTAGTAAATCGCCATCCATGTATTTAAAAGCAATTCTGAAGTTAGAAAGCATGGCATAGGCTCCTCGCACAACGTTCTTTATGTGGTCCTCAGGTGATAGTTTTCTATCTAGAACCACCCCCAGATCTCTTTCTTTATCAGAATTCTTTAAGGATTTCTCACATAATATATAGGTTACGTGGGGTCTATGGTCTCCTATTCCACATTCCATAACATGGCATTTATTAACATTAAATTCCATTTTCCAAGTGGTGCTCCATATACATATTTTGTCCAGGTCATCTTGAAGGGCATGACAATCATCGAAGTTTCTTATCCTTCCTATTATCTTAGCATCATCAGCAAACATATTCATATAATTCTGTATACCAACTGGTAGATCATTTATGTAGACAAGTAACATCACTGGTGCAAGAACTGAACCCTGTGGTACTCCACTTGTGACATTTCTCCAGTCCGATACATTGCCTCTGATCACTGCCCTCATTTTTCTATCAGTCAGAAAATTTTTCATCCATGTTAGAAGCTTACCTGTCACCCCTCCAATATTTTCCAGTTTCCAGAACAACCTCTTATGTGGAACTCTGTCAAAAGCCTTTTTTAGGTCCAGATAGATGCAGTCAACCCAACCATCTCTTTCCTGTAATATCTCTGTTGCTCGATCATAGAAACTGAGTAAATTCGATACACAGGATCTTCCAGATCGAAAACCATACTGTCTGTCTGATATTATATCATTTCTCTCCAGGTGTTCTACCCATTTAGTTTTAATTATTTTTTCCAATATTTTGACTATTACACTTGTCAGTGATACCTGGTCTATAATTAAGGGGGGTCTTCCCTGCTTCCACTTTTGTGGATTGGAACTATGTTAGCCTTTTTCCACACATCGGCTACAACTCCTGTAAACAGGGATGCCTGAAAAATCAGTTGAAGAGGAATGCTGAGCTCAGGTGCACATTCTCTCAGAACCCATGGTGAAACTCCATCTGGACCAACTGCTTTGTTCTTATTTAGCTCCTTGAGCATTTTTTCCACTTCATCTCTAGACTCCTCTATGTGCTCTATGTTGTTCTCTGGAATTCTTATTGTATCTGGTTCCCTGAAGATTTCATTTTGTACAAACACACTTTGGAACTTTTCGTTTAATGTTTCACACATTTCCTTTTCATTTTCCGTGAATCTATTACCCATTTTCAACCTGTGAATATTATCCTTTACCGGCAATTTGTTGTTTATGAATTTATAGAATAGACCTGGTTCTGTTTTACATTTGTCTGCAATCCCTTTTTCAAAATTTCTTTCTGCGTCTCTAATCACTGCCGTGTAGTTGTTTCTCCCATCTTTGTATCGCTGGTATGTTTGGGGGTTTGGCCTCTTCCTGTATTGATTCCATTTTTGTGTCTTTTGGTCTCTAGCCCTCTCGCACTTTCTGTTGAACCAATCCTGTTTCCTAGTTCTGCTTCTCTGTTTTGGTATAAATTTTTTGTGCCTTTATCATATATTTCACAAAACTTGACATACATCTCATTCACTTCCTTGCTTAGCAACAAGTCTGTCCAATTATACTCACTAAAAAAATTTCTAAGGTTGCCATAATGTCCTCTCCTAAATTCAGGTTTTTCAATTGCATCAACCGTCATATTTTCTTCCAGATTATAATGCATTGCATACTTTATTCCGAAAAAGACATGGTCACTTTTACCCAAGGTAGGAAGGTACTGAATGTCAAATATTTCTTCCTCCTTCCTGGTAAATATCAAATCTAGCATGGAGGGAATGTCCCCTTCCCTCATCCTCGCAGCTTGTTTAACATGTTGATACAAGAATGTTTCCAGGATGAGGTCATACAAATTTACAGGTCCAGAAATCTTCTGTTTTAGCTTCATATGCTTCCCAGTTTATGGATTTCAAGTTGAAGTTGCCGACTATCAACAGTCGTGAACTATCGTTATCCGCTCTCGCTATGATCTCTCTCATTATTGTTATAAGACCTTCTCGTTTACTATCTAGCTCCTCCTTTGACCATGTGCTGCTTAGCAGTGGACTATATGCATTTATGATCATTAGTTTATCATCCTCATGGCAGATCTCTAGTTCTATTATGTCAACTTCTTGTGGATTGGCAGTCATTATTTCATTCACCTTTAGGTGTTCTTTCACCAGCACAGCAACACCACCGCCTTTCCTAATTTTTGTGACCCGTCTCCAAATTGAGTAGCCCCTTGGGATATGACCTCATTTAAAATAAGATCTTCAAGTTTTGTCTCCGTGAGTGCAACAATGTCTGGTGTCTGCAGCTGTATTACATCACTTAACTCCAGTATCTTGATCTTACTCCATCTATGTTGGTGTATGCATCTTCAGGAACTGTTCCCCTCTTCTTATTTTTCACTCCCCCTTTCTCTAATGATTTTGTTGGTTGCCTATGTACCACTTTACTGGTCTGCCTACCCCTATCACTTTGTGAAAAAAGAATTGATTTCTTCTTCATTCCTACTCTCATTTAAACGTTTTGCCTCGGCGAGGTTCAGTTTCAGCTTCTCTCTATCTTCTTTTGAAAGATCTCGTCTTAACGACCACACTTTCCCATCCTCATCACTTTGTAATTTTCTAGCATTCCTTAGTACTTCTTCCATCTGTTTGGCACCATTTAGGGTGATCCTCAAAGGTCGATCTTTCCCTTTTACATATCTGCCTATTCTCCTGTAGTCACACACATTCTCTATGGTTGTAAGACCTTCCACGAGGCCAACAATTTTATCTACTACTTTTGCTTCTTCTACAGCTCTTTCTGACCTAGATGTTATCTCCTTTTCTTTGCAGCCAAAAATGATCAGGGACTTACTCCGATCAACTGTGTTTTGCACCAACTTCGGGTTAGATGCCAATTCTTTTCTCACTTCTAGCCTAATGTTTGTTTTATCTTGTGTGTGCACATGTGTGTAGGTGCATGTGCATACACCTTAGTGTGTGTGTATTTATATATATATATTTTCTTTCATCATGTCATCTTAGTGGGTTCGTTGGATGTGGTCGGTCCGCCC
>WNGS01164858.1:24875276-24895603 GCA_020271785.1 Procambarus virginalis
ATTACATCACTTAACTCCAGTATCTTTGATCTTACTCCATCTATGTTGGTGTATGCAATCTTCAGGAACTTGTTCCCCCTCTTCTTATTTTTCACTCCCCCTTTCTCTAATGATTTTGTTGGTTTGCCTCTTTGTACCACTTTACTGGTCTGCCTACCCCTATCACTTTGTCGGAAAAAAGAATTGATTTCTTCTTCATTCCTACTCTCATTTAAACGTTTTGCCTCGGCGAGGTTCAGTTTCAGCTTCTCTCTATCTTCTTTTGAAAGATCTCGTCTTAACGACCACACTTTCCCATCCTCATCACTTTGTAATTTTCTAGCATTCCTTAGTACTTCTTCCATCTGTTTGGCACCATTTAGGGTGATCCTCAAAGGTCGATCTTTCCCTTTTACATATCTGCCTATTCTCCTGTAGTCACACACATTCTCTATGGTTGTAAGACCTTCCACGAGGCCAACAATTTTATCTACTACTTTTGCTTCTTCTACAGCTCTTTCTGACCTAGATGTTACTCCTTTTCTTGCAGCCAAAAATGATCAGGGACTTACTCCGATCAACTGTGTTTGCACCAACTTCGGGTTAGATGCCAATTCTTTTCTCACTTCTAGCCTAATGTTTGTTTTATCTTGTGTGTGCACATGTGTGTAGGTGCATGTGCATACACCTTAGTGTGTGTGTATTTATATATATATATTTTCTTTCATCATGTCATCTTAGTGGGTTCGTTGGATGTGGTCGGTCCGCCAATCCTCCAGGGTTCCTGTCTGCTCTATGCAGACACAGGTCTGGCAGATCTATGGTTCTTCTGAACTTGTTCAGACTGCGCCCTGGATTCTATGCCCTCATCGGAGGACTGTTGTCTCTGGTCCGGTTTCTGTTGAGGCCAGGTGCCTGGATGGTGGCTCTGGACCTCCAGTCACTTCTTGGTATGTTCCTCTCCAGGTTTCCGGGACTGGCACAGTTGGTGGTGGGACTTCAGGCTTGCCGCTTTTGTTGCCTTCCCTAGTTTGTAATTAGCACTTGGTGTATTTACGCATCTTTACCGGATCTTGGTGCCCTGTCTGAGTCTACTTGGGGATTCGTTGTCTGGCCTACCTCGATGACTGGCTGGTGTGGGCTCCTAGTCGATCCGCTTGTCTGCTTGCCAGGGGTGTGGTTCTTTCCAGATCGCCGGGTTCAGTTTCCTGATGATCTGGAGGCCGTTCCATCTGTTTCCGTCCCGGGTTCGGACCTGGCTGGGTTTTGTTTAGGGCTCTTGGGCCGCTCCTTGTCTTTCCCTTCAGAAGTGTTGCTGCAGCTGTGGTCCCGCCTTTGGCTGTTTATGAAGGGGATCCCGGGTTGCTTGGCGGTTGCTTGAGCGGTTGTGCGGGAGTCTGACCTTCGACGTGCTGGTCTGCCCGCAGGGTCGGGTTTGGCTTCGGCATCTGTTTGGTTCCTTCGGAGACTCCCTTTCTGCCCCTCTTGCAATCTTTGGGTTCGTCCTCCAGGGATCTTGTGTTGGTGCTGTGTCACTAGCTTCCTCTTTGGGGTTTTCGGGGTTCCGTGCCTTGGCACCTCCTCGAGCCTTCGCTCGATGTGTTCATGAACAGGTCATCTCTCAGCTGGGGCTTTATGACCAGTGTTTACCAGGTCAGCCGGGGATGGTGGGGTCTGTCCATCCGTCGGGCTCACAGCACGGTTCGGGAGTTCGTGGCTGTCTAGTTTGCACTTTGGAGGGTTCTGGTCACTCGGTGCTCAATCATCCAGCTTCATTCGGACTGTTCTCTGGCGGGTTCTTTGCCGGAACCACAGGGTTTCTCTTAGGTGTTTGACCTTTGGGGTTGGTCCCTTCAAGTGGCTCTTTTGCTGGATTCTCGGGGTTTGGCTAACCGTGAGGTTCATATCCGGGGTGTATCCTGCGTCCTGGCGGACAGCCTGTCTCGGTTCATTCCTCTGTTCATGGATTGGTCAGTCGTCGCCAACTCGTTTCGTTGGCTCTGCTGGACGTGTGGACTCCTGGCCATGGACATCTTTGCATCAGCGTGGTCTAGGTGTCGCCCATTCGATGTGGCACCCTTACCTGCCTGCGAGGTGTTTATGGTAGATGCCTTTCGGCAGGACTGGTCGAGGTGGGGGTACCTGTTCCTCTTCTCCCGGTCCTGCTGTTGCTTCGGAGTCTGGCTTGGTTGGAGTCCATTCCCAAGGAGAGTAGTCCTCATGGTCCCTTGGTGGCCGGCCCAGCTTTATTTTCAGACGCTGCTTGATAGGTGTCCGAACTCGGGGTGTTTTCCTGCAGCTCGCCTCTTTCGGCAGGTCGAACCGGTCCTGTCCGTGACTGGTTCGGCCTTCTCCTCAGCTCTTCGCATTTGGTATTTTGACGAGGGTATCACCATCTCTATGATGATCAGGTGGCTTCGTTGATGGTGTCTCACCTGTGAGCTTTGTTGCGATGACAGTAGTCCCAAAATAGTAGAATAGACAGAATAGTAGAATAGACAAAATAGATAGTAGTAGAAACACCAGTTACTGGTGTTTCTATGCACCTTTTTCTTGCCGCTTTTTCTCTGCTTGTTGTCTTTTTTTTCGCATCGGGTTGTCTGTCCTTTCTTTGGTTTTCAGGACTACAGTTATTGATGTTTCTTACTGTCCCTCGTTTGTGCGCGCTGGCGGAGCCGCTCTGTATTGCTTTCGGGTGGACGTCACATCTGCCCCGTTCTGTACGCTTTCTCGTGTTTTGTTTCACCTCCGGCATGCTCATGCGCCGCCTGAGCCGTCCTGCTCCTTGATCAGGGTGCCCTCTTATCTTCTCCTCAGTTTTGGTAGCCCCTGCAGTTCAAGTTTGGTTTTCATAGGCCATATTTTGTTGGCATGGGCCTCTGCAGGTCAGGTCGGGAGCTTCCGGATCTTCCAGTGCAGAGGTTTCTGCTCTTTGGTACTGATGGTAGGTTTGTACGTTTGCAGCCTTTCTCTATCCTTCTGGCGACGGTCAAGACGGCTGTTTTCCGGAGGGGTCCTTGGGGTATTGATGCTTGATTGGTTCGGCCGGGGGTGCGTCCTGTGTTGTCCGGTTGCGCCTCTTTGCCGTTACCTGCGTACCATGTCTGGTGATGCGCTTTGGGTTGATCTGGTTCCCCTCATTCCCTGTTTCAGGGCTCGGATCTTGCATGTCGTCTGCAGAGTTTTTAAGTCTTCCAGCCTGCGGTCTATCCTTGCGCCCGTGCTGTTCAGACCTTTGCAGATTTCGATGCTGTGTTGGTGACGTCTAGGGCTCATTTCGGGCACGGGGATTTGAGGGTCGCACAGGTTCCTGGCTGCCCGTTCTTTATGCGCGTGTCTACTCCTGTGCGTTCTTGTTGCCTTGGGTCGCAGGTTGCAGCCTGTTGTCTCGGCTTCGCGTTGTGGAGTTTGTGGCGGCCGCCTCCTGGGTCAGCCTTTTCTTTTCCTTCTCTTTGGGTATGAAGCTCCAGGGAGCCGTAAGGGCTCCCCCACAGAAGACCAGCGTTGAATATAATGAAACATCATTTTCTGGGTGAGCCCCGGAAACTCCCTCCCTCTCACCGGTCGGCAGTTTTTTTGCGTTGGTTGAAGCTTAGCTTCCGAACTGATGCTAGGCAACCAGCGTGGTGAGATCTGGGACTCCCCCCTCCCCTTCTCAGGGCGGGGAGGGCTACGCGGACGTTCGGCACGGCAGTAAAGTGTGATGTTTGCTTGTTTCCTTGGGCTTTAGCCCGATAAGCTCCAGGGAGCCTCTGGGGCTCACCCAGAAAATTGTGACATTCAACGCTGGTTTTTTTTCACCCAAAGAGTAATAAAGACCATAGAGTTGACTTCCTGTTCCTTCATGTTAAATTTTAGCTGGAAAAAATCCTTGGGAATAATGGGGGACCTTTAACAAACTGCCAGCTTCTTGTCCTTATAAAGACCACTAGAGGTGGTGACCACCAGGTAAATTCAGTTAAAAGTGGCCATTTCAACCTTGGTTCTCATCCCTCCAATCTTGTTAACCTTTCTCTGATGCTCATCCCTGCCCTTGATCGACAGCAGGACTTTTGCTTACTTTTTGTTTTTTCTATTCTACATTTCAAGAATTTTTATGGCTACTTTGCCTTTGTTTGTAGTGAGGATGCAGGTGGTGGAGCTTTGTTGATAGCTCATATTAGGACAAATGTTTTTTGTAAAATTCTTGCATGGATCAGTTGATATACTAGAAGGTAGCAACGAATGGTTGTATGCATGGGTCACTTGGAACAGTCTAAGATAGTTACTATTTATTTAAAATACTGAGTACTGTATTTACTATTAGGTCACGTAACAAATTAGATCACGTCACTTTGGGTCACCTAACAATTTTCATATAGAATAAGTGTAGGATTCCAATTTAATAACACAGTAATATAGTATTAACAGTCACACACTTTATACTAACAAATATTGTTATGCATGCTCCTAGGAGTGTTACTTCGCTCTCATCGGAGGACAAACGCCACGCTTTGATCGCCGGCTTAACGAAAGGACTCGGGTAAATAACCTTCTCAACAGTTGCCTGTGATGCATGGTAGAAATGTGGTGGTCTTTTCTTGTGGCAACAGTTTTAATTTTAGTTTCTGTCTTTTAAATTTCTATAGACTAAGTAACTATTTTCTTGTAAGTTTAACCAAGATCTTAGAAAAGTGATATGGTGTTATCATGCATATAATATTATGTTTGGAAAAGTGTATTGCACATGCTATAGTTTTTATATTTGCTTTTAAATTTGACTTAAATATTGGAAATTAAAGTGCACACCATCATGAATACTTTTCCTCCAATAACAAAACTGTCATCCTTTTAAGAATCCTTAGTGTTTAATTTATACTTCTTATTATTGTAACTGAGTGTCCCATGAAAACAAAAGGGTGAATAGTTATTTGCATGTGTCCTGTGAAGGCAGAAGGGTGAGTGGTGTTGAAACCATGTGCCCTTAAATGAGAAAAGGATGAACAAAGTTGTAAATGCCAATTGGTTAGTGAACTTTATTCTAAAACAGATGCAAAGCTCTGCAATTAGTTTGTGTTGTTGCTTTTTTTGTAATTCATTTTATTAGTGCAGTGTTGGCCTGCTTAGCAATGAAATTAAATATAATACAATAGAATAGTAGTTTTGAATTGTATAATAATAAATTTCCCTTGCCAAATGATAAATACCTTTTACTTGTGTGTTTTTATGTTTATGTCATCATAAGTATGGCTTAAAATATCTTCAACATTATGTACAGGAGTTTATATGTAGAACGTCTTTCTGAGTCACTCAGTTGGTCAGTAAGGCAAGTTACAACTCTGTCATTGTGAACTGTAACATGCAGTCAAGCAAGGTAGCATTTTGGTACCATTGCTACAGGCAACTTTTTAAGCTCTCCCTGTAGGGTCATAATAGTATTAGGGTGCATTGGAGAATGCCATCCAGCTTGACTAACTTTTAAACAGCATGATTCAAATAAATTTAAAGACTGCCAAGTAGCATTCTAACAAACAAACAGTTGACCTACTCAGCCAACTGGTTGTCTCCAGGTGGCATCACTATGTCTACAACATAGTTTCCCAGGAAAGCAGCCTCACAGATTGTCTGCTGCAATGATATTCTTGCTCAGAAAAAGAGTTCAGGACTCTTTTCAGAAAGAAAAGGAAGACTCTTTTCATGTTTCTTTTTTTCTGAGTTATCTCACTCAGCTTCTTACTGAGATAAGGAATGCACACAAAAAACTAACTGACCAAACCGTGAAAAAAGAAAATAACACTTGCCTGTGTCTCAGAGTGGTTGCAGAGGAAAGTAATTCAAGATACTGGCAATCCAAAGTGCTGGCACCCACAGGCACTCATGAAAGTAACAGCTGGCGAGGGGACAGTCTGCCAGGAACAACACTGATGACAGGGAGGGAATTGTTTACCTTAATTTACTTGGAGGCCACTATCTCACTAGTTGCTTCAACGAGGACAGGAAGCTGGTGGCTTATCAAAGGACCCCCCTAATCCAGATGATTTCATGCAGCTGGATATTGAATTGAAGCAGTGTTTCAGCATTTAGAGCTTCAGTGGGTCGGCAGTTCCATGAGTTTATAACCCCATGGATGAAAAAGCATCTGCTGTTTTCTGTCCTATATTGTGACTTGTTGAGCTTGAAGCCTTTGCTTGAAGCAGGTATTGAGCAGCAGAGGTATAATTGGCCCTCTAGAACCCTCAGGCTCTGATCTTGAAACAAAAAAGCTTTACAGGATGTATATTTCTGAAAATGTGCACAGATATATAACCTCTTGTTGAGTGTTTAATCACTATGTTAATCATCTGAAATATGCATACATTGGTATGAGAGGTCCCATAATATGAAGATCGAAAAATACTCAGACAAGAAGTCAATGGCTTGTTTAAAATCTTTAATGCTGTATGATGGTAATGTTTGAATGATGTACCACCAGGTCCATTAATAATGCCTTAATCAGAACATGCCTCCTACAAAATTTACTTGTAGTATTTTTTATAAGGAAGAAAAGATTTAAATGTAGACCCCCAAAAAACACAGTAACAAGCCAAACCCAAATTAACAGTTGCAACTCATTCACCAAACCACCTGTTGATTTTCAGTATCTTGAGCATAAGGTCAGTGAAGAATGGATAATGATGGCTGTGTAGAACAACAGTGTGTTAGCTCAAGGACTCCTTAGTAGTCCATGTTAGTACCAAGGAGAGCTTGAAAGGCTTTGAGTTTTTGTGATTCATGTCATTTAGAAGTTCCTTAAGCTGGATTTTATTCTCCAGTGCTCTGCCATTCATTATAGTATAGTACCATAGAAACACCACAGGATAGTTTAAAAGATTTCTTGTGGTGCTGGTATGATAATATTGCCTTGCCTCACTACACACACACACATTGTTTCTATTGAGATAGTAGAATTTTATCTCAGAGAGCAGTTATTCAGAAAAAAATCATCATAGTTAGCCTTTCATGAGGAGCTTCAGAAATATTTAAATACTGTATTATACATTTTTAACTTTTTTTTTATCTAAGATTCTTTCCAAAATGTCATCCTTTTATGCTAGTGAAAAAAGTTTCTCCTCGGCCTCCTTTGAACGTGATTTATGCCTCCAAGATATTTTCAAGTTGCTAAATGCTGCAACACGTTTTTCTGTGGGGAGCCCCATTGGCTCCCCAGAGCTCATGCCAGGCTTATCTGTGTCTGCCATCGACCTGGTCAGGCACCCAGAAAGGTAAGCCTCCCAAAACAAACCCCTATTCTGGTTAAAATTGCTACCAAAAGCCGAACTAGTGGATAGAACTCCCCAAACAAAAATGAGCAAACTAGTATGATGTCACACGTCGCTGCGTCATTGTCTGTGCAGCTCCCCCCTCCCCAGGAGGGGAAAGGGGGAGCCCCAGACCCCCCACGCCGGCTATCCACACCCCAGTTCTTCAGCTAGTGCTAGAGGCTGAGGTTGTGTGCTTCGGCTCCGGTGGTTGTTTCAGCACTGTACCTAGAGTGTGGTGCCTGTCTTCTAGGTGGTGCGTGAGCCGGGGTGATTCTCCAGTACTCCGGCTGCATGTGCTAGATGGGTTTCCTTCCCTAGGTGCCCTGTAAGTACTGCCCTTGGGGCCACCTTCCACAAGTTCCTTGGGTTCTGCCCTTGCTAGGCTATTTATTGCTTGGTTTTCACCTGCCCTTTGTGTGCTCTGGTGTTCTGTCTTCCTTGTTCGCCCTAGGGTAAGGAGCAGTTTGCACTGGCGGGGCGCAGGGTACTGCGCAGCTTGTTTTCACCAATCATGGCAGCCGACTCTGTTCCGCCTGGGTACACTGTCCTCTTGCAGGGGTTTTCTTTTTTCTTTTTGTTTGTCTACCTGGTGGGGGGTTTGCCTTTGTTCTTGCCCCCCCTGTGTCCCCTGTGTACTGAGTATTCTTCCTTCCTCCGGTGGTTCCCCCTGCTAGGTCCCCGTGAGTGTACACGTCCCGGGGGTTCAGTTCTTATAAGGTTGTTTGGTAGACTTGGGTGCCAATTAGCAGTACCCTGCTTGGGATTACTTGAACGACAGTCCTATTATAGTAAACGATCAGGACCCTGGGAAACCCCTGGGGGCACTCGGGTCCGATGGATGTGACCCCGGAGCCCCCCTCGCTTCCAGCGAGTTTGAGGGTTGCTTTGTTCCCTTGTCTCCGGGTGACTCTCTCTCTGTCTTTGCCTCCGTCTGCTGCCTGTGGGGTCGGTGACACCTTTGGCCCGGAGTCCTGTGAGTTTTGTTGCTTGTTGTGACTCGGTTACCCAGTCTTATGCTGACTATGCGGGTGCAGGCAGCACAGGCGTTGCACGTTGAGCTTCGATGGTGGCAATGCCCTCAGTTGTTTGCTCCCCGGAAGCCCTAAGGCTGCCCCATTTTGGTTGGTGTTGGGTTTTGGGGGTGTTGGTTGTTTCGGTTCCTTCCACGCTCCCTTGTCTTTCCCCTGTTGTGGTCTAGTCTGGTATCCCCTTCCTACCTGCTTCCGGATCCTTACCGTCTGTGGGTTCGGGGACGGGGCAGGGATTCGTTGGTTTTGAGACTCGGACGATCTCGGGGAATTCCTCTTCCGGGTAGCGACGGGCGCATTCGAGCCTGTTCCTCCAGCCGTGTTGTATGAGTCTGCCAGTAGGCTCCCTTCCTTAGTATTTTCACGGCTGCCCCGGTTTTTTCTTGTGAGGCCGGGGCTTTGGGGGGATGGCTCGGCCCCGGGGCCTGCCGAGTGGGTTCCCTGGGCTGGGGAGGGGTTAACTTGGGGGGCCCTAAGGCCCCCATTAGACCCCGAGGAGGGGATTTTCTACCCTCTAGGCGGGGCTTGCGGTTACGGGGATTGGGATTTTTCCTCCCCTCTCCATAAGAGTTGTTGGGCGTCAGCCCCTCTCCGGGCTATGTTCCTTGTTCCTTGAGTTGGTTGGTTCTGTCCTGTCGGTGGGTGCTCTTCTCCGTTATTCCTCCTTTTTCTTGGGATGGGACTTCTCTATCATGTTCCCTTCTTCTTGGGGTTCTGCATGACTTTTGGTCTTGGGCGCGACTGTGCCTTTGTGCCATCGTGACTTGTAATTATAATTACCTAAGTGTAACTACCTAAGTGTAGTTACAGGATGAGAGCTACGCTCGTAGTGTCCCGTCTTCCCAGCACTCTTTGTCATATAACGCTTTGAAACTACTGACGGTCTTGGCCTCCACCACCTTCTCACCTATCTTGTTCCAACCGTCTACCACTCTGTTTGCGAAAGTGAATTTTCTTATATTTCTTCGGCATCTGTGTTTAGCTAGTTTATATCTATGACCTCTTGTTCTTAAAGTTCCAGGTCTCAGGAAATTTTCCCTATCGATTTTATCAATTCCTGTTGCTATTTTGTATGTAGTGATCATATCGCCTCTTTTTCTTCTGTCTTCTAGTTTTGGCATATTTAATGCCTCTAACCTCTCCTCGTAGCTCTTGCCCTTCAGTTCTGGGAGCCACTTAGTAGCATGTCTTTGCACCTTTTCCAGTTTGTTGATGTGCTTCTTAAGATATGGGCACCACACAACCGCTGCATATTCTAGCTTTGGCCTAACAAAAGTCGTGAACAATTTCTTTAGTATATCGCCATCCATGTATTTAAAAGCAATTCTGAAGTTAGAAAGCGTGGCATAGGCTCCTCGCACAATATTCTTTATGTGGTCCTCAGGTGATAGTTTTCTATCTAGAACCACCCCTAGATCTCTTTCTTTATCAGAATTCTTTAAAGATTTCTCACATAATATATAGGTTGTGTGGGGTCTATGTTCTCCTATTCCACATTCCATAACATGGCATTTATTAACATTAAATTCCATTTGCCAAGTGGTGCTCCATATACTTATTTTGTCCAGGTCATCTTGAAGGGCATGACAATCATCTAAGTTTCTTATCCTTCCTATTATCTTAGCATCATCAGCAAACATGTTCATATAATTCTGTATACCAACTGGTAGATCATTTATGTAGACAATAAACATCACTGGTGCAAGAACTGAACCCTGTGGTACTCCACTTGTGACATTTCTCCAGTCCGATACATTGCCTCTGATCACTGCCCTCATTTTTCTATCAGTCAGAAAATTTTCATCCATGTTAGAAGCTTACCTGTCACCCTCCAATATTTTCCAGTTTCCAGAACAACCTCTTATGTGGAACTCTGTCGAAAGCCTTTTTTAGGTCCAGATAGATGCAGTCAACCCAACCATCTCTTTCCTGTAATATCTCTGTTATCATAGAAACTGAGTAAATTCGATACACAGGATCTTCCAGATCGAAAACCATACTGTCTGTCTGATATTATATCATTTCTCTCCAGGTGTTCTACCCATTTAGTTTTAATTATTTTTTCCAATATTTTGACTATTACACTTGTCAATGATACCGGTCTATAATTAAGGGGGTCTTCCCTGCTTCCACTTTTGTAGATTGGAACTATGTTAGCCTTTTTCCACACATCAGCTACAACTCCTGTAAACAGGGATGCCTGAAAAATCAGTTGAAGAGGAATGCTGAGCTCAGGTGCACATTCTCTCAGAACCCATGGTGAAACTCCATCTGGACCAACTGCTTTGTTCTTATTTAGCTCCTTGAGCATTTTTTCCACTTCGTCTCTAGACACCTCTATGTGCTCTATGTTGTTCTCTGGAATTCTTATTGTATCTGGTTCCCTGAAGATTTCATTTTGTACAAACACACTTTGGAACTTTTCGTTTAATGTTTCACACATTTCCTTTTCATTTTCCGTGAATCTATTTCCCATTTTCAACCTCTGAATATTATCCTTTACCTGCAATTTGTTGTTTATGAATTTATAGAATAGACCTGGTTCTGTTTTACATTTGTCTGCAATCCCTTTTTCAAAATTTCTTTCTGCCTCTCTCCTCACTGCCGTGTAGTTGTTTCTCGCATCTTTGTATCGCTGGTATGTTTGGGGGTTTGGCCTCTTCCTGTATTGATTCCATTTTTGTGTCTTTTGGTCTCTGGCCCTCTCGCACTTTCTGTTGAACCAATCCTGTTTCCTAGTTCTGCTTCTCTGTTTTGGTATAAATTTTTTGTGCCTTTATCATATATTTCACAAAACTTGACATACATCTCATTCACTTCCTTGCCTAGCAACAAGTCTGTCCAATTATACTCACTAAAAAATTTTCTAAGGTTGCCATAATGTCCTCTCCTAAAGTCAGGTTTTTCAATTGCATCGACCGTCATATTTTCTTCCAGATTATAACGCATTGCATACTTTATTCCCAAAAAGACATGGTCACTTTTACCCAAGGGAGGAAGGTACTGAATGTCAAATATTTCTTCCTCCTTCCTGGTAAATATCAAATCTAGCATGGAGGGAACGTCCCCTTCCCTCATCCTCGTAGCTTGTTTAACATGTTGATACAAGAATGTTTCCAGGATGAGGTCTACAAATTTACAGGTCCAGAAATCTTCTGTTTTAGCTTCATATGCTTCCCAGTCTATGGATTTCAAGTTGAAGTCGCCGACTATCAACAGTCATGAACTATCATTATCCGCTCTCGCTATTATCTCTCGCATTATTGTTATAAGACCTTCTCGTTTACTATCTAGCTCCTCCTTTGACCATGTGCTTCTTAGCGGTGGACTATATGCATTTATGATCATTAGTTTATCATTCTCATGGCAGATCTCTAGTGCTATTATGTCAACTTCTTGTGGATTGGCAGTCATTATTTCGTTCACCTTTAGGTGTTCTTTCACCAGCACAGCAACACCACCGCCTTTCCTAATTTTTGTGTCCCGTCTCCAAATTGAGTAGCCCATTGGGAATATGACCTCATTTAAAATAAGATCTTCAAGTTTTGTCTCCGTGAGTGCAACAATGTCTGGTGTCTGCAGCTGCATTACATCACTTAACTCCAGTATCTTTGATCTTACTCCATCTATGTTGGTGTATGCAATCTTCAGGAACTTGTTCCCCCTCTTCTTATTTTTCACTCCCCCTTCCTCTAATGATTTTGTTGGTTTGCCTTTATGTACCACTTTACTGGTCTGCCTACCCCTATCACTTTGTAGAAAAAAGAATTGATTTCTTCTTCATTCCTGCTCTCATTTAAACGTTTTGCCTCGGCGAGGTTCAGTTTCAGCTTCTCTCTATCTTCTTTTGAAAGATCTTGTCTTAACGACAACACTTTCCCATCCTCATCACTTTGTAATTTTCTAGCATTCCTTAGTACTTCCACGAGGCCAACAATTTTATCTACTACTATTGCTTCTTCTACAGCTCTTTCTGACCTAGATGTTATCTCCTTTTCTTTGCAGACGAATATGATCAGGGATTTACTCCGATCAACTGTGTTTTGCACCAACCTCGGGTTAGACGTCAATTCTTTTCTCACTTCTAGCCTAATGTTTGTTTTATCTTGGTTGCTGCAGTGTTTGACTTCCTTTACTGCTTCTTATATTTTTTTCCTTCTCCTTGGCCACTTGTGCATAAGTGAGTTGCATATCTTTCTTGCACTGTTCTATTCCCTGTGCTTCTATTGTGCTTGCTTCTGTGTGTTCTCGAAGGTTCGGGAAGGTTTTTGCTACTTCCCGTATTATTGGAATGTCTGTCGTCTTTCGGTGTGGCTTCCCTCTGGTCCTTTCTAAGGCTTGTTGGTCCTCTTCTGTGCTTATTCTGGGTTTTCGGTCCTGTCTCATTCTATTGTTATTGTATCTTCTCTCTGTGCTCTGTCTCGGCACTGCTCGTTTTCTTTGCTTGCTCCTAGTCCGGGATGCCAGATTGGGCTACTTGTAGCCCAGTTGAGTTGCTGATTGGGTTCGTTGTCTTCTATGAATTAGCCGGCTATGTATGTTGCTGCTTACTACTTTTTGGCTCCTATTCCCATGAGCTGGGCTGTTTCTTCTCCTGGGCAAATCACTCTGGTCTCAGTCTGTTTGGCTACTTTTCTTGTAAAGTAGTCCTAGTTGGCGCCTTCCCGCCGAGTGTGTTGTGCGGTACGGACACAGTGTCCTGCGCATGCACCGTGGGAGTTTGTTTTAGTTATGGGCGGTGTGCACCAGTGCTGATGCTGGTTTTCTCTCTAGTGCTTCGCCTCTGGCTCTTCTCCGTTCTCCAGTCTGTGCCCCGTGGCTGCTGGGGTGTTCTGGTTTGCAGCTATGGGGTGGATGCCGGGGTTTTCCCTGTGTTATAAGTGCGGGATGCCACCTTTGCCTCTACCCTGCTCTTCTCCTGCCTGTGCTGCTTTGGCCTTCTTCACCTGGCGGTGCTCCCAGCATCTTCTCGGCTAGGTTGTGTCATGACACATACGTGCCTATGTTCTGCAGTTGAGTTTCTGCGGTCTGGCGTCTCTTTCCGCCAGGCGTTGGTTCCTGGCTTTGGGGTACGAATGTGGGGACATCAGAACACAGGTGCTTGCTGTGGGCATATTGGCCCATAAGAAGCAGCTCCTAATTATACCCATCCAGTCCCATGCATATGCATATCCAGCCCATGCTTGAGTCAGTCCCGGGGCTCCACCTCCACCAGGTTACGAAGTAACATGGTGGTGGTGAATGTGATGAGGTAAATGTGACTGTGTCAAGATGTTATGAGGTGACATTTTGATGTGGTTTTGTTACTGAGGATGCATGTTGGGGTTTTGGTTGTGGCGTTTTGTTTGGCCCTTGCATACTTCCTCCTGGGGCCTTCCTTGTTTGTGTTCTTTGTTACAGTGGTCTTATCTGGGTCACTCATTCCTTGCCCTCCTTGCAGTGAATGTGCTTGCTGGGATTGAGCTCTGGCTCTTTAGTTCTGCCCCTCTGGTGCTCGCCTGCCATATACATGGCCTCTGTGCTTGCTTCGTTGTGCTGACCTAGTTGTGTTTGCGGGGTAGAGCTCAGGGTTTCTTCTCTCTCCTCTCGCCTGTCATTCAACTAATGTATGGCTTCCTGAGCGTACTGGGCTCTGTCGTGTTTCCACTTGACGATGTGTATGGGGTTAGCCTCCACCACATCCCTTCCTCATGCGTTCCATTTGTCTCCTACTCTGACACCGAAATCATCTTTTTTTTTTTTGGTCATTTCTATTGCTCATTGGGCATCTGTCCCACCTGTGTCCCCTGGCACGTGTGCCCCTTGTGCTCATTGATCGGTCTTTCTCTTCCCTCTTATTCCTCTGAGGGTCTTGCTTGTGGTGTTGTCTCCTCTGGTTCTTCTGTCTCCCAGTGACATGCTGTTTCATTCCCATTCTCTCATCTTCGCTCGTACATCTCGGTTCGGGTGCTAGTCTGGTGGCGAACCTTGCATTTTTTTCGTTTGGTCTTGTGTTGGGACATGACCAACGACTGTGTTGTTGGCGTGCCTTTCGTTCCCGTTTGCTGCCTGCCTTCTTCTTCGTTCTTCAGCTTCCTTTTCTCCTACACATTGTGTGTTTTGTTTGTGCCTTTTGGCTCTCCTATTGCCAGGTTTGGATTTCTGATTCCTGGCTTTCCCTGCCTGTTGGCATTTTCAGAGTCTGTGTCCCTTCTCTAGAGTCTCTGTCGGGACCATTGTCTCCGGTCTCCTGGCGAGCTCGCTGGCGTTGGGAAGTTTTCTGTCCAGCAGACGTTCCATCTCCTCCTTTGCCGGCTTGGGTTTCCGGTTCTGCTTGCTCGGTCACATCCAGGGTCTTCCCGCGACTCCGCCTCTTCCTCGGCTCATTTGGTCCATGGCGGGGCTGGTTCGACTCTGCCTCGAGTCTCTCACCTTCTGTTGGTGATCAGGTGGCTTCGTTGATGGTGCCCCGCCTGCGTGCTTCTTCTTGGTGGCAGTGTGGGTTTTTTTGGCAGTCCTTCTTTTTTCCTTTTGTCCCTTCTTAGATGACTGTGTTTTGTGGGCGTGGTTCTTGTCCTTCTCTTGTGGGGGTTCGGGGTCATCCTTTTGCCGCATACGGTTGGCTCGTATTGTGCTGGCGGAGCTACTTCAGCTTGCGTTCGGCGTTCATGTTTTCTTCTGCGCTGTTTTCGCAAGCTGTCTCGAGCACTGTTTCACCTCCAGCCTGCTCATGCGCTGCCTTAGCCATCCTGGTCATTGGACAGAGTGCTCTCTTTTCTTTCTTCTCCTTGGTTTATTGTGGCCCCTTCGGTTCTGGTTTGTTTCTTGGGGGCTTTTTCCTGTTGGCATTAGCCTCTGGGGGGTCAAATCAGGGAGCTTCATGCTCTCCTCCGGCGCATGGATTCTGTTCTTTCGGCCATGCTGGTCGTTTTGTTCGTCTGCAGCTATCCCCTTCTTTTCTGGTGATGAACGAGACTGCTGCTTTCCGGAGGGGTCCTTGGGTTGTTGATGCTTGGTTGGTCAGGGCAGGGGGTGCATTGTGCATTGTGCTCGGTTGCGGCCCTCCGCCGTTCTTTGCGCGCCTCGACTTCTGTGTCCCCGGACACACTTTGGGTTCATCCAGTTTCCCTTCTTCCCAGTTCGTGAGTTCGTGTCTCCCGGGTTGTCCGCAGGGTCATTTCGTCTAGCCAGCCTGCGGTGTCTCCCCGCGCCCATGACGTTCGCCAGTTTGTGGCTCTTGCCGCCGGTTTTGGTAATATGTACAGGGTTGCGTGCGGGCACGGGGATTTTGGCGGTCAAACAAGGTCCTGGCTGCTCATTATCTCGTGATAGTTCCTGGGCCTAGTCGGGCCTGTGTCGCTTTGGGTCAGCAGTTGCAGTCAGTTGTCTCAACTTCGGTTGAGGAGTGTGCGGCGACCGCCTCACAGGTAAGTCCTTCTTCTTTCCTCTATGGGTAGTTAGCTCCGGGGAGCCGATGGGGCTCTCCCCAGAAAACCAGCGTTGAATGTAATGAAACCCCATTTTCTTTGAGACTCGGAGGCTCCCCGGCATCCCTCCCTCCCTCCAGTCGGCGTTTTTTTCGCGTGTTTTGACATCCAGCCTCAGAACTGGGGTGTGGATATCTGGCGTGGGGAGTCTGGGGCTCCCCCCTTCCGGGGAGGGGGGAGCTGCTCAGACAGCGGCGACGTGTGACGTCATACTAGTTTGCTCGTTTTTGTTTGGAGAGTTGTATCCACTAGTTTGGCTTTTGGTAGCAATTTTAACCAGAATAGGGGTTTGTTTTGGGACGCTTACCCTTCTGAGTGCCTGACCCGGTCGATGGCAGACATAGAATGCTTCCAACCACACGGGGGTTTCTATAGGCCATTGCTCCCCTTGCCTCTCTGAGGGGGCTAGATTCTGGCTCGTGGTCCCTGGTAGGCCCATAGAACTCCATACACATGACTGATACCAAAGTCTGACATTGGCATATCAGCCTGGATAAGCTCCGGGGAGCCTCCGGATCATTACATTCAATGCTGGTTTTTCTACCAGGAAAAGGGGACATCCCCTTGTCCTCCAAACCATTCCTCATTCTCCCGTCCCCTTCTCCTTCCCACCATTCCCCCCCTCCCCTGTCCCTTTGTTCTCCCCACCATCTCACACTCCACCGTCCCCTCGTCCTCCTAAACATTCCCCACTCCACCGTCCCCTCGTCCTCCTAAACATTTTCCACTCCACCTTCCCCTCATCCTCCCCTCATCCTCCCCACCATCTACCACTCCCCCATCCCCGTGTTCTCCCTACCAATCCCCCCCATCCCCTCATCCTCACCACCATCCCCCACTCCTCTCTCCCCTTGTCCTCCCCACCATTCTCCATTCCCCTGTCCCCTCGTCTCCACCATCCCCAACTCCCCCGTCCCCTCGTCCTCTCCACCATTACCCCATCCCCTGTCCTCTCATCCTTCGCACCATCCCCCACTCCCATCCCCCCGTCCTCCCCACCTCCCATTCCCCACGCCCTCGTCCTCCCCACCATTCCCCACTCCCTCGTCCGATACATTCGCAAATAATCTGATGTTCCAATCACTGAAATATAAGAAGAACAGTTAAAAGAACAAAATGAAAAACAATGAAAAAATACAAAAATAAACTATGCTCACGAAACAAACAGTATGGTAAACAGCACAGCTCAATTCCAATGCAATGTCAAACAAAATAATTAAATCAAAATCAAAATAAATCAAAATCTATGAAAATTTCTTTTATCAATGAAATCGGAAACCTTGAAATGGCATCGTAAGATATTTAGTATAATGTGTGTTGCTCTTACGTGCAATAGATGGCGCTGTTTTTCAAAATAACATGATTTTACCTGTCATAGGTGTGGCATCTATACTTATACTCGCGAAATGAACAGTATGGTAAAAAACACAGCTCAATTCCAATGCAATGTCACACAAAATAATTAAATCAAATTGAAAATAAATCAAAATCTATGAAAATCAACTTGTCAATGCAATCGGAAACATTGAAATGGAATCATAACATATTTAGTATACCGTGTGTTGCTCTTACATGCAACAGATGGCACTGTTTCTTAAAAAAAGAATGTTTTTACCTGTCACAGGTGTGGCATCTATACTTATACTTACGAAATGATTGGTATGGTAAACAACACTGCTTAATTCTAATGCAATGTCACACAAAATAATTAAATCAAAATATATGAAAATTAAATTTATCAATGCAGTCGGAAACATTGAAATGGAATCGTAACATATTTAGTATAGCGTGTATTGCTATTACGTGCAACAGATGGTACTGTTTAAAAAAAACATAACTTTACCTGTCACAGGTGTGGCATCTATATAATTATCTTGAGGTTATCTTGAGATGATTTCGGGGCTTAGCGTTCCCGCGGACCGGTCCTTGACCAGGCCTCCTTTTTGTTACACACCCCCCTGGAAGCAGCCCGTAGCAGCTGTCTAACTACCAAGTACTATTTACTGCTCAGGGGCATCAGGGTGAAAGAAACATTTTGCCCATTTGTCTCCGCCTCCACCGGGGATCAAACCCGGAACCTCCAGACTACGAATCCAAAGCACTGTCCACTCGGCTGTCAGGCACCCTATATAGTAGATACATAAAAACACAGGTGTATTTGAATGAAACATTGTGCAAAAATTTCAAAGCAATCGGTGAAAAACTTTCGGAGATTACAGCGTGTGTTGCTCCTATGTCCAACAAATGGCACTGTTTTTCAGAAAAGCATGCTTTTTCCTGTCACAGGTGAGGCATGTATATAGTAGTATATAAAAACATGTGCCTATTCAAATGCAATGTTGTGTCAAAATTTCAAAGTGATCGGTAAAGAGGTTTCGAAGATTTCCTTAACCTGAAAAACACATGAAAAACACAGTTTTTCTAAAGCTTGTTTTTCCCCGTCACAGATGTGAGATCTACATGGTATGTACAGTATATAAAAACCTGCTCGGATGCAAATGGAACGTGTGAAAATTTCAAAGCAATCAGTGAAGAACTTTCAGAGATTAGCGATTTTGAACAAACATTTACATTTTTATTTATATAGATAAATGCCTATCAATTCCACAAATCTTAGTTATATCTAATCAGGTCTTAACAAAATGAATGAATGTCTTGTTTTGTGCATTCAAGGTAGGATGGTACATGAATGCTTGTTATTATTTCTCTTGGTAGAGTGACATGAACACACTTTTGCCTTGATTATTTCATTTTATATTTCAGGTTTTGTACCCTGAAAATAGTTTCGGAGAATTGTCACTGAGCTTTAATGGTTTGCTAAATGAATGAATGCTATTTCTTTTTCTTGCTGTTCTCCTTGAGAGGAATGAATGCACATCAAAACTTTCAACACCATGAATGATGATACTATAATATCTGAACTATTCATTCATTAATGAAGACTAAACCACACACCAGAAGATGAGGAGACGATAATGTTTCGGTCCGTCCTGGACCATTATCAAGTAAATTGTCATAATGGTCTTGATAATGGTCCAGGATGGACAGAAACATCGTCGTCTCCTCATCTTCTGGTGTGTGGTTTAGTCTTCATATCTTCAGCCATGTTATTGTTACCCATCGTCTTCATTCACTAATTTTCTGGAGGAATCTCCTCGGTGGCTCCCTAAAGCTATCTTGCTGAAATTGCTACATACTGAAGGGTCAAAGAAGTTCTGTTGAGCCTACTGGGTACCAGAGCCAAAATCTGTCAGCTCACAGGGGTGCAGGGAGTGTGTGACAATCCACCACCCCACCAGAAGCAGCCTCCAGAAAATCAATGAAGCTTTACAGACAACTGGAGGGTTCACAGAAAATGAAACCGGTAACTGCCAAACAACACTGCAAGCAATTCACACCGAACAAGGGATTTACTCAAGCTAGCTCAAAACTCGTTAGTACCGATTAGCGCCACCAGGTGAACCGGCCCCAGCCCTCAGTCACCTCAGCACCTCAGTTCTGTTGCTGATGCCATACTTACTGGTACAGCTTTGTATGCTGCTAGTCTCTCAAATTACATTGCTGCCCCACTGCTTTCAGCGAAGTGCTGGCATTCCTTCAACTCAGTTGTCCTGTGGAGGCCATTTGCTTTGTTTATTGTTCATATCCTTATTATAGGCTTCAATGCTTCTCTTGGTTCCAACTTTTTGTGTGTGTGCTTGGGTCTTTCGGTGTTTCAAGTTTGCATGCACTTGTGGTTTTCTTCCCTGTGTGCCTGCTAATGTTTCCCTTGCACAATCAGAGTTCACTTTCCTTCTCTGGTGTGTTTCAGTGTTCGGCCCTGAGAGACCTGACCACCACTGGGGTGGGAGCCTCACCTTGGGCTACTCAAGAATTTTTTATTCCTCTGAGCCCTTGGCAAGGGGTGTTCTTTGATTGTGTTGGGATACACTGGGATTTGTGTGCATATTTACATTCATAGTTGCCACTCGCTGCAGTCACCACTCATAGCCTGGTGGTTTGGGCTGCAATTGGTGTCTGTTCTTTTGGCAAGCAGTCTCACTGCCTGGGGTTTCTGCTTGCTTACCATCCTTCAGGTCCTAGGAATCCCGTGCAGGTCTCTGACATGGCTCATATGGCTTTGCCTGTCGAATCCGAACTTACTGTATGTGAGTTTTAGGGATGTTCAACATCCTTCCTAAAGGACAATGATGAATCTGCCCCGTCCCTGCTGCCTATTGGGTAAGTGGTCCAGATCCAGAGGTATGGAAACAGTAAGGTATGCTTTCACTGGGTCTCTGCATTGATGTATTCTGCTTCTCATTTAAAGCTTTTCTGCCACTTTACAAGCTAGGTTTGCTCATGTTGGGTGTTCGTGGCTTAGTGATCGGCTGGATGCTCCAGATTGGCTCCCATGTTGTTTAGGTGTCCTCTTCCTTCCCCTATGGGTGGTTTACCCAGCTTTTGATCTTACCCCATACCCCCTTCCTCACTCTCCCAACCTGGTTCTAGCTCTGAATATCTGAGGGTTTCAGAGTCTGATCAGGATTTAGCTCAGGGTGTAGCTTGGCCTTCTCCAGGATTGGTCCTATCCA
>WNGS01164858.1:24904429-24914485 GCA_020271785.1 Procambarus virginalis
TACAATTAACCCTTAAACTGCGCATGGCGTATATATACGCCCTGAGTACATGTCCGACGGTGCGCATGGCGTATATAACGCCATAGGGTGCCATTCCCGATTCAAATGGCCCGCGGCTACACGGGGTTCACAGTAGCTTCCTCAGGGCTCTTGTAAACAGACGCCATTTAAAAAAAAAATCGTGGGCAATAATCTCAGGTGTGAGAGGCACAGTACTGTTGGAGCAACCAAGGCTGGCGCACGCAGCATGAGCGATCAGCATTGCTGTTCAGCTTGTGACCACAGCATCACCGAAAAATGTCAAAATAAATATATAACTGTTATTATTTAGTGATGACAATATTACAGATGACCCGTGACTGTGATATAAATAACCAGGGTTGTGATAATAGCAGGATTGTTGTAATAATTAGCGCTGTGGGAGGAGTGATGCTGAGAGACAGGGAGACAGCATCGTTTACTGACTGTGTGGCCACCTGTTATTGTTTACATTCACCATACCAGCTCAGTGGTTCTCTATGGTGAACACAAATGTAGATACTTATATTAATGTGTGTATTAGTGTAATAACAGCAAAAGGATTATGCTGGGAGCAGCCATTTGGGTGACGGAGGTGACGTCGTCTGCACGATTTGTCAAGCTGTTTAGAGGGTGGCCACTATGCTCTTTGGGCGCACTACAAGCTTAGGTGTACAGTTACAGTGCATAAAACATGTAGATATTTATATATAATATGTGTATATAGGGTATAACACTGAAACCAGTATTGTTGGGGGAGAAAGTTTAGTGCGTGTGACCTTGAATGAGAGGGAGCCGCCAGCCGCCAGCTGTGTATACCGACGACTCTTAGTGCCTGAACTAACTATATCAGCTTAGCTGTACAGTGTGGTGAACAAAATATATACATACTTATATATAACGTCTGTATATAGTGTAATAACACCCAAATGGTATTGTTGGGGGAGAAAGTTTAGTGCGTGTGTTGAGGGAGTGGCAGCGAGTGGCTGGTTGGTGTGTGGCGGTAACTCTTCGTTGCTTTTCGACTCTCAATACCAACTTAGTGGTTCGTTATGGTAACCAAAATATGCAGATACTTATATATAACCTGTGTATAGAGTGTAATAGCAGCAAAACTATTTGTTTATTGTTTTATGAACATAATAATTGAATTACTAATATGCACACCATATGTTTGAGCATAGCGATTATTCACCACTTTTATTATATAAATATATTACAATACACACAATTGAATAATATTACTGCAAAAAACTAAGAAAAAATCAATCGGAGACATTGAAACAATTAGGTAATAATATCTTTGTGGCAACTCCCATCTGTCAGCGCGGGTGACGCTGACCGCCCTGGCGACCGCTCTGTCAACGCCCACTTTTTGCCAGACTCCTCGGTCAATTGCGCCCAAAATATGTGACCTACGATTTTTTTGCTATTTTTCCCGTGCTCAGGGGACACAAATTAACATGTTTAGAAGACGAAAAATTTTTGGAATTTTTTTTTTTTTGCGCACAGGGGTGTAAATGTCCCCGGACCCCTGAGCAGTGTACAATTAAGGGGTAACTTTAAAAAATGCAATCTACTTCTTGTTATATACAGTATACCATCTGATCAACTTATTATTATTCTTATAAAAACAACAATAAAGATGACAATAATGATAATACACAATATCACATTAACCCTTAACCAGTGCTAATTGTATATATACGATTTTGGTCTCACTACCTGCATGGTGCACATCGTATATATGTATACAGTGGCACCTCGACTTACGATTGCTCTGACTTACGATAATTTCGAGTTACGATGTAAATTTGATAGAAAAATGCGACTAGACTTACGATAGTGACGTTGACTAACGATTTTTGTTGGTACACATTTGGGTCGACCGAGCGTGTGGTTCCCGGTCACGCAGACCGACCTGCCTCAGTTTACTAGAGCTGCCCATTTAGTGACGATCACGCCTACAACAAATTCCGTTTTTGTGGTGATTTTTTGCTTTTTGAACATAAAACTGATTATTATATATCATGCCATGGGTCCCAAGAAAGTCAGTGGTAAGGTTCAACCTAAGATAATAGTTGTGAGTAGAGGCAGTAGAGGATGTCCCTTCCTCATTAAGAAAATGTGTGAAGTATGGGAAGAACTGCAAAGCTTTGTTGAAAAAACTCACCTCAGATAAAGCTGTAGCAGGCCAATGCATTGACCTTTAAATGACAATGTGATGTCTTACTACAGACAAGTGTTAAAATGTAGGGGAAAAACAAGTGTCTTTAGACAGATTCTTAGTAAGACAAGCAAGCGGTGAGCCACAAGCAGGTCCTAGTGGTATGCAGACAAAACATGCCAGTGTGTGTATCCCAGAAAAGTCATCACTGCCTGATGTTATAATGGAAGGGTACTCCCCTTCCAAACAGTAACACCTCTCCTCCTTCCCCCTCATCACCATCTTCCTTACGCCATCAAGAGTCCTCCATAAGGGTAAGATAAACATGTACTGTATTGTAGTTAGAGAAAATAATTGTATTCAGTATAAAATGTATTTGTAAGTTAATATTTTGGAGGGTGGGGAATGGACTAATTCAATTCCCTTTATTTCTTATGGGAAAAATCGCTTCGACTTAGGATATGTCTCTGGGAACGGATTATCATCGTAAATCGAGGCCCCACTGTACTTTCCAGGGGTGGGGAGCCTCTTCGGCTCTCCGGAGCTAAGCAGGCTGATATGAATGTATTAGACCCTGGCATCAGTCAATGCACATGGAGTTCTAGACTTACCGAGGACCACGAGCCAGAACCTGGCCCCCCTCAGAGAGGTACAAGGAGGACCATGAGCCAGAACCTGGCCCCCTCAGAGAGGTACAAGGAGCAATTGCCTATAGAACCCCCCCCCCCTTGTGGTTGGAAGAATTCTATGTCTGCCATCGACCAGAACAGGCACCCAGAAAGGTAAGCGCCCCAAAACAAACCCTATTCTGGCGAAGAACTTGCTACTGAAAAGCCGAACTAGTGGACAGAACTCCCCAAATGAAAACGAGCAAACGAGCATGACGTCACAACCATCACCGCATTGCTGTCTGCGCAGCTCCCCCCCTCCCCAGGAGGGAGAAGGGGAAGCCCCAGACCTCCCATGCTGGCAATCCATACCCCCAGTTCTGTGGCTGATGTGAGTCTAGCAAGGTCGTGTGACTCTGGCTCCCAATTTCCAGTCCTGTGCCTTGTGGTGTGGTGCTGTTCTTGGTGGTGCGTGAGCCAGGAGCATATTCACAGGTACTCAGGCTGCGTGCGCCTAGGGTCACCTTCCCTAGGTGCCCAGTAAGTACTGCCCTTGGGGATTGGGGCCATCTTCCACAAGTCACCTTGGGGGCTGCCTCCGTGAGGTCTTTTGCTGCTCGGTGATTGGACACCCTTGGAGTTAGCTGGGGTGTTTCATTCGCCCCTGTTTGCCTCTGGGTAGGGGGGTAGTGCTTCGGAGCCGGAAGCACCTCCCCCTGCTTCCAGCTCCGAAGCATCTGAAGGTTTTGGAATTGGGGCAGGGTTTAGTTGGTTTTGAGACTTGGGCGGTCTCGGGGGATGCCCCTTCCGGGGTGGCAACGGAGGCATTCGAGCCGGTTCCTCCTGCCAAAGCGTCTGGGTCTGACCAGTGGGCCCCCCTTCCTTCCTGCTTTTCCGGCTGCTAAGGCCTTTTCTTTTGAGGATGGGGCTTTGGGGGACGGCTTGGCCCTGGGGTCCTACTGTGGAGGTTCCTAGGGATGGGGATGGGTTGACTTGGGGGCCTTGGGTCCTGTTGGACCCCACTTGGGTTTTTGTACCCTCTGAGCGGGGCTTGCTGTTACAGGGAGTGGGGTTTTACTCACCCCCCTCCCCATTACGAGTTGGATATGGTGTTAGCCCCTCCCTAGGTTCAGTTCCATGTCCCTTCGGGTCTGTCGGTCCTGTCCTTCTGGAGGGGTTTTCGGCTTCCCGCATCCCGCCTCATGAGGTGCGGGATGCCATTGCGGCTTCCCTCCTGCACGACCCGGATTACGCCACCTTAATGGATCCTTCTTTGTTCAAGTTTGGATCTTCATTTCCTTACTGTGTTTGTTATGAGGTTCCGGAGTCATCCTAGCTTGCGGATTGCCCTGTTTTTCGTTGGAGGCTTGGCATATGTTCTGTCGGTCCAGCATGCTTGAGTGGCGTGAGGCTCTGACGGTGGTCCTGGTTTACCTATGGGGCAAGTTTGAGCACCTCAATGCATGCTTGTTCGCTCCTGCCCTTCCTCAGGGCAGGGGCGAACAAGGTCAGGGTCAGCATCGTGCAGCTTCACGTGCAGGTTCCCACCCTTTCGGCGGCACTGGTTGCTGAGGTTTTGTGCACTCATGGCCTGTTGGCTTCAGTCTTGCCTTTTTTTCCTCCTGGAGATGTCCTTGGACTGGCTTGAGGAGGACGAGGAGTCACTTGGGGCTGTTCCTGGGTGTGGTGCCTTGGTCTCGGTGGCGTGTGAGTCGTCTGCCCTGTTGGAGCCGTTCGTGCCGATCCTGCAGGATGCAGTGTATCTGTTTTTAGCTTCTCGTCTCACGTGTCGGCAGGAGGTACTCACAACCTTCTTGGAATCTGAGTCACATCACATCAAAAAAGTCACATCAAGCTCCCAGAGAGAAGAAAGGGCAGTTTGCCAGCCAGGAAGACTCAAGAACCTCATAATGCATCCAATAAAGGGAAGAAGAACCAAACTCAAACAAAGGCGGATCCATCACAGAGGCATAAACCGAGTCTCGCAGGAGGTATGCACCAAGGGCCTCCCAAACCTCCCCAGGGGAAATCCAAGAGGAAAGAAACCTCTAGAAGGACAAATCAGAGGAACCCAAGGGCACCTAGAAATGAACCCAGGGGAAGCCACACCCAATTGAAATTCATACAGGGAAGGAGGGTACAAAACCCTCTCCCCCATAGCAATAACCCCTGCCCAGAAAGCAGAAGGGCCCATGGTACCACCAGGCCCACACAGGTTTTCCAGGGGCCTGATGGATGAATAAGCTCAATGAGAAGCCCAGGCACTGGGGCCAGCTAAGCCGGTAGAACCCTGTCAGACAGAAGGCAAACTGACCACTAGTAGTAGCTGTGAAACCTCGGGAGCAACAAAGGAGGACAACCAACACAACCTAGGCTAGCCTAATAAGAAGCTAGGCAGACCTCCTCAGTCCACAAAAGGTAAAACCACCAGAAAAAAAAAAAAAAACCAAAGACACAACAAACAAACTGGCAGTCAGAGAGAAACATCGCTGTTATGTTGAAGTAAAGCGAGCTGTGCCAGTCGCAGTGCACCCCTCCAAGCCAATAACACTCCTACCCCGGGCAAGACGGAAAGTCCAAAACTCCCGAAGTACCCCAAGGGTGTAGACAACGTCAAACAACAAAGTCCACAAACAGGGAGTGATTTCTAAAGGCCCCAGGAAAGATTACCTTGACAAGTTCCTGAAGATTGCATACACCAACATAGATGGAGTGAGATCGAAGATACTGGAGTTAAGTGATGTAATACAGCTGCAGACACCAGACATTGTTGCACTCACGGAGACAAAACTTGAAGATGTTATTTTAAATGAGGTCATATTCCCAAGGGGCTACTCAATTTGGAGACGGGACAGAAAAATTAGGAAAGGCGGTGGCGTTGCTGTGCTGGTAAAAGAACACCTAAAGGTGAAGGAAATAATGACTGCCAATCCACAAGAAGTTGACATAATAGCACTAGAGATCTGCCATGAGGATGATAAACTAATGATAATAAATGCATATAGTCCACCGCTAAGCAGCACATGGTCAAAGGAGGAGCTAGATAGTAAACGAGAAGGTCTTATAACAATAATGAGAGAGATTATAGCGAGAGCGGATAACGATAGATCACGACTGTTGATAGTCGGTGACTTCAACTTGAAATCCATAGACTGGGAAGCATATGAAGCTAAAACAGAAGATTTTTGGACCTGTAGATTTGTAGACCTCATCCTGGAAACATTCTTGTATCAACATGTTAAAGAAGCTACGAGGATGAGGGAAGGGGACGTTCCCTCCATGCTAGATTTGATATTTACCAGGAAGGAGGAAGAGATATTTGACATTCAGTACCTTCCTCCCTTGGGTAAAAGTGACCATGTCTTTTTGGGAATAAAGTATGCAATGCGTTATAAGCTGGAAGAAAATAAAGAGGTTGAAGCAGTTGAAAAACCAGACTTCAGGAGAGGACATTATGGCAACCTTAGAAATTTTTTTAGTGAGTATAATTGGACAGACTTGATGCTAGGCAAGGAAGTGAATGAGATGTATGTCAAGTTTTGTGAAATATATGATAAAGGCACAAAAAAATTTATACCAAAACAGAGATGCAGAACTAGAAAACAGGATTGGTTCAATAGAAATTGCGAGAGGGCTAGAGACCAAAAGACACAAAAATGGAATCAATACAGGAAGAGGCCGAACCCCCAAACATACCAGCGATACAAAGATGCGAGAAACAACTACACGGCAGTGAGGAGAGAGGCAGAAAGAAATTTTGAAAAAGGGATTGCAGACAAATGTAAAACAGAACCAGGTCTATTCTATAAATTCATAAACAACAAATTGCAGGTAAAGGATAATATTCAGAGGTTGAAAATGGGAAATAGATTCACGGAAGATGAAAAGGAAATGTGTGAAACACTAAACGAAAAGTTCCAAAGTGTGTTTGTACAAAATGAAATCTTTAGGGAACCAGACACAATAAGAATTCCAGAGAACAACATAGAGCACATAGAGGTGTCTAGAGACGAAGTGGAAAAAATGCTAAAGGAGCTAGGTAAGAACAAAGCAGTTGGTCCAGATGGAGTTTCACCATGGGTTCTGAGAGAATGTGCACCTGAGCTCAGCATTCCACTTCAACTGATTTTTCAGGCATCCCTGTTTACAGGAGCTGTAGCTGATGTGTGGAAAAAGGCTAACATAGTTCCAATCTACAAAAGTGGAAACAGGGAAGACCCCCTTAATTATAGACCTGTATCATTGACAAGTGTAATAGTCAAAATATTGGAAAAAATAATTAAAACTAAATGGGTAGAACACCTGGAGGAAAACGATATAATATCAGACAGACAGTATGGTTTTCGATCTGGAAGATCCTGTGTAACGAACTTGCTCAGTTTTTATGATCGAGCCACAGAGATTTTACAAGAAAGAGATGGTTGGGTTGACTGCATCTATCTGGACCTAAAAAAGGCTTTCGACAGAGTTCCCCATAAGAGGTTGTTCTGGAAACTGGAACATATTGGAGGAGTGACAGGTAAGCTACTAACATGGATGAAAAATTTCCTAACTGACAGAAAAATGAGGGCCATAATCAGAGGCAAGGTATCGGATTGGAGGAATGTCACGAGTGGAGTACCTCAGGGTTCAGTTCTTGCACCGGTAATGTTCATTGTCTACATAAACGATCTACCAGTGGGAATACAGAATTACATGAACATGTTTGCTGATGATGCTAAGATAATAGGGAAGATAAGAAACCTAGATGATTGTCATGCCCTTCAAGAAGACCTGGACAAAATAAGTATTTGGAGCAACACTTGGCAAATGGAATTTAATGTGAATAAATGCCATGTTATGGAATGTGGAATTGGAGAACATAGACCCCACACAACCTATAAATTATGTGAGAAATCTTTAAAGAATTCTGATAAAGAAAAGGATCTAGGGGTGGTTTTAGATAGAAAACTGTCACCTGAGGACCACATCAAGAACATTGTGCGAGGAGCCTATGCTACACTTTCTAACCTCAGAATTGCTTTTAAATACATGGATGGAGAAATACTAAAGAAATTGTTCACGACTTTTATTAGACCAAAGCTGGAATATGCAGCGGTTGTATGGTGCCCATATCTTAAGAAGCACATCAACAAACTGGAAAAGGTGCAACGACATGCCACTAAGTGGCTCCCAGAAATGAAGGACAAGAGCTACGAGGAGAGATTAAAGGCATTAAACATGCAAAAACTAGAAGATAGAAGAAAAAGAGGTGATATGATCACTACATTCAAAATAGTAACAGGAATCGATAAAATTGATAGGGAAGAATTCCTGAGACCCGGAACTTCAAGAACAAGAGGTCATAGATTTAAACTAACGAAACAAAGCTGCCAGAGAAATATACGAAAATTCACTTTTGTAAACAGAGTGGTAGACGGTTGGAACAAGTTAAGTGAGAAGGTGGTGGAGGCCAAGACCGTCAGTAGTTTCAAAGCGTTATATGACAAAGAGTGCTGGGAAGACGGGACACCACGAGCGTAGCTCTCATCCTGTAACTACACTTAGGTAATTACACTTAGGTAATTACACAAGGGCAGTACTTATGGAGCACCTAGGGAAAGTTACCCTAGGCACATCCTGCTCCTGTACACTTAAGACACCTGGCCACACACCAACACTCAGCTGGAACAGCAACACAGGAAAATCCAGAAGAGGAACTTGAGGCCAGAGTTGACCGATCTGACAGTAGAACACAGTTCAAGAACTGGGTGGTGGGTGGCTCCCCTTCCCCCCTTCGGGGGTATCGCTAACAAGTGGAGTGCTCCTGTACTCACCAAATTGTACTCACCTAATTGTGCTTACAGGGTTTGAGCTTTGTCTCTTTGGTCCCGCCTCTCAACTGTCAATCAACTGGTGTACAGATCCTGACCTACTGGGCTCTATCATATCTACATTTGAAACTGTTTTTGAGAGTCACCTCCACCACACACTGCCTGTGCACCATTTATTAACCCTTAAACTGCGCATGGCGTATATATACGCCCTGAGTAACATGTCCGACGGTGCGCATGGCGTATATATACGCCATAGGGTGCCATTCCCGATTCAAATGGCCCGCGGCTACACGGGGTTCACAGTAGCTTCCTCAGGGCTCTTGTAAACAGACGCAATTTAAAAAAAAATCGTGGGCAATATTCTCAGGTGTGAGAGGCACAGTACTGTTGGAGCAACCAAGGCTGGCGCACGCAGCATGAGCGATCAGCATTGCTGTTCAGCTTGTGACCACAGCATCACCGAAAAATGTCAAAATAATATATAACTGTTATTATTTAGTGATGACAATATTACAGATGACCCGTGACTGTGATATAAATAACCAGGGTTGTGATAATAGCAGGATTGTTGTAATAATTAGCGCTGTGGGAGGAGTGATGCTGAGAGACTGAGGAAGACAGCATCGTTTACTGACTGTGTGGCCACCTGTTATTGTTTACATTCACCATACCAGCTCAGTGGTTCTCTATGGTGAACACAAATGTAGATACTTATATATAGTGTGTGTATTAGTGTAATAACAGCAAAAGGATTATGCTGGGAGGAGCCATTTGGGTGACGGAGGTGACGTCGTCTGCACGATTTGTCAAGCTGTTTAGAGGGTGGCCACTATGCTCTTTGGGCGCACTACAAGCTTAGGTGTACAGTTACAGTGCATAAAACATGTAGATATTTATATATAATATGTGTATATAGGGTAATAACACTGAAAACAGTATTGTTGGGGGAGAAAGTTTAGTGCGTGTGACCTTGAATGAGTGAGGGAGCCGCCAGCTGTGTATACCAACGACTCTTTGTGCCTGAACTAACTATATCAGCTTAGCTGTACAGTTGTGGTGAACAAAATATATACATACTTATATATACGTCTGTATATAGTGTAATAACACCACAAATGGTATTGTTGGGGAGAAAGTTTAGTGCGTGTGTTGAGGGAGTGGCAGCGAGTGGCTGGCTGGTGTGCGGCGGTAACTCTTCGTTGCTCTTCGACTCTCAATACCAACTTAGTGGTTCATATGGTGACCAAAATATGCAAATACTTATATATAACCTGTGTATAGAGTGTAATAGCAGCAAACAGTATTGTTGGGGGAGAAAGTTTAGTGTGTGTGTGACCTTGAATGAGTGAGGGAGCCGCCAGCTGTGTATAGCGACGACTCTTAGTGCCTGAAATAACTATATCAGCTTAGCTGTACAGTTGTGGTGACAAAATATATACATACTTAT
>WNGS01164858.1:24924530-24952157 GCA_020271785.1 Procambarus virginalis
GTCTTAATTAACCCTTTAACTGCGTTGCCTCCAAATATGACACCCCCGTGGTGCGCAGGAAATAAATTCTCTGGAAAAAATTCTTTTTTCTTTTTAAAGTGTCAAAAACCCTTCCCTCAGTATGGGTATGTAAAAAAAAAGTCGTAATTGTACTTACTTTGGCTGCTATGGGGTCCGTAAGTTGGGGCGTGACGTCATGATTCCCCGTGCGCCCGTGCTGTAAGCTCCCGGGGCGGGTGGGGCGGTCGGGCGGGGCGCGCGAGTTGCCGCGAATATATTTTCGGTCATTTTTTGCGCACCTTTCTAAATACATTTTCATTGTTTTTACATGGCAATCCAATGTATAATGAACACGTACACTCTATTATCGCAGTACAACATCCGTACTGTCCGTAGACACTGTGTTACGTGCATCGCAAACAACGTCACTTATCCTGCACAATTTCCAATGTATCATGCCTAATATATTTATATTTACACTTTATATACACACTGTACAGTATCACACACTATATACACACATCATAAACACACTCAGTACTCCGCGAGTGTGTGATATGCTGCGAAACAGCCAACGGGGCAGAGTGGCACCTTGCACTCCACGCACCAGGTGCTGATGCATCTTCGTTTTTGTTCTCTGCGGGTAGTGTTCCTGCATACTATACAAGCACGTTTACCCTTCTCCCGTGATGCTGTGCCTGGCATATACTCGAGCATATGTACTCTGAAGTTTTCATTACCCGTCAATCTGTCTGGAGCTGCATGTGGCATTGTTGCTTGCACTCCGCGCGGTACAACAGAACCCTCCTGCCATACTTTACTAGCAGCTGTGACACAACACCAGCACTGAATGTACGTATAGACGGTCTCCTGCCTGATTTTACTAGGTACATATTGTAGCAGTTGAGCACTACAACATCCATGAGGTGGAAGAAGAACTTTTTCGTCCACTTCACAGACTTGCGCACACACTCCACTCCACCAAGCATCATGTCACACTTATCGATGAGGCGCATGTCTGGCTTATACACGGTGTTGCGTGTGTGAAAGTGGAATTTCCCACTGTCCACCATGGCACCGGTGTGAATCGTAGTCTGCATATTCACCTCGCGTCTGTCCTTCCACCGCACTGACAGCGTTTTGTCACACTTGCGCAGCTGGCACTCACCCACGGCTATAGCTATACCGAACACTGGCATTTCCTTCCTGTGGCCCTTCACAGTGCCACATACACCGGTGTTGTGGGCAAGGAGGTATCTGGTCAGCAAGGGGCTGGTGTAATAGTTGTCGGTGAACAGTACATGCCCCTTGTTCAGCAACGGTTCCATCAGGGTTTTCACGACACTGCCTGAGAACCCGTGTTGATCTTGAGCTGGTATGTCGACGTCTGTACCAGAATATAATATCATGTCCAAGACGATTCCAGTCTCACAGTCGCACAGCACAAAAAACTTCAGTCCAAAACGGTGCCGCTTTGATGGGATGTACTGCTTGAATGCCAGTCGCCCCTTGAACAGTACAAGCGACTCGTCAATAACCACATTCTGTCCAGGTACAAAATAATCCCTGAACTTCCCTCTCATGTCACTGAACATCTTCCGTACTTTCCACAGTCTGTCTTGTCTGTCCTCATTTGCATTATTCTCGAAATGCAGGCACCTGAGAATCAAGAGATACCTATCACGCGACATGTACCGGTTGAACACGGGCGATGGAACAAGGCTGTCTTTGCTCCAATATTCCTGGATGACAGATTTCTCAGAGTGCTTCATCATCATGGTGAGTGCCAGAAACACGTACATTTCGTCGATTGTCGTGTCCTTCCATCGCGTGAGGCGTGAGGCAGGTAAAATGCCGTCGTCTATGAGGCTGTGAGCGAACCTGTTTGTCTCAGTCACAAGATGCGTCATGAATACATTGTCAAAATATGCCTGAAAATATTCCATGTCTGCCATATCATCACCAGTATATGGGAATAATGGTGTAACACCAAAATCGCTATCATCAAATGTTGGTATTTGAGGGACAAATGTGGTGCAATCCTCCCACACAAGTACACCAGGGGGTTTGGTGTTGGCGCCAACACCACGGCCAACACCACCACGAGCACCATAACTACGGCTACGTGGTCTGCTGCTTCTGCTGGAGCTGCGTGAGGGTATGCTAGACGCTGAGGCAGATTTACGTACTGTAGGCCTACCACGAATAAATGATGTTGAGGGGCCACTGTCATTGTTGTCCACATGCTGTGAGGCACGCCGCCGCCTGCCGCGGCGTGTTGCTGAGGCAGCAAAACCCCGCCTGGTAACACCACCACTGCTCGTACTCGGGTCGTCTACACTACTCGTATCAGAGCCAATGTCACTGAACCCCGAGAATGATTCGTCACATGTACTATCACTGAATAAACTACTAGCGTCTGGGGACATACATGGTGGTGGTGATGATAACGGTGTTGACCCAGGGCGGCGAGGCAGGCCGGGCGAGGCACGTGTACCATACACACTCGCCGCATCTTCAAATTCCGTCTCCTCCTCACTCGTATCAGATACCTGAGTAAGGTCTTTCTCAGGATCATAGTCTAGGTCATCATCCAGAGCACCGTCATCATACAAAATGTCGCGTATTTCCTCCTCAGAGAGTCGTTTTCCATGACCGCGGGTCACCGTGGAGCGGGAGCTCGTAGAGGATGCGTCAGACATGGTTGCTGCTGTGAAACTGAGGCTCCCCACGGCCGCAGGGCATGCTGGGATTTTTTTTGAAGATGGCGGACGATCACTGGGGCCCCCACCCACCCATACCATACCCACGTCACCGCGCGCCAGTTTTGAATGGAACGTGAAAAATAAAAATACCTGGAGGCGCGTTGCGCAAACCAGACCCAAGCCTGGAGGCGCGTTGCGCAGTTAAAGGGTTAAGGGGGTCTTCCCTGCTTCCACTCTTGTAAATTGGAACTATGTTAGCCTTTTTCCACACATCAGCTACAACTCCTGTAAACAGGGATGCCTGAAAGATCAGTTGAAGAGGGATACTGAGCTCAGGTGCACATGTGTGTGCAGGTGTGTGTGTGTGTGTGTGTGTATATAATTACCTTAGTGTAATTACCTAAGTGTTGACCATGTTGTGGCCTAGTTGACTAGGGCGTGTGAGTGGGAACACCCACTGCATAGATTCGAACCCTCATCACGGCTCCTACGGATTTTCTCATTGGCACATCATGTTAGTGTGATTACTCTTTGTGTATTGATAGAGGAGGGTCAGAGGTAGAACATTCCTGGATGACAGAGCTAGAGTGCATGGGGGAGGGGAGGAGGATTGTGTGAAAATCCTGGTTCTGGTTTCATTGGAAACCTCAGAAAACCCTTGTGAGCTCAGTAGAACTCCAGGTTGCAGTCCTTTTGACCAAGTCGTGGCCTAGTTGACTAGGGCGTGTGCATGGGAACACCCACCTCATAAGTTAGAACCCTCATCATGGCTCGTATGGATTTTCTCATTGACACTTCATGTTACTGTGATTACTCCCTGTGTACCTAATTGTAGTTACAGGATGAGAGCTACACTCGTGGCCTTTCCAGAACTCTTTGTTGTATAATGCTTTGAAACTACCAGCGGTTTTGGCCTCCACCACCTTCTCACTTATTTGTTCTAACCGTCTACCACTCTATTTGTAAAAGAAAACTCTCTAATATTTTTTTGACACTCTTGTTTCCTTAACTTGAATCTGTGTCCTCTTGTTCTTGAAGTTGCTGGTTTCAGAAATTCCTTTTTATCAATTGGGTCGATGCCTGTTAGTATTTTGTAAGTGATCATATCACCTTGTTTTCTTCTGTATTTTAATTTTGGCATGTTTAATACCTCTAGTCACTCCTCGCAACTCTTGTTTTTCAGTTTCGGAAGCCATTTTGTAACATGCCTTTGCACCTTTTCCAGCTTATTCATGTGCTTCTTGAGATTTGGGCACCATACAACTGCTGCATATTCCAATTTTGGTCTCACAAAAGTCATGAACAGTTTCTTTAGTATTTCACTATCCATATAATTAAAAGCAAGTCTGAAGTTGGAAAGCGATGCATATGCTCTTCTTACAATGTTCATTATGTGTTCCTCTGATGACAGCTTACTATCCAAAACCACTCCTAGGTCTCGTTCTATGTTAGAGTTCTGTACCCAACTGTACTTGAGTCCTGGCTTTGTTGCTGTGGACTCTTCCCTTTCACAGTACATACTCAAATGCTCTAATCTTTCTAACAAACGTGACTTAACATAAGCTTACCCCTTCCATTTATCTTTCTTTCTCTTTCATTTTCTTTCTCTCTTCTCCCCCTTTTTCTGTTCATTGTCTTCTCCGACACTCCCTTGCTATCCTCTGCTTATTCCTATTACCTTTCCTTCGGTGGTTATAATGGGAGCTGCCTCGTATGGGCCAATAGGCCTTCTGCAGTTCTCATTATTACTACTATTCTCTACACCTTACTTTCCTCCTCACCTCTCTCTTGCCTATTTATTCCCGTTCTCTACCTCATCACAAGCGGCTTGAGAATGGTCCAGGACGGACCGAAACGTCGTCGTCCCTTCAACTTCTAGTGTGTGGTCTGGTCAACATACTTCAGCCACGTTATTGTGACTCTTCGCCTGCATAGAGTTCTGTAATTCCTTTCCACATAATTTGTAAGTTGTTCATGGTCTATTTTCTCCGATTCTACATTCCATAGCATGTCCTTTATTCACATTGAATCCCATTTGCTACTTGATGCTCCAAGCACTTATTTTACCTAGATTAATTTGAAGAGCATTATATTGTCTGTGTCTATTATCTTCACCAGTATCTATGCATCATCCACAAACATGTTCATATAATTCTGTATTCCTTCTGGTAGATTGTTTATGTTGATGATGAACATTAGCGGTGTAAGAACTGAGCCCTGTGATACTCCATTAGTAACACTCCTCCAGTCAGGTACATTGTCTCTTATTACTGCCCTCATCTGTTGGTTAGAAAATTTTTCATTTTTTTTTTTTGAGATATATACAAGAGTTGTTACATTCTTGTACAGCCACTAGTACGCGTAGCGTTTCGGGCAGGTCCCTGGAATACGATCCCCGTCGCGAAGAATCGTTTTTTCATCCAAGTACACATTTTACTGTTGCGTTAAACAGAGGCTACAGTTAAGGATTTGCGCCCAGTAAATCCTCCCCGGCCAGGATACGAACCCATGACATAGCGCTCGCGGAACGCCAGGCGAGTGTCTTACCACTACACCACGGAGACTGATCTATGTCACAAGTCTCCCTGTCACCCTTCCAGCAAGTTCCAGTTTCCAGAACAGCCTCTTGTGTGGGACTCTGTCAAAAGTCTTTTTTTTTATGTTCAGATAGACACAGTGAACTCAACTACCTCTTTCCTGTAGTATCTCTGTGGCTCTATCACAAAAACTAAGTAGATTTGTTACACAGGATCTTCCTGTTCAAAAACCATACTGTCTGTCCATTATTATGTCATCACTCTCTAGGTGTTCAACACATTTGACTTAACTATTTTTCTAGTAATTACCTAAGTGTAGTTACAGGATGAGAGCTACGCTCGTGGTGTCCCGTCTTCCCAGCACTCTTTGTCATATAACGCTTTGAAGCTACTGACGGTCATGGCCTCCACCACCTTCTCCCCTAACTTGTTCCAACCGTCTACCACTCTGTTTGCGAAAGTGAATTTTCTTATATTTCTTCGGCATCTGTGTTTAGCTAGTTTATATCTATGACCTCTTGTTCTTAAAGTTCCAGGTCTCAGGAAATCTTCCCTATCGATTTTATCAATTCCTGTTACTATTTTGTATGTAGTGATCATATCACCTCTTTTTCTTCTGTCTTCTAGTTTTGGCATATTTAATGCCTCTAACCTCTCCTCGTAGCTCTTGCCCTTCAGTTCTGGGAGCCACTTAGTAGCATGTCTTTGCACCTTTTCCAGATTGTTGATGTGCTTCTTAAGATATGGGCACCACACAACCGCTGCATATTCTAGCTTTGGCCTAACAAAAGTCGTGAACAATTTCTTTAGTATATCGTCATCCATGTATTTAAACGCAATTCTGAAGTTGGAAAGCGTGGCATAGGCTCCTCGCACAATATTCTTTATGTGGTCCTCAGGTGTGTTTCGACAACCACGCTTGTTAACCCTTAAACCGCGCACATCATATATATATGATATCAGTGACAAAACCAAAACTGCACACATCATTTATATATGATTTTGTGTCTAGCGCTATAATTTAAATGCCCCGCCTGGGATAGGGGCAGCTATAGTACAGCCACGACCAATAGTTGCCAGATGCCACCTAGAAAAAAAATTCCAGGCCAACATTCTTGGGTGTTAGAGCGTCAGTATTGAGCAAGCCACCAAGGCTGGTGCACGCAGCAGGAGCTCACAGCACCGCTGTTCAGCTTTTGACCACAGCATCGCCTACAAATGCCATAATATACATGATACTGCTATTATTCAGCAATGATAGTATTATAGAAGACCCCTGACTGTGATAAAACTGACCAGGATTCTGATAATAGCAGGATTGTGGTGATATTTAGCGCTGTGCTCCATGGAGGGAGGAGTAAGGCTGTGGGAGGGAGGGTTGTGGCGTCGTCTTCTGACTGTGTATGGCCACCTTTTATTGACTGCACTCACCATACCAGCTTTGTGGTTCGCTATGGTGAACACAGATGTAGATATTTATATATAACGTGTGTATAGTGTGAGATAACAGCAAGAGGAGTAGGTTGGGAGCCGCCATTTTGGTGAGGGAGGTGCGTCGTCTGCACGACTTGTCATGTTGTTTACTGGTGGCCACTATGGTCTTTGGGCACCATACCAGCTTATTTGTACAGGTATGGTGAATAAAACAGGTAGTACCTATATATAATGTGTGTATATAGTGTAATAACACCACAAACAATATTGTTGGAGGAGAAATATTAGTGGGTCTGGCCTTGAGGGCGGCCGTCACCAGCTGACTGTGTGAATAGCTACGTCTTTGTGCGTTTACTCACCATACAAGCTTAGATGTACAGTTATGGTGAACAAAACATGTAAATACCTATATATAACGTCTGTGTATAGTGAATAAATTCAAAAACAGTATTGTGGGAGGAGAATGAGGGTGAGTGAGGTGTTGAGGGAGGGAGTGACTGGCTGGTGAGTGGCGGTCACTCCTCGTTGCTTTTGACTCACAGGACGAACTTAGTGGTTCGTTATGATGAGCAAAACGTGTAAATACTTATATATAACCTGTGTATATAGTGTAACAACAGCAAAACTATTTGTTTATTGTTTTATGAACATAATAATTGAATCACTAATATGCACACCATAATTTTGAGTACAGCGATGGTTCACACATTTGATTATATAAATATACCACAATTCACTGTATGGAATAATATTACTACAAAAAAAAAAAAAAAAAAAAAAAAAAAAAAAAAAAAAAAAAAAAAAAAAAAAAAAAAAATCAGAGACATTGAAATAATTAGGTAATAATATATTTGTGGCAACTGCCGTCTGATAGCTCGGGCGGAGTAGACCTCGTCTGGCGAAGGCTCTGCCAATGCCCCTTTTTTGCCAGACTTCCCTACCCTATTGCGGCTAAAATATGCCACCTATGATTTTTTTGTTATTTTTTCCGTGATCAGGGAACAAAAATGAACACTTCTATAAGACGAAAGAATTTTTTGGATTTTTTTTTTTGTTGCGCCTGTGGGTGTTAATTCCATTTGGGCCCCTAGCGGTTTGAGGGTTAATGATATGCATCAACTGATGATGATGCTAAGATACTAGGGAAGATTGGAGACCTAGATGATTATCATGCACTTTAAATTGACCTAGATATAAACATTTGCAGCACCATGAGGCAAATGGAATTAAATGTGAATAAATGCCATGTTATGGAATGTGGAATAGGAGAAAATAGACCACAAACAATCTGCAAATTATGTAGAAAGGAATTAAAGAACTAACAGTGAAAGATATCTCGGGGTAGGATAGGGCGGAGGAAAGGACTGGTGTCCAACCACTTGGACAGTTGATGATTGAACTGACCGACCTGCAAGAAGGTCGAGGATTGAACTGACCGACCTGCAAGAAGGTGGGCGTTCAAACACGGACCATCGAAGTGGTTGGGTACTCGTCCTTTCCTCTGCTCTATCCTAAATCTTTATCCTTGTCGTATTTAGGTTAGAGGCATTAAATATGCAAAAACTAGAAAATAGAAGAAAAAGAGGCGATATGATCACTACATACAAAATAGTAACAGGAATCGATAAAATTGATAGGGAAGAATTCCTGAGACCAGGATCTTCAAGAACAGGAGGTTAACAGGAGAATGGGGCGAACCGCAAAAGGGCTGGAGCCCCTTACGAGACCCCAAACCTCGCACAGAGTGAACACCGCGCCGACCAGACAAAGGTAGGTCCGAAGGCGGGGTCGGACCCGAACCTGGCACCAGTGGCCTACCACGATGGGAGGAGCCCCGAGCCCTGACATGACCCTTCCAGGAAGGCCCTCCCCCCTGGGACCCCCGGAGAACCAACAAGTCAGACATAGGACGACAACTAGCCGAAGCAGCCTGCAAATATTGCGCCATGGCAGAATCTGTAAAAAGCAAAGGACAAACGGAAGAAGACATCCTAAGAGTCAGGGCCCAGGCCGATTCCATAGAGAAGGCAAGTACCGGCTGATGACACGCAAGCCAGGAGGCATAAAACAGTGAAACCACATCCCGCAGGATTGGCGCAAAGAGCTTCAACACGGCAGCTGACGAACAAGCTGCTGAGCGAGCCACCAAGCCCAAGGCACCGGACCCAGGAACGACCCATGGGGAACGCATGGGGAAACAGAATGAGCCTCCATTCCATTGCCCTGTTAACAGGGCGAGCTGGGAAAGGGCTGATGCCCCTTACAAGAAACCAAACGTCGAACAAGGTGATCATCATGCCGACCAGATGACGTCAAAACTGAAGGCAACGTCGACTCAGAAACTGGCACCAATGGCCCACCTCGACCAGCGGAACCCTGAACCCTGGCACGACCCCTCCGAGATGGCTGAGAACAACTGCTTCGGAGAATCAACAAGTCCGCCATAGGACAACAACTAGACGAAGCCGCATGCAGAAACTGAGAGACCACAGTCTCTGTAAACAGCAACAGCAAAACAGAGACGAAAACCTAAGAGCCAGGGCCCAAGTGGATTCCAAAGAGATGGGGAGCACAGCCTGACAGCACGCGAGGCGAGAAGCAAAAAACAGAGACACCGCCTCCTTCAGGATGGGCGCAAAGAGCTTCAACAGTGCAGCCGACGCCCTAGCTGCCGAAGTCAGCACCCCAGACGAAAGCCCTTCTCTCAACGCTCCCACATCCTCCTCATGCCAAGCTGAAGAAAGCTCGAGAAGGGAAAAGAAACGTAAGACCGAAGCAAATGTCCACGGGTGCGCAACTCCTCTGAAACCAACAAAGCCAAAAGCTGAGGAACCTGTACATGAAGCTGGAAAAGGTCAACATCCTGAGAAAGCACGGGAGCGAACAAGCACGCATTAAGATGCTCAAACTTGCCCCCCAGGTAAATCTGCATAAAAGTAGATGTTTCCCGCCAATCAAGCGTGCGGGTCCGACAGAACCCATGCCATGCCTCCAACGAAAAGAAAGGGCAGTCTGCCAGCCAGGAAGACTCTGGAACCTCCAAACGCACCCAAAAACGGGAAGAAGAACCGAACTCAAACGAGGACGGATCCATTGCAGAGGCATAACCTGGGTCTCGCAAGAGGTATGCAGCAAGAGCTTCCCGAGCCATCTTCGCGGAGATACGGGAAGTAGAAAACCTCTGGAAAGACGGATCCGAGGTACCCAAAGGTGCCCGGAACCGAACCCGGGGAGGAGCCGAACCCAAATCATGCTCATACAGGGAAGGGGGATAAGAAAATCCCTCCCCCTCCAACAATAAGCCCCGCAAGGACGGCAAAAGCACCCAAGCAGGGTCAAAGGGGGCCCAAGCCCCCACGTTGACTCCTCCCCAGCCCCAGGTTCCCCCACGTCGGGACGCGAGGCAGAGCCGTCTTCCGAACCCTCTACTTCTGAAGAAAAGGCAGAGTCCAAGGGAAAGGCAGACAAGAAGGGGCTCTGCTGGTGGGACCCAGAAGCCTCGGCAGGAGGAACTGGCTCAAATGCCTCCATCCCCGACCCGGATGGGGGAGCCCCCGAGGTAGTCCGAGTCTCATTACCAACTAAACCCTGTGCCGAAACCCTCAGGCGCTTTGGAGCCGAACACAGGGGAAAGGTGCAGGAAGAACCACAGGGGAAAGACCAGGGGGCGCGAAGCCGAAGCGACTAACACCCCCAGGTCAGGGTCCCTAAAACCAAAACGAGATAGCCTCGGGGAATGCGGGTGAGAAACCAACCTAGCGTATTGCAATAACCTAAACCTAACATGCAACGTTGATGCTGCCTGTACCCTAACAGGAACATCCTCAGAGTAAAACTGGAGCACAGGCAGAGAACATAACTTGCAAGACTCCGGGTCAAAGGTGTCATTGACCCAACAGGCAGCATGACGGAGGCAAAACAGGTGACTGTCACCCTGAGACAAGGGCACACAGCAACCTTCAAACCCGCACAAGGCAGGCTGGAACTCGGGAGACACATCCATGGGATGTGTCTCCACCGAGCCCCGACGAGTTTCCAGGGCCTGTAGGGTAACAACTACGGGAAGCCCGGGCTAGGTGTTGCTAACCGGTTAAGAAACCCAATAAAAAAAAGGGTAGACGATAACACTGAAAACCCCTGGGACGTGTACAAGCACGGGAGCCTAGCAGAGGGCCACCAAAACAATATCAGGGGAACTATAGACCCATTAGGCAGAACTTCCACCAGGCAAATAAAAACAAAACCAAAGAAAACCCCCGCAAAAGTACACCGTCCCCAGAGGCAACAGGAACCGGTTGCCGCTTAGGTGGCAGGTCGCGCAACACCTTGACGCCCTAACCAGCACAACACCACTCCCTACCCAAGGCCAAACAAGGGTTCCAAGCCCCAGCTGGCCCCATGGGCGAGGCAAATGCCGAGCAGCAAGAACCCCTACGGGAGCGGTTCCCGAACGCCCCAGGGAAGATAACCTTGACATGCAGGGGCAGTACTCACAGGGTGCCTAGGGAAGGAAACCCCTAAGCGCATGCAGCCCCAGCACTGAAGAGGTAGTCCTGGCCACCGCACACCACACAAAGACAGCAAAGAATGCCACACGAAGCAAACACCATCCAGGAATTTGAGGCCAGAGAAGTGTCTATCCCGGTGACACTAGCTTACGAACTGAAGGCAGATGGCGTGGTGAGGTCTGGGGCTCCCCCTCCTCCTCCCGGGGAGGGGAGGGCTGCGTGGACGACCGGCGCAGCAATAAATTGATTGTTTGATTGTTTCCTTGGGATTGTAGAGAGTTTCTACCTCTCTGTTCGGTTTTTTGTTGTAGTTTCTTACCATGTGGGGTTTGTTTTGTTATGCCTACCTATCTGGGTGCCTAACTAACTAACCCGGTTGATGGCAAATAAGGTCCCTGGTAGGTCTGAACGCCATAGATAATGTCCCGGTCTAACATAACATACATTAGCCTGATAAGCTCCAGGGAGCCATAGGGGCTCCCCACAAAAAAGTGTTTTTTCATCTTGTTGACATGAGCATGCTGAACTGCTACAATATATATCTGGTGAAAACTGGACCTAAACCAAGTTTTCGTTCGTTTGCTTTTACACTTGCAACACAGTAATTAGCAAAGTTTGGCAAAGATGTTCCTGGCATACAGAGACCCATCATGAACCCAGTGTTGCAGCATGCTACTACACCCAGGCTCACTCACATTGAGGGCTTTCAAGCACACAGACTAAAACATTTGCCACCAGCTGGAAAGCGAGCAATAGGCCAACGTGATTGCTTAGTTTGTAGATCAACAAAAAAAAGAGATATAAAAAACGAAAACAGGTGCAAACATGGTGTGAAGCGTGTACAGTCTCATTGTGTGCTGTCGACTGCTTCAATGACTACCACTCTCTCCAAGACGTCTAAATGTGCAATATTAGTGCAAAAACCTGTAAATAGTGTGTGCATGTGTGTAAATATAATAATGAACAATGTGAATACATATTATATTGGCATAATGGAAAACATTTGTGTGCGCATGTGTATTCTCGATGTATGCAACATTTATTGGCATTGACCATGATGTAACATTATACGCAACACAATTAGTGAATAATATTAGTGATAGAATATGCCTAGACACTGTAAATAATGCCGCAAAAATAAATTCGTGTCAACTGTGGCTGCTTGAATACCGCGTGCGACGCATCTGGGACGCACCTTGCATGAGCGATCATGCAGGGGTGTGATGTCATCGCCCATATTGCCAGCTCAATTATGTCACCGGTAAGTACAATTAATTTTATTTTGTATTTTTCTCGTGGTCAGGGAACACAACTTAACAGGTTAGGAAGAATTTTTTTTTTTTGTTTTTTTGGTATGTTCCTGTGGGTGACAAAGGCTAATTAGCCCTGAGCCACACAAGGGTTAAAGTAAATTTTTTTTAAAGTTTTGTTACATTAAATATTTTAAAGTGTTTATTCTCTTGTTTTTCATCCGCAATTCGTAAACTGTAAAGGATTCAGCAGCTTTATTTTATTTTGTTTTCTCTTTTTTTTTATTAATGTGCCATTAATACAACACCTGCCAGGAGTGTAACTGCGCTATTCCAGATCACGTCACATTTAAGCACAATAAGCCCAGATAACATCTACATCATTACTATCTTATGTCCTGTCACCAGGTTTCCTATTGCAGTTCCCGTCAAGAACATAGGTAATTACATTATGGCTGCTACAGTTGATAAGCACCTCTTGATGATCTTCACACAATATGGATTTCCCAAGGAGATACAGAGTGATTGTGGCACAAACTTCACAAGTTACCTATTCAAGAAAACCCTTGAAGAGTTCAACATCACACAGGTACTGTCTAGCCCCAATCATCCTGCTTCACACGGATCTCTAGAACATAGTCATCAGACTATTAAATCACGTTTTAAGAAAATTTTATATCAGCACAGAGAAGGATTGGGATAAGTAACTAGACCTAATTATGTAATATATTATGCAAACTTTCAAGCACAATAAGCCATAGTGTAGGACTGAAAACAGGAGATGCTTTTTCACCCACAGGATTATAAACCCATGGAAACACTTGCCCATTGAAGCCATAAATGCCAAAACTTTGCTGAACTTTAAAATTCAGCACGAAAACCAGTCTCCATGGTGTACTGATAAGACACTCGCCTGGCGTTCCGCGAGCGCTTTGTCATGGGTTCGTATCCTGGCCGGGGAGGATTTAATGGGCGCATATCCTTAACTGTAGCCTCTGTTTAACTCAACAGTAAAATGGGTACTTGGTTGTAAAAACGATTCTTCATGGGGGTTGTGTTCCAGGAACCATAGAATTAAGGAGTTGCTCGAAATGCTACGCATACTAGTGGCTGTACAAAAATGTAACAACTCTTCTATATATCTCAAAAAAAAAAAAAAAAAACAGCGTTGAATGTAATGAAACGCCATTTTTTGGGTGAACCCCGGAGGCTCCCTGGAGCTTATCGGGCTTATGTATGTTATATTACACCAGGACATTAGCTAAGGAGTTCAGACCTCCCAAGGACCAGCGCGAAAACCTGGCCCCTTCACAGAGGTTTCAGGGAGCAATGGCCCTGGAAAACCCCCTTGTGGTTGAGGTGTTCCTTATCTGCCATCGACCAGGGTTGGTACCCAGAAAGGTAGGCATAATAAAACAAACCCCACATAGTAAAAAACTAAAACAAAAAACCAAACAGAGAGGTAGAAACTCCCTACAATCCCAAGGAAACAAGCAAACAAGCAAACATCACACTTTACTGCCACGCCGATCGTCCGCACAGCCCTCCCCACCCCGAGAGGGGAAGGGGGGGAGCCCCAGACCTACCGTGCCGGCTGCCGTTCGGTTCAGTTCGGAACCTGATCAGTTCGGAAGCTAAGCTTCAACCAACTCGAAAAAAGCCGCCGACCTGTGGGAGGGAGGGTTGCCAGGGAGCCTCCGGGGCTCATCCAGAAAATGGCGTTTCATTACATTCAACACTGGTTTTCTGTGGGGAACCCTTACGGCTCCCTAGAGCTTCATACCCAAAGAGAAGGAAAAGAAAGGACTGACCGGGAGGCGGCCGCCACAAACTCCGCAATGCGAAGTCGAAACAACAGGCTGCAACCTGCGGCCCAAGGCAACAAGAAAGCACAGGAGCAGACACGCATAAAGAATGGGCGGCCAAGAATCTGTGCAACCCTCAAATCCCTGCGCCCGAAATGAGCCCTAGACATTACCAACACAGCAGCAAAAGCTGCAAATGTCCGAACAGCACAGGCGCAAGGACAGACCACAGGCTGGAAGACTTAAAAACTCTGCGGACGACCTGGGAGACCCGAGTCCTGAAACAGGGAACGAGGGGAACCGGATCAACCCAAAGCGCATCCCCAGACACGGTACGCAGGTAACGGTAAAAAAAAAAAAAGCGCAATCGGATAATACAGGACGAATCCCCAGCTGAAGCAATCAAGCATCAATAACCCAAGAACCCCCTTCGGAAAGCAGCCGTCTCGACCATCGCCAGAAGGACAGAGAAAGGCTGCAAATGTACAAACCTACCACCAGTACCAAAGAGCAGAAACCTGAACTGAAGGGGCTACCACAAACTGAGGAGAAGATAAGAAGGCACTGATCAAGGACCAGGATGGCTCAGGTGACGCATGAGCAGGCCAGAGGTGAAACAAAACACGACAAAGCGTAGGAAACGGGGCAGATGTGACATCCACCCCGAATGCAACCCGGAGCAGCTCTGCCAGCGCCGCACAAAACGAGGCGACAGTAAGAAACATAAAAAACCTGTAGTCCTGAAAACCGAAGAGAGGACAAGACAACCTGATGCGAAAAAGACAACCTACAAAGAGCAAGAAAAAATGCATAGAAACACCAGGAACGTTATACTGTCGCTGAGACAAGGCTCGCAAGTGGGACACCATCAACAAAGCCACCTGATCACCACAGAGATGGTGATACCCTCGTCAAAATACCAGATGCGAAGAGCCGAGGAGAAGGCCAAACCAGTCACGTATAGGACCGGTCCGACCTGCCGAAAGAGACGGAGCCGCTGAAAAACACCCCGAGTTCGGACACCTATCAAGCAGCGTCCGAAAATAAAGCTGGGCCAGCCACCAAGGGACCACAAGGACTACTCTCGTGCGAATGGGCTCCAACAGAGCCAGAATCTGAAGCAACAGCTGGACCGGGAGAAGAGGAACTGGTATCCCCACCTCGACCAGTCATGCCGAAAGACATTCACCGTGAACGCCTCGCAGGCGGGTAAGGGCGCCACATAGAATGGGCGATGCCTAGACCACACCGACTCAAAGACGTCCATGGCCAGGAGTCCATACGTCCGGTAGAGCCAACGAAACGAGTCGGCGATGACTGGCCAATCCGCGAACAGAGGAATGAACCGAGACAGCTGTCCACCAGAACGCAGGACACACCCCGGACATGAACCTCACGGTTAGCCAAACCTTGAGAATCCAGCAAACAAGCCACTCTAAGGGACCAACCCCAAAGATCAAACACCTAAGAGAAACCCTGTGGTTCCGGCAAAGAACCGCCAGAGAACAGTCCGAATGGAGCTGAATGGTAGAGCACCGAGTGACCCAAACCCTCCAAAGCACAAACCAGACAGCCACGAACTCCCGAACCGTGCTGTTAGCCCGACGGACGGACAGACCCTACCATCCCCGGCCAACCTGGTGAGCACTGGTCACAAAGCCCCAGCCGAGAGATGACCTGTCCATGAACACATCGAGCGAAGGCTTGAGGAGATACCAAGGCACGGAACCCCGAAAACCCCAAAGAGGAAGCTGGTGACGCAGCACCAACACAAGATCCCAGAGGAACGAACCCAACGATTGCAAAAGAGGTGGAAGAGAAGTCTCCGAAGGAACCAAACAGACGCCGAAGTCAAACCCGACCCTGCGGGCAGACCAGAATGTCGAAGTTCAGACTCCCGCACAACTGCTCGAGCAATCGCTGAGCAACCCGTGACCCCGTCATGAACGGCCGAAGGTGGGACCACAGCCGCAGCAACACTTCTGGAGGGAAAGACAAGCAGCAGCCCAAGAGCCCTAAACAAGACCCAGCCAGGTCCGAGTCCGAGATGGAAACAGATGGAACAGCCTCCAGATCACCAGGAAATCAAACCCGACGATCTGGAAAAAACCACACCCCTGGTGAGCAGACAACCAGACTGACTGGGAGCCTACACCAGCCAGTCGTCGAGGTAGGCCAGACACTGAATCCCAAGCAGACTCAGACAGGGTACCAAGATCCGGTAAAGATGCGTAAATACACCAAGTGCCAATTACAAAATAGGGAAGGCAACAAAAACGTTAAGCCTGAAGCCCCACCACCAACTGTGCCAGTGCTGGAAAATTGGAGAGGAACGTGCCAAGAAATGACCTGTACGTCCAGGGCCACCATCCAAGCACCCGGCCCCAACAGAAGCCGGACAGGAGACAACAGTCCTCCGATGAGGGCATAGAATCCAGGGCACAGACTGATGAAGTCCAGAAGAACCGCGGATTTGACAGGCCAATGTCTGCATGCAGCAGACAGGAACCCCAGAAGGATGGGGTGGATCGACCACTTCCAATGCACCCACTAAGATGACATGACGAAGAGCAGGGAAAGAAGCCCACCCCACCAGCCCTGAACCCCCAAAGGGGGGTTTTCCAGGATCATTGCTCCCTGAAACCTCTCTGAAGGGGCCAGGTTCTGGCGCTGGTCCCTGGTAGGTCTGAACTCCTTAGCTAATGTCCCAATCGAATATAACATACATTAGCCCAATAAGCTCCAAGGAGCCGTAGGGGCTCCCCACAGAAAATCTAGGGAAAAAAAATTGACACGTTCATAGCATAAATGCGACAGTATTTTGTTTGCATTCACCAATAAGAGATGTCCTGCGCCACTTCTCCCTCAAACCCCTCACTGCTGCTCTCCCCCCCCCCACCCTCACTACTACTACTGGTCTCCCTCCCCCCCCCAGGTGGCTAGTTTAGTAGATTGCCAGCCAGAGATAGCNAGTGGCTCCCAGAATTGAAGGGCAAGAGCTATGAGGAGAGGTTAGAGGCATTAATATGCCAAAACTAGAAGACAGAAGAAAAAGAGGTGATATGATCACTACATACAAAATAGTAATAGGAATTGATAAAATCGATAGGGAAGATTTCCGAGACCTGGAAACTTAGGAACAAGAGGTCATAGATTTAAACTAGCTAAACACAGATGCCGAAGAATATAAGAAAATTCACTTCGCAAACAGAGTGGTAGACGGTTGGAACAATTAGGGGTGAAGGTGGTGGAGGCCAAGACCATCAGTAGTTTCAAAGCGTTATATGACAAAGAGTGCTGGGAAGATGGGACCCATGAGCGTAGCTCTAATCCTCTAACTACACTTGGGTAAAAACACTTAGGAAACAGCTTCCCCCTCCCTGGAAGGGGAAGGGGGGGGGGAGCCCCAGACCCCCTGCTGGATATCCACACCTTCAGTTCTGTGGCTGATGTGAGTCTTGGTGGTTGTGCGACTCTGGCTCCAGACTTGTTCCAGTGCTGTGCCTTGTGGTGTGGTCCTGTCTTGTGGTGGTGTGTGAGCCAGGAGTAATTTCACCAGTACTTGGGTTGCATGCTCCTAGGGATATCTTCCCTAGGTGCCCTGTAAGTACTGCCCTTGTGGCTTGGGGTTCCCTTCCACAAATCACTTGGGACCTACCTCCGCCATCGTCTTTTGCTGCTCGGTGATTGCCCGCTCTTAGAATTAGCTGGGGTGTTTCATGTGCTCCTGTTTGCCTTTGGGTAGGAGGCAGCTGCATCACTGGTACTATGCAGCTTGTTTGTGCACCATCATATAGCAGCCGGCTCTGTTCCGCCTGGAAACGTACTTGTGCAGGGTTTTTCTTTTCTTTTGGTTTTTCTGCCTGGTGGAGGGTCTGCCTGTGGTGTTGTTGACCCTAATCATTCTATATTATTGGTGGTCTTCCAGTAGATTTCCATGTGTGTACACATCCTAGGGGTTCAGCAATTAGTGAGTTCACTTCGTAGTTTGCTCGTTATAGGCTGCTGCAGCGCGCTAGGTTGGTTGCTCACCGCGGATGCCCCGCAGCTGCCCCGTTTTGGTTATAGGAAACCAGGACTTGGGGATGTTAGTCGCCTCGACTTTGCTTTCGTCTGTGCCCCCTAGTCCTTTCCCTGCTGTTGTTCGTACTGTTCTTTCCTCCCTGCTTCCTGCTCCAAAGCATATGAGGGTTTCGGAGTTGGGGGTTCCTTCCTTCCAGAGGTTTTCGGCCTCCAGCATCCCACCTCATGAGGTGTGGGAGGTCACTGTGGCTTACCTCCTGCACAACCCAGATAATGGATCATGCCTCGATAATGGATCATGCCTCTTTCGAGTTTGGTTCTTCTCTTCCTTACTGGGTGCATTACAAGGTTCTGGAGTCATCCTGGTTCCTATCTTTTCGTTGGGGGCGTGGCATACGTTCTGTCGGTCCCGCATGCTTGAATGGCAAGAGACCCTTACGGTTGACAGGTTTACCTGGGGAGCAAGTTTGAGTGCCTCAATGTTTGTCAAGTGCCGTGTTTGTTCGCCCCTGCCATTTCTCAGGGTGTTGGCCTCGTACAGGTTCATGTGCAGGTTCCCTCCCTTTCGACTAACATGGTTGCTGAGGACTTATGGGTCCGTGGCCATTTAGCTTTGGTCTTACATTTTTTTTCCCTTCTCAAGCTGTCTTTGAACTGGCTTGAGGAGGCCATGGAGGTGCTTGGGGCTGATCCTGGGTCTGGTGCGCTGGTCGTAAGTTTGCTGCATTGGCTGCTATCTTCGGTAATATGTCTTGGGCTGACATTCGGGCACAGGGTTTTTGGAGGTCGAACATGATACTGGCCACTCGTTACCTAGTCAATGTTCCTGGCACTAGTCGGGCATGTGTCGCATTGAGTCGGCAGTTGCAGCCAATTGTCTCGACTTCGAGTTGAGGAACGAGGGTCGACCGCCTCCTGGGTAAAGCCCTTCTGTTTTTATCTTTAGTTAAGTAGCTCCAGGGAGCCGAAAGGGCTCCCCCCCCCCAGAAAACCAGCATAGAATGTAATGAAACGGCATTTTCTGGGTGAGACCCGGAGGCTCCCCACCAACCCTCTCTCCCTCCAGTCAGCGTTTTTTTCACGTGTTTGACATCCAGCCTCAGAACTGAAGGTGTGGATAGCCAGTGCGGGGGGTCTGGGGTTTCCCCCTTCCCCTCCTGGAGAGGTGGGAGTTGCACAGACAGTGGCGCGGTGAGGGATGTGACGTCATGCTTGTTTGCTCATTTTTCATCTGGGGAGTTCTGTCCAACAGTTCAGCTTTCAGAAGCAATATTTTAACCAGATAGGGTTTGTTTTGGGGCACCTACCTTTCTGGGTGTCTGACCTGGTCGATGGCAGACATAGAATGCAGTAGGGTAGAACTCAATTCTCTTTGAATGATGCCAGAGTCTAATACATTCAAATCAGCCTGGATAGCTCCGGGAAGCCTCTGGGTCTCGCCCAGAAAACGGCATTTCATTACATTCAACGCTAGTTTTTTTGTAAATAGCAGGGCACAAAGTCTCCTCTATCATGCCATTCCCAAGTTCTTTAAGATCATGGTGCATGATATCAGACCAAATAAACGACAGAACGCAATTGCAGTGGACCACACTCATAGTGAGACCAGGCGTCTTTGAATGTTACTGAAATCTGTGGTTACAAAATCAGATGCTACGAACCATTGGGTGATGGGTTGGCGAGATATGTGGTTCGTCATGTTCTTGACATTAGTACAGACGACATCAAGGCACATCTTCAGGCTGCTGATATTCCCATCTTCAGTGTCAGGAAATTTATGCATAGGTCAAATGGAGAATTATGTGATACCAGTACTGCCCTACTTACTTTTCTAGATTACTTTTCCTCTGATCGGGTTTGGATTGACAGCTTCTTCCATTAACTAGATATGTACATTCCCCGTCCTACTCAGTGGTTTCAATGTAAGGAGTTTCATCGTACCTCGAAAGGCTGCACCAACGACATCCAATGTGGGAAATGCTATGGTTCCCCATTACATACGTGACTGTGCATCAGATATACTCTGTTACTCGTACTGTGGTAGCGTTCATGATATTACATTCCAACAATGTCCTTCATACGTAGCGGCACAAACTCAGGCTCTCCCCGCCTTCAATCTGCAATACAGTCGTGCTCTGCACCGAACTAAATCTGTCCGTCATCAACCTCTCAATCATGCTCCACCACCCCCTTTTCTTGTGCTTGATCTGTCTGTCACTGACATTCCTGTTCCAACTGAGTCCCATCCTCTCCCACAAACCATACAACTGAGTCCTGATCTTGTTGACTCACTTGTCACTCTCATTGCGGATGCACTCAAGAAGACACGGGACCGCATTCTGACTAAATTTTTTCCAGAATCTGTCCGACCCAATCCTGAGGCTGACCCAATGCACCCCTCCTCCGCATCTACTATGCTTGACATCCGCCCTACCTTTGCTGTCTCCGAGACGTTTGAACTGATGCTGGAGACTGCCCTCCATAACACCTTGGCACGCTTTCCCCCAATCACTCCCCGGGCTGACTTGCCACAAACTCTGACCCTCGGCACTAAAAGGAAGCAATCCTCAGTTGTCCCTATTTCCATGTGCCCTGCCACTTTGCCTGACAAACCAAATCCATCTTGCACGCCCGGGACACATCTTCACCCCACTCCCAGGTCTTCTTTGCGCTGTTCAACTGGCTCGTCTATGAAGACCGATGCAAGTGTGTCCCAGACGTAAAGCTCTGGATTCCGTCCTCGTCTTACCCTGTCCTCACCTACCCTGTTCTGACCTGACTTCCCTACCCTACATGTTCTTCCCATGTTCTTTCATGTGCTTGTACTTCCCTTCCTTTCTCATATCTGATTAGCAACTGCCTTCTATATATCCTTCACCTTCCCACATCCGTCTCTTGCCTATGTCCCATGCTTTCTATAGTTCGGCGATACTTTGCTTTCACCTTTCATGCAACTTCCCATCTTTCCCGTCCTGAGTTCCTTTCCTCTCATCTGTTTATTTTGTCTTTATCCTCACTCACATAGACGATGTCAATATCTTCCCACCTCTGCCACATCTTGACTATTGACATGCCACTGTGTGTGGCGCATCTTTCTACATTACCACTCATGCAGTCATCAGGTGGAAGGATCTTCATGCAAACTGCACATATTGCGAAGAAGAAGAAGAAGAATCCCATCAAGAGGTATCAAGCAGGTATCTTGCTTCTCCTGAGCTATCCTGTTCTCTTGACTAGGTATTGATCGTCCTCTCTTTGCCTTGTTTTATGATGTCCCCTTTGGCTTTTAATCCTCAAACTGCTATGGGTCCAAATGGATTTAACACCCACAGGAGCAACAAAAAAAATCCAAAAAATTCTTTTGTCTTATAGAAATGTTCATTTTTGTTCCCTGATCACCGAAAAAATAACAAAAAATCGTAGGTGGCATATTTTAGCCGCAATAGGGTGGGGAAGTCTGGCAAAAAAGGGGCGTTGACAGAGCCTTCGCCAGACGAGGTCTACTCCGCCCCAGCTGTCAGGCGGCAGTTGCCACATATATATTATTACCTAATTATTTCAATGTCTCTCATTGATTTTTTCTTATTTTTTTTCAGTAATATTATTCAATAGAGTGAATTGTGATATATTTATATAATAAAATGTGTGAACCATTGCTGTACTCAAAATTATGGTGTACATATTAGTGATTCAATTATTATGTTCATAAAACAATAAACAAATAGTTTTGCTGTTATTACACTATATACACAGGTTATATATAAGTATCTGCATGTTTTGCTCACCATAACGAACCACTAAGTTGGTATTGTGAGTCAAAGTGCAACGAGGAGTGACCTCCACACACCAGCCAGCCACTCGCTGCCACTCCCTCCCTCAACAACACCTCACTCGCCCTCATTCTCCTCCCACAATACTGTTTTTGCATTTATTCACTATACACAGACATTATATATAAGTATTTACATGTATTGTTCACCATAACTGTACATCTAAGCTTGTTGGGTGAGTAAAGGCACACAGACGTAGCTACTCACACAGTCAGCTGGTGGCAGCCGCCCTCAAGGCCAGACGCACTAATATTTCTCCTCCAACAATATTGTTTGTGGTGTTATTATGCTATATACACACATTATATATAAGTATCTACCTGTTTTATTCACCATACCTGTACAAATAAGCTGGTATGGTGCCCAAAGCCCATAGTGGCCACCAGTAAACAACATGACAAGTCGTGCAGACGACACACCTCCCTCACCAAAATGGCGGCTCCCAACCTACTTCTCTTGCTGTTATTACACTCTATACACACGTTGTATATAAGTATCTACATTTGTGTTCACCATAGCGAACCACTAAGCTGGTATGGTGAGTGCAGTCAATAAAAGGTGGCCACACACAGCCAGAAGACGACGCCACCACCCTCCCTCCCACAGCATTACTCCTCCCTCCATGGAGCACAGTGCTAAATATGACCACAATCCTGCTATTATCAGAATCCTGGTCAGTTTTATCACAGTCAGGGGTCTTCTGTAATACTATCATTGCTAAATAATAGCATTTGTAGGCAATGCTGTGGTCACAAGCTGAACAGTGGTGCTGTGAGCTCGTGCTGCGTGTGCCAGCCTTGGTGGCTTGCTCAATACTCTTACACCCAAGAATGTTGGCCTGGATTTTTTTTCTAGGTGGCATCTGGCAATTATTGGTCGTGGCTGTACTATAGCTGCCCCTATCCCAGGCAGGGTGTTTAAATTATAGCGCTAGACACGAAATCATATATATATGATGTACACGGTTTCGGTTTTATCACTGAAATCATATATATATGATTTGCGCGGTTTAAGGGCTAATATTTTTTTTAAAGCTGTGTTTTTGTTGGCTCTCACTTCAGGCTAATGGGTTGGGGAGCTTCAGGTTCTACGACAGAGGTAGGGACATTGTTCCTTTGGACCTGGTGGGCAGTTTGTTCATTTGCAGCCTTCTTCTCTTCTGGTAAAATATGAGTTGGCTAGCTTTTGGAGGAGTCCATCGTTGATTGATGCTTGGTTGGTCTGGGCACAGGTGCATCACTTCTTGCAACCAGTGGCACCTCTTCACTACTACCTGCATATCGTTGGTTGTGCCTCAGTGGTTGCTTTGTTGATTGACCCTGTTTTCTTGGGCCTTTGCTAGCATTTCCCATATTGTCCGCAGTGTCATCAGATCTAGCTAGCATGCGGTCTACTCTTGGGCCCATAATGTTTACAAGTACAGTATGCTGCATTGGCTGCAGTCTTTTCCAATATGTCCTGGGCTAACACTTGTGCCTGAGGGTTTAGGCATTCTAACAGAGTCCTAACAGCCTGGTATTTGGTTAATGTCTCTGGTCCCTGTTGGTTATGTGTTGCCTTGGGCCCTGTTTCCTGGCCTGATTTCTCTTCTTTATCCTAGTGCATGCTACCTCTCCTCTCTGGTAAGTCAAGTTTTTGTTCTCTGTGGTTAGTTAGCTTCATGAAGACACCGAGGGCTTCCCCCCCAGAAACCCAGCATTGAAAAGGATGAAATGCCTCTTTTGGGTGAGCCCAGTGGCTCCCTGATTCCCTTCCTCCTTACCAGTTTAGTCGGTTTGTCAGTGTGCTGTTCATCAGCTCCAGAACTGGCAAGGAAGACGGCTACACATGAAAGCTAGGTTGCCTAGTGGTGGCATTTGGTACTATGAGTTTTATCTTAATTTTAAATGTTTCTCTTGTCTGTGTGAATTATTTGCAGAGTTGTTTGGAATTTTCAAGGCTTTGATCTTTGTAAAACTTTGATGACTTTCTGGATGCTTTCCTGGTGTGTTGGGGAACTCTCACTTACTCTTCGTGCCTCTGTGAGGGGGCCAGGTTTTGGCTCTGGTACCTAGTAGGCCTAACAGAACTCTTGCATCTGACGTAACCAATTTGCATGAAGCAATCTCAATGGGACGGCTTCAGGGAGCCACCAAGGATCATCCAGAAAGAGAAGTTTCGTTACATTAAACGCTAGGTTTCTGTAAATACACCTGTATATTTCTGTAAATCTACGCAGTCTCCATGGTGTAATGGCAAGACGCTCGCCTGGTGCTCCACGAGCGCTTTGTTCTGGGTTTATATCCTGGCCGGGGAGGATTTACTGGGCGCAAATCCTTAACTGTAGCCTCTGTTTAACTCAACGGTAAAACGGATCCTTGGTTGTAAAAATGATTCTTCGCGGGGGGTCGTATTCCAGGAAACATAGGATTAAGGACTTGCCCAAAACGTTATGCATACTAGTGGCTGTACAAGAATGTGAGAACTCTTGTATATATAAATTAATTATTAAATGATGCTACTTTTCCTACACTAGCCATTTATACAAGCATTCTCCAGGGAAACATGCTTGCTTCACTCTACTTTTTCATATACTGTACATCAGTGACATCAAGGGGTCCTTTAGTACAGTGGTTTTTATCCTTGACTCACAATCCAAAAATGGTTAGGCACTTTTACTTTCACTTCATGCTGTTCAGTTAGCCCGGGTTCACTTAAATAGAGGCCTGGGAGTTAGGCAACTGTTGTGCGTTACATCCTGGAGACGGTCAGTAGTTAACCTAAGGGGAGCCTTGATAAACCTGAGTACAGGCTTCCTATCCCCCCTGACAATGGAAATTGTAACCATCTAACACTCCAACAATACTGTCCTTACATACCTAACACTAAAGTAATATTGTCTATACTGTACCTATACAGTAGTCCTTGGAAGTTTATTTGTTGTTTGAACTCTTCTTTGGCTTTGACAAAGGCCAATGTGTCTGCCACTGGTGGGTGTAGCCTGGGAGGAAGGAGGTCTGGGGGATCCTCCATGCGGCCCCGTTCTTTTCTAAGTTCAGATGGACAGGTACACTTGGGCTCGCTTCTCTCTCTGTAAAATACAAATTAGGTTTTCTCTTACACAGTTGTTTTGTTTTGATTTAGTTATATTTATATTTTAATTTTACATTTCATTATGCCCTTACTAATTGTTTTCTGATGTTGCCCCCCCCCCCCCCCTCCCTGCATCCCTCAGAGACTCCATGAAGTTATCTCACTGATTTTGCCTCATCTATTGGGTCACATCACTCACAGAGAGTTCTGTTTGGCCTATTGGGTCACATCAGAGTCAGAATCTAGCCACCCCCCATCACAGCAGTGCAGGGAGCGAATGACAATCCAGCACCCAACTCGGAAAAGCATCCAGAGTCACCAAAGCTTTATAGACAACTAGAGGGTTCACAGAAAATGAAGACTCAAACGAAACAAAAAGATTCACTCAAAATGAGCTCAATTCCATTAGTACCGATTACTGCCACCAAGTGATCCAGCCCCAGCCGGCTTCCCCAGATCAGTTCTGGCGCTGATGATATGATGGTTGCTACTGCCTGTAGTACTCCAGTCCATCAGTTGTGGCGAACCCAATTGCTTCAAAGCTAAGTGCCAGCTATCCTTGGACTTCATTCATCCTGCAGGGGGGAGCCCATTTGCTTGTGTTTTGTTCCTTTCTTTTCATATTAGCTACATGTGTGTGTGTGTGTAATTACCTAAGTGTAATTACCTAAGTGTAGTTACAGGATGAGAGCTACGCTCGTGGTGTCCCGTCTTCCCAGCACTCTTTGTCATATAACGCTTTGAAACTACTGACGGTTTTGGCCTCCACCACCTTCTCACTTAACTTGTTCCAACCGTCTACCACTCTATTTGCGAAGGTGAATTTTCTTACGTTTCTTCGGCATCTGTGTTTAGCTAGTTTAAATCTATGACCTCTTGTTCTTGAAGTTCCAGGTCTCAGGAAATCTTCCCTGTCGATTTTATCAATTCCTGTTACTATTTTGTACGTAGTGATCATATCGCCTCTTTTTCTTCTATCTTCTAGTTTTTGCATATTTAATGCCTCTAACCTCTCCTCATAGCTCTTGTCCTTCATTTCTGGGAGCCACTTAGTGGCATGTCGTTGCACCTTTTCCAGTTTGTTGATGTGCTTCTTAAGATAAGGGCACCATACAACCGCTGCATATTCCAGCTTTGGTCTAATAAAAGTCGTGAACAATTTCTTTAGTATTTCTCCATCCATGTATTTAAAAGCAATTCTTAGGTTAGAAAGTGTAGCATAGGCTCCTCGCACAATGTTCTTGATGTGGTCCTCAGGTGATAGTTTTCTATCTAAAACCACCCCTAGATCCCTTTCTTTATCAGAATTCTTTAAAGATTTCTCACATAATTTATAGGTTGTGTGGGGTCTATGTTCACCAATTCCACATTCCATAACATGGCATTTATTCACATTAAATTCCATTTGCCAAGTGTTGCTCCAAATACTTATTTTGTCCAGGTCTTCTTGAAGGGCATGACAATCATCTAAATTTCTTATCCTTCCTATTATCTTAGCATCATCAGCAAACATGTTCATATAATTCTGTGTGTGTGTGTGTGTGTGTGTGTGTGTGTAATTACCTAAGTGTAATTACCTAAGTGTAGTTACAGGATGAGAGCTACGCTCGTGGTGTCCCGTCTTCCCAGCACTCTTTGTCATATAACGCTTTGAAACTACTGACGGTTTTGGCCTCCACCACCTTCTCACTTAACTTGTTCCAACCGTCTACCACTCTATTTGCGAAGGTGAATTTTCTTACGTTTCTTCGGCATCTGTGTTTAGCTAGTTTAAATCTATGACCTCTTGTTCTTGAAGTTCCAGGTCTCAGGAAATCTTCCCTGTCGATTTTATCAATTCCTGTTACTATTTTGTACGTAGTGATCATATCGCCTCTTTTTCTTCTATCTTCTAGTTTTTGCATATTTAATGCCTCTAACCTCTCCTCATAGCTCTTGTCCTTCATTTCTGGGAGCCACTTAGTGGCATGTCGTTGCACCTTTTCCAGTTTGTTGATGTGCTTCTTAAGATAAGGGCACCATACAACCGCTGCATATTCCAGCTTTGGTCTAATAAAAGTCGTGAACAATTTCTTTAGTATTTCTCCATCCATGTATTTAAAAGCAATTCTTAGGTTAGAAAGTGTAGCATAGGCTCCTCGCACAATGTTCTTGATGTGGTCCTCAGGTGACAGTTTTCTATCTAAAACCACCCCTAGATCCCTTTCTTTATCAGAATTCTTTAAAGATTTCTCACATAATTTATAGGTTGTGTGGGGTCTATGTTCACCAATTCCACATTCCATAACATGGCATTTATTCACATTAAATTCCATTTGCCAAGTGTTGCTCCAAATACTTATTTTGTCCAGGTCTTCTTGAAGGGCATGACAATCATCTAAATTTCTTATCCTTCCTATTATCTTAGCATCATCAGCAAACATGTTCATATAATTCTGTGTGTGTGTGTGTGTGTGTGTGTGT
>WNGS01164858.1:24952182-24962854 GCA_020271785.1 Procambarus virginalis
ATAGCAGTGTGACAAGGGTGAGTTAGGTATCAGTCTGTGGCAAGTGGAACAGTGTGGAGGGTAGGATGGCAGTGGAGGGTGAGTTTCATATATGGCAGTGTGACAAGGGTGAGTTAGGTATATGGCAGTGTGACAAGGGTGAGTTTGGTGTATGGGAGTGTGACAAGGGTGAGTTTGGTGTATGGGAGTGTGACAAGGGTGAGTTTGGTGTATGGGAGTGTGACAAGGGTGAGTTTGGTGTATGGGAGTGTGACAAGGGTGAGTTTGGTGTATGGAGAAAGTGGACAAGGGTGAGTTTCGGTGTATGGAGAAGTGTACAAGGGTGAGTTTGGTGTATGGCGAGTGTGACAAGGGTGAGTTTGGTGTATGGCAGTGTGACAAGGGTGAGTTTGGTTCTAGCATTGTGACAGGGTGATTTAGGTTTAGTCATTGTGAAACAGGTAACAAAAAGGACAAGGTGATTTGGCACGGTACGATGACACGTGGGTCAGTTAGTTATATGGCAATGTGACAAGGGTGAGTTTGGTGTATAGCAGTGTGACAAGGGTGAGTTTGGTGTACAAGGAGTGTGAAAGTAGTTTTGGTGTACCGGGAGTGTGACAAGTGTGAGTTTGGTGTACATGGAGTGTGACAAGGGTGAGTTTTTAGGCAGTGTGACAAGGGTGAGTTTCGTATATGGGAGTGTGACAAGGGTGAGTTTGGTGTATGGAGTGTACAGAGTGAGTTTGGGTATGGCGTGTGACATGATGTATACGTAGCCTGATACCTAACTCACCCTTGTCACACAGACTGATACCTAACTCACCCTTGTCACTGCCATATCTGTAACTCACCCTTGTCACTGCCATATCTGTAACTCACCCTTGTCATAGTACCAAACTCATCAGTGTCACACTAATACTCACTACACAGCTATCTATAATCCTAAATATGGCATCATATATATAACTTTGTCTTTAAGTTGGGCTCGTGTCCCATTAACATAACTGACTACTGTATATATGATGTTTTATAGTACAGTAATAAATTTTCACCGAGTTGATTTACAACCTGTAAATGAATTACCTTGGTGAAGGTGGTCTAGGGGGTGGAGGAATGTCTGATAAACTGTCATCAAAGCCATCATTCATAATGTCTGGCTTAGATTTTATATCAGAGTTGAGCTTTGAATGCTCTTCTACTTTTCTTGCAGCCTCCTGTAGAAATCTCGACTCGTTATTTAAGCTTCTTTTTTGGCAGCACTTTGAGCAGCTTTGAGCAATTCCCGCTGTGCTTCCCGGTGAGCCCACACACTAGCTCCTTGCTGCTCTAAAAAGAGTTCCAGCAACGTACATTTACTATCAGTTAAGTGAGTAAGAGGGTCAGATTTTGTCGTTAGAGGGTCTGATCTCCTTTGGGGTTTTAAGTCTTTGTCATGAGAGCCATGATATTCCCTAAATGAATCACTTTTATCTATATTTGGGGGAGGGGCTGATTGAGTCCGTACACGCTCTGTTCCATTTATGCTGTGCTGATTTAATTTTGTGGGTGTAGGCTCAGATAACCGATCAGGAGTACCTGCTGTTTTTCTACTTGGACCCCTTTTTTCTGGTCTTCCTGGACCAGAAGTGACTTGATGTCTTCTTCTCATAGATGGCAAGGAATTAAATTTATCATGTCCATGCCCTGATTTTCTTGTAGTCCTCTTAACATCATTTAAAACTTCACTGACACTTTCATACACATTTGACATATCTTCCAATTCAAACTCACCGCTATGTCTGGGTGTGACAGTCCGTGAACTACCATGACTACGCTCACTCTTATATCCATCATCTCTTTGGATTCGACCAGTTTCTGTTTTTGGACTCTCACTTCTTGGTCTATCCTTGTATCCACCAATTGTATGTTTAGCACCTCTGTCTTCTCTAGGTATCCTTCCAGTGGTGGCAAATCCACCTCTTTTCAAAGCTTCTCGAAGGCCTGGCAATGGATCTTGGAACTCTTTTGGTGGTGGTGGCAAGGGTACTTCTTCATAAACATGAGGTTCTGCTCGATTACTATTATTTACTTTCTGTAATGATTGTGACTTCTTCACTTCCTTTTTGTGCTGCCCTTTCCTTTGTTTGACCTGCAGTTGATCATTTGAAGCTGACCTCTGAGTTGCCTCCTTCACACCTGATTTGTGCCCCTGAGTCCGACATTCTGACCGGCTAACTCTTTGATTTGCTGGGCTTTTTGACCCTTGCTTACTTTTGTACTTAACTACAGGTATAGCTTTTACTGGTGTTTCATTTGTTGGAGTCTTTGGTGTTTGTGGTCCATTAATTTTTATACCATTATTTTTTGTTCGATTTGCTTTTGTACCATTACCTTTTGTTCCACTGGACTTGTGTGCATTGCATTTAGTTCCATTGGAATTTGAACCATTGCTACTAACTCCATTTTTTTTAAATTGGGCAGTGGAAGCAGCTGAGAGCATGTCTTTAATTGGAAATTGTTTAATGTCTAAATCTGGACTGATCTGACCACTTGATGAGCCTGAGCTCTGCCGACTAGAATTTGACACCCAACCACTTTGTTCTGAGGTAATATCACTATTAGAAGAAGAGTCCTGTTGCAGGATCAGAGGTTTAGGATTGTCAGGTGTCTTTTTAACAGGTGATGTTATTTTCTTAGTTAAAGTAATTGGTTCAACCTTCTCTCTACCAATTTGTAATAATGTAGAATCTGATGCAGATACTAAGCCAACTTCAACGTTGGAAAGGGTAGGAGGGGTGCGATCTAATCTCATTGGTCTTGGTGGTGGAGGTACTGGTCCTTTCTGGTTAATCTCTGATGATGTTTCAGAGTCTGTGGCCAAAAGATCTGGCATGGACTCAGTAATCCCAGGAGAGGCAGCATTTGCAACCTCCCACAAGAAGGAGGGCATAGACAATGTACTTTGGGAGTGTCTCATTAGTTGATCTCCTCCACCACCACTTCCACTGCCAGGAGTATGAGCTCCCAGGTTATATGGCATACTCAATGAGGGTTCCAGCCGACGGTATTTTAGAAGAACTACGTTTTCTGCAATGGCATTTGCTTGGGCTCTTTTGCTCTTGTGCTGATTGCTTGAACTACTCGATCTAAGCTGCTGTGCACGTTGTATCAGCTTTAATTTAAACTTTGCTCTCTTATAAGCTGAACCTTGATTAGCTGGAAGCCTTAATTCTAATTTCAAATTATTTTTTAATTTTTCTTTTAAACTATTTCTGGGCATTGGAAGTTTGTGTGTTTTAGGTGGAATGGGAGGTTTGAAATCTTTTGGCATCTTGTCTGTTCGTGGCGGCAATGGAGGTTTGTCTTCGGAATCTGATTCCTCCTTATTTCCTGAACCTTCTGAACATTTAGAACCCTTTGATCCTTTAGAAGTTCGTGACTCCAATGTTTTTTCATCACTTTCAGACCCACTGCCAAGTGTATGCTTGCTGCTTCCACTCCCACCACTGTGAACAGATGACACTCTAGAATCATTGCTGCGTGACCGTCCTTCTCCATTTTTGGCATGTGTCTTAAATGTTGACTTGGGATCTTTAGCTGGTATATTTTCTTTATCTATCACATAATTCTGAATAGATGTTTTGACACTATGCATTTGTGACTTATTGTTTTTTGCAATCAATTTAGAAGTCTTCATTTCATTATTACTAGTTCCACGTGATTCATATCCACTCGTACTTGCTGCCTTTGAATCAAATATGGTGCTGGTGAGCGACTTGTTATCATGACTGGTAAGTGATTTTGAGTCATGATTTGCACCTGATTTAACCTCTAACTGTGAGAGAACTGCAATGTGAGACTCCACCAATGAAGATTTTAAGCCATTACGGATCTGAGGCTCTGGTCTGGTGACGTCTGGGGGAATTACTTCCCTTTTCCCATTTTCTGCATCTAATTGGTCCATAGCCAGCTGAATGTCTGTAGCACTGAGGTAATTTTCTGGAACAGAAAGATGTTCAAATTCAATTGATTATACTGATAAACAATGGCACCTCCAAAATCCAAACCTTCATATTACACATGCCTCTAAATAATGGACAGATTTTATAGTTTGATTATTTTGATTATTAAATATTTTGTTATAGTATTTTTTTTAGTTTGGGCCCAGTTCCTTGGGGAGCTCCTTGGTGGCTCCCTGCAGCTCTCTTGCTGAGGTTGCTCCATGCTAAAATATCTCATCAGTTGCAAAAGTTTTGTTTGGCCTACCATGGACCATAGCCCAACCTGGCACCCTCACAGAAGCACAGAAAGAGTGTGACAGTTCACCACCTCAACAGGAAAGCATTCTGAAAGTCAGCAAAGCTTTACAGATAACTGGAAGGTTTACAGAAAATAAAGGCCAAAAATCACCAAACAAATCACACACAGAACAAGGGATTCATTCAAACTAGCTATAAATTCATTAGTACCCATTGTTACCACCAGATGGCCAGGGCCCTTGCTTATATCTGGGCTTTCCTGGTCAGTTTTGTTGCTGATGTTATGGTGGAAGATTTTACCAGTAGTACTCCAGTCCACCTGTCATGGGCAAGCCCCTCTGCTTCCAGCCAAGTGACGACTGTTCATGGACTTTGTTCACCCTGAGGGGGCCATTTGCTCGTGTATTGTTCTTTAATTGTACTGTCCTATTAGCTTCACATGCTTGTTTTCTCTCCAGTTCGTTGCGTGGAATTGGCTTTTGCTGTACATTGGGCTGCATACGTTCAGGACTTTCTTTTATGGGTGCCAGCTATTGCTGTCCCTACACCAATAGTTATCTTCCCTGGTATGTTTGAGTTTGCACCCGAGAGACAAGGCCACTGGGGAGGAGAGCCTCTCATCTTGGGCTATTCACAAGTTTTTTATTCCTCTGTTTGGGCTTTTAGCTGGGGGAGATTTTTTGGTTGTGCTGGGGGGTGGACTGGGGTGTGCATGCTCATTTATACAGCATGCCATGGTCCCCATTCGCAGCTAAGTTGTTTTGGTGGTGTTTGGTAACTGTTTTTCTGGCAAGTGGCCATAGTGCTTGGGGTTTCTGCATAGTTAGCTACCTTCAGGCTTTGATAATCCCCTCAGGGATCTCTAGTGTGGTCCATTATGGATTGGCATGTCAAGCCTGAGCTTACAGAGTGCAAGCTTGAAGAATATTCATCATCCTTGCTACGTGAGAACGATCATTCTTTCTGCCTCCACCATGCTGCTAGCTGGGTCAGTGACACCTACAACCCTGAGTCCTATCAGGTTTGTTCTCACCGAGTCTCTGCCCTTAGTGATTTTGCTTCATGTTTGTAAGCTATTCAGGCAGTTGCTGCTTTGCATGCTAGGTTTGCTTGGGTCAAGTGTTCGCAGCATATTGATCATCTATGCCCTCGGAGTTGGCCCCTATGGTGCTTAGGGATCCAGAATTGGAGGCACTGGTGACCTCCACCTCGACTATGTCTGCACATGCTCTTCCTTTACCTGCAAGTGTAGTTTGCCCTGCTCCTGGTCTTCCACCCATTTGAAGCATCTGAGGGTTTCAGAATTGGGTCTGGGTTTAGTCAAGAGTGTAGCTCAGCCTTCTCTAGGGGTGATCCCATCCACTTTGATAATGTATATAGTTGAGTTTTGTGGTCCCATCAGGGTTTCAGGGCACTTGCCTTCACAATTGCCAGATGCTCTAAACCTTCTCTTTTGGGGGATGTCTTTCTGTTGCAGGTGATAGGTAAGGACTATGGCTCTTTCCTGGAGCCTACATGGCAGGCGTCCAGTGCTGAAGGAGGGAAGCCCAAGGAAGAAGCCCTTTAGGTACCCTTCAAGGGCCTTGGGAACCTATTTGGTACTTCAGTCACTGTATTTCTAGAGGGTTCCATCTTGCAACATTGAGCTTTTGGTGGTTCGTGTAGATGTGTTTCGGCACACCCTGCAACACTTGGTCGGACCTTTTTCTTTGGTCCATTTTGAGTAAGGATCTGGCTCGGCTTAATGGCTGCAGTGTGAGTCTTTGGATTCATCCTCACTGGCTGACAACCCTCTTTTTTTTCCTTGGAGGCTTAGCATGGATTATGTTGGGTCTGCAAATTTAATTGGCAGGAAGTGAGTTCTGTCTTTCCAGTGTTCTTGGGCAGTGTATTTTTGGCCCCACTCGAAAATTACCAATTTGCTCCAGTGCATCCCAAGAATGTGGGCAAGTGGCAGCTCCATATGTAGCTGCCTGTGTTGTTTGCAGCTCTTATTGCAGAGGATCACAGTGGACCACTTGGCGCCAGTTTACCATGTTTGGGTCCTTGTGTAGGGTATCTCTGAGCAACTCCGTGTGGACATGGCCTCGAGCCCTTGTTGTTCTGGCCCTGGCAACATTGCTCAAGATGCATGCCCTTTCTCTTTGGGAGGTGATGGCAGCATTCTACTTGGCCCACCTCATGTGTTGACAAACAGTGTTGGACTATTCATTAGATTAGATTTGCTCTCCTACCCTTTTGTCTGCCTCCCACTTTTCACATCTTCTCTTTCATAATGTCATTTCCAAGATTTTATCAGTGGTGGCTTTCTCTTGCCACCCCAATCAATCATTTCTAGTTTTCTCTGGGTTCTGCCCTTGCTCAGAGGGAGTTCAGTTGGATGGGAATCTTGCCTGCTGTTGCAGAAGGCAGGTCCTTGGGTGGGTCTTGAATACTGGGCTGTTGCACTTCTTACTGCAAATTCATCTTCTTACCACTTGATGTTGCAATTACAAGGCATGGAATGATGGTTCTGCTCATAGATTGCGCTGGTTCTTTTGCAGTTATCCCTTATGATGCCACCATGGGAAGCATCTGGCTCATTTTGCCAGCTCTTTGTCACACAATTAATTCATGTTTTGGGTCATTTCCCTTGGTGGAGTTGGGTCTCATGGGTGGGGTTGGGTCTTATGGGTCAGGAGTCCTCCCCGGCACTGTCAGGTCAATGCAGGATGGTTGGACATCAGTGAGGTTAATATATATGAGTGTGTGTGTGTGTGTGTGTGTAATTACCTAAGTGTGATTACCTAAGTGTAGTTACAGGATGAGAGCTACGCTCGTGGTGTCCCGTCTTCCCAGCACTCTTTGTCATATAACGCTTTGAAACTACTGACGGTCTTGGCCTCCACCACCTTCTCACTTAACTTGTTCCAACCGTCTACCACTCTGTTTACAAAACTGAATTTTCGTATATTTCTCCGGCAGCTTTGTTTCGTTAGTTTAAATCTATCACCTCTTGTTCTTGAAGTTCCGGGTCTCAGGAATTCTTCCCTATCAATTTTATCGATTCCTGTTACTATTTTGAATGTAGTGATCATATCACCTCTTTTTCGTCTATCTTCTAGTTTTTGCATGTTTAATGCCTTTAATCTCTCCTCATAGCTCTTGTCCTTCAGTTCTGGGAGCCACTTAGTGGCATGTCGTTGCACCTTTTCCAGTGTGTTGATGTGCTTCTTAAGATATGGGGCACCATACAACCGCTGCATATTCCAGCTTTGGTCTAATAAAAGTCGTGAACAATTTCTTTAGTATTTCTCCATCCATGTATTTAAAAGCAATTCTGAAGTTAGAAAGTGTAGCATAGGCTCCTCCCACAATGTTCTTAATGTGGTCCTCAGGTGACAGTTTTCTATCTAAAACCACCCCTAGATCCTTTTCTTTATCAGAATTCTTTAAAGATTTCTCACATAATTTATAGGTTGTGTGGGGTCTATGTTCTAAAATTCCACATTCCATAACATGGCATTTATTCACATTAAATTCCATTTGCCAAGTGTTGCTCCAAATACTTATTTTGTCCAGGTCTTCTTGAAGGGCATGACAATCATCTAGGTTTCTTATCTTCCCTATTATCTTAGCATCATCAGCAAACATGTTCATGTAATTCTGTATTCCCACTGGTAGATCGTTTATGTAGACAATGAACATTACCGGTGCAAGAACTGAACCCTGAGGTACTCCACTCGTGACATTCCTCCAATCCGATACCTTGCCTCTGATTGTGGCCCTCATTTTTCTGTCAGTTAGGAAATTTTTCATCCATGTTAGTAGCTTACCTGTCACTCCTCCAATATGTTCCAGTTTCCAGAACAACCTCTTATGGGGAACTCTGTCGAAAGCCTTTTTTAGGTCCAGATAGATGCAGTCAACCCAACCATCTCTTTCTTGTAAAATCTCTGTGGCTCGATCATAAAAACTGAGCAAGTTCGTTACACAGGATCTTCCAGATCGAAAACCATACTGTCTGTCTGATATTATATCGTTTTCCTCCAGGTGTTCTACCCATTTAGTTTTAATTATTTTTTCCAATATTTTGACTATTACACTTGTCAATGATACAGGTCTATAATTAAGGTGTGTGTAATTACCTAAGTGTAATTACCTAAGTGTAATTACAGGATGAGAGCTACGCTCGTGGTGTCCCGTCTTCCCAGCACTCTTTGTCATATAACGCTTTGAAACTACTGACGGTCTTGGCCTCCACCACCTTCTCCCCCAACTTGTTCCACCCGTCTACCACTCTGTTTGCGAAAGTGAATTTTCTTATATTTCTTCGGCATCTGTGTTTAGCCAGTTTATATCTATGACCTCTTGTTCTTGAAGTTCCAGGTCTCGGGAAATCTTTCCTGTCGATTTTATCAATTCCTGTTACTATTTTGTATGTAGTGATCATATCAATCTTTTTCTTCTGTCTTCTAGTTTTGGCATATTTAATGCTTCTAACCTTTCCTCGTAGCTCTTACCCTTCAGTTCTGGGAGCCACTTAGTAGCATGTCTTTGCACCTTTCCAGTTTGTTGATGTGCTTCTTAAGATATGGGCACCAAACAACAGCTGCATATTCTAGCTTTGGCCTAACAAAAGTCATGAACAATTTCTTTAGTATATCCCCATCCATGTATTTAAAAGCAATTCTGAAGTTAGAAAGCATAGCATAGGCTCCTTGCACAATATTCTTTATGTGGTCTTCAGGTGATAGTTTTTCTATCTAGAACCACCCCTAGATCTCTTTCTTTATCAGAGTTCTTTAAAGATTTCTCACATAATATATAGGTTGTGTGGGGTCTATGTTCTCCTATTCCACATTCCATAACATGACATTTATTAACATTAAATTCCATTTGCCAAGTGGTGCTCCATATACTTATTTTATCCAGGTCTTCTTGAAGGGCATGACAATCATCTAAATTTCTTACCTTCCCTATTATCTTAGCATCATCAGCAAACATGTTTATATAATTCTGTATACCAACTGGTAGATCATTTATGTAGACAATAAATCACTGGTGCAAGAACTGAACCCTGTGGTACTCCACTTGTGACATTTCCTCCAGTCCGATACATTGCCTCTGATCACAGCCCTCATTTTTCTATCAGTCAGAAAGTTTTTCATCCATGTTAGAAGCGTACTGTCACTCCTCCAATATTTTCCAGTTCCAGAACAACCTCTTATGTGGAACTCTGTCGAAAGCCTTTTTAGGTCCAGATAGAGCAGTCAACCAACCATCTCTTCCTGTAATATCTCTTGCTCGATCATAAAAACTGAGTAAATTCGATACACAGGATCTACCAGATCGAAAACCATACTGTCTGTCTGATATTATATCATTCTCTCCAGGTGTCTTCCCATTTAGTTTTAATTATTTTTTCCAATATTTTGACTATTACACTTGTCAATGATACCGGTCTATAATTAACCCTTTAACCTGCGTTGCCTCCAAATATGACACCCCCGTGGTGCGCAGGAAATAAATTCTCTGGAAAAAATTATTTTCTTTTTAAAGTGTCAAAAACCCTTCCCTCAGTATGGGGTATGTAAAAAAAAAGTCGTAATTGTACTTACTTTAACTGCTATGGGGTCGTAAGTGGGGTCGTGAGTGATCATGATTCCCCGTGCGCCCGTGCGTAACTCCCCGGGGCGGGTGGGGCGAGTCGGGCGGGGCGCGCGAGTTGCCCCGCGAATATATTTTCGGTCATTTTTTTCGCTCCTCTTTCTAAATACATTTTCATTGTTCTTTACATGGCAATCCAATGTATAATAACACGTACACTTTATTATCGTAGTACAACATCCGTACTGTCCGTAGACATGTGTTACGGCATCGCAAACAAGTCACTTATCCTGCACAATTTCCAATGTTCATGCCTAATAAATTTATATTTACACTTTATATACACACTGTACATATCACACATACTATATACATCACATCATACACACTAGTACTCCGCGAGTGTGTGATAAGGAATGCGAAACAGCCAACGGGGGCAGAGTGGCACCTTGCACTCCACGCACCAGGTGCTGCTGCATCTTCGTTTTTGTTCTCTGCGTGTCGTATTCCTGCATACTATACAAGCACGCTTTACCCTTCCTCCTTAGATGCTGTGCCTGGCATATACATACTAGCATATGTACTCTGAAGTTGTCATTACCCGTCAATCTGTCCGGAGCTGCATGTGCATTGTTACTGCCACTCCGCGCGGTACAACAGAACCCTCCTTGCCATACTTTACTAGCATCTGTGACACAACACCAGCAACTGAATGTACGTATAGACGGTCTCGCCTGATTTTACCAGGTATATATTGTAGCAGTTGAGCACTAAACAACATCCATGAGGTGGAAGAAGAACTTTTTCTTCCATTCACAGAATTGCGCACACACTCACACTCCACCAAGCATCATGTCACACTT
>WNGS01164858.1:24962879-24997801 GCA_020271785.1 Procambarus virginalis
TTATTAAACTAATAATATTACTAAACAAAATCTGTAACCAAAAATATATATGATGATGTACATCCAGAATTTAAGAAACAAATCTGGCTAACAGGTCGAGTGTGATAAGCTTATCGAATTGAGCCCTCCTTCCCCAACCCCCCAACCTCCTACATCCCATACACTCGCTTTCTCTCTGCTTCAAGGTCATGTACTTCAACTCAACATCTCTCCCTCCCTCCCTCTCTCCCTCCCTGCCTCCCTCCATGCCTGCCTGCCTGCCTTCTTGCCTGCCTGCCTGCCTGCCTGCCTGCCTGCCTGCCTGCCACCCTCCCTCCCCGCCTCCCTCTGTGCCTACCTGCCTGCCTCCCTCCATGCTTGCCTGCCTGCCTGCCACCATCCCTGCCTGCCTGTCACCCTCCCTGCCTGCCTACCTCCCAGTCTCTCCCTGCCTCCCTCCCTGCCCCCTCCAATTCTCTCCCACCCTACCTGCCTCCCTCTCTGCCTGCCTGCCTGCCTCCCTCCCTCCCTCCCTGCCTGCCTGCCTGCCTGTCTGCCTGCCTGCCTGCCTGCCTTTCCCTCCCTCCCTCTCACTAATTCTCCCCCTCCCTCACTATTTCCCTCCCTCCCTGCCTACCTCCTAGCATCTCTCCCTCCCTCTCTCACTACCTCACCCTCCCTCACTACCTCCACCTCCCTCACTGCCTCCCTCCCTCTCTTACTAATTCTCCCCCCACCCTCTCTCACTTACTGCCACCCATCCAAGCTCCCCCATTCATCCACCCACCAGTCAGCCAATACTGATGCAATGTGTGCATTTGGAGCCAACATAGTGCATGGATGTTCCTTGATTGTGCAGATATGTAAAACAAAGTCACGGAATGAACACTTCAGTCTCATGACAAGTCAAAACAATGGGAACAATAGGCCATGAATCTGTGACATCACAGGGTAGAAGGCATTCTAAGAGTGGTGGCCCTCGACACGGTCAGTGGGCAAACTAGGCCATCTAACCACTCCGGGCCAGCGCAATACTTGGCGGACTGCTTCCTCACCCAAACTTAGCTCGTGTAGCGTGACTCCCCAACCCCAATCGGGAAACTGGAACTTTCGGATAACTTAGATTCGCAAATCAAAAGTGGCTGTCTGTATTAAAATCACAAAAATAGAAAAAATAAGATCGGTTGAAAATTATTATATGTGATAAATGGATTTCACAACAGCCTTTCCGGGATTTTGAATATTTTAGAGAAGCATCTGAATTTTGTTTTGTTGGGAGTGATCTGGTAGAAAATTCAGTCTGTTGTTTAGAGGAATCTGTTATGCATATGAAGGTCTTTATTTTTGAGGGAGCACTGTATAGAGTGTAGCCTTATAAATAATGAAAATTTCCACAGGAAAAATGATAAAATGTCCATTTAAATAACAGGTATATCAATCATTCATACAATGTCATATTACAGTAGCAGAATATTTAGCTGGATAAAATATGAGATAATCTTTTATTATGTATTTGACTTCATTAAAATAAGAACTATTACTTTTACCTGACTTTCTGCTGACAATTGACCTCCTTCTGGCAAACTCTGCTACATGCTGGTACTGGTCTTCAAAAATAACAGGCAGAGTGGATACATCACCATCCATCTAAGGATAAAGCACAAGAGCCCTAAAGACTAAAGGAACATAAGCCTTTCTGGAAGAATATAAAATCTCCATTCACTTTAATTTGAAAATTGTGACAAATATTAAATGAAGAATGATAGTCTCTGAAATAAAGGCTTGATAACAGCAAGCAAGGTCTTAAGTTCAATATAAAAGAGGAATCGTGTAACCCAAATCAACTTTCATGTATATGCCCCCACACTATGGAAAAATATAAAAAGACTTTACACCCAAATTACAAATTAATGTTATCATGCATGCATACACATACATACAGACAATACATACATACATACATAAATACATAAATACATATATACATTATATATACAGTGTCTACATTTATCATCATCAGTCTGTATCAGTTCTCTGCTAGATGACAGCCTTCATAATACCCTTCCATGACTTCCTAGTTATATAATATGGAATCACCTAACTGCCAAAAGGCATAAATGCCAAGACATTAATTGAATTTACAATTCAGCTGGAAAAAATCCTCAGACACAATGGGGAGACCTTTGACAAGCTACCACCTTTGTTTCCATCAATGTCACTAGAGATGGTGACCCTCAAGTAAAATTTTGGTAAATGTGTTATGCTCAATAACAATTAAGGGGTAACTTTAAAAAATGCAATCTACTTCTTGTTATATACAGTATACCATCTGATCAACTTATTATTATTCTTATAAAAACAACAATAAAGATGACAATAATGATAATACACAATATCACATTAACCCTTAACCAGTGCTAATTGTATATATACGATTTTGGTCTCACTACCTGCATGGGCACATCGTATATATGTATACAGTGGCACCTCGACTTACGATTGCTCTGACTTACGATAATTTCGAGTTACGATGTAAATTTGATAGAAAAATGCGACTAGACTTACGATAGTGACGTTGACTAACGATTTTTGTTGGTACACATTTGGGTCGACCGAGCGTGTGGTTCCCGGTCACGCAGACCGACCTGCCTCAGTTTACTAGAGCTGCCCATTTAGTGACGATCACGCCTACAACAAATTCCGTTTTTGTGGTGATTTTTTGCTTTTTGAACATAAAACTGATTATTATATATCATGCCATGGGTCCCAAGAAAGTCAGTGGTAAGGTTCAACCTAAGATAATAGTTGTGAGTAGAGGCAGTAGAGGATGTCCCTTCCTCATTAAGAAAATGTGTGAAGTATGGGAAGAACTGCAAAGCTTTGTTGAAAAAACTCACCTCAGATAAAGCTGTAGCAGGCCAATGCATTGACCTTTAAATGACAATGTGATGTCTTACTACAGACAAGTGTTAAAATGTAGGGGAAAAACAAGTGTCTTTAGACAGATTCTTAGTAAGACAAGCAAGCGGTGAGCCACAAGCAGGTCCTAGTGGTATGCAGACAAAACATGCCAGTGTGTGTATCCCAGAAAAGTCATCACTGCCTGATGTTATAATGGAAGGGTACTCCCCTTCCAAACAGTAACACCTCTCCTCCTTCCCCCTCATCACCATCTTCCTTACGCCATCAAGAGTCCTCCATAAGGGTAAGATAAACATGTACTGTATTGTAGTTAGAGAAAATAATTGTATTCAGTATAAAATGTATTTGTAAGTTAATATTTTGGAGGGTGGGGAATGGACTAATTCAATTCCCTTTATTTCTTATGGGAAAAATCGCTTCGACTTAGGATATGTCTCTGGGAACGGATTATCATCGTAAATCGAGGCCCCACTGTACTTTCCAGGGGTGGGGAGCCTCTTCGGCTCTCCGGAGCTAAGCAGGCTGATATGAATGTATTAGACCCTGGCATCAGTCAATGCACATGGAGTTCTAGACTTACCGAGGACCACGAGCCAGAACCTGGCCCCCCTCAGAGAGGTACAAGGAGGACCATGAGCCAGAACCTGGCCCCCTCAGAGAGGTACAAGGAGCAATTGCCTATAGAACCCCCCCCCCCCTTGTGGTTGGAAGAATTCTATGTCTGCCATCGACCAGAACAGGCACCCAGAAAGGTAAGCGCCCCAAAACAAACCCCTATTCTGGCGAAGAACTTGCTACTGAAAAGCCGAACTAGTGGACAGAACTCCCCAAATGAAAACGAGCAAACGAGCATGACGTCACAACCATCACCGCATTGCTGTCTGCGCAGCTCCCCCCCTCCCCAGGAGGGAGAAGGGGAAGCCCCAGACCTCCCATGCTGGCAATCCATACCCCCAGTTCTGTGGCTGATGTGAGTCTAGCAAGGTCGTGTGACTCTGGCTCCCAATTTCCAGTCCTGTGCCTTGTGGTGTGGTGCTGTTCTTGGTGGTGCGTGAGCCAGGAGCATATTCACAGGTACTCAGGCTGCGTGCGCCTAGGGTCACCTTCCCTAGGTGCCCAGTAAGTACTGCCCTTGGGGATTGGGGCCATCTTCCACAAGTCACCTTGGGGGCTGCCTCCGCGAGGTCTTTTGCTGCTCGGTGATTGGACACCCTTGGAGTTAGCTGGGGTGTTTCATTCGCCCCTGTTTGCCTCTGGGTAGGGGGGTAGTGCTTCGGAGCCGGAAGCACCTCCCCCTGCTTCCAGCTCCGAAGCATCTGAAGGTTTTGGAATTGGGGCAGGGTTTAGTTGGTTTTGAGACTTGGGCGGTCTCGGGGGATGCCCCTTCCGGGGTGGCAACGGAGGCATTCGAGCCGGTTCCTCCTGCCAAAGCGTCTGGGTCTGACCAGTGGGCCCCCCTTCCTTCCTGCTTTTCCGGCTGCTAAGGCCTTTTCTTTTGAGGATGGGGCTTTGGGGGACGGCTTGGCCCTGGGTCCTACTGTGGAGGTTCCTAGGGATGGGGATGGGTTGACTTGGGGGCCTTGGGTCCTGTTGGACCCCACTTGGGTTTTTGTACCCTCTGAGCGGGGCTTGCTGTTACAGGGAGTGGGTTTTACTCACCCCCCTCCCCATTACGAGTTGGATATGGTGTTAGCCCCTCCCTAGGTTCAGTTCCATGTCCCTTCGGGTCTGTCGGTCCTGTCCTTCTGGAGGGGTTTTCGGCTTCCCGCATCCCGCCTCATGAGGTGCGGGATGCCATTGCGGCTTCCCTCCTGCACGACCCGGATTACGCCACCTTAATGGATCCTTCTTTGTTCAAGTTTGGATCTTCATTTCCTTACTGTGTTTGTTATGAGGTTCCGGAGTCATCCTAGCTTGCGGATTGCCCTGTTTTTCGTTGGAGGCTTGGCATATGTTCTGTCGGTCCAGCATGCTTGAGTGGCGTGAGGCTCTGACGGTGGTCCTGGTTTACCTATGGGGCAAGTTTGAGCACCTCAATGCATGCTTGTTCGCTCCTGCCCTTCCTCAGGGCAGGGGCGAACAAGGTCAGGGTCAGCATCGTGCAGCTTCACGTGCAGGTTCCCACCCTTTCGGCGGCACTGGTTGCTGAGGTTTTGTGCACTCATGGCCTGTTGGCTTCAGTCTTGCCTTTTTTTCCTCCTGGAGATGTCCTTGGACTGGCTTGAGGAGGACGAGGAGTCACTTGGGGCTGTTCCTGGGTGTGGTGCCTTGGTCTCGGTGGCGTGTGAGTCGTCTGCCCTGTTGGAGCCGTTCGTGCCGATCCTGCAGGATGCAGTGTATCTGTTTTTAGCTTCTCGTCTCATGTGTCGGCAGGAGGTACTCACAACCTTCTTGGAATCTGAGTCACATCACATCAAAAAAGTCACATCAAGCTCCCAGAGAGAAGAAAGGGCAGTTTGCCAGCCAGGAAGACTCAAGAACCTCATAATGCATCCAATAAAGGGAAGAAGAACCAAACTCAAACAAAGGCGGATCCATCACAGAGGGCATAAACCAGTCTCGCAGGAGGTATGCACCAAGGTCTCCAAACCTCCCCAGGGGAAATCCAAGAGGAAAGAACCTCTAGAAGGACAAATCAGAGGAACCCAAGNGGGGGATGGTGTGGGTGGTGTGGGGGATGGTGTGGGGGGTGTGGGGATGGTGTGGGTGGTGTGAGTGGTGTGGGGGATGGTGTGGGGAGTGTGGGGGATGGTGTGGGGGATGGTGTGAGTGGTGTGGGGGATGGTGTGGGGGGTGTGGGGGATGGTGTGGAGGATGGTGTGAGTGGTGTGGGGGTGTGTGGGGGTGTGGGGGATGGTGTGGGGAAATGGTGTGAGTGGTGTGGGGGATGGTGTGGGGGGTGTGGGGGATGGTGTGGAGGATGGTGTGAGTGGTGTGGGGGATGGTGTGGGGGGTGTGGGGGATGGTGTGAGTGGTGTGGGGGATGGTGTGGGGGGGGTGGGGGATGGTGTGGGGAAATGGTGTGAGTGGTGTGGGGGATGGTGTGGGGGGTGTGGGGGATGGTGTGGGGGATGGTGTGAGTGGTGTGGGGGATGGTGTGGAGGATGGTGTGGGTGGTGTGGGGGATGGTGTGGAGGATGGTGTGGGTGGTGTGGGGATGGTGTGGGGAGATGGTGTGAGTGGTGTGGGGGATGGTGTGGGGAGATGGTGTGAGTGGTGTGGGGGATGGTGTGGGGAGATGGTGTGAGTGGTGTGGGGGATGGTGTGGGGAGATCGTGTGAGTGGTGTGGGGGATGGTGTGGAGGATGGTGTGGGTGGTGTGGGGGATGGTGTGAGTGGTGTGGGGGATGGTGTGGAGGATGGTGTGGGTGGTGTGGGGGATGGTGTGGGTGGTGTGGGGGATGGTGTGGAGGATGGTGTGGGTGGTGTGGGGGATGGTGTGGGGGATGGTGTGGGGGGTGTGGGGGGATGGTGTGGGGGGTGTGGGGGATGGTGTGGGGGATGGTGTGGGGGGTGTGGGGGATGGTGTGGGGGGATGGTGTGGGGGGTGTGGGGGATGGTGTGGGGGATGGTGTGGGGGGTGTGGGGGATGGTGTGGGGGATGGTGTGGGGGGTGTGGGGGATGGTGTGGGGGATGGTGTGGGGGGTGTGGGGATGGTGTGGGGGGATGGTGTGGGGGGTGTGGGGGATGGTGTGGGGGATGGTGTGGGGGGTGTGGGGAGATGGTGTGAGTGGTGTGGGGGATGGTGTGGAGGATGGTGTGGGTGGTGTGGGGGATGGTGTGGAGGATGGTGTGGGTGGTGTGGGGGATGGTGTGGGGGATGGTGTGGGGGGTGTGGGGGATGGTGTGGGGAGATGGTGTGAGTGGTGTGGGGGATGGTGTGGGGGTGTGGGGGGATGGTGTGGGGGGTGTGGGGGATGGTGTGAGTGGTGTGGAGGATGGTGTGAGTGGTGGGGGGGGATGGTGTGGGGGGTGTGGGGGGATGGTGTGAGTGGTGTGGGGATGGTGTGGGGGGGTGGGGGATGGTGTGAGTGGTGTGGGGGATGGTGTGGGGGGTGTGGGGGATGGTGTGGGTGGTGTGGGGGATGGTGTGAGTGGTGTGGGGGATGGTGTGGGTGGTGTGGATGGTGTGGGGGGATGGTGTGGGTGGTGTGGGGGGATGGTGTGGGTGGTGTGGGGGGGGGTGGTGTGAGTGGTGTGGGGGATGGTGTGGGGGATGGTGTGGGTGGTGTGGGGGATGGTGTGGGTGGTGTGGGGGGGTGGTGTGGGGGGATGGTGTGGGTGGTGTGGAGGATGGTGTGGGTGGTGTGGGGGATGGTGTGGATGGGGTGGGGGATGGTGATTCTCGCATCACTAGCAAGGACTCCCTTTATGAGTCAGGTGCAGTGTTTTCTAATGCTAATGTGTCCTGGCATATGTAAAAAAAAAAATTTTTTAAGAAGGTTGTTGGGGCCGACGGATGGAACGAATTCCGCACTGGAACGAATCGGCTTCGCCCCATATAGTTCGTTCAAGTGAGGACACACTGTACATACATATATACACATATATACACATACATACATACATATATATTATGTACATATACATATTCACACATGCATATACACATACACAAATACACACACACAAGGTGTATTACACACACTGGAGAAATGTCACAAGTGGAGTACCACAGGGCTCAGTTCTTGCACCAGTGATGTTTATTGTCTACATAAATGATCTACCAGTTGGTATACAGAATTATATGAACATGTTTGCTGATGATGCTAAGATAATAGGAAAAATAAGAAACTTAGATGATTGTCATGCCCTTCAAGATGACCTGGACAAAATAAGTATATGGAGCACCACTTGGCAAATGGAATTTAATGTTAATAAATGCCATGTTATGGAATGTGGAATAGGAGAACATGGACCCCACACAACCTATATATTATGTGAGAAATCTTTAAAGAATTTTGATAAAGAAAGAGATCTAGGGGTGGTTCTAGATAGGAAACTATCACCTGAGGACCACATAAAGAATATTGTGCGAGGAGCCTATGCCACGCTTTCTAACTTCAGAATTGCTTTTAAATACATGGATGGCGATATACTAAAGAAATTGTTTACGACTTTTGTTAGGCCAAAGCTAGAATATGCAGCTTCTTGAGGTTATCTTGAGATGATTTCGGGGCTTTAGTGTCCCCGCGGCCCGGTCCTCGACCAGGCCTCCACCCCCAGGAAGCAGCCCGTGACAGCTGACTAACACCCAGGTACCTATTTACTGCTAGGCAACAGGGGCATAGGGTGAAAGAAACTCTGCCCATTGTTTCTCGCCAGCGCCCAGGATCAAACCTGGGACCACAGGATCACATTCCAGCGTGCTGTCCGCTCGGCCGACCGGCTCCCAGCGGTTGTGTGGTGCCCATATCTTAAGAAGCACATTAACAAACTGGAAAAGGTGCAAAGACATGCTACTAAGTGGCTCCCAGAATTGAAGGGCAAGAGCTATGAGGAGAGGTTAGAGGCATTAAATATGCCAAAACTAGAAGACAGAAGAAAAAGAGGTGATATGATCACTACATACAAAATAGTAATAGGAATTGATAAAATCGATAGGGAAGATTTCCCGAGACCTGGAACTTTAGGAACAAGAGGTCATAGATTTAAACTAGCTAAACACAGATGCCGAAGAAATATAAGAAAATTCACTTTCGCAAACAGAGTGGTAGATGGTTGGAACAAGTTAGGTGAGAAGGTGGTGGAGGCCAAGACCGTCAGTAGTTTCAAAGCGTTGTATGACGAAGAGTGCTGGGAAGACGGGACACCACGAGCGTAGCTCTCATCCTGTAACTACACTTAGGTAATTACACACGTGCGTAATTACCTAAGTGTAGTTACAGGATGAGAGCTACGCTCGTGGTGTCCCGTCTTCCCAGCACTCTTTGTCATATAACGCTTTGAAACTACTGACGGTCTTGGCCTCCACCACCTTCTCCCCTAACTTGTTCCAACCATCTACCACTCTGTTTGCGAAAGTGAATTTTCTTATATTTCTTCGGCATCTGTGTTTAGCTAGTTTATATCTATGACCTCTTGTTCTTAACCCTTAAACTGCGCATGGCGTATATATACGCCCTGAGTAACATGTCCGACGGTGCGCATGGCGTATATATACGCCATAGGGTGCCATTCCCGATTCAAATGGCCCGCGGCTACACGGGGTTCACAGTAGCTTCCTCAGGGCTCTTGTAAACAGACGCAATTTAAAAAAAAAATCGTGGGCAATATTCTCAGGTGTGAGAGGCACAGTACTGTTGGAGCAACCAAGGCTGGCGCACGCAGCATGAGCGATCAGCATTGCTGTTCAGCTTGTGACCACAGCATCACCGAAAAATGTCAAAATAAATATATAACTGTTATTATTTAGTGATGACAATATTACAGATGACCCGTGACTGTGATATAAATAACCAGGGTTGTGATAATAGCAGGATTGTTGTAATAATTAGCGCTGTGGGAGGAGTGATGCTGAGAGACTGAGGAAGACAGCATCGTTTACTGACTGTGTGGCCACCTGTTATTGTTTACATTCACCATACCAGCTCAGTGGTTCTCTATGGTGAACACAAATGTAGATACTTATATATAATGTGTGTATTAGTGTAATAACAGCAAAAGGATTATGCTGGGAGGAGCCATTTGGGTGACGGAGGTGACGTCGTCTGCACGATTTGTCAAGCTGTTTAGAGGGTGGCCACTATGCTCTTTGGGCGCACTACAAGCTTAGGTGTACAGTTACAGTGCATAAAACATGTAGATATTTATATATAATATGTGTATATAGGGTAATAACACTGAAAACAGTATTGTTGGGGGAGAAAGTTTAGTGCGTGTGACCTTGAATGAGTGAGGGAGCCGCCAGCCGCCAGCTGTGCATACCGACGACTCTTAGTGCCTGAACTAACTATATCAGCTTAGCTGTACAGTTGTGGTGAACAAAATATATACATACTTATATATAACGTCTGTATATAGTGTAATAACACCACAAATGGTATTGTTGGGGGAGAAAGTTTAGTGCGTGTGTTGAGGGAGTGGCAGCGAGTGGCTGGCTGGTGTGTAGCGGTAACTCTTCGTTGCTTTTCGACTCTCAATACCAACTTAGTGGTTCGTTATGGTAACCAAAATATGCAGATACTTATATATAACCTGTGTATAGAGTGTAATAGCAGCAAAACTATTTGTTTATTGTTTTATGAACATAATAATTGAATTACTAATATGCACACCATACGTTTGAGTATAGCGATTATTCACCACTTTTATTATATAAATATATTACAATACACACTATTGAATAATATTACTGCAAAAAAACTAAGAAAAAATCAATCGGAGACATTGAAACAATTAGGTAATAATATCTTTGTGGCAACTCCCATCTGTCAGCGCGGGTGACGCTGACCGGCCCTGGCGACCGCTCTGTCAACGCCCACTTTTTGCCAGACTTCCTCGGTCAATTGCGCCCAAAATATGTGACCTACGATTTTTTTGCTATTTTTCCCGTGCTCAGGGGACACAAATTAACGTGTTTAGAAGACGAAAAAAATTTTTGGATTTTTTTTTTTCTTGCGCACAGGGGTGTAAATGTCCCCAGGACCCCTGAGCAGTGTAAGGGTTAAAGTTCCAGGTCTCAGGAAATCTTCCCTATCGATTTTATCAATTCCTGTTACTATTTTGTATGTAGTGATCATATCACCTCTTTTTCTTCTGTCTTCTAGTTTCGGCATATTTAATGCCTCTAACCTCTCCTCGTAGCTCTTGCCCTTCAGTTCTGGGAGCCACTTAGTATGCATATACACATGTGCACACATGCACATGTACATGACATGTACATGTACATGACACATGTACATGTACTATTAGGTGAGTACATGTATATGTGTACACACACACACACACACACACCCTTCAAGATGACCTTGACAAAATAAGTATAAGGAGCACCACTTGGCAAATAGAATTTAATGTTAATAAATGCCATGTTATGGAATGTGGAATAGGAGAACATAGACCCCACACAACCTCTATATTATGTAAGAAATCTTTAAAGAATTCTGACAAAGAAAGAGATCTAGGGGTGGTTCTAGATAGGAAACTATCACCTGAGGACCACATAAAGAACGTTGTGCGAGGAGCCTATGCCACGCTTTCTAACTTCAGAATTGCTTTTAAATACATAAAAATATTGATATCTATTTAATATCTATTTAATAAATATTTATATTTAAATACATTTAAATACATAAATAAAAATATTTAAATACATCAAAAATACATCAAAAATAAATACATCAAAAATATCAAATTGTCAAAAATATTTGAAAAACTAATCTACAAACAGCTTTACTCTTATCAAGCCAAACACAATATACTAAGCTCTTGTCAATATGGCTTCAGACCCAAAAAAAAGCACTAACGATGCACTTATTAGTATGATTAGCTTGATACATGCAGCTCTTGATAAAAATGAGTTCCCAGTTGGGATATTTGAAGACCTACGTAAGGCTGTTGACACTGTCAACCACCAAAACCTTCTTCTTAAATTACATCATTATGGAGTCAGAGGTCACTCCCAGCAATACCTTCAGTCCTACCTTACTGACAGGCTCCAGTATGTTTCTGTGAATAATTCCATTTCTCCGACACTACCTATAAACATCGGTGTTCCACAGGGCAGAATACTTGGCCCTCTCCTCTTTCTCATCTACATTAATGAACTTCCAAGTGCCTCTCAACCCCTCAAACCAATATTATTTGCTGATGACACAACTTTCATCTTCTCCAGTCCTGACCCTCTTGCTCTAAATGTCACTGTGAATACTGAACTAAATAAAATCCATCTTTGGATAACTGCTAACAAACTCACCCTTAATATTGAAAACTTTCTATATTTTGTTTGGTAATAAATATTCAAATGAAATTAATTTAAGAATAAACAATATATAAATCAGTAGTAGAGTTGATGGTAAATTCCTTGGTGTCCTCATCGATAACAAGCTGAATTTCCAAGGACACATTCTAAATATAGCAAAAAAAACAGTTTCTAAAACTGTTGGCGTTCTTTCTCCTCCCCCCGCACATCCTCTCTTGTGTACTCTATATATTTAAAACTCTGAATTGTAATGTCAATCCTGACCTTCAACACTTCCTAGAAGGTTGTAACAGAACTCATGTGCACCACACCAGAAACAAATACCTATTTGATATTCCAAGAGTTAGACTTAATCAAACTAGGAATGCTCTACAAATCAAGAGACCCAGAATGTGGAATGACCTTCCCAATTATGTCAAAGATGGGTGATGATGCCTGGGTGGCATCATCACCATCAAAGAAAAAACCCGCAAAAGTACACCATCTCCAGAGGCAACAGGAACCGGTCGCCGCTTAGGTGGCAGGTCGCGCAACACCTTGACGCCCTAACCAGCACAATACCAGTCTCTTCCCAGGGCCAAACAAGGTCCCCAAGCCCCAGCTGGACCCAAGGACGAGGCAAATGCCGAGCAGCAAGAACCTCTACGGGAATGGTTCCTGAACGCCCCAGGGAAGATAACCCTGTCACGTAGGGGCAGTACTCACAGGGCGCTTAGGGAAGGAAGCCCTAAACGCATGCAGCCCTGGTACTGATGAGGAACACCTGGCCACCGCACAACACAACACACGGCAGTGAACGCCATACAAGGCAAACACCGCCTATGAAACCGAGGCCAGAGAAGCGTCTATCCCGGTTGACATTAGCTTATGAACTGATGCTAGGCAGCCGGCGCAGTGAGGTCCGGGGCTCCCCCCTCCCCCTCTCGGGGCGGGGAGGGCTGCGCAGATGATCGGCGCGGCAGTAAAGTGTGATGTTTGCTTGTTTCCTTGGGATTGTAGGGAGTTTCTACCTCTGTTCGTTTTTTTGTTTTAGTTTTTTATCATGTGGGGTTTGTTTTGTTATGCCTACCTTTCTGGGTGCCTAACCCCGGTCGATGGCAGATAAGGAAAACTCCAACCACAAGGGGGGTTTTCCCGGGCCATTGCTCCCCGAAACCTCTCTGAAGGGGCCAGGTTCTTGCTCTGGTCCCTGGTAGGTCTGAACTCTTTAGCTAATGTCCTGGTCTAATATAACATACATTAGCTCGATAAGCTCCAGGGAGCCGTATGGGCTCCCCACAGAAACAAAACTAAAAAGTACCTAATTTCATCTTCATAGTTTTCTACCTTGTTGCTTTAAAATTGCACTGTATCTAGTACTACCCAATCTCCCAATCTTCATGTACCCAATACAAACAACTTTACCATTGTGATCATTGCTGTCTTCTTATATGTGCTTTCAATTTGCTGTATGGTGCCAATTAATCTTTGTTTAAATTACCAATCAAGCTGTCAATGCAATCAATCAGAGCTTTAATATACCAATGTGCTTTAATATACCTACTAATCTCTCTCAACTCATTTTTTTCTTTCTTGCAATGTATCTGTTATCATTTTATTAATTCCGCTAGAATTTACCTACTTAAAATTATCTGTTAGATTAAGTACCTGCCCAAAACGCTGCTAGTACTTGTGGCTTTACAAGATTGTAAATTACCATGCTATGTATTCTCACAAACCCAATGTACCTTCTTGTATATAAATAAATAAATAAATAAATAAATAAATAAATAAGTGGCTCCCAGAATTGAAGGACAAGAGCTACGAAGAGAAGTTAGAGGCATTAACCCTTAAACCGCGCATGTCATATATGTATATATGATATCAGTGACAAAACCGAAACCGCGCACATCATTTATATATGCTTTTGTGTCTAATGCTATAATTTAAACGCCCCGCCTAGGATAGGGGCAGCTATAGTACAGCCACGACCGATAGTTGGCAGATGCCACCTAGAAAAAAATCCAGGCCAACATTCTTGGGTGTGAGAGCGTCAGTAATGAGCAAGCCACCAAGGTTGGCGCACGCAGCACGAGCTCACAGCACCGTTGTTCAGCTTTTGACCACAGCATCGCCTACAAATGCCATAATATATATGATCCTGCTATTATTTAGCGATGATAGTATTAAAGAAGACTCCTGACTGTGATAAAACTGACCAGGGTTCTGATAATAGCAGGATTGTGGTGATATTTAGCGCTGTGCTCCATGGAGGGAGGAGTAAGGCTGTGGGAGGGAGGGTTGTGGTGTCGTCTTCTGACTGTGTATGGCCACCTTTTATTGACTGCACTCACCATACCAGCTTAGTGGTTTGCTATGGTGAACACAAATGTAGATACTTATATATAACGTGTGTATAGTGTGAGATAACAGCAAGAGGAGTAGGTTGGGAGCCGCCATTTTGGTGAGGGAGATGCGTCGTCTGCACGGCTTATCATGTTGTTTACTGGTGGCCACTATGGTCTTTGGGCACCATACCAGCTTATTTGTACAGGTATGGTGAATAAAACAGGTAGATACTTATATATAATGTGTGTATATAGCATAATAACACCACAGACAATATTGTTGGAGGAGAAATATTAGTGCGTCTGGCCTTGAGGGCGGCCGCCACCAGCTGACAGTGTGAGTAGCTATGTCTTCGTGTCTTTACTCACTATACAAGCTTAGATGTACAGTTATGTTGAACAATACATGTAAATACTTATATATAACATCTGTGTATAGTGAATAAATGCAAAAACAGTATTGTGGGGGGAGAACGAGGGTAAGTGAGGAGTTGTTGAGGGAGGGAGTGGCAACGAGTGGCTGGCTGGTGTGTGGCAGTCACTCCTCGTTGCTTTTTGACTCACAAGACCAACTTAATGGTTCGTTATGGTGAACAAAACATGCAAATACTTATATATAACCTGTGTATATAGTGTAACAACAGCAAAACTATTTGTTTATTGTTTTATGAACATAATAATTGAATCACTAATATGCACACCATAATTTTGAGTACAGCGATGGTTCACACATTTTATTATATAAATATATCACAATTCACTGTATTGATTAATATTACTGCAAAAAAAACTAAGTAAAAATCAATCAGAGACACTGAAATAATTAGGTAATAATATATTTGTGGCAACTGCCGTCTGATAGCTCGGGCGGAGTAGACCTCGTCTGGCGAAGGCTCTGCCAACGCCCCTTTTTTACCAGACTTCCCTACCCTATTGCGGCTAAAATATGCCACCTACGATTTTTTTGTTATTTTTTCCCTGATCAGGGAACAAAAATGAACACTTGTATAAGACAAAAGAATTTTTTGGATTTTTTTTTTGTTGCGCCTGTGGGTGTTGAATCCATTTGGGCCCTTGCGGTTTGAGGGTTAAATATGCCAAAACTAGAAGACAGAGGAAAAAAAGTCTCCGTGGTGTAGTGGTAAGACACTCGCCTGGCGTTCCGCGAGCGCTATGTCATGGGTTCGTATCCTGGCCGGGGCGGATTTACTGGGCGCAATTCCTTAACTGTAGCCTCTGTTTAACGCAACAGTAAAATGTGTACTTGGATGAAAAAACGATTCTTCGCGGCGGGGATCGTATTCCAGGGACCTGCCCGAAACGCTACGCGTACTAGTGGCTGTACAAGAATGTAACAACTCTTGTATATATCTCAAAAAAAAAAAAAAAAAAAAAAAAAAAGAGGCGATATAATCACTACGTACAAAATAGTAACAGGAATCGATAAAATTGATAGGGAAGAATTCCTGAGACCTGGAACTTCAAGAGCAAGAGGTCATAGATTTAAACTAACTAAACACAGCTGCCGAAGAAATATAAAAAAATTCACTTTCGTAAATAAAGTGGTAGACGGTTGGAAGAAGTTAGGTGAGAAGGTGGTGGAAGACAAAACCATCAGTAATTTCAAAGCGTTATATGACACAGCGCTGGGAAGACGGGACACCACGAGCGTAGCTCTCATCCTGTAACTGCACTTTGGTAATTACACTACTAATCCCGAAGTTCCTGTGCATGCACAATACATATGCTATTAGTCCTAGAGGTCCTTTACAAACAAATTGTTATTCCAGTCAAAACATGAATACTAGCAACTCTAGTATTTATATTAGAATTTTACACAACACCCTGTGGTAGAAAATTTGTTTCCTTATGCCATTCTCCAAGGATTTGTCAAGGTTAAAAATAAATTAGAATATAATAGAACACCCCTAAAAAAATACATATTGCATTAATATAAATTTAGGTATATTGTACAATACTTGCATTTTTAGTAAAAAACCAGCGTTGAATGTAATAAAATGCCATTTTCTGGGTGAGCCCCAGAGGCTCCCTGGAGCTACTGGGCTAATGTGTGATATATTAGACCAGGGCTTTAGTCTAAGGAGTTTGACAACCACCCCTGTGGTTGGGGTTTTTCCTTATCTGCCATCAACCAGGGTTAGGCACCCAGAAAAGTAGGCATAACAAAACAAACCCCACATGGTAAGAAAATTACAACTAAAAACTGGAAAGAGAGGTAGAACTCCCTCCAATCCCAAGGAAACAAGCAAACATCACACTCCACTGCCGCTCGTCCACGCAGCCCTTCCCTCATAGAGAGGGGGAGGGGTGAGTCCCGACCCTCCCTGCGCTCGCTACACAGCACTCCAGTTCAGAAGCTAAGCATCAAACAACACGAAAATATGCCGACCGGAGGGAGGGAGGGTTACCAAGGAGCCTCCGAGGCTCACCCAGAAAATGGCGTTTCATTACATCCAACACTGTTTTTTTGTGGAGAGCCCCTTTGGTTCCCATGAGCCGAAGGGGCATAACCAAAGATAGGGAAAGTACATAACCAAAGACTATGATATTATGATAAAACTTTGGTACATTACCAAAGATAAGGAAAAGAGGGACTTACCTGGGAGGCGGCCGCCACAAACTCCTCAATGCAAAGTCAAGGCAACTGGCTGCAACCTGCAATCCAAAGCAACACAGGAATAGCCAGGAGCAGGAATGTTAACCAAATAATGGGTGGCCAGGACCCTCTTTGGTCTCCAAAATCCCCGCACTCGAATATCAGTCCATGACATGTTGCCAAACATAGTAGCCAATGCAGCCAACTTCCTAACATCACTGGCACGAGGATAGACCGCAGGCTGGCTAGACTTAATAACCCTACGGACAACCTAGGAGACCCGAGAACTGGAACAGGAAACGAGGGAAACCGGGTCAACCCAAAGTGCATCCCCAGTCACCGAAGCTGAAGCGCACAGATAACGGCGGAGAGTCATAATTGGGCACAACGCATGATGCACCCAACCAATGACAGCGCATGATGCTTGACCAACCAAGCATCACTGACCCAAGGACCGCTCTGAGAGAGCATCAATGACCCAAGGACCCTCTGAATGAGATCCTAAGGTCTCGTTCTTCACCAGAAAAGTAGAAGGAGGCTGCAACCAAACAAACCTACCATTAGGACCGAAAGAGTAGAAACCCTGTGCTGGAGAAGAGCATGCAGCTCACTGCCAACCCCAGAGGCCAGTGCCAACAAAAACAGAGCCTTGGAAAAAAATCTTAAACCGAAACTGAGGAGCGGAAAGATAGAAGAGCGCCTGGTCCAAGGACCAGGACGGCTCAGATGGCACATGAGCAGGCCAGAGGCAAAACAAAGCACGAGAAAACTTACGGAATGGGGCAGAAGTGACATCCATCCCGAACGCAAGCCGGAGCAGCTCCGCCAGCGCCATTCGATACGAGGCGACTTTATTAGGTACCAAATGACGGTCCTGTAAAAGCCAAGACAGAAAAGAATAAGACAACCTGATGAGAAATAGAAGAGAACCTATGAAGAGAGAGAAAATGGTGGAAAGAATGCCAGGAAACCTCATACTGTCGCTGAGGTGAAACCCTCAGGTGGGACACCATCAATAAAGCCACCTGATCACCATATAAATAAAGATAAACCAACATAAAAAAGACCAGATGCGAAGAGCAGAGGAGAATAACAAACCATGCTGTGTACCGGACTGGCCCGACTTACTGGAAGAGGTGGAGCTGCGGGAAATGTCCCAGATTTGCACACTGAGCAAGCTGCTCCTGGAATCATGGCTGGGTAGGCCACCAAGGGACAACAAAGACTACTCTCTCTCTCTTGGTAGGACTCTAACCGAGCTAGAACATCAACAGCTGGATCGAGGGAAAGAGGTACAGTAACCCCACCTCGACCAGTCATGCCAAAAGGTGTCCACCACGACATTCTTGCAGTCGGGGAAGGGCGCCACATAAATCAAGAGATGCCGGGACTTGTGACGACTGCGAAGAGGCTCACGTTCAGGAGTCCGTACAGTTGGCAGAGCCAACGTAAGGAGTCGGCATCGACCGTCCATTCCATGGAAAGAGGAATGACCTGAGACAGGATGTTGGACACATCTCGGATATGAACCCCACGGAGATCCAAACCCCGAGAAGCCAGCAGACGAGCCATTCGAAGCGACCAGCCCCAAAGAGGCAAAGACCGGAGAGAAACCCTGCGGTTCAGGCAATGACCACCAGAGAACAGTCTGAATGGAACCGAATTCTTGAACCCTAAGTGACCTGGACCCTCTGAAGCGAAAGTCAAGCCGCTGCGAACTCCCACACTGTGCTGTGAGCCCGACGGAAAGACCCTATCACCCCTGGCTGGCCTCGTGAGCACTGGTCACAAAGCACCAGCTGAGAACCGACGTGTCCATGAACATATTAAGCTAGAGTTCTGGTAGGTGCCAAGGCACTGAACCCAGAAAACCCTAATCTTGAGATTATCTTGAGATGATTTCGGGGCTTTTTAGTGTCCCTGCGGCCCGGTCCTCGACCAGGCCTCCACCCCCAGGAAGCAGCCCGTGACAGCTGACTAACACCCAGGTACCTATTTTACTGCTAGGTAACAGGAGCATAGGGTGAAAGAAACTCTGCACAATATTTCTCGCCGGCACCTGGGATAAACCCAGGATCACAAGTCCAGCGTGCTGTCCGCTCGACCGACCGGCTCCAGAAACAGGACTAAAGAGGAAGCTGGCGACTCAACAACCAAGTCAAGGCCCCCAGAGGACAAACCCAGCAATCACGAGAGAAGCAGAAGGGGCGTCCCCCAAAGGAGCCAGAACAGATACAGAAGCCAAACCTAACCTAGCGGGTAGACCAGCAGGGCAAAGTTCAAACTCCTACACAACTGCAACAGCTGAGTGACCCGGGACCTCCCCCCCTCAGAAACAGCCGAAGGCGGGACTGCAGCCACAGCAACGCCTCCGGAGGGAGAGACATGAAAGCGGTCCGAGAGTCCCAAACAAGACCCAGCCAGGTCTGAACCTGGGACGGATCCAGATGGGACTTCCTCTAGTTCACCAGGAACCTGAACCCGGTGAGCTGGGAAAGAACCATACCCCTGGCGAGCAGACAAGCAAACCGGCTGGGAGCACACACCAACCAGTCGTCGAGGTAGGCCACTCAAGATAACCTCAAGGCCAAGACCTGAACCCCTAGCAGACGCAGATGGGTTACCATGACCCAGGTAAGATGCATGAATACGTGAGGTGTCAGATTCAAGCCTAAAGGAAGGCAACGAAATCAGTAAGCCTGATGGCGCACCACAAAACCTAACCAGTCCCCTGAACCATGGCTGAATAGGAACATGTGCCAATATGCATCCTTGAGGTCCAGGGACACCATCCAGGCACCCAGTTCCAAAAGAAGCTGGACCTGAGACAGAGTGGTCATCCGAAAGGAGGGGCAAGAAATCCAGGGGTACAGACTAGAACTACAGATCCACACAGTCCCGTTTCGGCACTGGAAACAGGCGGGAAACCCATATGAGGAAGTGAGTCGTTTTAACCATGGCCAAGCACACCCACACTGAGATGACCTGACGAAGCACAGGGGAAGAAGCCTGCCCCGCCAGCCCCAAACCCCCCGAAAGGGAAGGAGCCGCCCAACGCCACCACAGGCTGGATGACACGACTAATAGTGGCCACGAATCGTGGGACCAAGCATGAGCAAACAGAGCAAGCCTCCCCTCCCCCCATTGCCCGGTCAATGGGGTGAACCGCGAAAGGGATGATGCCCCTTACGAAAAGCCGACCGACTAACAGAGTGATCATCGCACTGACCAGACGGCAGCGGCACAGAAGACAACGTCAGCTCAGAAGTTGGCACTAATGGCCCACCTCGAGCCATGGCACAACCCTTCTGAGAAGGCCAAGAACAGGCACCCCGGAGAACCAACAAGTCCGAAATTGGACGACAACTAGATGAAGCCACCTGCAGAAACTGAGTGACAGCAGATTCCGCAAATAGCAATGAACAAAACAGTGACGAAAACCTAAGCCAGGGCCCAAGTGAATTCCAAAGAGAGAGCGAGCACAGCCTAATGGCATGTGAGGCGAGAAGGAAAGAACAGAGACACCGCCTCCTTCAGGATAGGTGCAAACAATTTCAACAGTGCGGCCGATGCCTGAGCTGCCGATGACAGCACACCAGATGAAGGTCCAGCATTGGAAAAGAAGCACAAGACCAAAGTCAAATGCCCACAGGCGCACAAATCCTCAGCAACCAAGGATGCTGAAAAGATAGGAACCTGCAGCTGCACAAGGCCAACATCCCGAGAAAGCACAGGCCTGAACAAGCATGCATTAAGGCACTCAAACTTGCACGCCCAGGTAAACTTGCAGAACGGTAGATGTTTCTCGCCACTCAAGTGTGTGGAACTGGCAGAACTCATGCCACGCCCCCAACGAAAAGAAAGTGCAGTTTGCCAGCCAGGAACACTCTGGAACCTCCAAACTCGCCCAATATGGGGAAGAAGAACCGAACTCAAATAAGGACGGATCCATCACGGAGGCGGAATCTGGGTCTCACAGGAGGTACCAGCAAGAGCTTCCTGAACCTCTGCAGGGAGATATGAGAGGCAGAAAACCTCTGGATGGATGGGGCCAAGGATCCCAAGGGAGCCTGGAACTAAACCCGGGGAGGAGCCAAACTCAAATCATACAGGGAAGGGGGGTAAGAAAACCCCCTCCCATTGCAACAACAAGCCCCACGAAGAGGGCACTAACACTCAAGTAAGGTCAAAGGGAGCCCAAGGCCCCCAGGTCAACTCCTTCCCAGCCCTGGAAGGAAGGCAGCCGATGGACATCCGGGTAGGAAACCAACCTAGTGCATTGCAGCAACCTAAACCTAGCATGCAATGCAGATGCTGCCTGTACCCTAACAGTAATGTCATCAGAATAGTACTGGAGAACAAGCATAGAACATGACTGGCAAGACTCTGGTTCAAAGGTGTTGTTGACCCAACAGGCAGCATGACGGAGGCAAAAGAGGTGACTGTCACCCTGAGACAAGGGTACACAGCAACCTTCGAACCCACACAAGACGGGCTGGAACTCGGAAGACGCATCCATAGGTTCACCGAGCCCCGACAGGGTTTTCGAGGGCCCGTTGGCTGACTGCTACGGTAAGCCCAGGCAAGGTGTTGCTAACCGGTTAAGACCCAAAGCTAATAAGGGGAAAGATCAAAACACTGAAACCCCCTGCGATGTGTACAATCACGGGTGCCTAGCAGAGGGCCACCAAAATATTATAAGTGGAATAACAGCCACACCAGGAAAACCCCCACCAGGCAAGAAAAACAAAAACAAAAAAGAAACCCGCAAAAGTATGTCCCCCAGAGGAAACAGGAACCGGCTGCCGCATAGGTAGGCCAGCTGCACAACACCTTGACGTCCCAACCAGCACAATACCACTCCCTACCCAAGGCCAAACAAGTGCCATGAAACCCCAGCTGGCCCCAAGGGCGGGGTAAATGCCGAGCAGTAAAAACCCCCCATGGAAATGGTTATCCTGAATGCACCAGGGAAGGGAACCCTAACATGCAAGAGCAGTATTCACAGGGTGTCTAGGGAAGGAAGCCCCAAGCTCATACAGCCCCAGGATTGATGAGGAACACCTTTCCACCAAACAAAACAACATCACTGCAGAGGTCGCCATGAAGACAACACACCACTTTGGAAATCAAGGCAAGAGAAGATGTCCACCTAGGACCACATTAGCTAATGAACTGGAGTGCTGGGTAGCTGGCACAGAAAGGTCCAGGGCTCCCCCCTTCCCTCTCGGGGTGGGGAGGATACCTTACCTTGAGGTGCTTCCGGGGCTTATCGTCCCCGCGGCCCGGTCATCGACCAGGCCTCCTGGTTGCTGGACTGATCAACCAGGCTGTTGGACGCGGCTGCTCGCAGCCTGACGTATGAGTCACAGCCTGGCTGATCAGGTATCCTTTGGAGGTGCTTATCCAGTTCTCTCTTGAACACTGTGAGGGGTTTGCCAGTTATGTCCCTTATGTGTAGTGGAAGCGTGTTGAACAGTCTCGGGCCTCTGATGTTGATAGAGTTCTCTCTCAGAGTACCAGTTGCACCTCTGCTTTTCAACGGGGGTATTCTGCACATCCTGCCATGTCTTCTGGTCTCATGTGATGTTATTTCTGTGTGCAGGTTTGGGACCAGCCCCTCTAATATTTTCCACGTGTAAATTATTATGTATCTCTCCCGCCTGCGCTCAAGGGAATACAGATTTAGGCTCTTTAGTCGGTCCCAATAGTTTAGATGTTTTACCGAGTGGATTCTAGCAGTAAAGGATCTCTGCACGCTCTCCAGGTCAGCAATTTCACCAGCAGTGAAAGGGGCTGTCATTGTGCAGCAGTACTCCACTCTAGAGAGCACAAGCGTTTTGAAAAGTGTCATCATCGGTATAGCATCTCTAGTGTGAAAAGTTCTTGTTATCCAACCTGTCATTTTTCTTGCAGTTGTGACGGCTACTTTATTGTGTTCTTTAAAGGTAAGGTCTTCCGACATGAGTACACCCAGATCCTTTACATTGCCTTTTCGTTCTATGTTATGATTTGCCTGAGTTTTGTACGTGGTTTCCGTTTTTATATTTTCATTTTTTCCATAGCGCATGAGCTGGAACTTGTCTTCGTTAAACACCATATTATTTTCTGTAGCCCATAGAAAGACCTGATCTACATCTGACTGGAGGTTCGCCGTGTCCTCTATGTTGCCTACTCTCATGAAGATCCTAGTGTCATCTGCAAAGGATGATACAGTGCTATAGGTTGTGCTCTTGTCTATGTCCGATATGAGGATGAGAAAAAGTACTGGAGCAAGCACAGTACCCTGGGGGAGGGTTGGGGAGGGTTTTGGGGAGGGTTGTGCGGATGAGCAGCGTGGCAGAGGAGTGTGACATTTGCTTGTTTGCTTGTTTCCTTGGGACTGGAGGAGTTCCACCTCTCTTTTTGGCTTTAAGTTGTAATTTTCTTACCATGTAGGGGTTTGTTTTGTTATGCCTATCTTTTTGGGTGCCTAACCCCAGTCGATGGCAGATAAGGAAAAACTCCAACCACAGGCGGGTTTCCCAGGGCCATTGCTCCCTGCAACCTCTCTGAAGGGGCCAGGATCTGGCTCATGGTTCCTGCTTTGTCAAACTCCTTAGACTAATGCCCCTTTCTAATATTATATCACACATTAGCCCGATAGCTCCAGGGGAGCCAAAAGGGCTCCCCACAGGAAACCGGCATTGAATGTAATGAAACGCCGTTTTCTGCATGAGCCCCAGAGGCTTCCTGGAGCTATCAGACTGATATGTTATATATTAGTCTGGGGAATCAGTCAATTGGATTTCAGCCTACCGGAGACCACGAGTCAGAACCAGGCCCCCCTCAGAGAGGCACAGGAACCAATGGCCTACGGAATCCCACATGTGGTAAGGGGGTGCTCCATGCCTGTCATCGCCCGGGTTTAGGCACCCAGAAAGGTAGGCATAACAAAACAATCCCCACTTGGTAGGAAAAGTGCAACTGAAGACTGAACAGAGAGGCAAAACTCCCACAACACCCAAGGAAACAAGCAAACTTCAAACACTGCTGCCATGCCACTTGACCGCGCAACCCTCCTGGGCAGCCCTGGATCCCCCGTGCTGGCTATTCACACCTCCAGTTCAGAGGCTGAGCATCAAAACCAAAACAAAACTGCCGACCAGAGGGAAGGAGGGTGCAAGGGAGCCTCCGGGGTTCACCCAGAAAATGGCGTTTCATTATATTCAATGCTAGTTTTCTGTGGGAAGCCCCGTAGGCTCCCTGGAGCTATACAGTATAACAAAAGATAAGTAATAGAGGGACTTACCCAGGAGGCAGCTGCCACATGCTCCTCAACTCAAAGACTAGACAACTGGCTGCAACCTGCAACCCAAAGCCACAAACTAACGACCAGGACCAGGAATGTTGACCAAAAATGGGCAGCCAGAGCCATGTTCGACCTCCATAGTCCCCATGCCCGAATGTCAGCCCAAAATATGTTGCCAATCACAGCAGCCAAAGCAGCAAACTTACTAACGCCATGGGCACGAGGATAGACTGCAAGCTGGCTAGACTTAATAACCTTGCAGACGACCTGGTTGACACGAGCCCTGGAACAGAGAACAAGAGAAACCGGATCAACCTACAGCACGTCTCCAGCCACTGAGGCCGAGGTGCACAGATAATGGCATAGAGCTGCAACCGGACAGAACACATGATCACCCCCCCACCCCCGGCCTGACCAATCAAGCATCAATGACCCAAGGGCCCCCTCCAGAAACCCAGTGTCTCGTTCTTCGCCAGAAAAGAAGGAGACGGCTGCAACCGAAGAAACCGACTACCAGGACTGAAAAAGCAAAAACCCCTGCACCGGAGGAGAGCATGAAGCTCACCAACCCGAGCCACAGAAGCTAATGCCAACAGAAAGAGAGCCTTGGAAATACAATCTCGAACCGAAGGGGCCACCACAAACCAAGGAGAGGAGAGAAAAGAGAGCACCCTGTCCGAGGACCAGGACGGCTCAGGTAGTGAATGAGCAGCCCGGAGGTGAAACAAAGCACAAGAAAGCTTGCAAAATATTGCCGAAGTGACATCCACCCCAAACTCAAGCTGAAGCGGCTCCGCCAGCGCCATACAATACGAGACGACTGAATTCAGCATCAAATGACAGTCCTGAAAAAGAAAAGACAGAAATAACAAAACAACCCAATAAAAATAGAAGACAACCTACGAAGAAACAGAAAATGGCGAAAAGAACGCCAGGAAACTTGATACTGTCGCTGAGACGAAGCTCGCAGGTGGGATACCATCAAAGAAGCCACTTGATCATCATACAAGTGGTGATACACCCGAGTCAAAAAGACCAGACATGAAGAGCGGAGGAGTAGACTGAATCAGCCGTGTACCGGACCGGTCTGATCTGCTGAAAGAAGCAGAGCTGCGGAAAACACACTGGGTTTGGACACTGAGCAAGCAGTGCCTGAAATCAAGGCTGGGCCGGACACCAAGGGACCAGAAGGATGACTCTCCCGCGGTAAGCATCCAAAAGAGTCAGAACCAGAAGCAACAGCTGGACTGGGGGGATGAGGTACAAGTAACCCCACCTCAACCAGTCTTGTCGAAAGGCATCAACTGTGATGGCTCTGCACTCAGGAAAGGGCGCCACATATATCGGGAGACTCCGAGACCACGCTGATACGAAGAGGTCCACCTCTGGGAGCCCGAAAGTCTGGCAGAGCAAACTGAAGGAGTCTGGGTTGACCGTCCATTCCATGGACAGGGAAATAAACTGAGACAGGCCATCTGCTAGGACGTTGGACACTCCCTGGATATGAACTGCATGGAGAGCCAAACCTCGAGAATCCAGCAGACAAGTCATTCGAAGCAACCAGCCCCAAAGAGCCATGAACCGAAGAGAACCCCCACTGTTCAGACAATGAACCACCAGAGAGCATTCCGAATGGAGCCGGATCGTGGATTCCCGAGTGATCTGACCCCTCCGAAGCGATAGCTAAACCGCCACAAACTTCTGCACTGTGCTGTGAGCCCAATAGAAGGACAAAGCCCACCACCTCTGGTCAGCCAGGTGAGCACTGATCACAAGGCGCCCAGGCACTGAACCCCGAAAAACCCAAAGAGGAAGCCGGTGATGCAGCAGCAGACGCAAGGCTAATGGGGGCCGAACCCAGCAATGACGAGAGAGGCGGAAGGGACATCCCTGAAGGAACCAGAACAGACCCCGAAGCCAGACCCAACTTGGCGGGAAAACCAGCACGGCGAAGTTAAGACGCCTGCATAACCACTCAAGCAACTGCCGAGTGACCCAGGACCCCCCCAGAAACAGCTGAAGGCAGGACCATAGCCACAGCAATGCCTCCTGGGAAAGAGACATGGAAGCGGTCCGAAAGTCCCACACAAGGATCCAGGTCCGAACCTGGGACGGAACCAGATGGGACTTCCTCCAGTTCACCAGGAACCTGAACCCGGCGAGGTGGGAAAGAACCACACCCCTGGCAAGCAGACAAGCAGACCAGTTGGGAGCTCACACAACCAGTCGTCAAGGTAGGCCAGGATACATTGACCCCTAGCAGATGCAGACAGGTCACCACGACCCGGGTAAGACGCTTGAATACGCAAGGTGCCAGATTCAAGCAATAAAGAAGGCAACGAACATGGTAGGCTTGCTGCCCCCACAATGAAACCTAGTCAGTCCCTGAACCTTGGATGAATTGGGATGTGCCAATAAGCATCTCGGAGGTCCAGAGACCCCATCCAAGCACCCGCCTCTAACAGGAGCTGGACCTGAGACAAGAGTGGTCATCAGAAAAGAGGGGCAAGGAATTTCAGGGGTTCTGATGGGACAAGTCCAGAATGAACTGCAGATCCTCACAGTCCTGTTTCGGCACTGGAAACAGGTGGGAAACCCACAGGAGGGAATGGGTCGTTTGGACCATGCCCAAGCGCACCCACTCCAAGATGACCCGATGGAGCGCAAGGTGGAAGAAGTCTGCCCCAGAAGCCCCGAACCCCCCGAAGGAGGAGGAGCTGCCCAACGCCACCGCAGGCTGGAAGAGACGACTTGAAACACCTACGAATTGTGGGACCAGGTGAGAGCAAACAGCACGAGCCTCCCCCCCACCCATCGCCCCATCAACATGGCGACCCACAAAATGGCCGAAGCCCTTTATGAGAAGCCAGGCGACGAGCAGATTAACCCTTAAACCGCGCATATCATATATAAATGATATCAGTGACAAAACCGAAACCGCGCACATCATTTATATATGATTTCGTGTCTAGCGCTATAATTTAAACGCCCCGCCTGGGATAGGGGCAGCTATAGTACAGCCACGACTGATAGCTGCCAGATGCCACCTAGAAAAAAAAATCCAGCCCAACATTCTTGGGAGTGAGAGCGTCAGTATTGCACCAGCCACCAAGGCTGGCGCACGCAGCACGAGCTCACAGCACCGCTGTTCAGCTTGTGACCACAGCATCGCCTACAAATGCCAAAATATAAGTGATACTGCTATTATTTAGCAGTGATAGTATTACTGAAGCCCCCTGAATTTGATAAAACTGACCAGGATTCTGATAACAGCTTGATTGTGGAGATATTTAGCGCTGTGCTCCATGGAGGGAGGAGTACGGCTGTGGAGGGAGGGTTGTGGGCGTCGTCTTCTGACTGTGTGTGGCCACCATTTATTGACTGCACTCACCATACCAGCTTAGTAGTTCGCTATGGTGAACACAAATGTAGATACTTACATATAACGTGTGTATAGTGTGAGATAACAGCGAGAGGAGAAGGTTGGGAGCCGCCATTTTGGTGAGAGAGGAGCGTCGTCTGCACGACTTGGCATGTTGTTTACTGATGGCCACTATGGTCTTTGGGCACCATACCAGCTTATTTGTACAGGTATGGTGAATAAAACAGGTAGATACTTATATATAATGTGTGTATATAGCGTAATAACACCACAACCAATATTGTTGGAGGAGAAATATTAGTGCGTCTGGCCTTGAGGGTGGCCGCCGATCAGCTGACTGCGGAGTAGCTACGTCTTTGTGCGTTTACTCACCATACAAGCTTAGATGTACAGTTATGGTGAACAAAACATGTAAATACGTATATATAACGTCTGTGTATAGTGAATAAATGCAAAAACAGTATTGTGGGAGGTAAATGAGGGTGAGTGAGGTGGTGTTGAGGGAGGGAGTGGCAGTGAGTGGCTCGCTGGTGTGTGGCGGCCACTCCTCGTTGCTTTTTGACTCACAAGACCAACTTAGTAGTTCGTTATGGTGAACAAAACATGCAGATACTTATATATAACCTGTGTATATAGTGTAACAACAGCAAAACTATTTGTTTATTGTTTTATGAACATAATAATTGAATCACTTATATGCACAACATAATTTTGAGTACAGCGATGGTTCACACATTTTATAATATAAATATACCACAATTCACTGTATGGAATAATATTACTGCAAAAAACTAAGAAAAAATCAATCAGAGACATTGAAATAATTAGGAATTAATATATTTGTGGCAACTGCCGTCTGACAGCTCGGGCGGAGTAGACCTCGTCTGGCGAAGGCTCTGCCAATGCCCCTTTTTTGCCACACTTCCCTACCCTACTGCGGCTAAAATATGCCACCTACGATTTTTTTGTTATTTTCCGTGACAAGGGAACAAAAATAAACACTTCTATAAGACGAAAGAATTTTTTGGATTTTTTTTTGTTGCGCCTGTGGGTTTGAATTCCATTTGGGCCCCTAGCGGTTTGAGGGTTAAGTATTGCGCCGACCAGACGAAGGAAGTGCCGGCTCAGAAACTGGCACCAATGGGCCACCCTGAGCTCTGGCACGGCCCTTCCGAGAGGTCCGAGAATGGCCATCCCGGAGAACTAACAAGTTCGACATAGGACGACAACAAGACGAGACCTCCTTGAGGATACCTTGAGGTGCTTCCGGGGCTTATAGTCCCCGCGGCCCGGTCATCGACCAGGCCTCCTGGTTGCTGGACTGATCAACCAGGCTGTTGGACGCGGCTGCTCGCAGCCTGACGTATGAGTCACAGCCTGGTTGATCAGGTATCCTTTGGAGGTGCTTATCCAGTTCTCTCTTGAACACTGTGAGGGGTTTGCCAGTTATGTCCCTTATGTGTAGTGGAAGCGTGTTGAACAGTCTCGGGCCTCTGATGTTGATAGAGTTCTCTCTCAGAGTTCTCAGCATTACCTCATACAGAAACTGAGCAACAGCAATCCCCACAAACAGCAATGGACAAAAAGGCAATGAAAATCTAATAGTGGGCCCAAGCGGATTCCAAAGAGAGAGCAAGCACAGCCTGGTAGCACACGAGGCGAGAAGCAAAGAACAGAGACACTGCCTCCCTGAGAATCAGTGCAAACAGCTTCAACAGTGCAGCCGACGCCTGAGCCACCAAGACCAGCGCACAAGACGAAGGCTTAACACTCAACGCCTCTACACCTCCTTAAGCCAGTCCGAGGACAACTCGAGAAGGGAAAAGAAGCGCAAGACTGAAGCCAAATGCCCTCGAGCATGCAGGTCCTCAGCTACCAAAGAACCTAATAACGCACCCAATACAGGGAAGAAGAACCGAACTCAAACGAGGATGGATCCATCACAGAGGCAGAAACCGGGTCTCACAGGTCAGGGAGCCGGTCGGCCGAGCGGACAGCACGCTGGACTTGTGATCCTGTGGTCCTGGGTTCAATCCCAGGCGCCGGCGAGAAACATTGGGCAGAGTTTCTTTCACCCTATGCCCCTGTTACCTAGCAGTAAATAGGTACCTGGGTGTTAGTCAGCTGTCACGGGTTGCTTCCTGGGGGTGGAGGCCTGGTCGAGGACCGGGCCGCGGGGACACTAAAAATCCCCGAAATCATCTCAAGATAACCACAGGGAACCAGATACAATAAGAATTCCAGAGAACATAGAGCACATAGAGGTGTCTAGAGACGAAGTGGAAAAAATGCTCAAAGAGCTAAATAGGAACAAAGCAGTTGGTCCAGATGGAGTTTCACCATGGGTTCTGAGAGAATGTGCACCTGAGCTCAGCATCCCTCTTCAACTGATTTTTTCAGGCATCCCTGTTTACAGGAGTTGTAGCTGATGTGTGGAAAAAGGCTAACATAGTTCCAATTTACAAGAGTGGAAGCAGGGAAGTCCCCCTTAATTATAGACCGGTATCATTGACAAGTGTAATAGTCAAAATATTGGAAAAAATAATTAAAACTAAATGGGTAGAACACCTGGAGAGAAATGATATAATATCAGACAGACAGTATGGTTTTCGATCTGGTAGATCCTGTGTATCGAATTTACTCAGTTTTTATGATCAAGCAACAGAGATATTACAGGAAAGAGATGGTTGGGTTGACTGCATCTATCTGGACCTAAAAAAGGCTTTCGACAGAGTTCCACATAAGAGGTTGTTCTGGAAACTGGAAAATATTGGAGGAGTGACAGGTACGCTTCTAACATGGATGAAAACGATTCATCGCGGCTGGGGATCGTATTCCAGGGACCTGCCCGAAACGCTACGCGTACTAGTGGCTGTACAAGAATGTAACAACTCTTGTATATATCTCAAAAAAAAAAAAAAAAAAAAAAAAAAAAAAAAAAATCTGACTGATAGAAAAATGAGGGCTGTGATCAGAGGCAATGTATCGGACTGGAGAAATGTCACAAGTGGAGTACCACAGGGTTCAGTTCTTGCACCAGTGATGTTTATTGTCTACATAAATGATCTACCAGTTGGTATACAGAATTATATGAACATGTTTGCTGATGATGCTAAGATAATAGGAAGGATAAGAAACTTAGATGATTGTCATGCCCTTCAAGATGACCTGGACAAAATAAGTACATGGAGCACCACTTGGCAAATGGAATTTAATGTTAATAAATGCCATGTTATGGAATGTGGAATAGGAGAACACAGACCCCACACAACCTATATATTATGTGAGAAATCTTTAAAGACTTCTGATAAAGAAAGAGATCTAGGGGTGGTTCTAGATAGAAAACTATCACCTGAGGACCACATAAAGAATATTGTGCGAGGAGCCACGCTTTCTAACTTCAGAATTGCTTTTAAATACATGGATGGCGATATACTAAAGAAATTGTTCACGACTTTTGTTAGGTCAAAGCTAGAATATGCAGCGGTTGTGTGGTGCCCATATCTTAAGAAGCACATCAACAAATTTGAAAAGGTGCAAAGACATGCTACTAAGTGGCTCCCAGAACTGAAGGGCAAGAGCTATGAAGAGAGGTTAGAGGCATTAAATATGCCAAAACTAGAAGACAGAAGAAAAAGAGGTGATATAATCACTACATACAAAATAGTAACAGGAATTGATAAAATCGATAGGGAAGATTTCCTGAGACCTGGAACTTTAAGAACAAGAGGTCATAGATATAAACTAGCTAAACACAGATGCCGAAGAAATATAAGAAAATTCACTTTCGCAAACAGAGTGGTAGATGGTTGGAACAAGTTAGGGGAGAAGGTGGTGGAGGCCGAGACCGTCAGTAGTTTCAAAGCGTTATATGACAAAGAGTGCTGGGAAGACGGGACACCACGAGCGTAGCTCTCATCCTGTAACTACACTTAGGTAAAAAAAAAACTTAGGTAATTACAGGAAGTATGCCGCAATAACCTCCTGAACCATCTTAGGCGAGATTCGAGAGGAAGAAAACCTCCGGAAGGAAGGAGCCGAGGAACCCAAGGGAACCTGGAACCGAACCCAGGGAGGAAATGACCCCAAATCATACTCATACAGGGAAGAGGGGGTTAAGAAAACCCCTCCCCCTGCAACAACAAGTCCCTGCAAAGAGGGCACCAAAATTCAAGCAGGATCAAAGGAGGCCAAAACCCCCCAGGTAAACTCTTCCCCAGCCCCAGGATCCTCCAAACCAGCACCTGAGGCAGAGTCCTTCACGCCCTCTTTCCCTGAAGAAAAGACAGAGTCCAGGAAAAGATAGTAAAGAAGGGTCCTTCTGGGTCCTTCTCCTGGTAGAACCCAGAAGCCTCGGCAGGAGGAGCAGGCTCGAATGCCACCATCCCTGACTCGAAAGAGGCAGTTCCCTAAGCCGCCCGAGTTTCATCGCCAACTAAACCCTGCCCGACTCTTGAAATCCTCAGATGTTTCGGAGCCAGAAGCAGGAGAGGAAGGGATGGGGGGGGGGGGAAGGGAGCAGGGCAAACAATCCCAACTGAGGAAGGACTGGGAAGCGTGGACTGAATCAGAGTTGAAGCACCAACGCCTCCAAATCTGGGTCCCTATACCCAAACGTGGTAGCCTTGGGTCATCTGAGTACCCGAACCTCAATGTAATAGAATGGGTAAATTGGAGCACTAGCAGAGAACATGTCTCACAAGACTCCAGGCCAAAGTTGTTGTTGACCCAACAGGCAGCATGAAGGAGGCAAAAAAGGTGACTGTCACCATGAGACAAGGGCACAGAGCAACCTTCAAACTCACACACAGTGAGCTGGAACTCAGAAGACGCATCCAGAAGACGCAACAGCCTGGTTGATCAGTCCAGCAACCAGGAGGCCTGGTCGATGACCGGGCCGCGGGGACGATAAGCCCCGGAAGCACCTCAAGGTATCCTCAAGGTAAGGTAAAGGTATCGGTCTACTGAGCCCCGACGGGGTTTTCCAGGGCCCGCACGCTGACTGCTACGGGAAGCCTAGCCAAGGTGCTGCAAAGCTGGTTAAACCCAAGAACTAACAAAGGGGGATGAGCAATACCTGAATCCCTACAATGTGTACAATCATGGGAGCCTAGAGGAGGGCCACCAGAATACCATAAGTGGACCAATAGTCAAATAAGGCAGACCCCTTGGTCAAGGCCAAATTGATTTTTCCTTGCCTGGAAGGGGTCTCCAGGCAAGGAAAACAAAAATAAAAGAAAAACCGCACAAAAGTACGTCACCAGAAGAAACAGGAACATGGCCACCACGTTGGTAGGCATGATGCACAGCACTTTGCAACAACATCACTTCCTACCCAGGGTTAAACAAAGGCCACGAAACCCCAGCTGGCCCCCACAGGCAGGGGTAAGCAAGCAGGAAGAACCCCTATGGAAGTGGGATCCCGAAGGCCTTATGGAAGGTAAACCTAGCACCCAAGGGGTAGTACTTACAAGGCGCTTAGGGAAGGTAACCCTAAGCGCATGCAGCCCCAGTACACTAAAGTTGCATCTGGCCACTACACAAAACAGCAGAGACCACCACTAAGGCAAAACACTGAGATCAAGAAACAAGAAATCAAGGACAGAGTTAACGACCGCCCCAGATCGCTGTGTGGGCGGGCCTGCGGACAAGCAGCGTGGCTCCGGTGTATGACATTTGCTTGTTTGCTTGTTTCCTTGTGTGTGTTGGGGGAGTTCTGCCTCTCTGTTCGGTCTTCGGTTGCAATTTTCGTACCAAGTGGTGTTTGTTTTGTTATGCCTACCTTTCTGGGTGCCTAACCCCAGTCGATGGCAGACATGGAATGCCCCCAACCACATGGGGATTTCTATAGGCCATTGCATCCTGTGCCTCTCTGAGAGGTGCCAGGTTCTGGCTCGTGGACCCCGGTAGGCTGAACTCTAATTGATGGGTGCCCAACACTAATATATCGTATATCAGTCCAATAGCTTCAGGGGGCCGATGGGGCTACTCACAGAAAATTAGTAAAAATTCATATTTATAACAATGTGAAAAGAATACTGAATAGCACTACATAATCTATATGTTTTAAATCAATAAATTATGAACTTGTTTAAATAATTAACTGAATAAATTTGATGTACTGTACTTACCATCAAGCAAAATCTACAGTAAATATATTCTAGCATAACTGCCAGTCTCATGATGTTTTTTTGTATCCAACCAGCAGACATTAAAAATCAATTTGGTTCTCATAATTTAGCCCCACACATCACATTGCATACTTGTCAACACTAACGCTAATGTTCATACTACCACACACCACCAAACTCACGTCATCATTTTACTGACCACACCAACTCACCCAATCTCCACCCTCACTATCTTATACAACAAAATCACCTATCACTACCAACCCATCAAACCACCCTATCATAACTACCACCCACAACCTCCTATCAGCACACACCAAACTCACCCTCATCATATACTACCCACACACAAACACCCAATACACCACACACGCAAACCACCTATTACTACCACTACATCTATGCGATATACTAACACACACACACATCCAAACTCACCCTATCCATATACTACCACACACACAACCAACTCACCCTTATGCAGATACTTCCCACTACACACACCAAACTCACTCCTCATCATATACCTACCACACACCACCAAAACTCACCCATTACAATATACTACCACACACCACACCAACTCACCTCTATATCCATATACTACCACACACACACCAAACTCACCTCATCCCATAACTACCACACACCACCAAACTCACCCTCATCATATATCTACCAACACACACACAAACATCACCCTCATTCTATACTACCACACACACCACACCACCCACTATCATACTACCACCACACACCAAGACTCACCCTCATCATAACTACCCAACACACACTACCAAAACTCACCCCTTTACTCATATTACTGACCACACAACACAACCAAACTTCAACCTTTCAGTATACTACGCACACACAACCAAACTCACCCTATATCAAACTCCCAACACACAAACCCATATACACTCAACACCAACTCAATCATCATGATACTACCTACACACACACCAAACTCACCCCTTTCATATACGACCACCACCACACACCAAACATCCACCCTATCATATACTACCACACACACACAACTCACCCCTTATCATATACTACCCGACACACACCAAACTCACCTTCTTACGTCACACGCCAACACACCAAACTCACCCTTCATCATTATACTACCACACACACCAAACTCACCCGCTTAGTCATATACTCACCTACACACACACCAAACTCACCTCATCATATACTCCACACAAACAACAAACCAGGAGAAACTCACCAACCTCATCATATACTTAACCGGACACACACAACCAAATATCCTCCTCCCACCCTTATTACTACAGACGACACACAACGAGCTCGACACACCATGAAAAGGTAGTATA
>WNGS01164858.1:25009530-25020582 GCA_020271785.1 Procambarus virginalis
TTTGCTGATGATACTACCCTCATCTACTCTAACCCCAACCCACATACATTAAATAATGTTGTTAATAATGAACTAAAAAAATGTTCACTTATGGATGTCAACCAAAAAAGTAACACTTAACATAGAAAAGACCTACTACTACATCTTATTTGGAAGCAAATCAACAAAATGCAATTCAGCTTCAGATGGACAATGTTAACATTAGTAGTAAAAAACCAGCGTTGAATGTAATGAAACGCCATTTTCTGGGTGAGTCCCGGAGGCTCCCGGAGCTATCCCAGGCTGATATGCTAATGTCAAGACTTTGGCATCAGTCATGTGTATGGAGTTCTTAGGCCTACCGGAAGCCACGGCCAGAACCGGGCCCCCTCAGAGAGGCACGGGGAGCAATGGCCTATAGAAGCCCCTGTGTGATTGGAAGCATTCTATGTCTGCCATTGACCGGGACAGGCACCCAGAAAGGTAAGCGCCCCCAATATAGATTTCAGAATGTTAGTGACATTGGGCAGATCATTGATGTATATAAGAAATAGGAGAGGTCCCAAAATGCTGCCCTCTGGCACTCCAATGGTTATTGGTAGTGAGAGAGTTATATCATTGATGGCTACACATTGGAGTCTATCTCTATGATAGGATTGGATATAGTCCAGGGCATGGCCTCGGATTCCATAATGATGGAGTTTACATAAGAGGTTGTGATTAACAATATCAAAGGCCTTCTCAGGTCTATGAAGAATCCAATCGGAAACTCATTTTTGTCAAGGGCTGAGTAAATTATATCAAGAAACTAATAATTGCATCATTGGTACTCTTTTCGGAGCGGAAGCCAAACTGACAGGGGCTGAGTATGTCAAATTTTACGAGGTAGGAGTGCAGCTGTTTGTAGATAATTTTTTCAAATATTTTTATAGCATGGGTAGGTTTGATATTGGTCTATAATTGCTTATGTCTGCCGGATTGCCTCCTTTATGAACTGGCATTACTCTTGCTTTTTTAAGGATATCAGGGAAGGTATGACACTAGGGATTTGTTGAACAACAGAGGTATGGGTGGCGCAAGGGCATGGGAGGCCCTCTTGTATACAATGGATGGGATTTCACTGATATTCCCAGCTTTGGTTTTTAGTGAGTGTATGATGGACACAACATCTGTCGTGCTGACTGGTGAAAGGAGAAGAGAGTTTGGATAGCTGCCTGAGAGATATGTGTTGATATGTGTCTGGGTCTGTGGGATTTTACTGGCAAGGTTAGCACCAACCGATGAAAAGAAGCTATTAAATTCATTTGCCATTTCTAAATCAGTTGACGGTGTATAGCCATCCGTAGAGAGTGTTATCTGGTTGTGGGAGTGTTGTCTATTTCCTAGGATATTAGAGATGGTTTTCCATGTGCTTTTCATGTTGCCTTTTGCTTCTTTGAATCTAGTCTCATAATATGAAAGTTTAGCTTTTCTTATGATACTGGTAAGCACTGATGAGTACCTTTTAACTACTTCCTTTGTAACTAGGCCAATCCTAAATTTCTTTTCATATTCATGTTTTTTTGTTGATTGATTTGAATATGCTTCTTGTGAGCCACGGATTCTTTATTCTTTTGTCAGTTACTTGTTTGGTAAGGAGGGGACAGTGAGTGTTGTAGAGGCTTAGAGTTTTGGAGAGAAAGAGGTTAGTTAACACTTTGGCATGCCTCCCGCGCCACCCTTCAACTGTGCGATTTGGGTCCCAGGGTTTCACGGGAGCGCGCGTTAATTCTGAAAAGTGTATACTCTCTTCAACTTTGTCACCTTAATTCTCGTCCTACAAGATTAAATTTGGTATCATTGTGTTCGCAATAGAATTCTCTACAGCACTAAATGCATATAAACTCCAAAAGCCCGGCTAATTACCCGCAGAAAACAGAGAAAGTGCGAACGAGTTACCCAGGAGCGCGCAAAAGCGATAAAATGTGTTCACTATTTTCACTCTGGTCACCTCAATTTTCGTCCTAGGTCTTTCATTTTGATATCAATGGGTTCGCAATAGAATTCTCTAGAGGAGCATTAGCATATAAAATAAAAAACCTGGTCACGCTCCAACAGCCGACGAGTTGAAGACAGGCCACGTTAGCCGCGAGTGAGCGCCCAGACGCCTTCCCGCTAAACTCCCAATTCCTGCCCACAAATGTTTAGTACTATTCTGTGTTGAACATGACATAGGCGTGTAGGGAAGACATAGGCGCGCATTTTAAAACCAGTCCCCAAAAAATCGGATAAAAACCTGATTTTTGGCGATTATTTAAAGTGGATGACGCAATGCTGCGTCATGCCCGAGCGAAAGTGTTATTAATGAGTTTATATCCTGTGTATTATCGAAATCAGATTCCCAATTAATATTGTGAAGTGCATTTGAGAGATTGCCTAAAGCGGATTCACTATGTAGCCTGAATGAGAGTTTCTTGCTTTCTGGTGGTGTTATGTCCATGTTTGCTATGAGGATGGTAGGATAGTGGTCAGTTGTTCTGTCATGGATTATACCAGATGTAAGGGGAGCTGTTATATTTGTCCATAAGTGATCAGTGACTTAGTGGCATGTCTTTGCACCTTTTCCAGTTTGTTGATGTGGTTATTAAGATATGGGCACTATACAACTGAAGCATATTCTAGTTTTGGTCTAGCAAAAGTCGTGAACAATTTCTATAGTATTTTGCCATCCATGTATTTAAAAGCAATTCTGAAGTCACAAAGTGTAGCAAAGGCTCCTCGCACAATGTTCTTTATGTGGTCTTCATGTGATAGTTTTCTATCTAGAACCACCTCTAGATATCTTTCTTTATCAGAATTCTTTAAAGATTTCTCACATAATTTATAGGTTGTGTGGGGTCTATGTTCTCCTATTCCACATTCCATAACACTTTCGCCCGGGCATGACGCAATGCTGCGTTGTCTGTTTACTGTTGGTAATCACGGGCATGACGCAATGCTGCGTCGTCAACTAAAATAATCGCCAAAAATCAGGTTTTTATCCGATTTTTGGGGGACTGGTTTTAAAATGCGCGCCTATGTCTTCCCATTTTCTTTGTTGCGCCTCGTAATTACCTAAGTGTAATTACCTAAGTGTAATTACCTAAGTGTAGTTACAGGATGAGAGCTACGCTCGTGGTGTCCCGTCTTCCCAGCACTCTTTGTCATATAACGCTTTGAAACTACTGACGGTCTTGGCCTCCACCACCTTCTCACTTAACTTGTTCCAACCGTCTACCACTCTATTTGCGAAGGTGAATTTTCTTATGTTTCTTCGGCATCTGTGTTTAGCTAGTTTAAATCTATGACCTCTTGTTCTTGAAGTTCCAGGTCTCAGGAAATCTTCCCTGTCGATTTTATCAATTCCTGTTACTATTTTGTCGTGGCCCGCAGGCAGCGCGGCACACGCCGTAGGCCCATTGTTTTCGCTCCACTGTTGTGACTGATGTCGCCTCCCCTCGTGTCTCAAACGTGTGAACATTTCGGCTATTTTCTGTGGCTATATTTCTTACTGCAGCTTTAGAAACTATCTACGCTTACTCCACGATGGATAGTGATCATGAACAAGGCCCTTCCAGGAAGAAAATTGCGAAAGAAAGGCGTGAAAAGGAGAAGCTAAGTAGTGTGCAGGAGAAGTACAAGCATGTGAGACTAACTCCTCTAAGTTTCAGGCTGTATTTGACGATTTGTCAGTCATCTAGTGAGGAAACTGATGTCGGTACTGATACTGATGCAAGTAGTGAACATTTAGAAACAGAAACGGCCGATGAGGATTTTGGTAGTGATGAAAGTGAGGAGTCTGAGGTTGAGACTGCCACTCGTGCACGGCGCAGTACTGGAGCTCGTGCCAGAGCCAGACGTACCACACGTAGCCCAGTACCAACAGATTCTGATGAAGGGTGGTGTAGTGACAATACTGCACCCTTTGTGGACAATTTTCAGGTACACCAGGCTTGACTGTTCCTGTACCTACCACTATTCTTAGTTTCATTCAACTCTTTCTGACTCAAAAATTGTTGAAATATATTGCCTATGAAACTAATTTGTATGCTTCCCAAAGTAAGGCACGTACTGGGCAAAGGACAAAGCACAGATGGGAACCAGTGACAGTGAAAGAAATTGGTAGATATTTGGGACTGACGATCTTGATGGGTATTTGCCTGTTGCCAAGACTTAGAATGTATTGGCAAACAGGCAGATTCTGGCATATACTTTGTTTCAACACCTTTATGACTGGTAAACGATTTGAACTGATTGCTAGATATTTTCATGTTTATAACAATAAGTCCATACCACAAGGCCAAGGAGTTGACAAACTTATCAAAGTTCGCTCACTCATGCAATATCTCCTAAATAGATTCAAGACGATATACATTCCCAATAAAAATTTGAGTTTGGATGAAGGGACAATGCCATGGCGTGGCCATCTATCTTTCAAGACCTATAATCCCAATAAACCAGATAAATATGGAATAAAGTTCTACATGCTAGCTGATGCTAACAGTGGCTACATTTATGATTTTGAAATTTATTCTGCAGTTGGGAAAACGACGATTGACACAGTTATGGGCTTGATTGAACCACTGAAGAACAAAGGTTACCATTTATATATGGATAATTATTACAATTCGGTCAGATTGAGTGAAGCACTGCTTCAAGTAGGGGTATACACCTGTGGTACCCTCAGACTGCAGTGTGGTGCACCTAAATCCCTTCAGATGCAAGCAAAGGGTAAAGTGGCAGTAGATAAAACTTTATTCAAACGCAAGGACAATACTTTCATAATTTTGTGGAAAGATAAACGAATTGTTTCACTCATAACAAATTGCCACAATGCAGAAACACAACAGGTTCAATGCAGAAAACGAGTACGGAATCGTGATGGAACAACCTCAGTGCAGCAGGTAACTGTCAACAAGCCGAATGCAATCTGTGACTACAATAGAAACATGAAAGGTGTCGATCACTTTGACCAAATGATCAAATATTATCACTTCACAAGGAAAACTCACAAATGGATGAAGAAAATGACCTTCTATTTTGTGCAAATGGCTATCTACAATGCTTTTGTGCTGTACAACTACTACACAACAGATAGAAGGAAACTGACATTACTCCATTTCCATGAACAAGTCATTGCTGCACTATTGTTCTATAAGTCTAGTAACTGGCCTGAGGAAGATGATGACATCCCACATGCTGCTGATGTCAATGCCACTGAAGCCAATGTTGCAACACCAGGACCATCAACACCCAGACCTTCAACAGCAGGACCTTCAGGTGTGAGGCACCCACTATTCACTTCACCTGTACCTGCAGACTTACCTTCATCGTCTGAGTCAGAAGACGATGCTGTGATTATCACTAGTGGTGCTTCTGCTACAAGAAGACCCCGTATTGTGGATAATCCAGAACGCCTCAACAGAAACTTGTCCCATACCCAAGTAAAGATACAGAAGCGTCTGAGGTGTCGTGTGTGCAAAATGTCGGGTAAAAGGAAGGACACACACTATAAGTGCAAGATGTGTGGTATGGCATTGTGTCCTGCACCATGCTACAGCAGATACCATCGAAAGAGAAAATTCTGGGCCGATAAGCAGTAATGCTTGCCCACTATCCACTCCACCTATACAAAACATGGGTTAACCCTGCAGGAAACGTTTTCCAGGAGCAGGTGGAGTGGATAAAACAAATGTTCAACCCATGTCATGTTCAACACACAATACTGAGGTGGTAAGTACAAAAAATTGTATTATTTTTTTTTTCATACTTTCGCGTATTGTACTGGCAATTGGCCCTTATAGGCACATATCCATCTAAAGCATTCTATTAGGAACAATTTCATACCTAAATGAGCACTGTAACACGAAAATTGAGATTAGCACCAAGTAATAATACTAAACATTTGTGGGCAGGAATTGGGAGTGTAGCAGGAAGGCGTCTGGGCGCTCACTCGCGGCTAACGCGTGGCCCATCTTCAACTCGTCGGCGGTTGGAGGGTGACCAGGTTTTTTATTTTATATGCTAATGTCCCTCTAGAGAATTCTATTGCGAACCCATTGATACCAAAATGAAAGACCTAGGACGAAAATTGAGGTGACCAGAGTGAAAAGAGTGAACACATTTTATCGCTTTTGCGCGCTCCTGGGTAACTCGTTCGCACTTTCTCTGTTTGCTGCGGGTAATTAGCCGGGCTTTTGGAGTTTATATGCATTTAGTGCTGTAGAGAATTCTATTGTGAACACAATGATACCAAATTTAATCTCACAGAACGAAAATTGAGGTGACAAAGTTGAAGAGAGTATACACGTGTCAGAATTCACGCGCGCTCCCGTGAAACGCTGGGACCCAAATCGTATAGTTGAGGGGTGGCGCTCCGGGTGCGCGAATGTGATAACATAGCATTTATTCACGTTAAATTCCATATGCCAAGTGGTGCTCCATATACTTATTTTGTCCAGGTCTTCTTGAAGGGCATGACAAACATCTAAGTTTTTTATCTTCCCTATTATCTTAGGATCATCAGCAAACATGTTCATATAATTCTGTATCCCATCTGGTAGGTCATTTATGTAGACAATCAACATCACCGGTGCAAGAACCGAACCCTGTGGTACTCCACATGTGACATTTCTCCAGTCCGATACATTGCCTCTGATTACTGCTCTCATATGTGTATCAGTTAAAAAAAATTTCATCCATGTTAGAAGCCTACCTGTCACCCCCCTCCAATATGTTCCAGTTTCCAGAACAATCTCTTATGTGGAACTCTGTTGAAAGCCTTTTTTTTTTTTAGGTCTAGATAGATGCAATCAACCCAACTATCACTTTCCTGTAAAATCTCTGTGGCTCGATCATAAAAACTCAGTAAATTCATTACACAGGATCTTCTAGATCGAAAATCATACTGTCTGTTGGATATTGTATAATTTTTCTCCAGGTGTTCTACCCATTTAGTTTTAATTATTTTTACCAATATTTTCACTATTACACTTTTCAATGATACAGGTTTATAATTGAGGTGGGTCATCCCTGCTACCATGTTTGTAGATTAGAACTATGTTAGCCTTTTTCTACACATCTGCTATGACTCCTGTACACATTGATGCCTGAAAAATCAGTTGAAGTGGAATGCTGAGCTCACGTGCACATTCTCTCAGAACTCATGGTGAAACTTCATATGGGCCAACTGCTTTGTTCTTACTTAGCTCCTTGAGCATTATTTTCACTTTGTCTCTAGACACCTCTATGTTGTTCTCTGGAATTCTTATTGTGTCTGGTTCCCTGAAGATTTAATTTTGTAGAAACACACTTTGGAACTTTCGTTTAATGTTTCACTCATTTCATTTTCATTTTCCGGGAATCTGTTTCCCATTCTGAACCTCTGAATATTATCCTTTACCTGCAATTTGCTGTTTATGAATTTATAGCCTGGTTCTGTTTTACATTTGTCCGCTATTCTCTTTTCAAAATTCTTTCTGCCTCTCTCCTCACTGCCTTGTAGTTGTTTCTCGCATCTTTGTATCGCTGGTATGTTTGGGGGTTTGGCCTCTAACTATATTATTCCATTTTTGTGTCTTTTGGTCTCTGGCCCTCTCGCAATTTCTGTTAAACCCAATCCTGTTTTCTAGTTCTGCATCTCTGCTTTGGTATAATTTTTTTCTGTTCCTTTATCATATATGTCACAAAACTTGACATTAATCTCATTTACCAATGCTAATTCCTTTCTGACTTCCAGCCTAATGCTTGTTTTATTCTTTGACTGCTGGTCAAAAATTGCAAACCAAAAAGCGAACTAGCAAGCAGAACTCCCCAATCAAAAACAAGCAAACACGCATGACATAACCACAACCGCTGCGCAACCATCTGTGCAACCTCCCCCTCTCTGGGAGGGGAATGTACTGCAGTTGTGGTAACGTCATGTGTGTTTGCTTGTTTTTATTGGGGAGTTCTGCTTGCTAGTTTGCCTTTCGGTTTGCAATTTTTTACCAGCAATAGTTTGTCTTGGAATTCCTACCATTCCGGGTGCCTGACCTGGTAGATGGCTGACAAGACTGCTTCCAATTACACGGGGGTGTCTTTAGGCCATTTCTCCTTGTGCCTCCCTTGAGGGGCCAGGTTCTAACTCTGGTCCCCGGTATGCCTAGAACTTTTTCGATTGACTGTTGCCACAGTCTAACATATACACATCAGCCCGGTATAGCTCCAGGGAGCCGAAGGAAAAAAAGGCATTGACAGAACAAATGTTGGAGAGAGGTCTGTTCCACCCAAGCTATCGAGCGGGAGTTGCCACAAAGATATTACCTAATTGTTTCAATGTCTCTGATCGATTTTTTCTTAGTTTTCTGTGGGGAGTCCCTATGGCTCCCTGGAGCTTATCGGGCTAATGTATGTTATATTAGACCGGGACATTAGCTAAGGAGTTAAGACCTACCAGGGACCAGCGCCAGAATCTGGCCCCTTCAGAGAGGTTTCAGGGAGCAATGGCCCTGTAAAACCCCCTTATGGTTGGGGTTTTCCTTATCTGCCATCGACCGGGGTTAGGCACCCATAAAGGTAGGCATAACAAAACAAACCCCACATGGTAAAAAACTAAAACAGAAAACCAAACAGAGAGGTAGAAACTTCCTACAATATCAAGGAAACAAGTAAACAAGCAAACATCACATTTTACTGCTGCGCCGATCGTCCGCACAGCCCTCCTCGCCCCGAGAGGGGGAGGTGGGGGCCCGGACCTCAGCCTACCATCAGTTCGGAAGCTTAGCTTCAACCAACGCAAAAAAGCCACCGACCGGTGGGAGGGAGGGTTGCCAGGCAACCTCCGGGACTCACCCAGAAAATGATGTTTCATTACATTTAACACTGGTTTTCTGTGGGGAGCCCCTACGGCTCCCTGGAGCTTCTTACCCAAAGAAAAGGAAAAGAAAGGGCTGACCCGGGAGGCAGCCGCCACAAACTCCACAATACAGCTGAGACAACAGGCTGCAACCTGCGACCCAAGGCAACACAAGAACGTACAGGAGCGGACACGCGCACAAAGAATGGGCGGCCAGGAACCTGTGCGATCCCCAAATCCTCGCGCCTCACACACACAACTGTAACTTGAAAACACTAAACAGAGTTTTACTTATGCTAACACTGAATAGCTTGTCTTATATACTAGCATTTGAGTGAGGTGATATGTTGCAACAGTTTTGGATGAGGTGAACAAACTTTTGACCAACACAAGACAGAACACGGAACAATGGGTATTAATTGGATAAATGAGAGGGAAGAATCGAAGTAACTGCAAAGGGCCTATTGGCCCATACTTCCTCTTGATGCTTCTATATTGGTACGGAGTCTTGAAGTGGGTAGAATATAGTTGTGCATTAATTGACTGTTGATTGCTGGTGTTGACTTTTTGATGTGTAGTGCCTCGCAGATGTCGAGCTGCCTGCTATCGCTGTATCTATCGATGATTTCTGTGTTGTTTGTTAAGACTTCTCTGGTGATGGTCTGGTTGTGGGAAGAGATTATATGTTCCTTAATGGAGCCCTGTTGCTTGTGCATTGTTAATCGCCTGGAAAGAGATGTTGTTGTCTTGCCTATATACGGAGTTCTTTCGGGCTTACAGTCCCCAAGTGGGCATTTGAAGGCATAGACGACGTTGGTCTCTTTTAAGGCGTTCTGCATTGAGTCTGGAGAGTTTTTCATGAGTAGGTTGGCTGTCTTTTTGGTTTTATTGTAAATTGTCAATTGTATCTTCAGATTTTTGTCTGTAGGGATAACGTTCCTATTAACAATATCTTTCAGGACCCTTTCCTCCGTTTTATGAGCTGTGGATAAGAACTTCCTGTAAAATAGTCTCACCAGGCCTGCCGGGGATGGTGGGGTCCATCCGTCCGTCTGGCTCACAGCACGGTTCGGGACTTCGTTGCTGTCTGGTTTGCATTTCAGAGGGTTCAGGTCACTCGAGGCTCTTCCATCCGGCTCCATTCGAACTGCTTTTCAGTGGTTCATTGCCGAAACCACAGAGATTCTCTTAGGTCCTTGACCTTTGGGGTTGGTCCCTTCGAGTGGCTCGTCTGCTGGATCCTTGGGGTTTGGCTAGCTGTGCGTTTCATGTCCAGGGTGTCCGACATTCTGGCAGACGGCCTGTCTCGGTTCATTCCTCTGTTCACGGTTTGGCCGGTCATCGCCAACTCGTTTCGTTGGGTCTGCCAAACGTACGTACTCCTGGACATGGACATCTTCGCGTTGGCGTAGTCTTGGCGTCTCCCATTCTATGTGGCGCTCTTACCCGCCTGCGAGGCGTTCACGGTGGATGCCTTCGGCAGGACTGGTCGAGGTGAAGTTACCTGTTCCTCTTTCCCCGGGTCCAGCTGTTGCTCCGGGTTCTGGCTCAGTTGTAGTCCTTCCCAAGGAGAGTAGTCTTCGTGGTCCCTTGGTGGCCGGCCCATCTTTCTTTTCAGACGCTGCTTGATAGGTGTCCTAACTTGGGGTGTTTCTCACGGCTCTGCCTCTTTTAGCAGGTCGTTCCGGTCCTGTACGTGACTGGTTTGGCCTTCTCCTCAGCTCTGATCACCTGATGGTGATCAGTTGGCTTAGTTGATGGTGTCCCACCTGCGAGTTTCGTTTCGGTGACAGTATGACGTCTCTGGCATTTCTATTTGCCATTTTCTGCCTCTTTGTAGGTTGTCTTCTGTTTTGCATCGGGTTGTCTCTTCCTTCCCTGGGTTTTTCAGGACTGTTAATTAATGCTTCTTACTGTCGCCTCGTATTGTGCGGCACTGGCGAGCCGCTCCATCTTGCGTTCGGGGTGGATGTCACATCCGCCCCGTTCCGTACGCGTCTCGTGTTGTTTCACCTCCGGCCTGCTCATGCGCCGCGTGAGCCGTCCTGGTCCTTGATCAAGGTGCTCTCGTATCTTTGCTCTCCTCAGTTTGTGGTAGCCTCTTCAGTTCAAGATTGTTTTTTCAAGTCCATACTTTGTTAGCATTGGCTCTGTGGGTGGGTCAGGGAGCTTCTGGCTCTCCTCTGGCGCAGAGGTTTCTTCTCTTTTGGTACTGGTGG
>WNGS01164858.1:25036118-25046293 GCA_020271785.1 Procambarus virginalis
CTCTAGTGCTATTATGTCAACTTCTTGTGGATTGGTAGGCATTATTTCGTTCACCTTTAGTGTCTTCTTTCACCCAGCACAGCAACGCCACCCCTTTCCTAATTTTTCTGTCCCGTCTCCAAATTGAGTAGCCCCTTGGGAATATGACCTCATTTAAAATAACATCTTCAAGTTTTGTCTCCGTGAGTGCAACAATGTCTGTGTGTCTGCAGCTGTATTATATCACTTAGCTCCAGTATCTTTGACCTTACTCCATCTATGTTGGTGTATGCAAATCTTCAGGAAACTTGTTCCCCATCTTCTTATTTTTTCACTCCCCCTTTCTCTAATGATTTTGTTGGTTTGCTTTTATGTACCACTTTACTGGTCTGCCTACCCGCTATCACTATTGTAGAAAAAGGAATTGATATCTTACTTCATTCCTGCTCTCATTTAAACATTTTGGCCTCGGCGAGGTTCAGTTTCAGCTCTCTCTATCTTCTTTTGAAAGATCTCGTCTTAACGACCACCCTTTCCCTCCTCAACGCTTTGTAATTTTCTGGCATTCCTTAGTATTTCTTCCATCTGTTTGGCACCGAATTAGGTGTTCCTCAAAGGTCGATCTTCTCCCCTTTTACTATCTGCCTATCTGTCCTGTAGTCGCACACATTCTCTTTGGTGTAAGACCTTCCACGAGGCCAACAATTTTATCTACTACTTTTGCTCTTCTGTGTGTGTGTCGTGTTGCTTCGTCTACTGTGTGTAATTACCTAAGTGTAATTACCTAAGTGTAGTTACAGGATGAGAGCTACGCTCGTGGTGTCCGCGTCTCTCCAGCACTCTTTGTCATATAACGCTTTGAAACTACTGACGGTCTTGGCCTCCACCACCTTCTCCCCCAACTTGTTCCAACGTCTACCACTCTGTTTGCAAAAGTGAATTTTCTATATTTCTTTGGCATCTGTGTTAGCCATTTATATCTATGACCTCTTGTTCTTGAAGATCCAGGTCTCGGGAAATCTTTCCTGTCGATTTTATCAATTCTGTTACTATTTGTATGTAGTGATCATATCACCTCTTTTTCTTCTGTCTTCTAGTTTGGCATGTTAATGCTTCTAACCTTTCCTCGTAGCTCTTAATCCTTCAGTTCTGGGAGCCACTTAGTAGCATGTCTTTGCACCTTTTCCAGTTTGTTGATGTGCTTCTTAAGATATGGGCACCAACAACAGCTGCATATTCCTAGCTTTGGCCTAACAAAAGTCATGAACAATTTCTTAGTATATCCCCCATCCATGTATTTAAAAGCAATTTGAAGTTTAGAAAGCATAGCATAGGCTCCTTGCACAACTATTCTTTATGTGTCCTTCAGGTGATAGTTTTCTATCTAGAACCACCCCTAGATCTCTTTCTTTATCAGAGTTCTTTACAAATTTCTCACATAATATATAGGTTGTGTGGGGGTCTATGTTCTCCTATTCCTTCATTCCATAACATGACATTTATTAACATTAAATTCCATTTGCCAAGTGGTGCTCCATATACTTATTTTATCTAGGTCTTCTTGAAGGGGCATGACAATCATCTAAATTTCTTAACCTTCCTATTATCTTAGCATCATCAGCAAACAAAACATGTTCATATAATTCTGTATACCAAACTGGTAGATCATTTATGTAGACATTTATATAAACAAGCACATGAATCCCAGGACACCCCAAGCACAACCAACAGAAATGTCCAAAGCCATGGGCTCAGTGGAGTGAAAGACTCGTGATTAGCCCATGGTAAGACCCACCACCCCGGCGACTTGGCCTTCCAGGGGCAAACTTTGAATACCATCAGAGAAGTTACTGTCAGTGCAGGAGTAGTGTTAGTGAGGCATCCAGGAAAGGAAACCCTGTGTGTGTGTGTGGTGTGTGTGTGATGTGTGGTGTGTGTGTGTGTTTGTGTGTGTGTGTGTCGTGTGGTGGTGTGTGTGTGTGTGTGTGTGGGTGTGTGTGCTTGTTGTTGGTTCTGTGGTGTGTGTGGTGTGTGGTGTGTGTGGTGTGGGGTGGGTAGTGGTGGTGTGTGTTGTGTGGAGGTGTGGTGGGTGTGGTGTGTTGGTGGTTTTGGGGTGTTGTGTGTGTGTGTGTGTGTGGTGTTGTGTGTGGTGTGTGTGTGTGTGTGTGTGTGTGTGTGTGGTGTGTGTGTGTGTTTGTGTTGTGGTGTGTGTGTGGTGTGTGTGTGTGTGGTGGTGTGTGTGGTGTGTGTGTGTTGTGGGTGTGTGTTGTGTGTGTTGTGTGTGTGTGTGGTGGTGGTGTGTGTGGTAGTGTGGTGTGTGTCTGTGTGTGTGTGTGTGTGTGTGTGTGTGCTGTGTGTGTGTGTAGTGTGGTCGTGTGTGTGGTGTGGTGTGTGGTGGTGTGTGTGTGTGGTGTGTGGTGTAGTGTGTGTGTGTGTGGTGTCTGTGTGTGTGGTGTGTGTGCTGTGTGTGTGTGGTGTGTGATGTGGTGTGTGGTGTGTGTTGTGTGTGTGTGTGTGTGTGTGTGGTGTGTTGTGTGTGTGTGTGTGTGTGTGTGTTGTGGTGTGTGTGGTGTCTCTCTAGCTTTGTTGTATGGGCTTCTGCTGTGCTTTGAACTGAAAATGCTAAGGGTTTCTTTCCTGGATGCTCACTAACACTACTCCTGCACTGACAGTAACTTCTCTGATGTATTCAAGTTTGCCCCTGGAAGGCCAAAGTCGCCGGGGTGGTGGGTCTTACCATGGGCTAATCACGAGTGTCTTCACTCCACTGAGCCCATGGCTTTGGACATTCTGTTGGTTGTGCTTGGGGTGTCCTGGGATTCATGTGCTTGTTTATATGGCATGCCATGGGCCCCATTCATAGCCTAGGGAATTTGGGGTCTGTTCTTTGGCAAGCAGTACTGTATCCACTCGCTAATTCGGACTATATGGGAAGGACCCCCAGCCGGATTATCACGTTTTCCGGATTAACGTACTTTTCACCTCTGAGTCCAAAAGGGAACATTTCCAACAATTTTTATACCACAATCATGATTTGAATTGACACACACTAAATAGTGTGTGGGGCTGGGTGGGTGGTTAGCTGCCTACCTGGTAGGTGGGCAGGGAAAGTGGGTGGGCAGGCAGGTGGGTGGGCAGGCAGGTGGGTGGGCAGGCAGGGATAGGTGGGTTCAGGCAGGTAGGTTTTGGATGGGTGGATGGCAGGCAGATGGGCTTGGTGGGTGAACAGGTTCAAGCAGGCAAGTGGGTGGGTGGGTGGGTGAGCATGCAGGTGGGTGAACAGGTGGGTGGGTGAGGTATCAGGTAGGTAATTCCCCAAGTAATTACCTACGTGTAGTTACAGGATGAGAGCTACGCTAGTGGTGTCCCGTTTACCCTTTGTCATATAACGCTTTGAAATTACTGACGGTTTTGGCCTCCACCACCTTCTCACTTAACTTGTTCCAACCGTCTACTACTCTGTTTACAAAAGTGAATTTTCGTATATTTCTCCGGTAGCTTGTTTCGTTAGTTTAAATCTATGACCTCTTGTTCTTGAAGTTCCGGGTCTCAGGAATTCTACCCTATCGATTTTATCAATTCCTGTTACTATTTTGTACGAAGTGACATATCACCTCTTTTCTTCTGTCTTCTAGTTTATGCATATTTAATGCCTCTAACCTCTCCTCGTAGCTCTTGCCCTTCAGTTCTGGAGCCACTTAGTAGCATGTCTTTACACTTTTCCAGTTTGTTGATGTGCTGTTTAAGATATGGGCAACACACAACCGCTGCATATTCTAGCTTTGGCCTAACAAAAGTGGTGAACAATTTCTTCAGTATTTTCCCATCCATGTATTTAAAAGCAATTCTGACGTTAGAAAGCATGGCATAGGCTCCTCACACAACGTCTTTATGTGGTCTTCGGGTGATAGTTTTCTATCTAGAACCACCCCTAGATCTGTTTCTTTATCAGAATCTGTAAAGATTTCTCACATAATTTATAGGTTGTGTGGGGTCTATGTTCTCCTATTTCACATTCCATAGCATGGCATTTATTCACATTAAATTTCATTAGCAAAGTGGTGCTCCATTTACTTATTTTGTCCAGGTCTTCTTGAAGGGCATGACAATCATCTAAGTTTCTTATCCTTCCTATTATCTTAGCATCATCAGCAAACATGTTCATATAATTCTGTATACCAACTGGTAGATCATTTATGTAGACAATGAATATTACCGGTGCAAGAACTGAACCCTGTGATACTCCACTTGTGACATTTCTCCAGTCCGATATATTGCCTCTGATTACTGCCCTCATTTTTCTATCAATCAGAAAATTTTTCATCCATGTTAGAAGTTTACCTGTCACCCCTCCAATATTTTCCAGTTTCCTGAACAACTTCTAATGTAGGAACTCTGTGAAAGCCTTTTTTAGGTCGAGATAGATGCAGTCAACCCAACCATCTCTTTCCTGTAAAATCTTTGTGGCTAGATCATAGAAACTGAGTAAATTCGATACACAGGATCTACCAGATCAAAAATCATACTGTCTGTCTGATATTATATCATTTCTCTCCAGGTGTTCTACACATTTAGCTTTTATTATTTTTCCAATACTTTCACTATTACACTTGTCAATGATACAAGGTCTATAATTGAGGGGGTCTTCCCTGCTGCCACTTTTGTAGATTGGAACTATGTTAGCCTTTTTACACACGTCTGCTACGACTCCTGTACACAGGGATGCCTGAGAAATCAGTTGAAGTGGAATGCTGAGCTCGGGTGCACATTCTCTCAGAAACCATGGTGAAACTCCATCTGGACCAACTGCTTTGTTCTTACTTAGCTCCTTGAGCATTTTTTCCACTTCGTCTCTAGACACCTCTATGTGCTCTATGTTGTTCTTTGGAATTCTTATTGTGTCTGGTTCCCTGAAGATTTCATTTTGTACAAACACACTTTGGAACTTTTCGTTTAATGTTTCACACATTTCCTTTTCATTTTCCGTGAATCTGTTTCCCATTTTCAACCTCTGAATATTATCCTTTACCTGCAATTTGTTGTTTATGAATTTATAGAATAGACCTGGTTCTGTTTTACATTTGTCTGCAATCCCTTTTTCAAAATTTCTTCCTGCCTCTCTCCTCACTGCCGTGTAGTTGTTTCTCGCATCTTTGTAGGGCTGGTATGTTTGGGGGTTTGGCCGCTTCCTGTATTGATTCCATTTTTGTGTCTTTTGGTCTCTGGCCTTCTCGCAATTTCTGTTGAACCAATCCTGTTTCCTAGTTCTGCATCTCTGTTTTGGTATAATTTTTTTTGTGCCCTTATCATATATTTCACAAAACTTGACATACATCTCATTTACTTCCTTGCCTAGCAACAAGTCTGTCCAATTATACTCACTAACAAATTTTCTAAGGTTGCCATAATGTCCTCTACTAAAGTCAGGTTTTTCGATTGCTTCAACCTTCTTGTTTTCTTCCAGATTATAATGCATTGCATACTTTATTCACAAATAGACATGGTATATTTACCCAAGGGAGGAAGGTACTGAATGTCAAATATTTCTTCCTCCTTCCTGGTAAATATCAAATATAGCATGGAGGGAACGTCCCCTTCCCTCATCCTCGTAGCTTGTTCAACATGTTGATACAAGAATGTTTCCAGGATGAGGTCTACAAATTTACAGGTCCAAAAATCTTCTGTTTTAGCTTCATGTGCTTCCCAGTATATTGATTTCAAGTTGAAGTCGCTGACTATCAACAGTCATGATCTATCGTTATCCGCTCTCGCTGTGATCTTTCTCATTATTGTTATAAAACCTTCTCGTTTACTATCTAGCTCCTCCTTTGACCATGTGCTGCTTGGCGGTGGACTATATGCATTTATTATCATTAGTTTATCATCCTCATGGCAGATCTCTAGTGCTATTATGTCAACTTCTTGTGGATTGGCAGTCATTATTTCATTCACCTTTAAGTGTTCTTTCACCAGCACAGCAACGCCACCGCCTTTCCTAATTTTTCTGTCCTGTCTCCAAATTGAGTAACCCCTTGGGAATATGACCTCGTTTAAAATAACATCTTCAAGTTTTGTCTCCGTGAGTGCAACAATGTCTGGTGTCTGCAGCTGTATTACATCACTTAACTCCAGCAACTCCAGGTAATTACCTACGTGTAATTACCTAAGTGTAGTTACAGGAGGAGAGCTACGCTCGTGGTGTCCCGTCTTCCAGCACTCTTTGTCATATAACGCTTTGAAACTACTGACAGTCTTGGCCTCCGCCACCTTCTCCCCTAACTTGTTCCAACCGTCTACCACTCTGTTTGCGAAAGTGAATTTTCTTATATTTCTTCGGCAACTGTGTTTAGCTAGTTTATATCTATGACGTCTTGTTCTTACAGTTCCAGGTCTCAGGAAATCTTCCCTATCAATTTTATCAATTCCTGTTACTATTTTGTATGTAGTGATCATATCACCTCTTTTTCTTCTGTCTTCTAGTTTTGGCATATTTAATGCCTCTAACGTCTCTCGTAGCTCTTGCCCTTCAGTTCTGGGAGCCACTTAGTGGGTAGGTGGGCGTGCTTGCAGGTGGGTGGGTGGGTGGGTGGGCAAGACTGGAAAGAGACAGATCACATGTCTGTGATCTCCTTGCTGTTCGCCTCCTCTCCCCAAGTCTCACTAGCCTCCCCAACTCCCCTTCACGTGTGTCAACACGTGGGGGTTGACACGCTGTACGATGACTAACATATGCGCCTTAAGTTCTTTTAAATCCCCTTTTATTTTCTTGTAAATATTTAAATGAATAAATAGCAAACCAAATACTGTACTTACTGTTCATATATTATAGTGTATTATTTATATTCGAAACTAGCTCTCCACATCATTAAGAAAACAATATAATTCTTGCAACACCTCCAACACCACCTTCCTTCGATAGGCTTAAGTGAATTACATCTGGTACCCACACACCGAACACTTCTCCCCCCTCCTTTCCTGCCCGACTCACTCCCTCCTTCCCTCCCCGACTCCCTCCAACCCTTCCTGAATGACTCCCTCCCTCCCTGACCGACTCCCTCCCTCCCTGACCGACTCTCTCCCTCCCTGACCGATTCCCTCCCTCCCCTCCTGTCCGACTCCCTACTTCCCTTGCTGCCCGACTCCCTCCATTCCTCCCTCCCTTCCTGTCCGACTCACTAACCCTCCCTCCCTTCCTGTCCGACTCACTAACCCTCCCTCCCTTCCTGTCCGACTCACTAACCCTCCCTCCCTTCCTGTCCGACTCACTAACCCTCCCTCCCTTCCTGTCCGACTCACTAACCCTCCCTCCCTTCCTGTCCGACTCACTCCCTCCCTTCCTGCCTGACTCACCGACTCACTCCCTCCTACCCTTCCTAACCGACTCCCTCCCTCCCTCTCTCCCTGACCGACTCCCTCTCTTCCTGACCTACTCCATCCCTCCCTTCTGGGGGGCAGTGGTGTACAATGAGTGTTAGGCCCGGCACTAACACTCGTTGTACACATTAAAGGTTCACATTAGCACATTTCCAAAATGTTTGTACAGACAGCCACTTGGTTTGCCAACTTAAGTTATCCAAAGGCAGGCAGGCAGGGAAAGGAAGGAAAGCAGGCAGACAGACAGGCAGGCAGGGAGGGAGGGAGGGAGGGAGGGAGGGAGGGAGAGAAAGGCAGGCAGACAGGCAGGCAGGCAGGCAGGCAGGCAGGCAGGCAGGCAGGCAAGTCAATCAGGCAGTCAAGTCAATCAGGCAGTCTAGTCAAGTCAATCAGGCAGTCTAGTCAGTCTAGTCGGTCTAGTCAGTCTAGTCAGTCAGTCTAGTCAGTCAGTCTAGTCAGTCAGTCTAGTCAGTCAGTCTAGTCAGTCTAGTTAGTCTAGTCAGTCTAGTCAGTCTAGTCAGTCCATCAGTCAAGTCAGTCCAGTCAGTGAAGGTGAGGTAGTGAGGAATGTGCTATGAAGTCAAGAGTTTTAATTTGCTGACACAGCACGGACCAAAGCGTCCCGCCCATATTAAAATTTATATCTTAGCTTTATGCCATTATATGTTGATTTTCATGTTAAGTGTATATTACGATAAATTGATAATCATTAACATGTTTTATTGCTTCCTGTTTATTAATTAAACAAATACATTTTTACTTATGAATTATGGACATCAGTTGACCTTTAAGCAGTGAGTGTGTAATTCCCTATGTGTAATTACCTAAGTGTAGTTACAGGATGAGAGCTACGCTCGTGGTGTCCCGTCTTACCAGCACTCTTTGTCATATAATGCTTTGAAATTACTGACGGTTTTGGCCTCCACCACCTTCTCACTTAACTTGTTCCAACCGTCTACTACTCTGTTTACAAAAGTGAATTTTCGTATATTTCTCTGGTAGCTTTGTTTCGTTAGTTTAAATCTATGACCTCTTGTTCTTTAAGTTCCGGGTCTCAGGAATTCTACCCTATCACTTTTATCGATTCCTGTTACTATTTTGAACGTAGTGATCATATCGCCTCTTTTTCTTCTATCTTCTAGTTTATGCATATTTAATGCCTCTAACCTCTCCTCGTAGCTCTTGTCCTTCAGTTCTGGGAGCCACTTAGTGGCATGTCGTTGCACCTTTTCCAGTTTGTTGATGTGCTTCTTAAGATATGGGCACCATACAACCACTGCATATTCCAGTTTTGGTCTAATAAAAGTCGTGAACAATTTCTTTAGTATTTCTCCATCCATGTATTTAAAAGCAATTCTGAAGTTAGAAAGCGTAGCATAGGCTCCTCGCACAACGTTCTTTATGTGGTCCTCAGGTGATAGTTTTTATCTAGAACCACCCCTAGATCTCTTTCTTTATCAGAATTCTTTAAAGATTTCTCTCATAATTTATAGATTGTGTGGGGTCTATGTTCTCCTATTCCACATTCTATAACATGGTATTTATACACATTAAATTCCAATTGCCAAGTGGTGCTCCATATACTTATTTTGTCCAAGTCTTCTTGAAGGGCATGACAATCATCTAAGTTTCTTATCCTTCCTATTATCTTAGCATCATCAGCAAACATGTTCATATAATTTTGTATTCCATCTGGTAGATCATTTATGTAGACAATGAACATGACCAGTGCAAGAACTGAACCCTGTGGTACTCCACTTGTGATATTTCTTCAGTCCGATATATTGCCTCTGATTACTGTCCTCATTTTTCTATCAAATATTATGGTGTACAACGAGTGTTAGGCCGCTGATCCGGCCAAACACCCACTAGTCCGGCTCCCATGGACATTTTGGCCGGATAGGGAGATAACTTTAACCGGCCACCATTTTGGCCAGATTAGGGCATTTTCAGGATAGTCGGATTCCAGATTAGCGAGTGTCTACAGTACTAGTGCCTGGGTATCCTATTTGGCTAGTTAATTTCAGACCCTGGCAATTTCCGTGTGGATCTCTGGCATTGTTCATTATGGATTGGCCCGTTAAGCCTGTGCTCACACTCTGAGCTCGAAGGGTGTTCATCGTCCCTGCTGCTGGAAAAGGATCGTTTTCTCTGCCTCTGCTGTGCTGCCTGCCATGTCAGTGACACGTATGGCCCTAAGTCCTGTGAGCTACCAGGCAGGTACCATTTCAGAAGCTTAGTTTGCTCATGTTAAATGTTCGCAGTATTGTGATTATTTAGATGCCCTGGAGTTTGCCCTATGGTGTTTAGGTACCTGGATTAGAGGTTTTTGGTGAACTCTATCTGGACAAAGTCTGTGCCTCATCTACCATTCTGTGGATGTGGTTTACCACACCTGCTTGGAAAGACAGCTAGATAATTCAAACTTAAAACCAGTGCCATGAGAAAATGGGCACAGAAGCACTAGAAATATGTTTAAGTCACATACCACTAAGGTGAAAAAAAAAACAGATGGTATTCCCTCTATAGGCAACAAAAACAAAATTGCAGACCATCTTAACCCCTGGGCTGCTCTTGCAATTATAGCCTGTAACACGCCCAGGTGCAAGAAATGAAAAAAAAATTCATCTTATAAAATATTTTATTTGTGTTATCTGATCACGGGGAAAAATAATAACAAAATCACAGGTGGCATATTTTGCCGCAATAAAGCGGGAAAGTTTGACAAAAAAGAGGCATTGACAGAGCAAGCATGAGAGGTCTGTTCCGCCCAAGCTGTCAGGCGGGAGTTGCCACAAAGATATTAATACCTAATTATTTCA